>OW026362.1:85630561-86830561 GCA_932273835.1 Sarcophaga variegata | reverse complement strand
CCTACACCAGAAGATGCCGATTTTGGCAAAAAAAATCATATTTTCAGATGAAGCTCATTTTGATCTTGGCGGATATGTAAACAAGCGAAATTGTTGCATTTGGGGCACAGAAATCCCGCACGCATACTTTGAAAAGCCGACGCACTCAAAACGAGTCACTGTTTGGTGTGGTTTTTGGTCCAGAGGCATAATTGGTCCATTTTTCTTCGAAAATGAGCAAGGAGTGGCCGTTACAGTTAATGGCGATCGTTATCGGGCCATGTTGAACGAATTTTTGTTCCCAAAAATTGAAGAGGAGGGCATTGGCAACATTTGGTTTCAACAGAACGGCGCTACGTGCCACACAGCCGAAGCTACTCTCGATGTTTTGCGACCCTGTTTTTGAAGATCGCATTATCAGCCGCAGAGCTGATGTCGTTTGACCACCTCGGAGCTACGATTTGACGCTTTAAAGGACAATATTCGTGAAGCCATTGGTGAAATACAGCTGCACACAATCGATAATATGCTTCAAAATTTGACCGATCGTGTGGGCTACTGCATGGCCAGCCGAGGCAGCCATTTGAATGAAATTATTTACCATTATTAACCGGAAGGATTGTACTTTCAAATAAAAAAGAAATTTGAGAAAATATTCAGTAGTTTTTTTAAAGCATTTTGAAAAAAAAATTATTTGGCGCACTCTTTACATGACAGTTTAAAGTCGACTCCGAACAACATATTTTTTAAGAAACTTTCTGGCAATTTTACTTACTCTCAGGGTATTTGACAGAAATCTGCTGAAAGAAAGTTGCCGAAGAAATATTTTTGTTGTATTTCGTTTGGATGTCTGACATGGGATTTGAACCGAGGCCAACACACTACATACTAGACTATGGCTACTTCAGTGTCATAATTAGATAAATTCGAACGTCATGTTGAATCACTTCCTCTTTTTTTGTTATATTTTAACCAGGTTTTGAGCACTTATAATATGAAGGAAATTCAAATACCGATGTTTGCATGTCGGTAATTTCGATATTCTATTCAAATATTTTCAAAAACTTAAGACACCAATGAAAAAACTGAGGGGCAGGCATGGAAATAAGGGATAACGACTTTATCACTTATAATGTTCAAGGCAATGCCAGAATATATTTATCAGAAGCCCTATGACGCCTGAATTAATTAATTTTTTTTGGAAGAGTATACTCAGTCTGCTTGAAAAGTTATTGTCTCCATTGATCGACACACTTTATAATCATGCGGCATACCCCCATTTTAGTTGATTTAAATTCTTTAATTTAAAAACTTAACAAAAAATTATAATAAAATACGCTGATGTTATAAATAATACTACAAGCATGCTGAATGTCAACCATTTAAAGTAAATCAATAGAAATCAATCCAACATATACCACAATTATTTGAAAAAATTCAATAAAAAAGAACAAAATTCAATACAAATAAAGAAGAACTTTAACCGATCAAGTGTCATTTATTGATTGCTCAACAACAACTACAATAATATGACAGTGTGTGTGTGTGTATGTGTATTAAAGTGAGCCATTAAAGAAGATATTTTAAGGTGATGCATGAATTGATCTTTAGAAAAATTCAAATAATTTTTTGTTTTATGATTATTAAATAATTTATGAGGTACCTGGCTAGACAAAAAGTAAATACAACAACTTAAAGGTTAATAGAGCAATTTTTAAACGTTAAGAAGAAACTAACCAAGTAAGTTAAAAGTAATAGAATTATTTCAAGTAACCTTGTTTAATATTAAAAAAAAATTTTTGCTTTTCTTACTTAAAATACGTATAAATGTTGTGGCCAACTTTAATTAATTATCACCAGGTTATCATATGGCTTCAGTTTATTTTATGGCATCATTTGGCCTGATGCCTTTAAACTAATTTATGCTTTTATTTTGGTTTTAATTTCAATGCGGCTTTAGTTTTGTATTAAAATATTATTTAACGCCTCGTTGAGTTTATAATGCAGAATAATTGCTCAGCAAATTTTTTATTTCTTTCAAGCCGTAAAGGTTTATGGCTGTTGGTGAGAAATTCAATTTGTTTCAATCTATTTTTTCTTTTTTTTAATAAGGAAGACTTTGTTTTCGTTTTTTTTTTCTTCATTTTTGTTTGTTTTTAAGTCCGCAATTTTTTTTCAGCTGAAAAGAACGGCGGAGTAAAGTATGAATAAGTATTTCAACTAAATTGATGTATTTATGAGAGCAATTTTAAACGTTTTGTATTTTATTTCCTAAATATGACGGAACAAGGAAGGGTTTTTTTTTAAACCGTTGACTAATGTCTTAATGTCTGTTCTATACTTAGAATATTTTTCGTCTGTAAGGTTTTATGCTCTCAAGTCCGTCCATCAAAAATTTGCATAACTTTGAAACTACGTGCCGTCATGTATTTTTTTTTTTGTATAGGAAATCTTTTAGTTGATCTTATAGTGTAATTAACAAAAGCATTATAAAAATTTAAATTCTTTTATAAAATTAGTCATGCAGATTAGGCATGAGATACCCAGTAGCTGTAAAGTGTTTTATAAATTTTATTTAATTTCGTCGCTTTGATGATGTGCTATAATTTACAACATTTTCAAATGAAAAATTGTTATTTAAGTTTTTCAATTTAAAATTGTATTGTGAAGCATTCAAAATTGTAAAGAAATGGTTTTTATTATATCACAGTAGTGTAGTTTACTACTCTTTTCCTTTCTAGGCAATCTGGATTAGAGTCACAGACAACTGGATTCCAGGTCATGTAAGAATTGAAGGCATCAAGCAGTCAAATGAGCTTACGTGTAGAGAATTTCAGTGCAGTAGGAAGAGAAACAAAACGCTTTATTCCAGAATTTTTTTGTTACTTTTTTACCTTTTCATTCTGTAATCAAGATGAGTGAAATAAAAATCGAATTTGCTGTACAAATGGGAGGAGAAAAATGTGCCGACAAAGTACGTGAAGTTCTTAAAGGAATGGGAGAATTGGAAATTGATAGCAAACAGGGTAGAGTTATTATTCATACACAGGAGCCATGGTTTATTTTTAAGGAAAAAATTGAGGAAACCGGTCGCACAACTGTACTTAATGGATTTGGTGGCCAACCAGCGGTTTCTATAATTAGTACGACAGGCAGTGATGTTGATCGATGTCCTATACAAGGTCTTATACGTTTTACATCGATACGTAAGGACAAACCGGGTTTAGTGGTGGATGGGGTAGTTTATGGCCTATCTCCAGGCTTACATGGTTTGCATATACACGAAACGGGAGATGTATCAGCCGGTTGTGCCTCTGTGGGCGATCATTATAACCCCACAGGATCACCATACGGGGGCCCTGATGACGATAGTGACAATAGGAGTAGGAGATCTGGGTAATGTACGTGCAGACGGTAGTGGACGTGCCACATTTCGTTTTATGGACAATATTTTAGAAGTTTGGGAAACAACAGGACGTTCAGTGGTGATAACACAAAATCCAGATGATTTGGGTCGTGGGCGAAATAGACAAAGTCAGATAAATGGCAACTCAGGGCTGGTATTTTACAAAACTTTAAAAAGATATGTGCATGTGATGGCGTTACACTATGGGATGAACGCTATAAACCTTTAGCTGGTGGTACTAGAGTGCAAAAATTTTAGTTTAAAGAATCCTTATACTGGTTTAAGTAAATAAGTCAACAAACTAATTTTTATTACCAAAAACTAATTACTATCTTCTATTACAATGGATTCGTTAACTTCATAAGCTTGTAAGTTTCCCTTTTTGATTTGTTGTAATCTTTGTTTACACTTGCTTTTATAAGTTTGCACTAATTTGCCACACAGGACAGGTGGTGATATAGCAATCATTGAGTGGATCTGAAATGATGGTTTATATGTTTACAATATAGAATTTAAATATTTTGTTTAGTAACTAATACCTCTAAGTAGTCAATTTCCATTTCATAATTAATACTTTGCTCCAAGAGGCCCAGAATATTTTGGAACTCTTCAGCTTTTAAGAAGAATTTCATTTCAGCTATATTGATTTTATACCTATCAGCATAATTATTTAAATTTTTCGCTACATCTAAGGTGGTGGCTGCGGCCTCTCTAGCACAAATAAAAAAAAGTTAGAAAGATAAAAGATGTGGTCAATTCAGTTCGGATACGAAGTAAAAAAACAGGACATAATCTAATGTGTTTCGGATCGCCATCCTAAAATGAGACTGATTCGAGATTAGTATGACACGTTCTGAGTTGGCTAGGTAAGGCAACACGGGCTTTATACTGTTGTATTCCAGGTCATGTAAAAATTCAAGTCAATGAGCAGGTAAAAGAGTTTGGTACAGTAGGAAGAGAAAGGAGAACTACCTTCTCCTTTCTCAAGCCAAAATATAACGAGAGAATTTCAACCTTTTTTAGTTAATTGCAGTAAACGAGGTTTTAAGTTAAATTTGAAGAGGCTATACATATGTACATAACATAATTGTTCAATACAACACCCTTTATTCAAGATTATGTTCGAGCTTCTGACAAAACTTATGTTGTGTGTGTTATTTTTATATATATATGTATATTAAATGGCCGTAGACTAGAAGGCATTATATTGACCTAGTAGACGTGACTTACACTTCCAATAAAAAAATATGAAAACATATTTCTTCGGCGATTTCCTCTCTGCAAATTTCTGGAACAAACTCTGAGTGTAAATAAAATTTGCCATGAACAATTTCTCAAAAAACAAAAAAAAAAGTTTCTTAATAGCAATTCAGTACATTGTGATTAAAACATCATTGCTAGAAAAAAAAACTACTGAAGATGGTAAAAATCTCATTCTCTGCATCATTAGGAAAAATTAGAGACTATGGCTGGAACATGTGTAGAATATGCTGGTAATAGAACATAGTTTTAATTATCATTTTACTATTAACTAACTCAGTTAATTAAGTTTATTGTCAAATGCAGAACTACAATATGAAAATAAATTTATTAAGTGTGTAACAAATTATATTTAAATTCAAATATTTTAAGTCCTAACAAAATATTCTTTATTATCAATTTTATTATAGAACTTGAAAACTTGTCACTTTAGTATCGTATTAAAAACTAACTTATTTGTCGGCATGCTTAATAATTAAAAACAAATATTCTAACATCAATTAATACTTACATTATTAAAAACACTTCAACTAGATTTAACAGTTGACCAAATTTAATTTCAATTTGTTAAAAATCTATGAAATTTTTTTTAAATAATAAACTAAGAAACCCTTTATGAAAAAGCCCTCTTATCTGTAGCTATTATTTCTGTTGTAAAAAAACACCACAAAGCCATGTAAAGAGCAAACCTAAATTTGAAAATAAAAGACTTAAGAAACGAACTTGAAAGTGAATACGACAAATCAAAATGTTATTGACTTTCGTAGCAAAACTAATTTTGGTTTTTTTTTCGAAATTATTTTAATTTTAATCTTGTGGTTACTAGTGACATAAAATGTTGTTTTTATTTAGAAAATCTAAAATAATAAACAAAATAATATTTTTTTTCATAAAATGAAATTCTAATTAAAATTTATTTTAAATAAGACTTGTAATAAAGATTATTTTGTTTTAAATAAATTAGAAAGGTTTTTTTTTTAATTTAATTAAAATTTGTTTTTTTTATACTATTTCCAGATACCACTGTCTATTAAATAATAGTTTTTTTTTATTACTTGCCTATTATATCACACACATCATACATATGCTTGCCGAGATATGAGTTTAACTTTCATGCTCGTATTGTTTTAGAAAATTGAAATACCAGAGTCAACATTCCTAAAGAAAATGAAAATGTTGAATTTAATTTTTTTTTGTTACAAAAACAGTCATGAATCAAAATGATGAGATTATAAATAAATAAACGAGTGAATACAAAATTAATAACACTAAAACGCAGAGATGGAAATAGTATTTGATGTAATAGAGAAAAATATTTTTGTGTAATAAAACTAATATAAATTGTGTATATTTTTAGATTTAATTAAGTGATTACATAAAAAAATATGTAAAAAATGTAATAATGTGTGTATGTACTTCATAGCACAAATAGCTTTTACGCTTGCCTATAGAAAAATTTTTAAGTCTTATAAGTCTCCTTTGATAAGAAGGTATTGTTTTGACACTTTAACCAAAAAAATTTGTTTTCAAAATATGAAAAGTTAAGACCGCCAAGCAATGTTTCTCCCGTAATGTTATCAATAAGGATATTGGTGCAATGCATTGAAAAGTATGCAACAATTTAGATTTATTTCACATCTACTGGAATAATTATTTGATGAAAATAACAATTGCTGTAGCTAAGTTCCATTTAATAAAGGCTTTAAAATTTAAATTACAGTTCTTAACGTGTTTCAAAAAGTTCCATCATCTGGTACAGCCATTTTAACATATCATTTCTCCCACCATCTACCCAATATTTGCCTTTTTGTAAATACACACATAACTGGCCATTACAACCCCTCAGTCAGAATTACGAACTAGCTTCTCACACCATTAATATACGATTGGCGGAACCTAGTCTAAAGTCGAATCCGATTTTTGAGAAATTTTTCATGGCAATTTTATTTACTTTAAGAGTATTTGTCAGGAATCTGCTGAGAGGAAATCGCCGAAGAAATATTTTTTCATACATCGTTGTGTTGCAGATGTCTGACCTGTGGTTTCAACCGCGGCCTCACGTCTAATAAACCAACACACTATCTTCTAGACTACGGCGTCTTCTAAGACAACAATAGCAAGTATTTCATTATTTCCATTATCTTTTTTCCAAATACTCTGTAACTCCTGTTAAATCAGGTTAAAAACAAGGAATCGCACGGTTAACTCGCATCGATAGGTAAAAAGCATGTGCTTTGTGTATTGAGGACTTGGAGGCATATAGACTTCTGGATCAATGCAGGCTTATGGCTATGTTAGCAGAATTTTTCATGAGAATACATTGATACATGGATTCCTCGGACAGCCAATCTGTCATAAATTCTCCTTTAGGACTTCAAGTCCAAGACCAAGTTCACAATTTCTCGAATTTCCTATTATTTGACTTCCTGGACTTAAGAACATATGTAGGCGCTCCCTTTTTCTAGAGAAGCTACGACCATAACTTAATGTGTCGCTGCCCAGCATTCTTAACCTTTCTGACAGAACAGGGAGAAGTAAAGACAGACATCATTGCCCGGTATACAAAAGGTGTCATCTCGATTACAGTGGTCATGCTTACAGATCATTGCGTTATGGAAAGACACGCAGAAAAACTGCAGATCCTATCCAACAACTTCTGTCGTGCGTGTGGATCTACTGAAGAGAAGGCCACTATTATCTACTTTCTTTGTAAATGCCCATCTCTTGCGAGGTGCAGATTTAGGTGCTCTCCACTCCTTGTCAGATTAACGGAATTATCATCCATTGACGTCATGAATATATCTTCCTTTATTAGACTTTCAGACTGGTTTCCAGCGTAGTATAGTCGTGCTTTAATGTGTAGCCCTAACGCTGACCAACTTCTTCGATAGTTTGGTGGAATTCGGACAGTACAGGGAATGCGCTATACGTGCTCATTTGTAATAAATCTATTAACAATACGACAGTCCCAACACTGAATTGACTACATAACAAATGTCTCTGTATCTTATTAACAATCGCAATCACAGCTTTTTCTTTGCAATTTTCATTGCAAAGTTCAATTCAGTAGAAAGAAAACTGCTTTACGTGAACACAATCTACTCGTAACCTACGGTCACTTTAAGGTGGAGATGGCAATTAATTTATAGCCGTTGATGTTTAACAAGCTGTTACATTTTCATTGTTCGAACTTAACCAGCGACGATATTCATCACTGGACGATTACAACAAAACCTTAACTATGGATGGGCACATAAAAAAATGAAATAAAATGCTGTGTATGGCGAAAAATTAAAAACAAAAAATTGTATGTCAAGTGCAGTGGACAGACAAAAGAAATGTGATGTGTTAAGGTGTTATAAGAAATCATGAATGGACAAAACTAAAGTGTTTTTTTTTATTTTTTAACTTTAACCAGCTAAGGCAGAAAGTTGCAACATATTTTCATTATAATTTTGATTTCTCGCTGGTTTATTGTGGCAGTAGTGACATTAACATTTACAGCCAAATAACAAACGACAACTCATGGTCTAATTATAATTATTGTTATTATTTGGTGGCTTCTTGCCATTTAAGCACCATTTTTACTTCATATTTTTTTTACAAAATTACAGGTTGACTGAATAACATGTTAAGGACAGTGTCATTACTTTGGTAACAAAATGTTGACCACGAATTTAATTTTTTTTATCGCATAATTATTAATTAAATTTTTTTTTTGTAATTTTTTGTAACGTTGACTTGGGTTTTCTGTCAAAACCAAATCCTTAAACATGCATGAGACTTTTAGTCACACAATAACAATGCGAGGTTATTTTTTACATTTTTTTTCTCCTCCAAAAAATTTAATTTAACAGAACTTTTAAGTAATTTGTTACATGTAAATACAGTTTCATTTCGTTTCATTTTATTTCTATTTCTACTTTTTTGTTTCACTTTTATTTTCTGCTTTATTCACATTTTTCGGATAGACAATTATGGTTTTAATTCAGTTTTAAGGTCGTTGTGGCAAACTAAACGAAACTTTTATTATTTTGTGTTTGTTTTTTGTTTAACAACAGCAACAATAAAAAATTGTGGAAAATATTTTTCAAAATTTGCATAAGAATTTAAAGTAAGGCAAGTACTTTTAAAAGTATTTTAGTATGGAGATCTATAAAGACATGACAATCCATTACAAATGGATGGCATTAATTGTGGGAATTTCTGAGAATTTTTTTTAATAGTTTCTCGTTAAAAGTTTTAATTAAAAGTACTTAAAATGCATTAGAAATCTAAATTAGAATGTTTTAATGTTTATTAACAAATTGTTGTCATTTTTGTTTACCATCATAATGGTTTTATTTGCAAATTCAGTGCACATATCCTACATAACAAATATTTTAAAGCAGATGCATGAAAAAAAAAATTTGTTGCTTTTACGAGTCGTTGTAATCACAAGTAAATGTCTTCAATCGTTATACCATTTATAGAATGTTAAATGTAACAGTTTATGTTAAACAGAATAGGAATGTTACAAGTCGCTGGCAGTAGGTAGTTTGTTGGCTTATTAGCCAGACATTTCCAACAACAAAAAAAATATTTCTTCGGCGACTTCCTCTTACCAGATTTCTGGCAAAAACTCTGAGAGTAAAAATAAAATTGCCATGAAAAGTTTCTCAAAAATCTGTCATTCGAAATCGACTTTAAACTGTAGGTCCCATAACTCATGCATCAAATTTAACACACAAAACATAAGTGGCGTGAGAAACTAGATCGTAATCCTGGCCAAAGGATTGTAATAACAAATTTTGTATGTATGCATGTAGGGATGTTACTACTACTTTGCCGTATCTCAAAAGACTGACACTAATCCAATGATATGTGCAGTAAACCCAATTCTAAACAAGATGCATTAAATAAGATTCTCATTTAGAGTTAGTTAGACCACAGGACGGTCTCCCGCTTGACGCATAGTTATACCACAGCATGCCCAACAAATCAATATCGATCGATTTTCTTGGTCAAACGGATCCATGCCACAGTTGTCAGTGGGGACTAGTTGCTACACGAATGGCTCTTAACATGGAGATAGGATCTCTATATAAGAACCAGAAACAAAACTTTGCCTACGATTTTTCAAGCGGAGGTAAGCGCCATCAGGGAATGTATGATCTGAGCTTAACTTATAGGGCAATAACATCCAGAAATATGGTATCAAAGACCGTCTGGGAGTGTAATGCGTAAAAGTGCGCACTGAAGAATCTGTACAGGGAAGCATTGAGGAATACCCAAGTCAGTCTGTTTCTTCGCTGGTATTTATATAAGAATTTTTACCCTAAAGCGATCGAGATTCAGCTGTTGCAGTAATGAAAGTCATGCGATCATAATCGGCAAGTAGACTGAAATACAATTTGAAATTAAAGCTGAATTTCCATTCAATATTTTGTTCTTCCATGAGGCTTACTTATGGTGGACTGTGTACATAATTAAGCAGAACTTCCGTATTTACAGTAAAGATAATTCACAAGCTTTTATTTATCACATCCACTCTCTATTATCTGCTGGGTATGTAATGACTTGGTTCATATATCTTTAAAAACGATGATGATTTATATGTTACTGTCATTCGTGAAAGATCTAGAGATATGATTCGTAACTCAATAAGCTGACATCAGTCTTGCTGGCATGTGATTCCAACACATTGGAGCCACGTAGAGCGATTTACCAAAGACTCTTTTGATGAAACAGTAATTTCATTTCACATGGTCGATTTAATTGTCCACTATGACCGTATGTCACCGTAGTCTAATAGGCAGTGTGTTGACTTATTAAAAGCGAGGCTTCGGTTCAAATTCCAGGTTAGGCATCAAAACGAAATATGGAAGAATAATTCTTCGACAACTTCCTCTCAGCAGATTTCTGGCAAAAGTTCTGAGAGTAAATAAAATTGCCATGAAAAGTTTCTCAAAAATCTGTCGTTTGGAGTCGATGTTAAACTGTAGGTATCGCCACTCATGTTTAAAAATTAACACATACAGTGGCTCCATCGCATAATCGGACAAGCATTAGTCTGATATGTATGTGCTTAAAACTTAAAAAGAAAATATTAAATATATGTTTTTTTTTGCTTTTATTTACACTCTACATTATAGCCTTTCAGATTAATAAAAGAAATAACAACATTTTTCATGATAACGGTAATTTTATAAAGGAAAAGAAAATTAACTCAATTTTTTGCGCTCAACGCATAATCGGACAAAGAAGATCACCATTGCTAAAAATGACGAAAGAAAACAATTAATAGTTTGTGGCATATCCTTTGTTCTCAAGAACGGCCTATAAACGTTTTGGAATTGATTTTACCAAATTGTAGCATACCTCAGGTTCTATGGAGTTCCACGCTTCCAGTAAAGCCGCCTTAAGCTGATTCAAAGTTTTAAATTGTTGTTGGTATACTCTTCTAGCTAATTCTTCCCAAAGATGTTCAATTACGTTGAGATCTGGGCTCTGTGGAGGGTTTTCTATAAGTTTGGGGCAATTATGAACCAACCAAAGCTTTTCCACACCCGAAGTGTCCTTGGGATCATTGTCTTGGTAAAAATCAAAATCATTCGTAATGCCTAATTTCTCGGCACTTTGCTTTACATTTTCCTTCAAAATGTTGAGGTACACAAATTTGTCCATTTTACCATCAATAAAATGCAAATTGCCCACCCCAGCACTCGACATGCAGGCCCAAACCATAACAGAGCCTCCTCCATGCTTAACAGTACCTTTTGTATTTTGAAGATTAAATTTCTGCATTTGGTTTACGCCACACAAATATCTTGCCATCTAAACCATGCAAATTCAATTGGCTCTCGTCAGTGAACAGAACCTTGGAACGAACAAAAACTATCAGCAAAAATGTATTTTAAGATATCTTTACACCAAATTACCTTATTCCAAAAATCTTCTGTTTTAAGCAAATACTCTTTAGCAAATTTTATTCTCTTGTTTTTATTCTTAGGCCTAAAAAATGGCTTTTTTTTGGCAACTATAACATGGTAGTTATATTTGTGCAATGTATTACGAATAGTATTTAAGCAAACATCTTTTCCACTGCTGTTTTTTAAAGATATTTTTAGTCCTTAGGCATTGCGTATGATTTTGCTTTTTACCAGGACAATGATCCCAAGCAAACTTTGGGTGTGACAAAGCTTTGGTTGATCCATAATTGTCCCAAACTTATAGAAACCCCTGCACAGAGCCCAGATCTCAACGTAATTGAACATCTTTGATAAGAATTAGCTGGAAAAGTATACCAACAACAATTTAAAACTTTGAATCAGCTTTAGGTGGCTTTACTATAAGCGTGGAACTCCATAGAACCTGAGGCATGCTACAATTTGGTAAAATCAATTCCAAAACGTTTATAGGCCGTTCTTGAGAACAAAGGATATGACACAAACCATTAATTGTTTTCTTTCGTCATTTTTAGCAATGGTGATCTTCTTTGTCCGATTATGCGTTGAGCGCAAAAAATTGAGTTAATTTTCTTTTCCTTTATAAAATTACCGTTATCATAAAAAATGTTGTTATTTCTTTTATTAATCTGAAAGGCTATAATGTAGAGTGTAAATAAAAGCAAAAAAAACATATATTGAATATTTTCTTTTTAAGTTTTAAGCACATACATATCTAACTAATGCTTGTCCGATTATGCGATGGAGCCACTGTAAGTGGTGTTAGAAAATCTAGGTCGCAATCTTGACTAAAGAGTTGTAATGACGAATTATGTATGTATGATGGTATGATTAAATTCTGTACATTTTTTTAACGTCACACTATGTAGCATTTACCCTGAAAAGCTGGAAAAAAGGCAAAAATGAATTTAAACAAATTTAAGAAAGTGAGTATGCAGTTCGACAGACAACAAAATTCTGCATTATATAGTGAATTTTCACGACTTTAAGTTGAGATTTGTAGATTTGAGACGATGTCAAAATCAGAAAAGTGAAGAAAATTAAATGCGTTTTTGGTGTTTTTTTTTTGAAATTTTAATAGGTTTCTATGATATTTTTTTGTATCTAAACGAATAGAGATTTTATATTGATTATTTTTTTATTTGAAAGGTATGAGCAACTGCTACTTTCAGTTTTTTATATACATGTCTCATATATTAAACTTAAAATTATTCGTTCAAAATTTAAAAATAATAAAAATTTCACATCTTTTTTAACCCTACCCAAAAAAAATATAAGGATTTTAAAGGTGAAAGTAGTTTTTAGTAGTTTAATGTTATATACTACAAGAAAATATGAATTCTCTACATTCAGGAACAAACAAAGTTTGCGCAAATTTGCGCAATGATTTTTGGCGATTTTTTGAAAATTTTACTTTTTTTGAAAAATTAAAAAAATTAGACGCAGTTTAATAAAGCCATAGGCAATAAAGATATATGGCGTACGAATTGTGCGAGGAAATTCAGTAGAAGCGATACCAATCGAGATGTCCTGAATAGGTTACTTTTAAGCAGTGACCCTTTTATAAGTTGCAGTACACAAAAATCGCGAAGGAATAGAAAAGCATTTTCATCAGATACTATTAAATTACTCCTTCCTGACTAAGTTTCAATAATGTAAAATAAATATTATGAATAAATATTAATTATCATAGAAGTTTAAAAACTTAATTACATATGTATGTATATCGACTATTATAACAATATGAGATGTATGTTAGACTTTCGTAATGGATCGTACCTAGGGGACTTATGATCCGATCATAATAAAATGTGACCATAAATGATTCACATTCGTATTAAGGATGTTCATGTCGAATTTCATAGAGGTAATAAAATTTTTAAGCCAATTATAATTGCTAAACATATTTTCTTAAGGGGCCCTATTTCGGACCAAGGGGCAATTATGGACAGACCATAACAAAATTTGGTAATATGATTTAGATTTACAAAATACACGTTCATACCGAATTTCATCACCATACCGATGTTTTTAAGCCAATTATAAGCGCAAACGTGAAATTCTAAAGGGGACTTTATATGGGGACCAGTATCAAATGTGATCCGATTTTCACCAAACTTTACACCATGATTTCTTAGTACACAGAACTGATCCATGCTAAGTTTTATCATAATTGTTGCATAATTACTATAATTATGTGTAAATAAGTGCAATTTCGAGGGGAATTTGTATAGGGGCTAGGCGAAATCATGGACCGATTTGAACCAAAATCAGTTGGGTTCATCCTTGGGCCTAATTATCACTAACACTATCAAAAAATTCCAGCCATTAACTCATAAAACACTGCTATTAATTTTGGCCTGGTTTTCAGGCAGAATGCCACATAGTGCGTCACATCAATAAACCAGAAAATCTTAATCACCTAGAACTCAGAATTCGATGAACTATTTGTGAAATAAATTGTAAAATTTACAATTGACATGTGACAATTGGTGATCCAGATTACTTTATAAGTTTGTGATTTTAGTTCCTCCTCAGGTTTAGGAAATATTTGTTAAAATTCTAAATTAAAAATTAAAAATAAAACAATAATTACAACAATAAGTGAAATTATTCTTAGATACTTCAAAAGTTATTTGTTATTGAACATTTTTTTCTCCTTCTGAATGAACGGAAGAATAACAACATTATTCACAATTTTAGTAAAAAAAAATATTTAACTCATTTTAATTTACCATTTCCCTTTAACAACAAAATCAGTTTTTTTTATTACTTTTTTCTCACAGTAATATCGCAGTAATATTCTTTGCTTAACACGAACTGAAAATCTAAACTTTTTGCCGCCTTTCAATTGAATTGATCGATTGAAAATGTTCCATAAAATCTTGTGTATAAAGAACTTGGCTACTACCTTCATGGATTTAAATGTGAAGCAATTGCTCATTTTTAATTGACCATAATCTTGTAATTAAAGACGGCTAATAAACATTATGACATTTTAAAGACTTTAATCGTTACTTGTGTAACGTTGATAAAGTATCTCAAATCGAGAAAACTACGGGCAATAAATATATTTTTTTCTTTTGTTTTAAACAACAACTTTAACACACAGACGATTTGTTAAATTCTCATTGGGTTGTTGTTGTGTGTGTTTTAAATTTTTTATTTCTTTCAGGTTTGTTTCTTAAGTCTTTTGTTGTTTTCTTTTCATAAAACACAAGTGATCCACTTAATATTATTTGGTATCGCTTTTGTTTTGCATTTCATTTCGTTTAACGTTCTGTACTTTGTCTCATAAACTGATTTCCATAGAATTACTTGAAACAGCCTTGGTAAAAATTTACAAGAGACTCCATATATTTTATCATTGTAATATTGTGCGTACTACTACCACACACCAATGGCATTGATTAAATCGTGTTAATTACCATCATGGGAAATATATATGAAATGCTTAAAAATTTATTTAAATTTTCCATGCAAAGAATCTTTTATCCGAATTAAAGTTCAATGGTGGTAGTGGTTGTAGTGTTGTCCTCCAAGAATTTAGGACATTCAGCCATAAACCAATGTGTCAACAGTTATTTAAACATCAATTGAATGTCAATGCATAATGTCTTGTATGCAAATGTAATCGATACAATTTATTTTTCGGCAATTCTTTTGCTAGAAGATCATTTACTTATTTTCGTTCATTTAAAGTATTTTGGCAGCAAATTTGGTTTGCAATTAATTTGCGAAAAATTATTATTTTGATTCACATGTTCTAGAAAAGTATTGATTTGAATTGGTGAATTTGAATTTGTCGTTTTTGTTTTGGCCCTGTTTAAAATATGTAATCGAAACTTGTCAAAAAATGTATAATTACCGGTATTGAACTTAATATTGAGTGTCTCTGTATTACGCAAACGTATGATTGCAATTAAGATGTGCTTAACGAGCTCTAATGGAGGTTTTTGTAAATTTTAAAATGTAACACAAATAAATTTGTTTAAATCCAATGTTTGCTAAAATAAGTGTGGAAATAATTACTTGTTTCCTACTTAGCGACTGCCAGTAAGGTTTCTATCGATATTACTCAATTGACAATCTATTAATTTTGAAATAAAAATTCCCAAATCCAAAATCCATTCATTTACAGGGTAATACTCAGAGCATGAAAGGTATAGAAATATGGAAACTGTCGTTATACCAAAAGCTTCAAAATACACGATAACTGAACTTCTTCTTCCCAAAGGATGTCATACTGGATTCGGAATAGACAATAAAGTTGGGTGTGACATCTTTGCAGAACAGCTGAATTTTAGCTTATGCTTGCACCATTCGATTCCTCTCGTTCTATTCAAAATTATAATAATGGCTATAAAGATGACTGCATTTGTGAATGCAATACCAGAGAATGTCGAATGGATGTGTACGCATAATTACTAACACAAATCGCCGAAGTCTAGTAGGTAGAGTCTCGGTTCAAACCGCAGGTCTGACATTTCCAACAAAACGAAATATGAAAAAATATTTCTTCGACGACTGCTTCTCAACAGATTTCTAGCATAAATCCTGAGAGTAAAAAAATTTTAAAATTTTATAAATTTCTCAAAAATCTGGCATTTGGAGTCAAATTTAAGCTGTAGGTCCACTCATGTATAAAATTAACACACACACAACATGAGTAGTCCTTCCGGAATCATCTTCGATTAAGTTAGGCATGCCACTTGCCTCGTTCAAGTTAGCTATTGTGCAGAAATTCTTTCGAGACGCCAACCTATCCTGGGTCAATGAGGAGTCCTGCTCCATCGCTAGAATCACTTGATGAATAGTAGGCGTACGAACCAGTTGCTTGGACTTGGTCGTAACATCATCTCGACCACAGTGGCCATGCTTACGGGCCATTGCGTTATGGGCAGATACGCGGAAAGGATGCGGCTCCCATTCAACAACTTCTGCCGAGGGTGCAGATCCGCTGAGGAAGAAGAGACTGTGATC
The DNA here is from genome assembly GCA_932273835.1 of Sarcophaga variegata. NCBI lineage: Eukaryota > Metazoa > Arthropoda > Insecta > Diptera > Sarcophagidae > Sarcophaga > Sarcophaga variegata. Next base: position 86,813,986 of record OW026362.1, on the reverse strand, counting down.
CACTTCTTCTGTCAGTGTCCGTCACTTGCTAGTTGCAGGAATAGATTATTTGGTTCTCCGTTTCTTGCTAGCTTGACGGAGCTATCATCTATTGACATCAAGGATATAGCTTCGTTCATCAAACTTTCTGGCTGGTTTTCCAGCGTGGGGTAGTTGTGCTTCTGATAACCAGCCCTTGTGCTGACCATCTTCTTCCTCCTCCCTGGTCTTGGTGGAACTTGGTCAGCACAGGGGCTGCGTACACCCGTGGCATCACAACGGGCTGCTATGAGTGCTCAAGAGAGCTTTGTGATATGATCAAAGCTACCATTACAACCTAACCTAACATGAGTAGTGTGAAAAGCTGGGTCGTCAACTTGACTGATGGGTTGTAATGACCAATTTTGTATGTATGCACGTAAACTTCTGTTAGTTAACAAAAGAAAGATGAAATGATAAACCCACTTGAATAGAGGCCAAACGAATCTAGTCCTATATGAATATATGCACTGGAGCGCACAGAATTTATGTTAAACCTGATACGAGTCCATCTTATGAATCTTAAAGCACTGGCCTCTGGTCAATTCTGCAAAAGCTGTAATGACAAGGAATAAAGACCACAGAACACCTTTTCTGTCATTGTCAGGCAACTGGGAACCTGAAATTATTGTCAGAAGATTTGGATAGAATCCATTTATTCGTAAAATACTCGGAATGGCTGAGAGAATTGTAATTACCCAAATAAGCTGTCCTCATTGATTCAGCAGCCAATTCAACCTAACCTAAGCTATGTCGGGTTACAGCTATAGATAATATATAAGATTTAAATCGTAATTTTCTTTTGCTAGCATCGCTCTATGCCAGCTGATATACGAGTTAGGAAGAACACATTTATAGAAGTGCAACAAAAATAATACTGCAAAAAAATACCGTAAAAACCAGTGCGTCCTGGTCGTCTTTAAGGAAACAAACAACGAAGAAGCAAGGCTCGCAAAGCACTTATAGTGAATATAATGTAAATATAGGTAAACAATTTCCCTTCATTATATAAGTACATGCATGATGTGCAGCCCTTGCGCTGACCAACTTCTTCCTCTTCCCTGATTTTGGTGGAACTTTGTCAGTACAGGGACTGCGTTCACCCGTGGCATCACAACGGGCCGCTATGCGTGCTCAAGTGAGCTTTGTGAAATCAGAGCTACCACTCAGACCTAACCTAATCTATAAGTACATGCATACATATATACATAATCAGTCAGGATTACAACCTAGCTTCTCACAGAACTTATGTTGTGGAACCTACAGTTTAAAGTCGACTCCGAACGACAGCATTATTTTTCATATTGAAAAAAAGAAGCTTACCACCCTTTCCAATTAACGCCTCCAGAATGCTATTTAACCTGCTACATAGTATAACAACCGACATGTTAAGGAAGATCGTATAAAGTTATATGTTAGAAAACTTTGCGATTTAAAGAGAATGGTGTTTCCCTTACTTCTGCATACAGGAACGAATACATTGGAACACATGCAAATAATCTGCTTTATTGGAAAAGAATTAAAGAACTTAAATTAGCAAATCATTGCCTTCATACCGCTGTATAAGTTTGAGCAATAATTTATTACACAAACGTTTGATAAAATGCATAACGATGACACAAAAACCGATGTTTTTATAAAATTTTCGTTTTAAAAAATTGCTAGAAAGAATCGAATTAAATCGTATTAAAAATGGTGAACTTAAGTGTGTAGCAATGCTCAAAATTATTCTGTAGCAAATATTCTATAATTGATTTGTGTTCTTGTATAGCTTTTGGCCGTAACCAGGCTCAATTTTTTGAAGTTACAGTTTTCAAAAGGATCAAAGCATTAAATAACAAGTGTTGAAAGGAACTGATTAGCTGTTAAACTTTATATAGAAAATCAAACTCAAAAAGAAAACATAAAACTACTAATTCGCCACCCTTAACAATTCAAGACAGAATTAACAATGCATACACACCACAATTCACCACAGTTTTTCCGCAATAATACGACACAATAAGAGACACAAAACAAAGAAACAAAAAAGCTATGGAAACTCTTCTACGACCAATATGTTACACTTGAGTGGCTGCTCAAAATCAAATAAAACAATCTGAGAAATGCTCCCTCTAATACAATACAAGTCTTATACCAAGTCATACTCATTTATTTATTTCATATGAAAGAGAGTAATAAACATAAAGACAAACAGAAAAAAAACAATAAAATTGTTATTGTTGTTGTTGTTTATACCCCTTTAGAAACAACAACAATAATAATAAACTACCGGCTGTTTTTTTTATTGCTAATGGCACTACAGCACTAAAGCATATTGATAAACTTATACTCATGCTAAATTTAAAAACAACAACAATAATAGAAATAACAACAACAACAACAATAGTAACAATTAGTTATTGTTGTACATTGTTATACTGTGAGGTTTTATTTTCATTTGTTTTTTTCTTTTTGTATTTTAGTCGTTGAGTTTTTTGCGTATAAAATGCAAACTTGATCTTAGAATTGTTACAGTATTCCGGGCATTTTCAAAGTGTTCAAAACGGTGCCTACGAAATACCAAAAGTATATACAAAAATCTTTCATTTCATTAAAGTGCTCCAATTTTAATAGTTTTTCATTTTTTTTTATTATAATTTTCAGATATTAAAACAAGATAGAATTTTAAGAAAATCTAACGAATTTCCTTAACAACGATTTGCCTTTTACAAGAGTGTAAAATTTTGTTTTTTTAAGTGCTTAAACGAAAACCCAACGCCAAACAAAAAAAAAAATTAAAATGTGTTCCATTAGCAAAGTGATCGTCCTTTTTGTTGCCTTAAGTGCCAGTGCTGTTTATGCACGACCAGGCTATGCTGTTGATTATTATGTGAGTGTAAATGATGTCTTAAAAGTGTTTAAATTAATGAATAAAATAAAAGACTAAATAAGGAATATTAAGTCCTTTTAAAAGTGAATAAATTGTGAGAGACAGACATTGGGCAAATGTAAAGAAAAAAAAAGATGTTTATTAACATGTGGTATTAATAAACATTTAGAAAATAAGTGTTGCAAGTTATTCAGTCAATAATTTACCTTTAAACATAATACGAACTGCATCACATTTTGTGATAACTTTGTTTTAGTCAAAGTAATCTGCAACAGTCAATTTTCAACATGAGTTTAAAATTGTTGTCAAAGCCTATCAATGGCCGGCAGATTGATTACTACACACGCTTAGCCAGCTCGTAGACTGTATTCTTTTCTTTTCTTTACTTTTCGACCTGTTAAGTATTATAGACTATCTATTTAACTACCTATAATTCCTACCGAATAAACATTGGCTACAAATGACTTAATGATAAAAGCGCTATAACTTTGCAAAATCAAAAGTGCTGCGAGTATTAAAAATTGTTTTAATACAATTAAATTAAGCGGGATTACAGAAGAGATACATATATTTTGTAGAAATTAAAAAGTCAATTCAATTTTTTTAAGGAAATTTCTGCCAACCACCTAAAGGTTGAATTTCATTTTATTTTTATTTATACTTTGAGAACAAAGTTTCTAATGACAAGAATAATTACCTTGTCTTGTCTTCCAACGATTGACTTGAACGAATCAATTTGTTGACAAGTACTTCATGATTAAGTGCCTTCAAATGTGCCACATGACTTTCGTACGAGGAGTATTGAATATGAGCCTTGGTTTCAAAAATTGATAATGATTTTTAAGCTGTTGCTGGTGTCTTTTTTCTCTTTTTATGGCCATAATTTTATTTTAATATCTTATAATTTTACTTCAGCCAAATAATATTTTTGCTTGTGAATCATTTCCCAGGAATCAAATTATTTTGAAATGATTTTTTTAAACATAAAAAAGCTACCATTTTATTCAAGTTCAGTATTGATAAAGTAATGATTCTGAATGTCTGTCCTATACTGCCTATCCGTGGTTCCGAAATGAAAAAATGTCATTGTGATATGATGTAATCACCTCTGGAGGGGGAGATCTTTGAAATTGTTTTCATTTATTCTGTTCTCTTTCAGCAAAGTCCTTCAGAACTACTTCGAATAAATGTTTAGAGAACCCAATGCCTAACGATAAACCAATTATTCCAATGAAGTGCATCAGTAGACTTCTTACTTACCTAATTGATCATTAAAAGCCATAAGTCAGGATTACAATTTAGCATCTCACACCGCCCAGGTTATGCGTGTTAATTTGACCCAAGCGTAGCCATACCACATAGTTTAACTATGACTTTGAACGACAAAATTGAGAAAAATTTCTATAAATCTTAAAGTTTTTGCCGGAAAACAACTGAGAAGAAGAAATATTTTCGCATATTTTGTATTATTCCACATGTCTGAGCTGTGTTTTGAACACATTACCTACTAGGCTTCGGTAAATTCATTAAACTAAGTAGACTTCTTAGCCGAAAAATTTGATCATTTGAAACACAGCAAAGAAATAATAACAAAATGATGGTGAAGCTTTATTATACCTCCAAGTCCTTTAAAAAAAACGAAAGAGAAAATTTGTACATTAAATGCTGATTCTCTATCATCAATTTTGAATTTTAAGTGACTTCGACTCAGATAATCTCTTTAAAACCAAAATATATCGTGTATTATAGTTAAAATCTTCTTTAATAGCTTCATTTTACATTTCTTGACGGTCAGCAAGATTATTCAGGCCCGAATAGAAGTTAAAATTCTTTTCTAGAAAATATTTTGAAAAAGTTTTTTAAATTTAAATAATTTCCCATTCTCTTGCAATAGTTGTAGAAACAAATATTATGAATGAAGTTTACAGGGACCAACTTGTCCTCATAATACTTTAAAGTCGAATTTATTTTCTTCAGTGTATGTAGAATACCGGACAACCAGACAAAAGACTTAAGACACAAACTCGTATAAATCAAATACATTCACAAACAATAATTATTTTCAAAATTTTTTATACATTTTAAATAAGATTTAAGATACACTTAATGCATGCTTATTGAACATTTAATTCTGAATTTAATTTCTTATAATTTTTAATTATTTACCATTTCCAGGATCACCCCAAATATGCTTTCAATTATGGTGTAGCTGATCATACAACCGGTGATGTTAAGTCTCAGCATGAAACACGTGATGGTGATGTTGTTAAAGGTATTTAATTAAACCTTTGAAATCCTTTTCAAATACAACTTAAATAAATTCATTTACATCTTCTCTCAGGTCAATACTCTCTAGTTGAACCTGATGGTTCCATACGCACCGTTGACTATACAGCCGATCCCATTAATGGTTTCAATGCTGTGGTAACAAAATCCGGACCCACAATTCATGCCGTGGCTAAGCCAGTAGCTGTAGTACCTAAACCTGTGGTGGCTTATCAGCCCATCGTAAAACATGTGCAACCACAACCGGTGGTGGTAGCTTCACCAGCTCCTTATGGTAAGTATTAGAAAAAAAACAAAACAAATAAGAAAGTTATCTTAAATTAAGTTACGAAAACCTAGGATTTTTAAAATTAAAACTGCACTTTTACTCTGAGCATGTTTTAAATACACTTGAGTGCATATTTTTGAATATTTCCCTCCATGCAAAAATGTAAAAATGCTACAAGCCACTAATGCCTTAAAGCACCCTTGTACAGACCCCTTTCCTCTATACAACAGCTCGGTTTCATTTTTATAAAAAAAATACCCCCGGTTCACACCCACCCAACACCTGATGTAAAAGACAAACAAAATTTTGGTTTTTTTTCTCAACTTTGCAATGTATGTTAATTATTGTTTATTTGTATTTGTTGTTGTTGTTGTTGTTTCTTTTATTTGTTTCTTGCAAATTAACATATAGACAAATGCATTGTTTTTTTTCTATTTTTTTCTTCTTCTTCTTCTTCTTTTTCATATTTGCAAACATATTTTCCCACATTCATTCATACATTTTCCGACATGGCAGGCATTGACACATATCGCATGTTGAAATTATTTCGCCGTCATGCCGTTTACAATAATGGCCAATTGCTTAAATATCGTCCCGAAAACGAGGATGAGGATGAGACCGATGGTTACCAGGATTATAATGCTGATGATCATAGACAAGGCATTGATAGAATAGACTATGATGGCGATTATTAAATTCAAAATCATTGAAATTAATTCTTTTAACTTGAAATTATTAACGATTGTATCGAAAACATCTAAAACAGAAAAGGAAAAGAAAAATCTCGAATTAAAATTGCCTACAAAGTATTATTTTAGCATTGAATTGTAACAAAATGAAGAGAAAACCAGAAAAACTAAAACAAAAAAAAAACAAAACGAAGAATGTCTTGTCTTGTCTTGTCAATGGTAGAGGTGTATCACGTTGTTAGGCCAAGATAAAGTCAGTAAGTTCATGCATTCAATATGATTCCATTATTTAAATTTTTTCTTACGATCAATGTTATCGATCAATTGCACCATCGCCATAAATAAATTGACCAATAACCGTTAAAATCGATGACAATGGTTGCAAGTAACAGCAAAAAAGACAAGAAAAGAGGAAAACAGACGAAACAAATTTTTTTAAATTTTTTCTTTATATTTTTTGCTAAAATTAGCCAGTAATGAAGCTTAACAATAACAAAAAAAAAACGAAAAAAAACATTTAATATTTTTTATGGCCATTGGCATCAATCAATGCAAAATTTAGCAAATGATTCAGTTAATAGGTATGAAAAATAGATGCTGTTCATTACAAATGATACGGCAAATTATTTGGAATGAATGAATTTTGAAATAATTAACACCATGAATATCAAAAGAATATCTTTGTAAAGATTTAAACATTCAAATATCTTTATAATCATTTAGAGAAGCTTCTGAAAATTGATGTATAGGAAAAGATTTGACGACATTGCATGAATCAGCCCTAATTTATGTTCTGATCCTCTTCCCTCTTTTAGAATCGTCTCATGATTCATGACATGATTCTTTTAATCTATTTTGTTAAGCAATCCTATTGCCTTAAAAAAAAGCAAACATCCCGTCTAGTAGTTGATACACACCCTGGTGGTTTCTTTTGAAATGAATTAACGCCGCAAATTGTTCAAGTATGTGTTGTAATGATCCATTTACTTTATATTGGGCTCTGTTCTATGAATCCACAATGCCTAGTCTAAAGACAAGTTTGCTAACCTGTTTCTTCTCCAAGATAATCTAAGGCATTGTTGTTGTCAATGATAAGGCATTGATAGAATAGACTATGAAGGTGATTATTAAAACCAAAATCATTGAAATTAATTCTTTTAACTTGAAATTATTATGAGGACAACAATAGTTTAAATTACTTCAAAATGTTCTTTGAGTCCACGATACCTAGTCTAAAGACATGTTTGCTAACCTCCAAGATAATCTAAAGCATTTCCATTGTAATAATCCAACAATAGTTTAAATTACTTCAAACCGATTTGGTTTGAAAAAGTGTCCATCTCTCAATATCGTCCGTTTTACCGAATGCACCGTTGCATATAACTTCTACGTGAACGATAGCAGTTGAAGAAAATTTCCTCAGCATTGGCCACAATATTCTGGCTTCCATAGAAATAACCTCGCGGATTGCATTTTCTTAAACTTTGCAGATATTGTGACGATATTCATAAAAATCGTCTGCTTCATTTGATCATTTCGTTGCATCTAGCTTCAATATCGCTTTTCCATTTTATTTGATATTTCTTAACATTTCTTATCACAGCTATGTATACCATATGGATACACCGCACTATTTTCTGTTTTGTGAACAGTATTTTCTGTATATCCCATGAGCAGAGACCTATCAATTCCACCTTTTCTGGTACTAAACGTCACGTTCCGTTTACCCTTCCAAACATCTCTCTCAATTCACTATTTCATACATCAGTTTTGTGTATGTATTTCAACTGCAAGTCGCCTTAGTTTAATATGACGTGTGCTGGCTTTTTAGACGTGAGGCCACAGTTCAAACCACAGGTCAGACATCTCGAAGAAAATGAAATATGAAAAAATATTTCTTCGCGTCTTCCTCTCAGCAGATTTCTAGCAAAAACTTTGAGAAAAGCTTCTCAAAAATCTGTCGTTCGAAGTTGACTTTAAACTGTACGTCCAGCCACTCATGTATAAAAATTAACGCACACAGCATAAGTGGTGTGAGAAGCTAGGTCGTAATACTGACTGAAGAGTTGTAATGACCAATTATGTATGTAAAATATATAAAAAAAAATATATAAATTGCATATTAAATAAATTCTTCTGAAATGTTTAATTATTCCAAATAAATATTTAGTAAAATTCCAATTCAATTGCCCTATGAATTATTTATTTAAACGTAATTAAAGAAATGTTATTGTGCTTTATAATGAATGATAATTAAAGGTTAAATGATGTGGCCTTTTTTAATACAATTTCATTAATTTTGAAATTAAATCATGCAATTGTTACTTATTTTGCGTGTTTTACATTGTTTTAATACAAAAGACTTAAGAAGCAAACTTGAAAATTTATGTAAAAATTATAACAATTAAAACGCATTCAAACCAAATCAAATGAAATATTAATACAATAATTAAATTGGCTTTAACACTTTTTTTTGTTTTTGTAAATATTATGAAAAAATTTATAAAAAAAATTTAATAGAATTTTTGAAAAATTCTGCACATATTTTTAATATTTCTATGTTGAAATAATTGCAAAACTCAATAATTTTCTTTTATTTTGCTGTATCCTTCCTATTATTTTAAGCCATTTAATGGCTTAAAAGCTATTTAATAAATTGTTAGGCAGCCAAACAAAAGACTTTATTACGTTCAGCGTAAATGATTAAAAATTCAATAAAATTAATTAATTTTTGTTATTAATTAATTGATATTTAATTTGTTAATTAAACTAAAATATAAAGGCTATCTTTCTAAACAATTTCAATTAAATATTTAACAATAATTTACTTTGTAATGATTCATAGTAAAATTATTGCTTTACTATACACTTTTCATTAAAAGAAAAAAAAACAAAAAAAAACTCATTTCATCAAGTAAACACTACACGATATTCAGGTTAATTATATTCTAAATCACATAAATTTTCTCATCCACAGTTTTTTTCTTTTCTTTTCAATGAAAACAATAAACAGCTAGCGGGGAAGGGGCTAAAGTCTCTTTGATTATTTATTTGTCTACAGCAATGTAAAGGCTGTAGTAATACTATTCAAGTGAAGCGATTAAATAATGTTTTTCACATTTTTTTATAAAGAAAACTTAAAAAAAACATTCTTTAAAATATTATGCTTTAATTAGATGCTGTTTTTCCCTCCTTTATTTGCTGCTATTTTTATGCAAAATATGTTTTACAATTTTCGTATTTTAACTGCATAGAAAGGGCTACAAAAGCAAAAGAAGGCAAACATGTTGTAGAAGTAGTAGATAGGTAATGAAGTAATCATGCAGTAAACGTAATAACAGATGAAGATGTTACATTTTAAATTTATGCACATTGTGACATAATTATAGAGTGTGAGATATTTTTCCTTTTTCTTCTTTTTTTTAAAGCATTTACCATGTCTTTTAGCAAATAACATGCAAGATTATGTTTTTATGTATTAACACTTGGTGATACAGCTGCTATGGTAGTGGAGGTTGTATATGTTTTTGTATATGAAAACAAAGAATTGTTTTTTAAATAAATCTTGTGAAAGTGCAAAGAAGGAAAAAGGTAAAAATGCTTGCTTTAGCTTGCTGAAAAATTCTGTTAACTTTATTTTCTTTATGAAAATATTAACAAGCTTATGCGCAAGTAAGAAAGTAAACTATAAACTTATTTATCTAATAGTTCAATGGAATATGTAATATATAAGTCGAACTACTATTTAAAGTTTTCTGAAGTAATACTTATTAAATCAGCCTTTATTAGTTGCTAAAAAAGGAAACTTACCTGCTTTAAATCTTCAAAAGCCATATGAGACGAGAATTGATTGATAATCTTTTTATCTTCCTGTAATGACGTGCCTAACCTTCACTGCAACTGCTATCTGTTTTACAGTATCTCCCATTGGCAGTTCTACAGCTACAACAATCAGTTTAGCTTCCACAAAATAATTTATGATGTGTGTTTGATCTTCTCTACATTGATTTGATCTAACTCATCGTCATGAGCTTTCAGGATTCCCCTCAAGAACCCGCTTGATAAAACTAGTAGTATATCAAACCCACTTCCGTTACGAAATCCATATTTTTGATGGATGAGAACATCCTGCACATGACTCTGAAACAAACAGAAAAATTCAAACAAAATGTGTTCACCATCATAACAGCGCAACTGACCTCTTTATACCCGTATCGAAGTAAAAGAGTATGTTCTCTTTATATGGTGAATAAAACAGAGTCTTTGGAGCAATTTAATAAATAATTACAACAAATTGTATTTCATCTTTTGCTACTATGTTATCCTCTTTTTACATTCCAACAAGAAAATGTGGAACACAACGGCAAACCTTTAAATAAATCTTGGCAAGATACCTCATAACAAACTTAGAGTCACTGGTTTATATATGAGAGCTATATTGCATTTTAAGTTGAATATAAGTGGCTTGATTTGCAATTGCAAAGCGCATCCCCTAGATGGAGGAGGACTTGCATGAAAAAATCGTACACACTGCTAAGATTGTGGGCCTTACCAATCAATGTCAATATTTCACATTCGAAAGTATAAATGCGTGATGGATTAAGCTTTGACCTACTAGGAAATGACAGCAGTATCCCACATAGTATTTACTATGGGCTATCAGCGAGTGTTGTCTTCTCAAGCTTAAACACCAAATAATGCAAAGTGTATATTGACTCCTGCTGTATCTAAAGCTTCCTAGTTCTTAACTTTTAGTCAGATGGTAAAACTTTTGAAAAGAATAAACAAATAAGTATCTTCCCTGAAATTAGTGCCACTGGTTAAAACTTTCTTATCAACTAATTTCCTAGAATATAAAAAAAAAAATTTTTCGTAATAGTTGAATCCAGGAGAAATAATGGCACCATATTTTAGATGTGTAAACTCTGTATATTTCATCTGGCCTGTGAATATAACCTCGTGCTACCTCTCACTTTAGCAATATCAATTTTCTATCGACCAACGTGAGAAGTTAGTTGAGAATCAGCCGCTATTTGGTATCAATTTTTATTTCTATACAAAGGATTTTGATTAGTTTTGCAAACATACGCCCTAATTCTCAAATGCAAAATACCAACGTGAGATATTAGTTGAGAATCAGCCGCTATTTGATGTCAATTCTCATCTCTATATGAAGAATTTTAATTAGTTTTGCAAACATATGCCCCAATCCTCAAAAGGAAAGAATTTTAGTGGATGAAATTGTATCGAATGAAATCAATATTTATCGTTTTCATGTAATGCTTGACACAGTTTAAGCCAAATGGTACAAATGGTTCAATACAAACAGTTTTTGATTAGCAAAATCTGTAATAATTTTTATTAATTATATTTTACAGAAGCTTTACACATACTATTGAAATTATTACAGCTTATTGTTACAACAATAGTTGAACTATATCTATGCTAGAGTAAATGTCATCACTACATCTGTTCGTATTTCAACAATGAAAAAACAACGGCAACAATTGTTAGAAACTAAGGTAGGCAATGCCTGCAATTAAATGAAACAATCATTAGGTTTCTTTCAATACAAATTACAAAACAATTCATACAGATTTTCAGCAGCAATCATACAATGGTTGAGTAAGTTTTCATTACAGTAGCTGATGTTTTTCTATTTTTTTTTTAATTTTTCCCAGCATAATATGCTGCTTCTGCTTTAAATTAGTTCAACAACATGACTTAATTTACAATATAAGCAATGAATTCAAGTTAATTTTGCTGCTGCTCTTAGCAAATATTTTCGACAAAATTATAGCATAATTAACACTCTAATTAAGTTTCATTTTAATATACATATGTATGTATATATAGTGAGTAAACAATAATATTTTTTTGATTTTTTGCAATTTTTTTCATTTCAGTTCAAAAACAATATTTGGCTCCCATTAATTACGATTACGATGATGCCTATTATAGCAATGGTCAGTATGAATATATTCCTCAATACGGTCAATATAGCGGTAGCCATTACGGTGGTCATTCTCATTATGCTGGACACTATTAAGCAACGAAATAATAATCGATATCATCTCTTCATGAAAAACTAGTACAACTCTTTGTTAAAGACAGAAAAAAAATTTAAAAAAAAATATGTTTTTATTTGTCTTTTCGTTTTATACTCTATTAATTTATGTTTATACAGTACATGATGATGTAATTTTATTTTTAAATTTTATTTCGAAATTATTATTAATTTTATTTTTATTTTGTTTTTGTTTTTTATAAAATTAGTTCTTAAGGCTTTTAGACAAAAATTCATGTTTTTTTTGTTCTTTTTATATGACAAATTTTAGTTGTTAACTCTCAAGAAAATTTGTAAAGAATAAAATCAAAAAGAAAATAAATAAAATATCTACAATAAAATTAATGGAAAATGAAGAGAAGTGTTTAAATTAAATGAGCAAAATTCGTCTTTCTAATCGAATGTACTCTCACCAAATAGCATGCATTCATTAAGTAAATACATTCCAAGTGATCAAAAAATAATTAGAAATCACTAGCACATTAGAACGGAAGATAAAACGGAGAGGTTGAAAGTAAAATGAAAAATTACTGACCATTTTATGTTGATCAACTGATCAAGATAACATCATTGTCATCTTACAACAATATTACAGATTGAAATGAACTTTAGCCTGTTCCGGTATTCCACTCCATTCTTCCTTGGTTTCTATTTTTCTTTTTGCCAATTATTATGGTACCCATACTCCGGAAGTCTATGTTTCTTCCGCCTTCGTCTAAATCGTATTATTCGATGGTATAAACCGAGAAGTCGTCTTTGTCTAGTAAGTAGTGTATTGCAATATTAGACGTGAGGCCACGGTTCAAACCCCACGTCAGACATTAAAACGAATTATTGAAAAAATATTTCATCGCCGACTGTCTCTCAGCAGACTTCTGGCAAATACTCTCTCTGAAAGCTAATAAAAATTGTCATGAAAAGTTTCTCAAAAAAAATCTGTCGTTCGGAGTCACCTTTCGATCGTAGGGCCCACCACTAATGGATAAAATTATCGCATACAACATAAGTGGTATGAGAAGCTAGGTCGTAATCCTAACTGAAGGGTTGTAATGACCAATTATTTATGTATGTATGTATGTAATACCGCGTTAGGTAATTTGCTATCTTTACCTATTCGAGCAGTTGGTTGTTGATCTCCCAATTGTTATTCACTAATTCACTGGGACAAAAAGTATGCAACAGATTTTCCGCTTAAATATTCTTACATGAAATACAACATTTGATGTGCTCGACCATAAAGTTTAATACTCCCTCCAATTAATCTGCCAATTTGTCATATGGGTGACTGTATAGCATATCTCTTCATGTATATTATTTTTCCACCATTTATGTTAAATCTCACAGGCTTTGTTGTTCCTTCGATATTTGTAAACAAAGCACATGGAGCAGACATTCTTCGTCACAATTTAAAATGTTATCCGCATGGACTATGTTCCCGGTAGATATGCTTATAAAGCTGCCAGACCTTACTTAGTTGAAGATAATCGTGGAGAGCGAGTGTCTTGTGTCATGAAAGGCATCAGATGTATATTTATATAGCAGTTGTGCTTACTAATATAATATATATAATAAATTTTAGCGATGTGCACATGTTAGAAAAGTTTGTCATTGATACACTTGGTGGGTTTTTGTACCACACTCTTGTCATTTTTCAGAATTCTTCTTTAATAGCAACGTACAGCTGTCGGAAATCGCTTTGGTATGCTTTTAATTTGTCGGTTGCAGTTTTGCAAGGTTTTGGAAACATTTTTTTGCGTACGTTCAATGGCGTGATATGCAAGCACTTTTGTCCTCTTTTTTATGTTTTGGTGCAATGCATTCAATATCCTAGGATTGTAACATATCTTCCAGAATCATGGTAGTATTAGTCATCATAAGTCTCACACAACACCCACATGTATCAAAGGAGTATCAGAGATTTTATACAGCATTTAAAACATTGATCAAGAATCAAAATATTTATAGACAGCCAAGGCTGGTATGTGATATTCTACTACCAGAAATATTTTGTCTTCGAACATATGGACCCTGTATTGACTTACAATTAGAAAGATTTAAACAAGTTTATATTTACATATTGGATAAAAAATCTCTACCAATATTTGGAAGCTTCGCATTATTATGTACTTCAACTGATGTATGTAAGCTTGAGGGCACGAGAGCTCCCAACTTAAAAAATATTTCCATCACTCTTCCGGACAAAGTTTTGAAAGAAAACCAATTGACTTCTGAAAGTTATTCAAATCTGTTGTTCGGTTAACAATAGGTCCCACTGCTCATATATCAAATTAGAGCTCACGGCAAGGGGAATGTGAGAAGTCATTAATCGTTTGTAATCTTGACTAAAGGCTTATAATTGATATCAACATAAACGAGGTGGATAGGTATGGATCAAATGCCGATGCATATTTAACTATGTACCATACATAGTAAGTAGTTTTGTCCATAGATATGTACATGATCGTTTTTCATATATTCAAGAGACGATTTTTTAAATCTTAGTACCGGTACGTTGACTTAAATATCGAATTGATATTCAGTTGCTTTCAGTATTTCGAGAAAGTTATTCTGAGTGGATAGGTTCACTATAAATATCTCCTAAACAACCAGACAAACGAGTCATTCTAGAAGTTCAAGGTAAAGTTAACTATGCTGTTTGAATGCTTAACATATCGCTTCAGTATATTTTTAACCCTTTCATGCCCGAATTTTTTGGGTCAGAGCTAAAAGTTTTTTAAGGACATGTGTTTGTTAGTCATGGCCTAAATATGAAGTGATATTAAATTCAAAGTCCTATGTGTTCTGGTTTTACACGTTTTTAACCAAGCTTGTTTGCAAAAAAAAATCTTTTAAAAAAATTAAAAATTACGGAATTTATGAACAAAAAAGTACAATGTTGCCTATAGGCAACATCGGGCATGAAAGGGTTAATGAAAATTTTCACTTTAAAAAAATCATAAAAGTTAAGCAACACACCCAATAACAAATTTATGTCCATATTCAATTTTAATAACACAGAATATAAACAAAAATTGATCTACAGCCTCTACTCTATAAAATAAAAATTTTAAAAGATTCTTAGTTTCAGTCATCTTCACTGCTACCGGTACTGTTTCCCTTAACAGAAATAAACATTTCAAGGTTGTCTGCCATATTATTTCTAAGAAGAAGAAGAGAAAAATCCATATTAATATTAAGAATTCTGCCATCATAGGTAATATAGAGAAGGTATCTGCTGATTCAATATACATTACATTGTATGACAAATAGACGGCATAAATAATTAAATCTTCTATAAAACGATGCAAATTCAAATTCAATCATAAATTAAATAAATCAAGTCACAGTAGGCATATGAGATGCAAACAAAAATAGAGAAGAAGAAGAAAAAATGATTGCAATTCTAAAATAATATTTTAATGGAGGCACAGGCAAGAAAAAAATGTAAATTTTTATAAAACGTGGGCAGCATAATTATTTAATAGCTGTTATAATAAAACTATGTGATGATGAATACATTACGAAACTTTTAATATGTGCAAAAACTAAACAAAAAAGAAAACAAGAAATTTATTTAAAATTTTCTTGTAATGTTTTTAATTAACATAAAACAAAAAATACTTTTTCTATGCTTCCTGTAAATTGGCAAAAATTTATGACACCATTTCGGTTTCATGGTCTGCGGACTTTTTTTCTCTTCACATTTCTTTTGGCCAAAGCGATAGAAAACTCAATAACTTTGAACTCATTTTGACGAGATGGAGTGTTTGTTATCAATTCTGCCACAAAAGAAATGAAAACAAATAAGGAAAACAACATACAAACAAAAAGTTTAAAAGAGTTGTGTCAGTGGCAAAATAAAAAAAAAAACTTCAATGAAAACTTTACGTAGTAAAAGTAGAAAGTTATAGTCTCAGTAGTTTCCTAAAATATAGCTTAGGCTATGTGGCTTTATTTTAATGCGTTTAAATGCAGTTATATACCCACAAATAAATGCCTTGCATCAATATCCGACTAAATGTTTGTATTACAATGATAATCCTGGCGAGAAATGGTCGCCGTAGTCTAGTATGTAGTATGTTAGCTTATTAGATGTGAGGCAATGGTTCAAGCCCCAGGTCAGACATCATCTCCAACAAAAT
Source organism: Sarcophaga variegata (assembly GCA_932273835.1). Lineage (NCBI taxonomy): Eukaryota > Metazoa > Arthropoda > Insecta > Diptera > Sarcophagidae > Sarcophaga > Sarcophaga variegata. The sequence goes on along the minus strand of OW026362.1, from coordinate 86,797,644 downwards.
GAGATATTAAAAAATGTCTTCAATAACCTCTACTCAGCAGATTTGTGGCAGAAACTCTGATGGCAAATAAAAATTGCCATGAAAAAGTTTCTCAAAAATCTGCCGTTCAAAGTCGACTTTGACTTTGACTTTAAGTCCCGCCACTCATGTATAAATGTAACACACACAACATAAGCGGTGTGAGAAACTAAGTCGTAATCGTAAATCAAGAGTTGTAGTGATCAATTATGTACGAGCATGTACGTGCGTATTAGCGTCAAGCTTTTGGTAGCCGACACTTTATTAGTAACCTTGAGGGAAAAAGAAAAAAAGTTTAGTTGCGACATGTGGCACTGTAAAGGACACTGCTCCCTGATCGATGTTGGTTCGTCAGTCGACCTAGCAGACTTCATTTTGCTGAGACTGGCATGACGTTTCTGATTGCTCATTCGGTAAGTATATAAGGCGTACTTACTGACATTTATCCGCATAGGTTAGGCGACCTCATCATATTCAATTACGTAAGAACCTCTTTTATACCAGACTGTAACGACCATTTCAAATCCGAAATTATAATCTTTAAGAAGAGCTAACGAATGATAGTTTCCCATGCAAATCTGAAAATATAAAAATGTTTCTAAGCCGTTACATATATAAACCAAAATTGGTATGTATATTGGTAGTAGGGCCACACCAATTATTATAAACATTTGTTTTTTACAAAGTCAAGCTTTACCTTTAAGCTTTAGTGTGGTTTACAACCTAAATGAATAACAATATAGTTAAGCTTTAATCAAACACAAGATATATACCAAATTAGAAGCATACATTAAGGCTGTAAAACAAAAGACTTAAGCAACGAACATGTTGGAATTTCATAAACGGATTTAAATTTTTCAATTTGAGTAAACCACTAAAGGTTAGAGTTGAAATCTTTAGTGTACACTTAATTTCTGTTTATTAAAATAAATAAACTACAGATTTAGAAAAGACCGTTTAAATATCTTGCCAGCAATTACCAACAGTTGGAAAAAGAAAACCACAAATAATTCTTTTGCCACCTTTTACGGCTGCACATATGTATTCTTTTTCAGCAACAACAGCAATTATTAGTTATAAATTAGTCAATTTATTGTCTGTATATGTTAATACCATCAGTTCCGCTTATGATTGTAACAAATGATCAATATCAATTGAATCATTATGAAGTGCAATACAATAAGAAAAAAACCCCCTCCATTTACAAATAAATTATCATCTTTGTGTCATTAATTTAGCATTAAGCATGCTCTCAGAGTTATAGTAACTGTCTGTGTATCTGTGTGTGTTTGTATTGAAATTATTGTATGACTTTATTACCACCATAAGCATAGTTATTGAGTAAATATTTATTTTATACCATTAAGTCACAGTGGTTCTAATTACAATCCACAAGAAAATAAAAAAAAAATTTTAAATTTTATTTGTTTTTAAAACATTCCTACACGCATGCTTTAATTACTTAATTTTCATATTTTCTTGCCCTTACTTTAGTTTGGCATATCAAGTTTATACCACCTAAGCATGTGATTGATCTCTCGTAGCAGTGGCAGGATAATGATGCAGCCATCACCCGTTACCCGCAAGAAAAATATTTCGTGAAATCGTATTGAATTTTTTTATAACGTGTAGTGTTGTTAGTTTTGTTCATTAAGTGCCAATTTTTTCCAAAAGATTGTTTTGTTTGTAATACATTGTCGATGTTCTTGTGCTAACTAGAAGACCCTGAGATGAATACTAAGAAACATATAGCAATTAAGCGGCATTCTTAGAGTGAATATCTTGCTGCAAGATCAACCACTGGCATGTGTTGGTACAACCGGAACAATGAGGATCTATTCTACGATGACACTGGAAGTTTTGTTGAATTTAATCCCATTGCATATGTTAGTAAGAACCTGTTGCTTCTAATACTATGATTTAAATAATGTTCGACAGTTTGACTCGTAGTCCATCAAGAGCCATCTGGCGCTCACAAATTGTGTGCCTTTTTAAATGCCTGCTTGTCAAAATCATCTCAGAATTTGATTTTTGAAAATCAAATCAAAATCATCTTACTTACTTACTTAACCGGTCTTTACAATCCTTTTATCAGGATTATGACATACCTTCTCACACCACCCAAGTTTGTGTGTTAAAATTATCCATTGGTGGCGAGACATACAGTCTTATGTCGACTACGAACAACAGATTTGTAAAACTTTTCATGGCAATTTAATTTATTCTCTGAATTTTTGTCACTACACTGCTGTTATCACTCTGTCTGATATCACACTACTTACTAGACTTCAGCAATAGCGACTACAGATAGTGGGATATATTCGGAACCAATGGGAAAATTCGAGAGTATCTCTTTACAAGATTTCCTCGTAAACAGTGTGGATCATTCTAAGCAAGGTGAATCAGCAAAGCATGGTAAATAGGGTCTTCTACTACTGAATCCTATATCACTAGAGAATTCACCACAATCAGCAGGCAGTTGGACGTCCAAAACGATTATAAGACCAGAACCCATCTGGAGATCGAGAAGAGATGTTTGGAAAGGTATAATCTACAAAAGGAGAAGATGAAGAGAGGAGACTCTTCCACAGTCAAATGAATTTGAAATAATTTAAATATATGAGGCAACGTGCAAGTCATGCATAAAACCATATAAAAATAGCCTGAGAATAGTAATTTTTCTGCAGAATTCTTCAGACTTAAGTCCCATAAATAGATTTTGTAATGAGGGAATAATCATCAGAACACACACTTGGAACATATATGGCGTTAATGCATCCCTGAAGATAACACCTGAGTGTAAATGTAGTGTTAGGCAGGGAGTTTTCCCATTGACAGCGAGTAACATCCTTACGTTTGTTATGCCATCAGAATTGGGAGATACATTAAAGAAGGGTATTCAATAAGAATTTAGATAATTTCTACACGACTATAATAACAATGATAATATAATAATAAATGTAATATCACGAGGATAGCGCTAAAGTGGTATCCCTCGAGGTTTGACAACTCGGGACTGTTCTAAGAACACTTGGAGGTGCATTATACTCAAATAGGGTGTCCTGGTAGTCTAGTAAGTAGTGTGCTAGACTATTAGCGTGAGGGTCGTGGGTTCGATTCCCACCAGAGACTCTGGTCTGTGACACTACACTGAGCATATGGTCAAGTTATTCCGCTCGTATATAATTAGAATGTAAACTGTAACTGTTTTGTAATAAATAAATCAAAAAATAAATATACTCAAATAACTTAAACAGTGCGATATCGCAAGGAAAACAGCAAATACAACAACAACAAGCCGTTTGTAATGAAAATGCTTTTTCGAAGTCATATGTTCCCAAGGCGAATATTGGAAAAAAATTTAACTTTAAAACCTCTTAGTTTAATGAAATATTATTTCCACATGTTGTTGAAGGCCTGCCTGTTAATAGTAAATTACGCATTTAAAAAAAAATTACGAATGCGTTTAACATACTGCCTATTTTCCTAATACAATCTGCAAAATTTATCTGACAATATCTTCTTTAAGTGGCCTATAAGTCACCTTTAAAATATTCTTATTTAAAATCTGTTTATAGGCCCATTTTACAAATGTTTACTTGCGTTAAAATTTTATACATTTTTAATATTAAATAAACGGTCATGTTGGAACAAAGATATAAAATATTATCTTTTAATTTAAGAGACAGCAAAATTATTAGCGTAGGTTAGCAACAAGAACAAAAAATTTCCCACATATGTATGTATGAACTTGTATCCAGATACCGAGAGGATGCCTTGCCAATGTTGTTCTCAATGAAAAGAAAAACCGTAAAAAAAATAAAATTCTTGTTTAGACACCAATAATGATAATGATTCTACTGTTTTTTGTGTTTCATTTTAAAACACAGAAAAATATTAAAAATCTAGTTTCTTTTATGAACGATTTTAATCGCCACTTATAATTTCAAACTTTATTACCATTAAAAATGGCATTCAATTCGTTAACATGGCTCTGTCAAAGGAAATACATTTGGCTACTTGAATTGATCGCAAAGCTATGCTACACTGGGTATTTAAGTTATCAAATAGTAAGGTTTTTGAGGAATATATTCACTTTATAATCCATTTATAGGGCATTTGTTTTATGACTGTCACCACCACACATTTGTAAGGCTGTGTTCTACATTAAATTTAATTCGCAATTAATGCAGCAATAAGAATGCAAATTTAAATTTAAAATTTAAATGCTTTTATATGTTAATTTAATTTAGTTTTGTTACTGCATTTCATTGCCAATATGAAATGCATATGAATTTAATTTCAAACATTCAGAATGAAATAAATCACATGTCAGTAGACGACCATACATACATATATCATGGAAGAATTCGAGAAGCAAAAAAAAAAGCATTTTATGGCTGCCATTTTTGTTTTATTCTATAAATTGAATGTCAAACTGCAAATTATGTTACACATTTCAAAATTAAAAATTATAATTTATACCTACATGCAATTAATTGGTTCAACGAGGGTAGATAGAAAAGTCGATACAGTGCAAATAGGCTACATTCTTTGTAGTCTTTTAGTTTGTCTTTGAATTCAAACACAGGTATTGAAATAAAAACCTACTTGGCCTAGAAAACTACGTTTACATATAATAAAAATGAGTGTCTAATCGGTTCATTTCTGAGCCTATTTATCCTTAGTGCTCTTGAGAGTGCTTAGTAAAGAGAATTCGATATGAATTCGATGGCACCCGCGATATATGTCTTCCATTTTTTGCAGGCATAAAAATAAGTTTCACGTGCTCGTAGATTTTCTGTTCTTTATCTTATTTTCTAAAGTGTTGACAGTGCGGATGCTCTTCTAACCAGATTGAATAAATCTCTTATAGCTCTACATTCCCCAGTTGATTTCGTTAAAAAAAATAAAAAAAAAATTTCGTAATCCTGGCTGAAGGGTTTTAATGACCACTTATGTATGTATAACAGATTATGTGGAACCGCTCGTTGAAGTCAAAGAAAATTCGAGATTTCTTTTTAAAGTCAACATTAAAGTCACAATGAAAAATAAAGGGTCTTGCAACAGGGATGGAATGTCACAAAGCTCATGCCATACATATATAATATACACATATAAATGGTCATTACAACCTTTCAGTTAGGATTACTACCTAGCTTTTAACACCACTTATGTTGTGTGTGCTAATTGTATACATAAGTGGCTAAGTGGCCTACAGTTTAAAGTCGACTCCGAACGACAAATTTTTGAGAAACTTTTTAATGGTAATTGTAATTACTCTCAGAGTTTTTGTCAGAAATCTGCTGAGATGAAGTTGCCGAAGAAATATTTTTTTCATTTTTCGTTTTGTTGGTGATATTTGACTTGGTTTAAACCGTGGCATCACGTCTAATAAGCCAGCACACTATCTCCTAGACTTCGGCGAGTATACTTTGTATATTCTGCAAGGTGCCCTAAAGAGCAACTGTCTGGACAGATGTAATGAATTTGAAAATATCCCAATCGGAGTTGGCACGTATTAATATAACAGGAGAAATGGGAACCTGTCCTACAGCGGCTTTGGAAACTCTGTTAGATTTACGTCTACTGTATGTAGCAGTCAAAGCTTTGAAGAATTTTGGGACCTAAATAATCAAATGGCTGAACGCAAGGTTATCCTCTATCGAGTCGCAGGTCGTTTGGGAATTCCCTGCTATGTGAAAGCAGGCGACCGTGCCAGGAGGGAAACTTTTGTGCTGCTGATAGAATCAGAACCCTTCCACGAAGTGGGAGCGTTTACTGAACAAAAGAGTAGATCCTGAAGGAGATAAATCAAGCGGGTTTGAGACAAACAAAACTCTTATTGGGAAACTACAATAAGTATAGATGTGAGTCATGATAACGAGAAATATATATATATATATATAGACTCAAAGTACAATTGTTCAGAATGAGTGTTACCTTGAACACAGCATGTGTTTTCGGAACACATTCTTAGAAACTGTGAGGAATTAATACCAGAAAGAAACTCTGTGCTATGCTGGGAATTGTCAGCATTGTCTCGGTGTCAACGAGCAACATTCTCAGGCTTGTCAGGGCAAAAGGATTGGAAGAAATATTTTAGAATAATAGAAGGTGTATAATAAATCATATGGTCTCATTACTAAAATACCTTAGTCACGACAATAATTATGATAATAACTGAAAAAGACTAAGAGTTTGTTTCCCAATAATGAAAAATAAGAAATACCCACCTCGTATAATACTTGTATTGCGCATTGTATTAACTAATAATAATAAAAAAAAAAACCATTAAAAAAACATGGCAAACAATTAATATTTTACAACTTCAATAGCCATTTTATACCCCCATCGTACTAATGTAATATTTACATAAACGCTTACAGAATTCCCTTCAGGTGATAAACATCATTAATTAACAACTAAATTTTCTACACATATGCACTCTGATCTAAATAATTACCGTTCATGCGGTAAATGCAATATTACAGAAGAGAAAATTGAACGCAGCATCAGAAGTTGCGGTCAATGATATGAAATGATCGTCTGAAGTGCGGTATTTCATGAACTCTAAATACACAACAGAAATATTGTGAGTAAAATTTCAATTCCGATCTGTAAGTAATTGTTCATTCATCTGATCTCTGTTAACCTCTGTTAAATTGACTTCGGTTTGGAATTGTTAAGTTGCTTAAGTTAATAATTTATAATTAATTTGTTTCGTAAATAAATTGCATTTTTTTCAAGTAAATTATTATTTATGGTCAACGCAACACAGTGAACAACGATGAATGACTGTTTGTCAGATTGATTGTTTGATTCACTAAGTTCAACCGGCCGGCAGTTTATTTGTTTTTTTTTTTTTTGTTGCCCAAAAGAATCAGTTGTTACAAGATGTATTTACGAAATCAAACTCAATTTCAAGGTTAACATCAGTATAAATTCTCTGTTTAATACAAAATAAAATTATAAAATAAACCATCGTTTAGCATTTGAGTTAAACATTCTGTTCGGTTGGTTGTTGCTTTAAAACGTGGGGTTTTCCACTTGATAACCGGCATTTGATGTGTTATGGTTTTCTATTTTTTATATTTTTTCTGAAATGTAATTTAAATTAATATAATTGAGCATAAATCAAATAAATTATGATCAAGAAATTTATAAAAAAAGAAAAAAAAAAACAAATCAAGATAGTGTGAGCTATTGATCAATAAATTATTACGCAAAGTATACAGCAATACTACGAATACAAAGAAAATATTGAAGTAAACGTTTTGACATTCATTTGTAAAAATGTTTGAAGTAAAAATTTAGAAAATAGCATGTTTTGAAGGGTAAATATGATGGTAGTACTGGCCCATTGACTAGATTTGGACTACAATTGTGGATATATAAGGTTTCATTAATATTTTCTGTACACACTTCACCGTATTCTGCCATGTGAAAAAAAGTACTTCTTACAACCATTTTTTTTTTGTTTTTTCAACAATAAAATCTTATAAATCTGTTAACAAGGTGGTTCTCTTTCAAAAAATCAACCACAATCAAGAATAAAGTGACTCCACTCTATTGACATAAACGCTGCGCCTTTTTTGTAATGATTTTTGCCTTAGAACTTGATGCTACGAGCAACACAATTAGTTGATCTGGGTGAGTAGTCCATATAAAATTATTGAAAAAAAAAGAGGCAGCCCTGCAAAAAAAATATACAGTCATAGACATTTGTTTAATCACAGTAAGTAGTATACGAGAGTACTTGAAACATCCTCAAAGATATATTGAGGATTAACTCGAACAAGACTTGCATATGCTGGTATAACAAGAGCAATAAAACCTCTCATACAGCGGCGTTATAAGCTTTGTTGCCGTAAGGTTTGCTGTACATGATGGTAAAGACCAGAGCTTTGCAGGCTATGATTAGGATGGTCCAGCCTTTAACTATCCCTTAGACAGAACCAGTAGACTCCAAGAAATGCTTCGCAATGAGACTTAGAAACAAAAGTGAATGTAGAAATATAAAAGCTACATAATCTTTCAAAGGAGACACATTTTTGTGCTGTCCAGATCATGTTACAGAAAGAGGAGTTTTTTCCCCAGTCATTTATGCGAAAATCTATGCCCTCCTCATCCAAGCACTCGGCTATTATATGGTTAAACCGGACATAGTTGCGGACTGTCTGGGGTAGCCAAGTCAGACAGACATAGAAAGTAAGGTTAACCTCTACTAGACCCCAGGTCATTTGAGAATTCACGGAAATAAGAATACAGCTTGGCATAGCTTGGCTGTAATGGGGCCAGAACTCTTTTTTGAGTGGAAACAGATATTTCGAAAGCTGCGATCAACGAAAGGGAAATTGGTTTGAGGCAATCAAAGCTTTTTTGTCTCAGATTAACCAAGAATAACTTGGGGTTATAACAGAATAACAGGCCTGACATCAAAATAAAATACAAAAAGTATTTCTTCGGCGACTTAATCGCAGCAGATTTCTGGCATAAACTCTGAGAGTAAATAAAAATTGCCATGAAAAAGTTTCTCAAAAATCTGTCGTTCGGAGTCGACTTTAAACTGTAGGTCCCGCCACTCATGTATAAAATTAACAAACACAACATAAGTGGTGTGAGAAACTAGGTCGTAATCCTGACTGAAGGGTTGTAATGACCAATTATGTATGTATGTATGTAACTTGGGGTTAGTAAACGATTTTTTGACTGGAGACTTTCCCAGAATGAGAATCACCTCGAAACTAGAGTGTAGACTTTAAGATGATGCGTATAAATCGTCGCCGTGGTCTAGTGGGCCGTGCATTGGCTTATTAGATGTGAGGCCTCGGAACAAACCCCAGGTCAAACATCTTCAACAAAACGAAAATTTGAAAAGGTATTCCTTTGGCGACTTCCTCTCAGCAGATTTCTGACAAAAAATTGACATGAAAAGTTTCTCAAAAATCGTATGAGTATAAATCACCAGAACACATTTTTTGAACCTGTGAGGCATTAATGAAACCCAGTTGAATATCAGATGCTGGACAGGGAATTGTCCTTTTTGACACTGAACAGGCTTGGACTAGACTTTATAAGCAGGCGCTATTTAGATTGTGTACTGGCATGACATCTCTTCACGACTGTAATAATAAAAATTACAAAATGATACCGATTATACGAATTATGCTTGCAAAATTCCCATCACCATCTTTTTAAGTTCTTCAATGTTTTTATAATGTTCTAAAGGGCTAAGTTCAACTAATAAAATCTAATGCTCCAAAAACTTTTGCAGTTAAAATGTTTCTTAATCCGTTTCATAAGAATTCAAGTCTTCAAACTATTTTTAAACATTTTTTTTGTTGTTCCGTAAGTTTTATAAACTATTAAAGAAACTACAAAGAATTAACCTCTCATTATTAATAACGCAACGGAAATTATTGAAAACAATTTAAAACGTCACGATTATTCTATTAATCAATTAATAACGATCATTATCAAGAATCTATATTGAGCAACAATTTAAGCTTTTATCACAGTCAATTGTTCTTAATTCAAAAGTATCTTATTAAGTTAAATTAATTTCAATTGTTGTTTTTTCTTTTTTTTTTTAATTACAAATACAAGAATGATAGATCTCTATCCACTCTTAAAACATATGTACATTATCACCGCCCCTTCTGTGGCACCAATTGAAAAAAAAAACAACAGTAGCGTGTTGAAAAGTCTGTAGACGAGCGATATGAATTTTGTTTAATGGAATGGTAACATTTCATTACCATTAAAGCCAAGTGTTTAAATAATAAAATAATGTGACTCGCGTATGTAAATATATATTTTTTTGTTGTTGTTGCAAAATGCCATGATATGAGCAAAATTATAATAAAAAAAGGCAATAATTAAATACTTTTATGATAAATTAATAGGGTTAATTGTTAACAACAAATGAAAATAATATGGATTAACCTCAACAACAACAGCAAGAACAACTGTGGCAGTCAGTTAAAACTGAATTTGAAGTACAGAAATATGCAGTTGACAGGAGTCTGTTAAAATACTCCGCTACAATTAAAAGCAAACCCAAGATTCGCTATCCTATATCCTACAGATGAATATACAAATAAAAAAATGAAAAAAGAAAAGGGTTGAATCATTTAAGCTTCTAAGGGAAGTGATAGAAAAGTATCCCAAGCACGAATTGAACAGTAAAAAATATGCGGTATTATGTAATGCTCTCAGGGATCTCTAGACCATCTTCACAGCAACATAGAGGCATTAAAAGTTACAATATTCCAACAGCCTCGTTCAGATATTACCTGTTAGCTCAAAATCTGAGTTATTAAGACTTTTACCCTCTACCTTCAAAGTTATTGACGTATAATCGTAAAAATCTTAAGGGGAAGTTTTGACTTCATTCATAAAAGTAAAGGTAAGATTACATACATACAAACACAAGTGGCCATTAGAACCCTTCAGTCAGGATTACGGCCTAGCTTCTCACACCACTCATGGTTTGTGCGTTAATTTTATGCGTGAGTGACGCGACCTACAGTTTAACGTCGACTCCGAACGACAGATTTTTGAAAAACTTTTCATGGCAGGTTTATTTACTCTCAGAGTTTTTGCTAGAAATCTACTGAAAGGAAATCGTCGAAGAAATATTTTTTTCATATTTCGTTTTGATGTCTGACCTGGGATACGAACCCGGGCTTTACGTCTAATAAGCCAACACACTACCTATTAGACTACGGCGACTTCAAGGTAAGATTAATAAGTGGAAACGAAAAGCGTTCGACAAAATAATTCCCGTGAATTTATTGTAAACTTCTCAAGGGGGTTTCCAACTGTACTACCTATACTTGTGTAGTACAATCCATAAGAAATAATTGTCTACCGATAGTAAAATCAATACAATAGGTTCGTATATCCTCATTTGATGTAGCAAACTTGGGTCCTATAAGACCGCGTTATAATACCACTATGATATATTCCGCCATGCAAATAAAATTTCTGGTAGGCCTCTCTCAGTCATTCCGATAGAATTCTATTCGCTGTAGTCTAGTAGGTAATGTGTTGGCTTATTAGACGTGAGGCCACCGTTCAAACCCCTGGTCAGACATCTCCAACAAAACTAATTTGAAAATTTCTTCGGCGACTGCCTCGCTGCAGATTTCTGGTAAGAACTCTGAGAGTAAATAAAATTGCCATGAAAAAGTTTCTCCGAAATCTGATGTTTGGTGTCGACTTTAAACTGTCGGTCCCACCAGTGATGTCAGAAGCTAGGTCATAACCCTAACTGGAGGGTAATACAAATCGTTTTTGGCTAAACTCGTTCTCGTAATAAATTCTAGGTAACTTCTAAGCCTTCGTTTCAGGCTCCCAAGTACTGGACAATGGCAGAAAATATTTTCTGTGGTCTCCTAGTCGTTACAGCTTTCGCAGAAATCGTTGTGAGGTATTCAGGCTCTGCATTATAACTGCAGTGAGGTTTAACGTATATCCAGATCTGTTCTGTCTCTCTGCAAAGGGGTTTTTATTGCCTATTACACTCAAGAATGAGTGTGAAATGCTTCTCATGTTTGAGTTCAATTGAATTGTCCATTGTACCAGCCTTTATAAATGAATCGGGTTTGTGGTGATCCTCAATGTCGCGGTATCTAAGAGCCTATATGAGGGTAAACTTAAAATCTATCTGTATCTGCTCTAGAGATTCCATAACAATCTTAGATGTGATGTATATATTCGCTGTGGATCTAATGGGTAGTGCAAGAGATAATCTAAAATTCAGTAGTTATGAATACACTCCCCATCCGACTTTGTCGCCTGATCTGGATCGCTTAGTAAATGCCTCGTAGACCTTCTCTGGGTTTTAAAATTGGATTTCTCGAATTTTTAGTCAAGCATTTTAACCACAACACCACGTTACCTGAAATTATACATAAAGTCTAACTAAATTAACTTGAATTCTGTAACGTACGGACCCTATAGAATTAAAATTCAAATGAGTATCTGAGCTAAAATTTAATTCCAACAATCCATTGCTGAAACTTTCCTTATGTAAGATACATATGATTTATTTACTACCTACAGTATAGGGCTTTGTACGAATGGTTTCACTTGCACTTTTTCTACATTTTGCTGACATACAAAAACAAATATTGAAACTATTAACTATGCAATGTTTTCGAGCATTATATGATTGATTTAAACATACGTTTCTTCGGTTTGCGGTATTAATGGCTTTCGCCCGAAAGCAATAAATATTAAAAATAAATAAATAATTATCCATAAACACAGTTAACAAGTAATAAAATTGCCGTCAGAACACCCAATAAACATATATAAACAATAATTTTATGAGGGCATTAGATGATTAAAAAAAGTTTTGACTTTTTCAATGCTATGATTGGTGGTGGGTAATTAAAAATTGTGTTACAATTCAAGTTTTTCATTAAAGTTGATACACCGTATAACACATAGTATTTATTGGTTGCAGGATATGTTTAAAAAATGTATTTTTTGCTTAACAAATTTTCTAAAAATATTGTATAAATTATGTATCAAATTTTGTTCAATTGCGCATTTTAAATCACAGTTTCTTTAAAGGCTAGCTTAATAAACTATTGTAAATTAAAAGAAATGTTGAAACCTGTGGCTTATGTTTATTCATCAAAAATTTCAATACATTTTTTTATAGTTTTAACAATCAAATTTTGAAAGGTAGCAGTTGTTCGCTTAATTACACCCCTTAGGCTTAATAATGAAAAAAAATTCATTGTTTTTTGTGGAAATTTCTTTTAAAAAAAATTTAATTTAAAAATAGTGAAAAAATTTTAAAATTACTTGTGGTCAACAGATGATTTTAACCAAATTATTGTACAAAATTTATTAATTATTATTACCCATTAGTAAACATTTGCAAATTACTTCGCTACTATTGTTCCCTTCCTTTTTAAAATGGTTTTATTAATCATTATAAAAGATGACTTACAATAACTCAATTTATATAGTCATACAATACTATACATATCGCAATTAAACAGCACTTTATTATATTTAGTTGTCCATTCCTATGAGTCAAAGTTTTTTGCAACACAGACAATAAAACGTATTTAAATACTCAATCCTTTTTGAAAATTTATAGAGACTTCATGATTATTTTCCAGCTGGCTCTGACGGCAAGTAATTCTTTAGAAGAGTGCCCTGGTAGTCTAGTGGACAGTGTGCTAGACTATTAGCGTGAGGTTCGTAGGTTCGATTCCCACCAGCGACTCTGGGCAGTGACACTACACCGAGCATATGGTCAAGTTACTCCGCTCGTATATAATAAGAATATAATTTGTAATTGTATTGTAATTAATAAATAAATAAATAAAAATAAATGATTCTTTGGAAGCCTACGTTACGCTTTCATTTAAAGTTCTACTGAAAGTTGGCCCTTGGGATATCTCCAAAGTTTTTGAAAAGGACATGATAACAAGCAGGTATTAGATAGGTTTATCTTTCTGTGTTCTACAAACGACAGCAATCTCGTTGTAGTAAAATTGATAAGCTTTTATGTTTCACAACTTTACAGTATTACAGTACATGCACAATATATACCGAAATCTACAAAATAGCATTAAAAATTCTTTGGCTGCAGGTGCGTGAGCTATTTAAAATGCGTCCTGATGATGCTTCAGTTGAGTACATACATACATACATAATTGGTCATTACAACCTAGCTTCTCACACGTCACCGAACGACAGATTTTTTAGAACCTTTTTCATTCAAATCTTTATTTGCTCTCAGAGTTTTTGTCAGAAATCTGTTGAGACGAAGTAACCGAAGAAATATTTTTCCGTATTTCATTTTGCTAGATTTGCTAGAACTGCTAGAACTGTGGCCTCAAGTCTAATAAGCCAACACACTGTCATGCAATGAAGTCCAGTTTTGTCGAAGTAGGATTGAGAAAAACACGTCCAGAGAAATCACTTCCATGTGAAAGCAAGACGTGTATTTTTTCGTATATTTGTGAAATAATTTTTGTCAATAATTGCCAAGAAAAATAAAAAAGAAATCAACGACAAGTCCAATACTAAGCTTCTAGCAGAACTTAGGTGAAGGAATTAACATAAAAGTTACATCTGGTGAATAATAAAGTTGTGTTGCATCAAGACAATGCAATCGTTATTACAATGGCCAACATAAATTGAATGACTTCATTATTACGATCGCCTAACTATTCATTCATCACTAATCCATTAGCCATCTTATTCGCCAGATGAAGCCGGACTAACTTTATCTTCTAAAATTTCATAATGCTGTGATTGATGGCTATTTTAAAAATGTTGACAGTTCTTACCGTAAACCATCGATGGAAAAATATTGTCGAGCTAAAAGAAGAGAGTAAAGAAATGAATGAGCAATGAAAAAACTTTTCATAATTTTTCTTGGCATTACAATATGCAATTACACTCTATTTTTGCTTTGCTCCATTTACTCTTAAAAAAAAACTTCATGTTCATGTCACAGTCAGAAAATTTAACAGATTAGATCATCTAAGATTTTTTTGTTTTTGAAAACAGATTTTAATTCAAGGAGACTTTAAGCGTTGAAATAAGTGCATTATATCTGCCTTACTTACTTGCTTTCTTACTTCATAGGCCATTAACAGTCTATGTCGTTGCGGAGCTCATACAGCTCACAGTCAGATCGGATGCGAAGATCCGAAGATCTTACGTAGGACTTTTCTCTCGAATGCTCTCAAGGCTGCTGCATCAGTGCTTAATAGGGTCCAGGCCTCTGCGCCATAAAGAAGCACGGGGAGAATGAACGTCTTGTAAAGTATTAGTTTTGTCGAGAGAGAACCTCTCTCTGTTACTCAATTACCTATTGAGGTGCATTATTTCTGGTGATTATTAATTTGCAAAAAACGAAATAGCCTTTGACAAACCATTTTCAAACATGTAAGCAATCATTTTGCGATCAAGCCTCGTATTAATCTCACAATAGTAAAAGTTTGGTATAATCGCCAGTGAAAATCTCATAATAAAAGATTACAAAATTCTTGAAAAGATTTCAATTTTATTGCCATTTTTAATTAAACTTCAACAAACCATCCAAACTAAATACACGAATTGTTGTATAAAAAATATTTTCGTATCAACAATCTCTGCAGCATCTCTTAGATAGAAGCACAATTAAAATAGATGCCAGATACTGAAAAAGTTTACGTATCTATAAGTAATTGTAACAATTCACTTTATTCACCAACTTTGCGCTAAGATGGTATTAATTTTGCGTCGGATCGAGTTCACAGATATAATGTCTGTAAGGCAGCAGGCGAAGAAAAGAAAATCAACAAAAAGAATTCAACTTCACTTTTTTTGGTTGCAAACACCCACTGCATAAATAAAGTTTTGTTGGCTGACTGCTATATGTGTTTGTTTGTATGTTTATTTGTTTATTGGTTTTTTTCAACTCTAATTTAAGATGCATACCTAGGGTTAGACAGACGTACAAAAACAAATTTATGATATTACTTTGACAGAATGATAAGTGGAATGAGAAGGAGTGAGTGAGTGAGTGAGTGAGTAAGTAAGTGACTGCATGAATGAATGAAAGAATGAATGAATAAATGAGTGAATGTTGCAAACAAATCATATCATCAAAAGATCAACTCGATTTCGTTTCGGGTTTTTCTTCTTGATGTTATAGTTGTTGCTGTTGCTTTTTCAATTCGATTCAAATCAAAAGAAAAAGAGAAAAAAATTACAAACGTTTCTTGTATTTGTATTGTTGGGTTTATTATGATTATTACTTGTGCAAATCGTGTGTAAGAATTTAATTGCATATTAATTACAACACCAAACAAACAACTACAAATTAATGTGCTCTAACACGGATTTAAATTGTTTTTCATTTATGAGTTGAATGTCAATTCTTGAATATTTTAAGTTTTAAAATTTAAGGCACAACTTTTATATTTTATGCTCATATTGATGATGGAAAGATGTTAATTTGAAAAGACATCAAGGTTATGATTTCGGATACGATCAGTTTAGATTACTGGCGTTAAAGAGGAAAGGGAATGGAATAAGAAATTCTATTTTAAAGATGGTATATATGGTATATATATATATATATCTACATGGTGAATAAATTTATTATTATATGACAAGGCTTCTTTAAGTATATTGTCACAGTTTCAGAAATTTTTATTAAAAATTTGGAAAAATGTGGTGTTTACATCATTTTACAGCCTCTACAATATGTGGTTTCTACTTCAAAAATAAACGCGTCTTAATAGAATCACAAAGTAGAATTGAATCAGAAGATTCAGGACTCTCATCTGGCGTAGGTGTTATCAAAATTAATATTGAAAGCCTTGAGTTATGAGTCCATAACATCTTATCAGGCCATCTCGAAATGTGCAATGGAGAATTTTATTCTTGCCGGCGCAGTTGCTGATGGCACTATTTCAGATATTGATCACATGCTGATATTGAAAATTGGCTGCCATTATGAATGGCTGCCATTGTAATAATGGCTTTATCAGAAATGTAGTTTTACGCCATGTTCGATCCTAAAGAATAGAGAATTGACAGCACTAAAAAATATAATAGGAAAAGTTAGGTTAGGTAGTGGTCCCTGTTTGAAGGTTAAAGTGGCACTTAATCAAGTAGTGTTTCCTGTTTGAAGGTTAAGGTGATACTTAATTCACCCGTGAGTCAAATATTTTCTATGTGAAACCACTCCAAATTCAAAATAAATCTTATTTTGTATTAAAATTAGTTCTTAGTGGAGAGATTAAAGATACGAGAAAATAAGAAATCAACAACCTTCGTCTCTTCATAGAAAAAATTCTTAACTCCTCCTTCTTCTCAGGTTCATAGCTGTTACAGAAGTTATTTGAGCAAATGCCAATTCTACCGATATGTCTTCCATTAACACATGGTAGGTAGGTAGGAAAAGGTGGCTGTCGATCTATGAGAGTTGGATAGGCACACTTAGGTCACATAGGGCCCATTGTGGTACCACAGTTTCCAGGTATCTCCTAAGCCCGGAACCACTCGAAGCTCCTTAGACTATCAATGTTAATCCTCAATAGTTCCTTCAGATCATTCATATAGTAAGCACCAAAGTACCTTTGTCTCTTTTGACAAGTTTCAGGGCATGTACATAGCAGGAAAGGGACAGTCTCTTCATCTTCCTCATCTCTTCAGCTTCTGTAGGGCGGAAAAAAATCCAATAATGCGATATATATGGAAGCCATTTAAGAAAAAAAATCAGCTGTTTTATCCATAACATAACATAACATAACGGCAAAGCCTAATAATATTACACGTTGACTCCTGCTGCCCAGACGTTTTACCTCCATGTAATATAGTCTAACACCTGGAACACACATAAGATTTACCACACAGTAATCGGAAATTTCCCTGTAACAATTGATATACGAGAATGCAATTCGATTGGTTAGGGATGCAATAGGATAAGATGACAATCTTTATGTAAAAATATTCTTTCATTGAGTGATTCTTAGAAAATTAGCAGCATGAAGCAATCTTTAACAAGAAGCTTCACACCCTCCGAACTCTATGTCAGCGAGGTTACTTACTTAATCAAGATTACTACCTTGCTTTTCATAATCATCCATATTATTTCCATGTTGCAGTTTAGGGTCGACTCCGATCGACAGATTTGAGAAACTTTTAAATGGCAATCTTATCTACACTTAGAATTTTTGCCAGAAGACTGCTGAGAAGTCGTCGAAAGAAATATTTATTCATATTTCGTTCAGCTCGGAAGCTGTCCCAATATACTTCCCACTAGAGTACAGCGATATTTACGCCTGTTAACAAAGGTGGCTGAAAAACTGGCTGAAACGTCTCATAAAACGTCACAAACGGTGACATTCCCTGCATTTAATAATCAATCGCTAGAGGCTTCTCTTATATTGATTTAAAATGCAATAATACCTTGAAGCTTTCCCAATTATACGCTGTACTGCGAATATGGGTTGTTTAATGTCTTAGCTGCATTACCTGTTAAGATGACATGCGGTGACTGATTACTGACGTAAAATACTTTAAATTCCTGAAACAGAACCATTATTTCGAATAAGAAAATTACAATTTGTATGTTTCCGATTCTAGATGTACCTCCTTATTACCCACAACAGATAGAATGCACTCAAGTGGAGTATTTAGCAGAATTAATAGGTAATTTCATAGACTCTTAATTGTTCATTGATATCCTACAATATCTATAATTGTCCTATTCTAAGTGCTTATTATCGTCTTAACCTTTTCTAGTGGTCTCATTACATATGAAGACATGGCCTATATAAATTAAAATTTCAAAATAAAATATCTGGTCCTGCAAACACTGAATGCTTCAGTCGAAAATGCAAACAACTTTCGCACGGTGTGCCAAATAATAAAAATCCAAAAGAGACAACCCAATTTGCCATTCCCTTCTTTTTTTTGTGTAAATGTGAAAAACGTTTTACGAAATTAATTAATAAGTCAGATACCCCGTTTGTAAAATATTTCATAAGCTTTTATCTTATTTATGATCATCACACACTTACATACGTACGCGGATGTTTTTTATTTTAATTTGTTTATTTTTTATTATTTAAATAAAATATAATTCTTGGCTTTTTTTTTGTTTCAAATAAATTTAATTCAACACACTCACACACTTTTATACATACAATACATAATATATTGCATTGGATAAATACATATATTTTATTTTATGATTCTTTTTGGTAACAAGCCACCAATACCACGATTCTTTAATTCAAATTGAAAATGTTAAAAAGCCCTTCTAATTTTCGTTGTGATTTTCGTTGTGTTTGTCTTTTAATTTTAAAGAAGTTTTAAAGTTTTCGTTATTTTGCTTTTTTTTGTATTTTTTGTTGTTTTTGTCATATTTGTTATTATGCTCTCGAATTCATACAAATTGCACGAATTACCTTCAAATAAAAAAATAAAAGAGTGCAGCAGCAGTTTTTTTGCTTTTTAAATCTGCAACATATTCATGCATAATGGTGCGGCAGAATGTAGAGAGACTGCAGCTGTGTGTATGCAATATTGCAGCATTTGTTGTTATTGTCACATCCCATTATATAATAAAAAGACAAAAACATCAAGAAATATTTATTCATGTATTTGGTTCCATTCAAAACAGCAAAAAAAATTAATTGTTCTGTGTTACATTTATTTACAGCTGAGATGTAAAGGAATGCTTTCATATTAAAGAATGGTTTAGGCTTAAGGACAACGGTTGTACAAAAATAATGCTACGGTTATGATTAGTAAACTGTTACCTAAAGTCATGATGATAAATGTCAAAACAGTTTTTGATTGCAAAAGTTGAATTACACCTTTCTAGGCTAAGCTAAGTTAAAACAGCGTCTAAAATAAACACGAGGAAAATAAACCAAAAACCACCGCTAAGGAGTTATTAGAAATGCGATCTAAACAACTGTGAATGTCACAGCCATTTAACATATAAAGAATAAGTTTAAATTTCCAAGAGTCTAGAATCTCTGCTTAGATAGATAAAGTCGGACTCTGAGACTTTTCCTTAGATCCACAACTCTTGCAAAAGTCACTCGAAGTAATGTCAAGCCTAAGCCGTCTGTGGATGGCTATGAGATTTAAGGAAGGAAGGAACTTGTCTTCTTATATACCTTTATGCATCTAGCAGTGCCTAACATGCTGCCAACAAAATTGAACTGCTCTGTAAAACGATCAGAGAATACCTAGCAACTGACCTGCAAGATACCGATTTTTTATAAGCTCAGTAACAATTATATGCGCTGGAACCTATATGAGGGCTACATCTAAATGATCCGATATTTTCCTGAAAAATCCTCCTCATTCGCATTTAATATCGGGGTGACTTTTGAGAGGGACTTGATCACAGTCTACCTATTCGAGTAAACCAAGAGCTTTTTAGGGAAAATTCTATCTTCCAACAAACATTGCAACGCTTTCAATAGGGGCTTGATATTCACCCAAATAACACTAAAGTCGTTAGATAGCCTGCACAAATGTATACATACATCAGAACCCTTTAGTATACATATTCTACAGCAAAGTTTGTTCAGTATTTCTTAGCATCCAGACCGTTAGAAAAAAAATTGGTAGTTGAAATAGTTAAATAAAATCTCCTATTGAGAAAATGTTAGGCCACCCTGTAGTCCAGCTCTATATATCTACAGCTTACCAATACTCCAACATGTCAAATAGTCGACGTTGTTCAAGACTGTACCGCCTTAAGCTTTAGTGCCATCTTTCCATCTACATATGTATGTATCTCGACAGTTAGAAGAGAGTATGACAAATAATGCTATGGCATGCGTTGAAAAGAGTACACTGAGGATCAAAACTTCTAACTGCCTTTACGACATGTTTGTTAGTTTGCAGCGTCACTGAATTTTGTATACATCGTTAAAGTCGTTGTTGAAGTATCAGTTTGTTGTACCGTATTTGTTGTTGTTGGAGTTACTTACAGGATAGAGTGTAAAGCTAGTGCAAGCAGGCTGGCATTAAATGAACACACCAGCTTTACACTATATCCTGCAAGTAACTCCAATGTTCAAATACAATTGTATTTAAACTATGTTGTGAGCTCATTTACAAATATTGAATCTAAATCACGAACTTCCCGCCAGTTTGATAACGTATACCCAATACTAAAAGCCGCAGTAGTGTAGTAGGTAGTGTAATGACTTATTAGACGTGAGGTCACGATTCAAACTCCAGGTCAGACATCAGAACGAAATATGAAAAAATATTTCTGCGGCAACTTCCTCTCAACAGATTTCTTTCATTTCAATAAAAGTTTCTCAAAAAATTTATCGTTCGGAGTCGACTTCAAACATGAATAAAATTAACACACACGATATAAGTGAGAAGCTAGGTTGTAATCCTAACTAAAGAGCTGTAATGACCAATTATGTTTGTATGTATTTATATCCAACAATTTAAACAACTCAAAAGTCTGCAATTTTGGAGTTGTCAGTCATACTCTTACATCCATTACCACCTGTATGTAAATAAACGAAATTTGAGTGGAAGTTTTCACATCAATTTTTGGATCAAAAATATAGCATCAGTGGTGAGAAATAACAAGTAGGCTTAATGCCAAAAATGCAAGATGTTGCAAAGAAAATACGTATTGATTGTATCGTTTTTGTTTGTTTCTTTAAATGTCATTTTATTGTTTAATTGCATGCCATAGCCATGTTATTTGGTTGTAGTTCTCTTTTCTACATGCTTTTAGACAAATTTACGATACCAAATATGATGTCAAGTTCCAGACTTAAATGTCAGCATTTGTTTTGTTGTTGTTGTGGTTTTTCTGCGAATATAACAACTGTTTCACTGTAAAATGTAAGTAGAAAACCAACTTCAATTAAATTACTTGTCAATCATTCTTTCAATAAACGCATTAGGCGGTTCTCTTCGAACGTTGAAGCATTCACAAAAACCAGTAGTTGTTGGCAATTGTTAAGCTACCAATTATAAATTTTAACACTTTAATTTGCTAAAACGACCAAAAATGATTACATTCTTTATAATCTCTATATGGGGGGCAACAACTGACACACATACATGAATACATAAGAGAACTCCAATGGCACTGCACTGGCTTTGGAACTGTTTCGTTACTGCTCTGTTGGGTAAAACAAATAGAAAAAAAAAAACAAACAAAAAACAAAAAAGAATTTGTACAACATCTTCTTAAAGGTTCAACACTGTGAATACTGAATACATGGCTGTAGTAGAAGATTGCAAAAAAATAAAAATAAAACACCACCACGCGAATAAATTTTTTTGTTTTGTTTTTTTTTTTTTTGTTTGATTTTGTATAAGAAAAATCTAACATTTGTTTTGTGGAGTATTAGAAAACCTAGATTTTTCAGTATTACACATAAATTTGAACGTTCACCATAAACATTTTTAGTTTGGCATACGTTAAAATAACATCATCATAGAGAACTAACGCAACATTTACTTCTTTCTATTGAAAATCTTTTAAAAAATCAATGAAAAACATAAAAAACAAAACAAAACTAATTCAAACATTTTAATAGATTTTTTTAAAGTGTGTGTGCCTAAGTGTGTGTGTGTGTATATATTTACAATTGAAGAATATTTACGAAAATTGGATTCACGAAAATCTGCAAAAGACAGACTAGACAGTCAAACAATCTAATCGATCGATGGTTTTCAACAATCATCATCATCGGCATCATCATCATCATCACAATCATCATACGAAATAAAAAAGGAAAACATCATACATATGTGCACATGTGATCAGACAAAAATACAAAACATTTTTATGTTGTACAACACAATACAATACAAATAAATTTCCTGTGATTTCAGTGTTAGTGAGTCAGTAAATCCGTTATTTTGTATGACTCGAGTATTTGGCAATTGTCTCAATGGAATCAATACAGTGATTTAAAAAAATTTAAACGTTATTTTCAGCATCTTTAATGCTGTCAGTGTATGCTTAAAAGCCAGTTACAACAAAACAAAAAAAAATAATTTTCTAAACGGCCTCAAAATCATTCAAACAATTTTTGAAAGTTCAACCATAATTTCAGTTCAGAGACTCACATGCTTTTCAAAATTATCATTCACAAGTAAGAAAGGTAAGTTAATATTCTTCCGCTCTTTTTCAAATTTAATTAAAAAAACCCCAAGACCTCTTTAAAGGAAATCATTTTCTATCCCTTTGCTTAATATTTATTACATTTTGAAATTGAAAATATTGAACTTTTACCTGGTCTGCCAGTAAACTTCCTTTCTATTTCACTAAAATTTTCTTTCTTTTCAATGTTTTTTTTTAAGTATTGCATTAGCTTTTGGACTGTCTGCCTCAGTTATTTGTGTAACACTTTTATTTTCCTTCATGTCTAGCCTTTGCCTTAGACAAAGACACTCCACTCGAACTCTTGTACTTGTTTAAAAATGCCTGACTTTGCCCTGAACTTCAGTTGGAGTTAGTCTTTGTAACCAACTTAATTTTTTTTTTTTGTTTTTTTGTTTAATGTTTTGTTGTTGATTTTGATTTATTTTTGTTAAATTTTTAGGATATAAGAAAAGCATGTTAATTTTATCACAACATTGGTAACGTGATGTATAACACAGCCCTGCAAATTTGGATTTTTTTTGTGCAAATAAAATGGCTCCAGGTGTTTTCGAAGGCATTTTGCACGCTGAACACGAATCTGGTTTTATAAACTTTCCATCCATCAGATTTAAAAAATTCAAAATGGTGGATCCAATATGGCGGTCGAGGTTTATAAAAATTAATCAGATTAACTTGAACGCCATATTGGATCCGCCATTTTGAATTTTTTAAATCTGAATGAAGATCTGTAATCAGCGACCCCAAAAACCCCTGATTAACAATTTTCAAGTAAATCTGAATAATTTTTAAGGACCTCCGTAATGTGTTTCTTTTTCTTTTGCACCCCTTGACATAGACCCACCCCCTACTTTAAGGGTGCACAATTTGGCTTTGGGCGCATTTTAAAGAGCAAAGATCAGCTGTCAATTTCTGACAATAGCGATGGTTCTAGCACGTCAGTGTTTAGCTCTACACTGCTACAAAAATGGCCAAAAACGCTATTTTTAGGGGTTTCAACCCCCTTTTTCTCGAAAACCTGACGTGATGGAAAATTTTTTAAACCAGATTTGTGTTCAGCGCACAAAATGCCTTCGGAGACACCTGGAGCAATCCTATTTGTAAAACTCATGCAGGGCTGTGTAATTATTCGCCAAAAGTTTGAGAACCGTTTCGAGACATAAGGTGAATTAATAATAATCTTGCAACAATGATTCTGGAGCTGCGTGATTGACACTAGCGATTCAGTCCAAACCTGGTTAAATTATTTAAATATCTGGCCTTTGAAGAGAAACCTTTAGTACATGGTTTCCTATCAAACTCTACTAAAACCATTCTGACTTGACTAGCATTTGGTGTAGAAATTCGTGTTTCTCTATATTAAATTGAACCGGGATTAAGCCTTACTCTGTGCTGGAGTTACTTAATAGAAAAGAAAGAAAACAATAGATGAAAACTTCATCGCCTCTAACTATTTATCACTGAGGGGTTGCATTACATAGAACATTTTGTTGTATCAAGCATCGACAGAGAAAAACAGTGAAAGTTCCACTACAACAAGTTTGGTATTCAGTTGTTCGTAATTATCGCTCTAAATTATGTGGTCCAGAATTTCGAGACGTATACTTGTATACCTTTTGCGTATTTGAACGCCTCTTTCAACACCTGAAATACATATATGCAGATTTCTTCTTTGTCTCTCCAATATTTATTCTCTTTATACTGACAACTATTTAATCCAACTAGCTGGCGAGCCTACTCTTAGGGACGATTGAACTACATATTTGCTGATGGCTTGGAAACATAAATGGGTATAGAACCTCATATTTACAATGACGAACTCGACCCCTCTTAGATGCATACGTAGTGAGATGGGTCGCCTGTCATGCCAAATTTCAGTGAGTACAAGTAATTCGAGCATCTGAGGGAATGGTTTTGCTGATCAGTGAACTACTGAATGATCATTCCTTGATGTATACTTTTGAAGGAAAATACCATAACTCTTGTAACTCTGGACAGAAATTCATTTATGCCACTTTCAGGCATAATTATTGGATGCTGTTTTATTGGACGTACATATTTCTAAGCGTATTTTAAAAGCTTTTTGGGGCAAACATAAAAAATAATTGGTAGAGCACGCTGAACTGAAAAGAGTAGCAAGTCATTCGATTACATTCACACACATAATAGGTCATTACAACCATTTTGTCTGGATTACGATCTAGTTTCTTATACCACTTATGTTGTATATGTTAATTTTATAAATGGGTGGCGACTCCGAGCGACAAATCTTTGAGAAACTGTTTTAATTTTATTTACTCTGGGAGTCTTCATTATCAAAAAGAAAAATGTTACCGACGAGTAAGATGTCGAGCCTTATTCCCTTTGATGAGGCCGTTAGGCGGAAGGACATACATTCCCCACCATCAAATTCGCTGTCGAACATGACAAATGAATGAATTTAACTTCTGTGGTATGATATTATCCCTTTTCAGATCATCCAGCGTACTCTGGCCGTTGCTGTCAACTGAAAGCAGTAAAATTCCTCTGACCTTAGAAAAAGAGGTGATTGGACTTGTAACAGATAGAATTACAGAATTTTACGGCTTAGCGTTTTTTGCTAAGACTCTGATGACTAATTTCGCACCTAAGAAATATTGAGCATACTTTGACGTGGGAAAGAATTCGATGTCTCCTAGCTTTTGGTAGGTATTCAATGGCATTCGATATAGGAATTATTATTGGACCCACGTTTAAGTGTTTGATTTTCCTCATCACGGTTAATTGTAGAAGGAGCTTTCGGTAAGAAAAAAAATAGAATCGAGCACCTTCTGCGTAAATAATCGCCTCGATTGGAAAAAAATTAAGGCAGCTTGACTAGTTCAGTTTGTTTTTAATCCGCACCAGAATGGATTAGGAAGTTGGGATTCTCAGGTGGGATTATAGGGCCTCCAAAGAAACTTGAAGAACCTAACCTAACCTATACTAACAACAAATTCAAACAACACATTATAAGCTTCATAATTTGTTTTAACCTTTAATATATAAGTCTCAATAGCGTTACTTTAATTCCTTTAAACCTTACTTCTTAAGACCCTTATGTTCAACGTTTGTTATGTGAACTTTTATTTGTATTTTCTTCGAAAAAAAAATTGTTTTTCTTTTTTCTTTTTTTTGTGTATATTTTTGTTGCATTTTTGATTTATTTGTTGTAACAAAGTCATTGTTACTACATTTGATTATTTGTTTGTTGTTGTTGATTTTATTGTTGTTATCGCATTGCATTGTATTTTTGTAAAGATTTATGTAAATTTGAAGCTTAAACTTGCTCTTTATATTGTATTCTGTTAGATGTTAACGTTGTTTATTATTTTTTTGTTTTTGCAGTTGACTGTTATTGTTGTTTTTATTTTTGGGTTTTTATATTTGGCTTTGGCCATTACATTGCCTGTCGTACGTTTGTTTTTGTGTTTTTCTTCTTTTTTTGTGATGTCCGTTTAATTTGCATTGAAAAAACATTTAAATCGTGATTGCCTGTATTTGTTGAGCGCGCCCGATGAGAGTGTGTTTAAGATTTGTTTGGTTTTTCGTCTGTCGAAAATTGATTTCTTTTTTCTTCGAGTTTTTTTTGTTTGTTTTTTCTTATTGAACAATGATCGCAATTTCCGCAGTCCTAATTGTGTAAAATATACGCTTTTTAATTGGCAGTTGCATGAGTTTATTAGTGATTATTTTGATTTCTTTTTTAAGGAATTTGTGGGTATTTGATGGGAAATATTGTTATGAAATCAATATTTGTCCGATTTACTAATTCTTTGGATTATTTTTTTTTTGGGATTTTATTAAAGTTGCGTTTGTGTAGATGATATCATAAAGAGCTAAGAGCCTAATTAGCCTGATATAATTAGTATCATTAGTTCTCAATAAATTATTTTGTTTTGAACTCAATTGATATTTATTCAAACAGAGTACATTTGTATTACAAAGGTAAAGAAATTTTTATGATTTTTAAAAATGAATGCCTTTTAGTAATCGCCTCTATTTTATTTCACAAATAATTTTGTTATATTTATTTTTTAACTAATTTATCTTGCGATCCTCATAGTTAAATATTGTTTCTCCTACTATCGGTTGGGCCATCTATCAGTTTAAATTCAATTCCATTCATTCTATGCTGTTACAAAATTCAATACATTATCTCCACTAAACTTAATGAATCGATTTAAACTTGAGCAACTTTGGGATTTATTGACCAACGAGAAACTGTACGATGATGTCGATTTTGCCAAAAAAATCTTCTCATTCTCATCTTGGCAAAATGATCGTATTTGGAGCTCAGAAAACCCACACGTGATATCATAGTAGCCAATACACTCATTACGAGTGACTGTTTGGTGCGGCTTGTATTTCTTTGAAAATGAAGACGGCACAACCATTACGCTCAATGCAGATACCTATAGTACCATGATAACCGATTCTTTTGTACCCGTTCTTCATGATATTGATGTGAACGATGTTTGGTTTCAACAGGATGGTGCAACTTGTCACACATCTCATGCCACAATCGGTTAATTGCGCCAAACGTTTGATGGTCGTTTTAGTGATTCCAATTGGCCGCCAAAAGGCTGCGATTTAACACCGTTGGACTATTTTCTATTGGGCGCCGTTAAAGTAAAGTGTTATGCCGACAAACCAGAGACAATTGAGCATTTGAAGGCCAACATTCGTGATTGCCTAGATACGACCCCATAGATTTGAAAAAATCCATGAAAATTGGTCCGATCGAGATACTGTGAAACTAGCAGTGGCAGCCATATGAATGGAATAATTTTGCATTTCTACCTGTAACAATTGTACTCTTTTCAAACCGGTTTTATTTTATTGCATTTTTAAATGTAAACTTTTAAATTTCCCATCCTATATTTCCCATATTAAATTTAATTTAATTTGTTTTTCCAAATTTGTTTTGTTATTAAAAGTTGGTCAATTAAAACAATTTTAAGTTTGTTTTTAAAAATATTTTGACCCACTTTTCTGAGAAAACTTCCTCAAATTGCAATATGACTGATGAACAAGTATTTAAACTTTTTAAGCCGCAATCACATTTCTTTTGGCCACAAAAGAAACCTGCTTGCTCCTTGAAATGAAAATTTTCATCAACAATGCTTAATATTTGGTGTTAAAAATTTGAATAGATTTAAGATTTTTGAATTACATTTTTAATGCTTAACAATTAAAACTGTAGCAAATTTAATTTATTTTTTTTTTATTAGAAATTTATTTTCTTTTCAATGAAAACTTTATGAAGATATTGTGTAGTGTGAAAAACCCCAACTTTATATGTATGATGTGTCTGTAAATCAATTGCGGATCTGTGAATTCACAAACGTATTAACCCTTAAGAGGTGTAATACAATTTACTTTGGAGGGTAGTATTTATTAGTTTAATGCATGTGTTAAGTGAACATTAACCCCTTAGGCCATTTAAAGGTTAATTCACTTAGTGACGACTCCATGAATTTATTTTATAATAAAAAGAAAATAATAATAAATAATCAGGCATGCAACTAAAGTCAGTCATTTCTTCTTTTATTTTTTCGCCACTTTTTCTTCATTTCGCTGCAGCTTCTCTTGATAGTTTCGTCTCGGTATTTTTTTTTTCTATTTATTGGATTTTTATTTACCCATAATATTTTACTGGTTATGTGGTTAGATAAACAAGTTGCAAAACACCACTATTACCGGCTATGGTTAGCATTGTGTCACTGGGAAATGTCAAACCGGCCCGGCTAAAAAGTAATGATACTCTTCAAATAAAATAAAAAAAAAAAATAAAATAAAGAAGTAAAACTAAAAACAAAAAAAGAGAAATAAAAACTATCAATACTTGCAACTATAATTTGGTTTTAATGTTGCGAAACTGGACTTTATTGGAGTCTACAGTCTATAGTTTTTGGTAAAGTTTGGCAATAAATAGAAAGAAAATGAAAAGATTACACCAACAAATTTCATAACATCTTAAGAGATGATGGTAAGCAAGTAAGTAGTAAATAAAAGCTTTTTATGGACTATTTTCTGCTGCTGTTTTCTGTTGATATCTGTTTGCTAATGGCATAATTTCAAGACAATATATAATATAACTTGCAACACAAAAGTTAGCGAATTTTTGAAAAAAATATATTTTTTTTTTTTAAATTTCTTTGCTTCAAAAGTCTTGCTTTGTATGGTTTCGGCATTAATAATAATTTTAACACTTAGCAAAAGGTTAAAAGTTTAATTTGATTGTCTTGAAGATATAAAATCTTTTCTGATTTTCTTTATTTTGTTTGTGCTCTTAAAATATAATTCCCTTTTAATTTTATACAATAAATATTTGATGAACATGTTTCCATTATTTTTGAAAGTTTTTGGAAAAAAGTTGAAAAAAAATATTTCGTGCTTGTGGGGTGGCATGTAATTTTTCTTGACATTAAAGTGTAATATAATTATAGGATGTCAAGAAATTGTTTCTATTTTAAGACGATCGAAATCATAATGAAGACAGAAATCAATGTGAATTTACTGTGAATACAATGTTTATTTTTAAACAATTGAAAATTGTTGTATATCTGGAGACAGGTGTTTAAATATTTGGTGGGTGATTTAAAAATGCAAGAAAATAAAAATGGTTTGTAATTTTGCCAATTTTATTTCTTTGTTGTGAAGTACAATTGCTCCAATCTGGAATGGAATATTATTTCATTCATATGACTGCCGCGGCGAGTCTCACAGTACGTCATTCGATAGGACAAATTTTTGGAGATTTTTTCTAGTCTATGTGGTCGTATCTCTGCAATCACGAATGTTGGCCTTCAAATACTTAATTGTCTCCAGTTTGGCTGCATAACACTTTTCTTTAACGATGACCCACATAAAATAGTCCAACGGTGTTAAATGGCAGCTTTTGCCAATTGCCATCACGATATCGGCTAATTAAACGACCATCAAACGTCTGACGTGGCATGAGATGTGTGGCAAGTTGGACCATTCTGTTGAAACCAAACATTGTTCACATCAATACCATGAAGAGCAGGTACAAAACAATCGGCTGTCATGGTGCTATAGGTATAGGCCATTGACCGTAATGATTGCGCCGTCCTCATTTTCACAGAAATATGTGCCAATGATGTCTCCGCTCTACAAGTCGTAATAAATAGTCACTCGTAATGAGTGCATTGGATACTGTGACACCACGTGTATGTTTTCTAAGCTCCAAATACGATAATTTTGTCAGGATGACAATGAGAATTTTTTTGACAAAATCGACATTATTGTGCAGTTTCTCACTGGCCAAATAAATCCAAACGTTGCTCAAGTATAAATCGATTCATTAAGTTTAGTGGAGATAATATATTGAATTTTGTGACAGAATAGAATAGTATTTTCAAATTCGAAATACCCGATGGTTCAAATTTAAACTGATAGATGGCCCAACCGATAGTAGGAAAAACAACATTTAAATATGGGGATCGCAAGATAAACTAGTTAAAAAAATCAAAATAACAAAATTATTTGTATCATAAAATGGAGGCTAGTACTAAAAGGCATTAATTTTTAAAAATCATTAAAATTTCTTTCTTTGTTAATACATATTTACACTGTTTCAATAACAAAATACAATCATAAGTTACTTCCTAATTTATTGAGGACTAATTACATCACACTTATTACGCTCTTAGCTCTGCATGATATCATCTAAATAGACAAAACTTTAATAAAATCCCAAAAAAAGTGATTAAAAAATTATTAAATTGAACAGATATTGTTTTTGTAACAATATTTCCCAACCCTAACCCACAAATTCCTTACAAAAGAAATCAAAATAATCACTAATAAACTCATGCAAATGCCAATTAAGAAGCGTATATTTTACACATTTAGGACTGCGGAAATTGCGATCATTGTTCAATAAAAAAAAATAACTCGAAGAAAAAAAAATTAATTTTCAATAGACGAAAAAATCTTAAAAACACTCACATCGGGCGCGCTCAACAAATACAGGCAATCACGATTTAAATGTTTTTTCAATGCAAATTAAACGGACATAAAATTATATTAATAAATACTACTATTCATTGCAAATTGCATTACTCCTCTAAAGGGTCAATACTTTTGTGGGTACATAAATTCGCATTTGATATACAGACTCAGTGTAAGTACCATAAAAAGTTAGGCTTTTTCACACTACAAAATATCTTCATAAAGTTTTGTATTGAAAAGAAAATAAATTTCTAATAAAAAAGTAAATAAATTTGCAACAGTTTTGACTGTTCAATGCTTAACACAATAATTTAAAAATCAAAAAATTATTAAAAAATTTTAACACCCAATATTAAGCAATGTTGATGAAAATTTTAATTTTCTTTTGCTTCATTTAAAGGTGCAAGCAGGTTTCTCTTGTGGGCAACATCGAAAAGAAATTTTATTGCGTCTTAAAAAACTTAAATAATTGTTCATCAGTAATATTGCAATTTGAGGAAGTTTTCTCAGAAAAAGTGTGTCAAATTTTTCTTAAAAACAAACTTAAAATTGTTTTTTATAACAAAATAAATATGAAAAAAATTAAATTAAATATGAGGAATATAGGATGGGAAATTTAAAACTTTACATTTAAAAATTAATAAAACAAAGATGATTTGAAATAAGGAAGACGCCGTGTAGATAGTTTGTTGGCTTATTAGACATGAGGCCTCGGTCCAGACCCCAGGTCAGGCATCTCCAACTCAACGAAATATGAAAAAATATTTCATCGTCGACTTGCTCTCAGCAGATTTCTGGCAAAAACTCTGAGAGTAAATAAAATTGCCATGAAAAGTTTCTCAAAAATCTGTCATTCGGAGTCAGCGTTAAACTGCAGGTCCCGCAACTCACGCATAAAATTATCGCACGCAACATGAGTGGTGTGAGAAGCTAGGCCGTAATCCTGACTAAGGGGTTGTAATGACCAATTATGTATGTATGTATGTATGTATGGTTTGAAATAAGTACAATTGTTTCTGGTAGAAGGGGAATATTATTTCATTCATATGGAAATAACCGATCGTTTAAATTTAAACTGATAGATGGCCTACCCGATATTTTTTTTTTACAAAGCTATTACAAGTAGATACAACTAATTATGGTTTTATATAAAAGCTCTCATTAATATTTATCAAAATTAATATTTATTAAAATATTAATGACAATAAAAATAAAATAAAAATTGTAATGAAAATTGTAATTATTCCAAAGTTATAGGCGTTGCATAAATCTTTTGTTTATTTTTACGATTTTGGCAAAATTTAAAACACATATAGAAAAATTCTCTTAAGTGGTAGAAAATATTATTAGAGG
Organism: Sarcophaga variegata; assembly: GCA_932273835.1. Lineage (NCBI taxonomy): Eukaryota > Metazoa > Arthropoda > Insecta > Diptera > Sarcophagidae > Sarcophaga > Sarcophaga variegata. The sequence goes on along the minus strand of OW026362.1, from coordinate 86,765,624 downwards.
CTTAATTAAAAGCAAAAATTAAAACATAAAATTAAAAATAAAATTAAATTAGTGAATAATTACAGTTGCTACAATCGTAATTAATAATTTAATTTAATTTAATTAATTAAATAAATTCTGTTGTAACATTATTGCACAGGGAGTTTTTGTATTGTATACAGAATTTTTTTGATGAATATAATGGCATGCCATAACGTAATTTTCCCCACAATCTTAAATTCTTTATTAAATAAAAAAAAGCATATATGAAATGAATATGAATTTAAAAATACCAAGTTTGTTGCTTAAGTCTTTTGTTACTTTGAGGAGTACTTTACAAAATATGTAAGCCAGGCCTAGAAGACAAATAATAAAATAATTAATAAGGAATAAATGTAAATATTTATCAACTTTTAATATTTTTTGTTAAAAATATAGAGGCTAAGAGTTTGGGTCTCTGGTAACACATGGCTGCCATAAAGAATTTCCATCTTACACTGTTACTGATGTTATTTTCACTTTTTTGTCTAAGCTGATTGTTCTCGGCTTCCTGATTCTTAAGCATACCAGTACAAAGCCATCCTTACCACGGCATCAGGTTTTTTCCGATAGTATTGCAGCAAGACTTGCTGCATAAGATGCTTTGTTTGTATTATTGTGCGTCCCTCATGGATAAAGTTTCAGTAATCCAAATTACAAATGAAATTGGGCCAGAAGAGTCTGCATATGATACTGAAATACTTGTTGATTACAACTAAACATATTTCACTTCCACACAACCGACTTAATTTTACACAAATGTTGAGTATTTAAAACTTGGTTTGCCTGCGTCTTACTTATCTTGTACCAGAGTAGACAAATGTCATCCGTAGAATACAAATTCTTGGGTTAGCGTAAGTTACTCCAGATGATTCATATTATTTTTAAACACACTTCGCTCATGATATTATCAAGCCTGATGGCGGGTAAGTTAGATGATGGGGTGCATCTTCACTTTCTTCAGTGCCTGTATGAAATGTTCCACTGATGTTCCCTTTGTGTAGAGTTCTACAACCGCGCATATACATACATAATTGATCATTACAACCCTTCAGTCAGGATAACAACCTAGCTACTCAAACCACGTATCTTGTGTGTGTTAATTTTATACATGAGCGGCTAGACATACAGTTTAAAGTCCCAACGACAGACTTTTAAGAAACTTTCATGGCGATTTCATTTACTCTTAGAGTTTTTGCCAGAAATCTGCTGAGATAAAGTCTTTGAAAAAATAACTTTTTATATTTCGTTTTGTTGGAGATGTCTTGGGGTTTGAACCTACTAGGCCAAGGTAACTACTGCGTGGATACCTTAATTCCTCAATACTTTCTGCATGGCACTTCGTCTGACGAAGGAACCTTCCGAAAGTGTACAAAAGGAGTACATTTGAATTTTTTTTTTGTTGTTCTTTTCAAAATGCCAGAACAGAAGTTTGAACTCGAACATCCCAGTTACGCAGAAGACTACGTCAAATACCATAGTCTGAGTGATTTTAAATCGGTTGACATTAAAACACCGGCATGAGATTTCAATTCAAGTCAGTATATTAAGGCCATTATACTACCTCGTTGTCTAAAAAGTCTGCAATGTAAACCATTAGTGAAGATCGTCTGACTCAGTTATGACAATGGTTGTTTTCAAATATTAACGACAATTTTGCTACGAAATTAACGATAAATTGAACGTGTTGAGACACATTCTCAAAATTTCTGAAGTCCGCAGAATAATAAAAAAAAACAATTCCTAACACTTTCAGAGCTACAAGGACCAACACCTACGCCAGTAATTCCTAAAATTCTTGTTTATTTACAAGGTAATAAATGGTGAAATGAACTTCGCAAGAATGGGTTTCCATACCATTGATGAGGACGGAACTTTTCTATGTTATGGGAAAGCGAGCTTGAAAAGTGTTGCAGAAGTATGCAAAGCATAGTAACCGGCATATGACCGGGCATTGTAGCATCCAACAATATTGGTAAAGCATAGGAATTGCTTCATGTTCAATTCACATACTCGGGCAACAGAAAAGATTATTTGAATACAATGATCCCTTCAATATTGTATTGCACAGCATCCCAATAAAATATTGATATTTTCCATTAAAAAGTTTGTTGCTTAAGTCTTTCGTATACACAGAGTATTAAGTAAGCCATCGTACTCTTTTGTTTTTTACTTTCGAAGTCATGATACTTTTGTATCTGGTTTCCAATAAAGTAATTTCCCTTCAAACGCTATTAATTTTCAAAAGACACATGTAAACTCAGAGGAAATCTTACACTCTGGCTATATTTGAAATAAAAAAGGAAACAACTTATCATCATAGCCATCATAGTCGTTTACATAGAAACGATTTCCTCATAAGGAATCTACAAGATTTTTATGTTGCAGCGCATAACCTTAAAACACCTTCAAGTAAAATTGTAAACATTTGCCCAGAGTTACTAAGTAAAGGGTCAATTCAACTGAACCTTAAAATCGTTGTTACCATAAAAACAAAACGAAAAAAAAACACAATTTTTTAAGATGATTATGAGGAATGGTAAGAGCAAACCATTTGAGGTAACAGCAGTAGCAGTTAAAAGAAATTGTATTCAACCTTAAATATGCTGTTGCTGTTGTTGTTATTTTTGTTATACAAACCAATGGATAAAGAGAGGAGTTCCTTCTCAAACAAACAAATTGATTAAGTTCGTTTAATATTAGCTTGTCTATGTGACTGTCTGACAGACAGTTTGCTTTAAAAAAAAAAAAGTTGGCAGCAAGTGTGAAAAATGTTTGTTAATAATTTGTAAAACGTTTCATGGAAAATTGTTTAACGTGACTCAGATATAATGTGGTGATGCTTACAACTGGCAAACAAAACACAAAAGAAAATTGAATAAAAAAAGTTTTTGTTGCATAATTTGCCAGTTCAGTAGCTTTGCCCAATATAAGAAAGAAATCCCAGGACCATTTAAACATCGTTTCAATAATTTTTCTTTTTCTTTTTTCTTTTCCTTTTAGTCTTATTTTCTAAGAAACAAAACAAAAAATATGTTCAAACAAGACTTGAAAGTGCTGACCTTAGCCACAATGTTGCTGTTGTCATTAGTTATAAGGAAATCATGGGCTGTGGTAAATCCAGTCTATACGGAATATTTTGCAAATTATCGTAATCATCCTGATGATGATAAGGTATGTACATATGTATCACTATATAAAAATCCCTTTAAATACAAAAACAATTTAAAGAGTTACAGCATATTGAAATTATTCGTACCTAACTGACGCGAGGCCTTAAAGGAGTTGAAGCACTATCTGGTATTTTGTGTTTCACAATTTAAGTGGAGGTACGACAATGTTATCAAGTTTATATGGCATGTACCTGTGAATGGCATTGACAGAGAATGTGATTTACTTTCCTAAAATAGACAAACGCTGATCAAATAAGTACCTTAAGTTTCTAGGGCGCGTTAAGTGCTTCATTAAGTGGGCTCCGTCTTATTTACTAAACACAAGCCATTTATCCGGATTTTTTTCTGATGGAGATGAGAAACAGAGGTTGTCCTGCCTCTGGCCACTACAATTATGCCAGTAAGCAGCAAATTCCAGACTTTTTTTATAATGGCATATGAACTTCGTACACAGAATTCTACTTCCACGAGATCTGTTTTTAAATTAAAACGAAAAGTATACGTGATTTTATACTTCCCAGTGTTGGTTATTATTATGGATTATTTTCGATGTCAATACACTGCGAGCATTGGATCTACTGCACTACTGTAATATCTTTAACAATCCCATTGCAGTGAAAGAGTTTGCAATGTTGCTCGCTGTTTACAAGGACAATTCCCTGCCCAACATCCATATGTTTCTGGATTGTATTAATGTCTCACAGCTACCTAGAATGTGTGCTAATAATTTAATCATTTCATCACAGGATGTATATGGTATGTTTGACATGATCCCCTTTCTAAACCAGTATACTTTGGGTCTACAGTTTTCTGTCAAAAGACCTAACCTGAGGTTATTATTTGATAGTCTGATGCAAGGCTATAATCTCCTTTTATTTTAATTTCCCAAAAACAAATTTTGATTGCCTCATATGTGGTTTAAGAAGAGACTTTGAGCCTCTTTATGTTCTCTTTCAAGAACATATCTTCCCACTCTACACAATGATTTTGGACCCATCCATGGGCCATTAACATTCAAACATTCAATTTTCCTAGACAGTCCTATACTATTTTCGATTTAAAACCATAAGAGTGCTTGATTGTCAGCTTGACTGTTGCATAATAGTGCAACGTACTGTCCTTAGTATTGCCTGCTCAAATTGAATTGAAAACTTCTTTCGATGGCAAAGACTTCCACTTTAAATATACTCATGAACTACATGCTGAAAAAAGTATGCAGTTTCTCGCTTACGCCAATATTGATATAAAAGGTCTTACTTTCCTAAACTTTAAAGTGTGCTTTATATGGACTGTCTTCGTAAGAAATATTATGAGATCATCTCATAGTTGATCTGGTATTACGATAAACCATATCGTACAGAGAAATCTAGGAAAACAAGAAATATTGTGCAGTTGTTACTTGCGGACAGCATAAGTTTCTTCTTTTGGAAGAAAGTTCGAATTGGAGGAAGAAAATGATATTCAGTAGTGATATTTATTTACGATTTGCTTTAAACATGTCCTTAAAAATTCTGGTAACATTATGTCAAAGTTACTAGCCTTGTTGCTCTAATACATCTTCGGCGTTCGGTGGTGTCGTCTTAGGTTAGGTTAGGTCCTAGTGGTAGCTTTGATCATGTCACAAAGCTCACTTGAGCGCGCATAGCGTCCCGTTGTGATACCACGGGTGAACGCAGTCCCTGTGCTGACCAAGTTCCACCAAGACCAGGGAGGAGGAAGAAGTGGTCAGCACAAGGGCTGCTCATCAGAAGCACGACTACCGCACGCTGGAAAACCAGCCAGTAAGTTTGATGAACGAAGCTATATCCTTGATGACAATAGATGATAGCTCCGTCAAGCTGGCAAGAAACGGAGAGCCAAATAAACTGTTTCTGCACCTAGCAAGTGACGGACACTGACAGAAGAAGTGGATCACAGTCGCCTCTCCCTCAGCGGATCTGCACCCGCGGCAGAATTCGTTGAATGGGAGCCGCATCCTTTCCGCGTGTCTGCCCATAACGCAATGGCCCGAAAGCATGGCCACTGTGGTCGAGATGGTGTTACGAGCAAGTCCAAGCAACTGGTCGTACGCCTACTATCCATCAAGGGCCAGGTGAGTCTAGCGATGGAGCAGGACTCCTCATTGACCCAGGATAGATTGGCGTCTCGAAAGAATTTCCGCACAATAGCCAACTTGAACGAGGCAAGTTGCATGCCTAACTTATGTCGTCTTGAGTTTTTTCTTATTTTAAGCTGAACTACTTTAGTTTTTGCCTTCAGAACTTCTTCGACTTTTTTTTTAACAATTAGAAGCATATTAGACGTAAAGCCAGGGTTCAAAGCTCAGGCCAGACCTCAAACAAAATACAAAAATATTTCTTCGGCGACTTCCTCTCAGCAGATTTCTGGCAAAAACTCCGAGAGTAAATAAAATTGCCATGAAAAGTTTCTCAAAAGTCTGTCGTTCGGAGTCGACTTTAAACTGTATGTCCCGCCACTGATGTATAAAGTTAATACACACAACATAAGTGGTGTGAGAAACAAGATCGTAATCCTGACTGCAGGGTTGTAATGACCAATTAAGTATGTACGTATTTATGTATAGAGTTATAAACCCCAAAAATAGTTTTAAATTTTCTAACTCGGACGTAGACTACATATACAAATATTTTATTACCTTATTCAGAACACTATACTTACTACATATTTTATTTGTTAACTCTGTAACTAAATTAAAACGTAAATTTTTTTATTTCCAGTTAAATTATAAATTTCATTATTTTATCGATCATCCGCCCAGTAAAGTACACATGATGCATGCCGAAGAACGCCAAGGCGATAAAGTGACAGGCCAATATGGTCTGCTCGAACCAAATGGTATGGTGCGTATGGTACACTATCAAGTAGTGGGCAAGAGTGGCTTTCAAAGTGTAGTACAAACGCGAACACCGCACAGTACTACACATATACGGCTGACAAATCGAAAGCAAGCACAACTGCCGATAATATTGCAACAACCAGTTGCATCTGTTATTTGAATAAATTTTTTAAATATTTTATAAAATTTTATTAACTGACATGTTAATATTCAAAAACATATTTAATTTAATTATTAAAAAAGTAATATAATTAAAAACAATTAAAAACAAAAACAGCAACAACAACAACAACAGAAACAGAAACGTTTTATTTTTTTATATTTAATCACGTTTTCATAAAAACGAAATAAAATTCAGACAATCGAGTTTCACACTTGTTTCAAGTGCTGTGTGTGGTTTTTTTTTTATTATTTTTCATATATTTTTTGATGTTTTATCATACATTAACCTCTTTTTGATAAGTGTGAGAATATATTTTTTATTATTTCAGTTTCGGTGTGATAAATATTTATTAAAAAAAAAAGAAATAATTTCAATTCATTTATTTTTTTTTATAGATTTTAATGACATTTATTTAAAATCAAAAATTTTATGATCTTTTTATTCCGCCGTTGCAAATTCATTGATTATGCATAATTTCCAGTTAAACAAAATGTTCACAACTCTGTTTAACATTTTTTTCGTTTTGTTTTTGGCTGCTGTGGATGCTGGTGTTTTTTTTCTTTTTTATTAACAAAATACGTTTTTATATCCGCTTAATTAATGAGAAAACGTTCATTGTGCAGCTACCAAGAAATATAAACCACAATAAAAAGTTCATTGACCAATAAAAACAAAAACGACATCAACAAAAAATACTTCGTTATTTTAAATCATTAATAATATTATTGCGATTTGATGTGTTATTTTAAAAATATTTTTTATAAGACATTCGTCTCACAGTTAATTACTGCATTGCCAGTTAATAGGCAATGCTTAAAGATAATATGATCCTGTAAGTTTTTAAAGTCAACTGAAATTTATTTCATCATCTTCGAAAAGTTCATTGAATTCTCAGGCAATTTGAAGTTTCGAGATACATTTTAATACATATTTTAAATTGCATAATTTTAGTAATTAGAACATTATAAAATTGTTTGAATCAGATTTACTTATGCTGCTGCTATCTGATGCCTGGCAGCAGGTTTGCTTTCTAAGTCTTTTGTATGATTAAGTACATATTATTTTTCTTTCAATAAAATCAAACACGCTTAATAATGTAATAAAATTGGAAATAAGAGAAAAGAATTTAATAAAATAAATGTAAATTAAAATGTAAATATGAAAATTATTCTTCTGAAAATAATAGGGAGTAGTTAAGTTACCTTCTCAAAAACATTGCATTAATTTAAAAAATATCCTAATGAAAGTAATTTGTTTTCATAGCATTCTTCTTAATCAACTTTTCAGAATCCATTCATTCCTCCGTTTATGTTGTTTTCTATCTAAAATATTTTTTAGAAACAAATTGAAATTATTTTTATTTAAATCAACACTTCTTATGGATTTCGTACATTATAACACTTGCGAAGAAAAATGTTACTGGCAATAAACTTGATTTAAATCGCTCTTTCCAATCAGCATTCGTGTGATGATAAGTGATCCAAATGAAATTAAATTTATAACTAAAAAATCTATAAAATTTATACAAATCCTAGAACAAGCAGGTTATAACGGCATGAAAAGATATTCAAGACTTGGATTTTTCAATTTAACTACACCATCAGCAAATTAAATTCAAATTTTAAGTTAAACCCAAAATTAGATTAGATTATATTAGGTAAAGTGTGCATCTGCCTTAAAGGAAGAGATCTCACTTAGGCCAGCATTTTTATTGTCATCATAAATAAGCTCTTAAACATAAAAGTTAGTCATTTTCTGTGTATTAAAAAATTTAAGTGAAGTGTTGAATAAAAATTAATTTTTAATAAAAAAAAATCAAATTTAGACAAACAAAAATGTGAGTATACATAGAGAAACGCGTTTGTGTCTTAAGTCTTTTGTTAGCTTTAAGGGAAATTAAATGAACATATGCGACGCGCTTAACGATTGACAGTTTAAAAACGTAGCTAATTCTAACTAATGCAAAATGAATATGTGTGTCAATCCTACTGCAGACAACTCAAATTAACAAAAATTCAGTAAGTACGGCATAAAAAATTGGTGAAATATTTTATAAAAAGTCGTTAAATTTACATTGAAGTCAAAATTAAAACACTATTTCTCTTACATAAATAAATGGACATAACTACATACATATTTGGCCACTACAATCCTTCAGTCAGGATTACGGCCTAGCTTCTCACACCACTCATGTTGTGTGTGTTAATTTTATACATGAGTGGCGGGACTTGCAGTCTAAAGTCGACTCTGAACTACAGATTTATTGAGAAACTTTTCATCGTAATTTTATTCACTCTCAGAGTTTTTGCCAGAAATTTGATGAGAGGAAGTCGCTGAAGAAATATTTTTTTATATTTCGTTTTGATGTCTGACCTGGGGTTTGAACCGTGGCCTTACACCTAATAAGCCAACACACTACATACTAGACTACGGCGATTTCTTTGGGACACAGTATTTTAATTTTGACATTCAAATGAGCTCTTTTATTTTATCAAGCAAGGTCTGTTTATTGCAAATTGAATTAAAGTGAGTCTATTACAAAGAGAATTCGTTCTTCACCTATCCGTATAGATTAAGGTTAACATCTAGTACACTTCTACCATCTCGGGAGTGTTAGCCTTAAGTAACAAAAAATTATTTTAACAATATTCTCTTCTTCACTGATTGGAACAGGCTATTCCTTATTGTATCAAGAGCTGTCAAAATCAGTCAACATAAGTTCTTCTATGATAATAAAGTTTTCAAGCTACTGCGAAAACAAGTTTTGTTTGCGCTATGTTTTGTTGAAACATTCTTCTTGCTAACAAAACTGCACTTTTGAGTCAACGTTTCCTTGGGAAATTATATGGTAATCACGCTTCATCAAACACATCGTGTATCGATTGTTTTATGAGGTGCAATAATGGTGATTTTTGCATCAAAAATAAAGAGGCAATCAAAAAAGTTTGAAGACCATATATTGTTTACATTACTCATTCATGTCAGATGCAAGAAGAGCTCGCACAATCATTACACGTAACTTAAGCACTCATTTTAAAGCGTTTCAAAAGCAGTATAATTCATTCAAAAGCAAAGAAAATGGTTGCCACATGAAAAAAAGCTCAGAGACGTTATAAGATCGCTTTAAAAATAAATCATTTCGTCAAACCCATTATGATATCATATACGAAGGGCGGGCAACTGCTAAAACGTATGGCCAAGGAAAATATCCTTTGCTTTAAGGTAATCATCTGAATTTGGTGGGACCAGAAGACTGTAATCAATTATAAGCTGCTAAGATCGATTCAGACTATCACAGAAGATTTATACAGACAACGAAAAATTTTTTAGTTAAAGCACAAGTCACAAATTCATGTTTTATTAGTTCCACATACAGTGCATAAATTATTTTCATTCATACTTACATTTTTTTCACACCCAAGCTTTTGGTTTTAACTTCTTTGCAATAAAATCTAAAAATTTGTTATATTTTTAATATATTTTTTTTTCATTATTTATTTTCTTATAATTTTGTTTTGTTTACATTCTGTTTACCAAAATAAATATGGCAATAATTTATACATTCAAAATACTTTTTTTTTGTTGTTTTGTTTTGTTTTCGTTTTTGTTCTATTTGTTGTAAAGCAATATCTCAGCTCATAGTATAAATACAGTAGAAATTTGTTGTGAATTTTTTTGTAAAGAATTATTAACAATATTGAAATTCTATATTTAACTTAAATAATTTACAAAACAAGAAAAAATAATTCAACTTTTCTTAATATTGTTCACCACCACATTTGCATTGTTGTTGACCTTGGCTGTGGTAAGCTTAACATCCTTGGCATACAAGTGTTTCGTATAGGATTTAGTGGGTGCTGGCGTGGAATCCTTTGCATCAAAAGTTGCAGACCATGGTTGAGCCTTTTTTTTAGCTGGCAATTGTTGCTCTTCTTTTGGAGCAGGCGCTACAGTTGATTTGACATTTGGGCTGCTGGTCTTATTTAAGGAAGACTAAAAGAAAATTGTTAAATTGTTTAACATGTAAGGCTATGAATGAATAATGAAGGTTAAGCTAAGTTAACTAGGTAGAGCACATTAGGATTATTCAAAAACACCTGGTAATGTAAGGAGTAGAAAAAACACCACAGGAATTTAAGGGGAAATTTTTGTTTAAATTCATTGAAAATTCATTTTTATTTTTTAAGTTTTCTTTTTTTTTGGAACTTAAATTCTAGAAAAAATGAAATTGTTTTTGTTTTTTTTTTAAATAATTTTAATAAGAGTATGTATGTTGTTATTATTAATATTAATAAAGCCATAAAATATTTATAAAGCTTCACTGAGGCAGATATAATGGAAATTTTTATTTTTTTTTTTAAAATAATTTTTGTTTTTTTTTTTAAATAATTTTTGTTTTTAAAGCATATTCTGTTATTATTTTATACAAAAACATATGAAAATAAAACAAAAAGAAACAGAAAATAAATCTTTAAACTATAAAATATATAAAAAAAAGAAGCTTAAATTGTTGTTATGTGTGTATATATTAGAAATAATGATAATTATTATAGAGCCTTACATAATTAACTGGCACGTATTTGACCTTCTCATATGCCTTGTATTTTTTCGTTTTGACATTGTATTTGCCTTGCGTTTTGTATGCGGTTTTGTCATCCGGTGAAAGTGAATTCGATGCTGCCGATGCGGATTTAATGTTTGATATTTTGGGTACAACAGCAACATATTGCGTACCCACATTGGGTATGTATTGTGGTGATAAGCTTGCCACCTGAGGTGAGTTATTGTTTTGTTGGAAGTAATTGTTGGCATTCTGTGGTGTTACAAGGGCTCCGTAATTATTTCTATTGCCACTGAGATTATAGTTGACGTTGGTATTGAGGCGAGACTTAGGACGTGAAGGTGGTGGTAGCACGTAACTGGAAGTAATTAATAAAAACGGTAAAATTGTGAATAAATATATACAAATAAAATAAATTATTGAAAAAAAATTATTAGCGGAAGCAAGCTTTCGGGATTCAAAGAAAAAACTTCTTCTTACTCTTGTTTGTAATCATAATTTTGTAAATTGCAAAGCAAAACATCATCATGTCTTTGAAGTCAATGCTTAGAACAGAAAACAATATTGCTTAGCAATGCTCTGATGTTTAGTCAGTCAAAATTTAAATTTAATTAAATATTCACGTAAATTTTTGGTCCAAAAGAATTAGTGCTTTTTGAAGTGTGAAATGAATCCATAGCTAGGTATTGAACAACAATTCTGCATGCATATAAAGTTGCTTTTGTCACACTTGTGTAGTATATGGGCATTATGTCTAATAGGTTAAAAACTATGCTAAGGAAGTTGAGTAGATGGCGTGGACTCATCGGCCTTAGTGTGCTTTTATTCTACTTCAGAAAATAGAAGATCTCAAGTTGCCCGCTATCTTAATTTAGCAGAATAAAGCTAAAATCTGACTCTTAACCTTCAAGTTGTATAAGTAAGGCTTCTAATGCTATTTATACCTTCGAAGAAGCGCTACTGACAAAATGTGTTTCATTGGTATAATAGTTTGACTCTGGAAGCAGTTTATTTGTTGGTCATCTCTAGCGAAAGGCATAATTCAAAGAACTTCACAGAAAATGCCCATACTGCCATAAACTATTTTACATAATTCCTGCAAACGAATTCGAAATGATCTTAAATAAACTAACTATTGATTGGATTGTAAAATGGGCCTCTATACCTCCACATTGAGACTGGCTACAGCTGTGGATCATAAAAAGGGAATATTTCTAGAAAATAATCCAATCACACGATCTTGTTGGCCAGTTAATTGGGCCATTGTGTGAAATTACAATTTCAACAAAGCATCATTGGATAAATCAATTGTAGTGCGCACTGTATGATATGCGGCTCCTTGCGGTGGGAGTCTCAGGTAATATCCTTTCGTAAAATCTTCAATAAAATCGATGGACACAACTCCATTTGCTGAAAACAGCAACAGATTGAATTTTCTTCATTGCTTCACTATACAGCGATTACAGCTGCTTCAATATGCACTGATCGGTGTCTGATGGGATGCACATAAACGGTAAATGTACGTCTCATGTCACATAATATGCTTTCGTAAAAACTTCAATAAAGTGAAAATTCACAATTCTTGCCGCTGAGGACAGCGATAGATTCATTGATTTGGATATTCTTCAGTGCTTCTCTGTACATATTCTTCAGTGCGCACTGTTAGATGTCTGAGGAGATCCACAACGTGGTGGTACGTGGTCTGAATGCAAGCCATTGTAATTAAAATTATCCTGCCTGAAGGCCAATTATATAAATGAAATACGGGAAGTGAACGATAAGTTTGTAGAACCGAATGTTTATTTTGATGAAAGATTTTAACATTTTGCAGGAGTTGCTCATAATGAAATGCGTATGTCTGCGCTTAAATCGTTTATTCAATAAAGCAGTGTTGGCAACTCAAAGTTATCAACCTCTAGAAAAACTCCCGATACTATTGCTACTTTTCATTTGACGGTATTTAGCACTGGTCTTATGATCTATAAGGATTTGAGATTTTGGTACAAGACCTTCTACTCGCGCTATACATACATATTTAGTCATTACAATCTTTCAGTCAGGTTAGCCTAGCTTCTCACGCCACTTATGTTGTGTGTGTTAATTTTATATCTGAGTGATGGGACTTACAGTTTAAACTCTATTCCGAACGACAGATTTTAAGAAACTTTTTCATGGAAATTGAATTTACTCTCAGAGTTTAAGATCTAGATAAATACATAGTACAGTACAATCTACGCTCAATTTACTTAAACGTCTACAAATGAAATTCAAATGTATTGTATCGTACACACATTAAGAAGATCAAAGAAAACCTAGGTCTAGATAAGTTTTTAGTATATTTTAACATGTGTTCGATCCCAAAAAGTAAAATTTTGATATATGTTGCCAGTTGATTGATATATGTTTCGAGTAATATTCTGTCAATATAAAGGATTTGGTAAAATTCAGTTGATTTTTGAACCATAATCTCAAATTTCATTCAAATATCTTTTTTGTAGATTCATAAAAAAACTTATTCTTAAAAAAATATATGTCCGTCTGTTATTTAAAACGTAAAGTTAATCATTAAAAATCAAATCATGAAATATATGAGTTTGTGTCTTAAGTCTTTCGTTTTTTGATATTCGGTTTACTTTTCAAATATATCAATCAAAATGCATTCATGAATGTAACTTGAGAGGCAACCAGAGTTATTTTAACTTCTTAATTAACAAAAATTTTTTGTGTTTTAAGTCTTTTGTTTATTATTTAAATAATGCTGACAGGTGCTAATAAACAGCTCAAAAATTCCTAACGTAACTTTAAAAAGGCGGCAACGTGAAATAAACAAAATTAAAAAAACGATAATTTTAGGCTTTTTTTTGTTTCTTTAAGAGACCTTTTTTTGTACAAATACGACAGGTAAAAAGAATTTATGTAACAAGGAAAAGTTATACGTGAAATTAATTTTTTTGTTTGTTAATTTAAAAATTAAATTTATCATCTACAAATGAATAATTTTACTTTAAAAGGCAGGTAATTTTCCATATTTTTAATTTTTTTTTTTTTAATAATTAAAGTCTTTTAACAAAAAAAATTGGTTTCTCAAATGCAAGAGTTTACATGTAGAGACGTCATCCAAGTCATTAAGTGATTTTATTTTGTTTTTATTTTTAGCATGTGTCTTAAGTCTTTTGTATTCATATGTTTAGTTAATCTTCTACTTACATGTATGGATTTGGATTGGGTATATCATTACTTAAATCTTCCCACACTGGTGCTGGTTCTCTAAATGGTGGCTGCGGTCTTACAGTAGTTCTAGGCGTAGGTGGTATAATAGGACCCGTATTCGTATTCCAATCCACTCTAATTGCCGTACAAATACTAACAAGACAGGTGGTACTGACTAGTAAATAATTAAGATTCGGAAGCTATAATGAAAATACAAACAATAGAAAATATTCTTATTAAAAAATTAAATTTTCAAATTAATAAAAATGATTTCATCGTTATTCTGATGTTTTAAAAAAATTTTTATTCAATTTTTTTTATTTAATTTTTATTAAAATTTATTTCTTTTACACCTTCTTTGTATACAATAGCGTCGTATTTATTGTTAAATTTCCATGTCTTTAGACATAAGTGTTTATGTGTATGGGCTTGAATATTTGTTTCATATGATTTATATGTTAATTTCTTAAATTTGACAAATAATTCATTTATATTTTTTACATTGTTTAACAAATCATTTAACAATTTTCTGCTTTAGTCGTTTCTATATTTTCTGTTTAATTTATTTCTTGTCATTGTTTATTTCAATTTATTTATTAACAGTTCTGGAAATTTAAAAAAAAAATTGTAATAAAAAATCTTAAGTGAAGGAGTTGATACAAGTTTACAACATTGTTGAATTGAAAAACTAGTCATAAAGCAATATTTTATCACACAGCAATAGCTTACATTGTTGTACAAGATATGCTGGTTAAATCTAAAATGTTTTCAAAAATGAATTGAAAATTAAGTTTAAAATAATTAAATTATAAAAACAAAACATTTTAAAGACTTACAATCATCAAAAGCTAAACACCGCAAATTACTTTAAAAATATTCCACATATGTATTGTTTTCTATTTATTTCAAATTTAAATTTAATTATGAATGAAAAAAAGAACATTAAAAAATGTTCTTTATTTAAACCCCCCAAAGCAATCGATCTTCATGAGTGTTTGAAATTGTCTCAGAGCTTAAAAAATTCTTCGCATGTCAAGTAATTATAAAAATTTTTAATTTTGTATTGAATAAATATCAAAAAATTTGTGTGCATCTCTAATATAAGGTGGAGCATGAGTAGAGCCATAATAATAATAATTGGCCATTACAATCCTTTAATCAGAACTATAACCTAGTTTCCCCAACCACCCTTATTATATGCGTTAGTTTTATTCATTTAAATTCATTGTCTTTTGTATTTGTTTTATGTGAACCACAGATTTGAAAAGATTTTTTAGAGCACATACTGCTGAGAGGAAGAAACTGCAGATGTCAGTGTTGAGTTTCGAAAGCTTGTAGTTTCATTTACTAAGACAATATACCACTCATTAAATTGAGACCACCCTAGGGCTATAATATAAATTAACCATTATTTTGTAAGAAAAATAAATGTTTCTACCTATAGAATCTATTCTAAACAACCATTAAAGTACGAATCACAATAAAAAAAATGTTGGCATTTTACATACGTTTATTATACTTCGAGAAAAAATTGCACTTCCATTTGACTATTTGGTCAAGGATTAGCAATTCACCCACCAACTATAACATAATTGGGCATTACAACCTCTCAGCCAGGATTACCACCTAGTTTCTCACACCACTTATGTTGTGTGCTTTAGCTTTATACATGAGTGACGAGATCTACAGTTTTAAGTCGATTACGAACAACAGATTTTTGAGAAAGTTTTCATTCTCAATTATATTTACTCTAAGAGTTTTTGCTAGAAGACTGCTGAGAGGAAGCCGCCAAAGAAAAATTTTTTCATATTTCGTTTTGTTGGGGATTTCTGAACTAGAGTTTGAACGGCGGCTTCACGTCAAAGAATCCCGCACACTACATACTAGATTACGGAGACTTTTAGCACTTTACCAACTATGGTTCCTATATCGTTGTTGATTCAGCCAATAACAACAGACTTTTCCCGCGTGTGACTTTTTGAGTTGATAATTCTGACATCCTTGACCCAGCTCGCAAATCTAAGGATTGCTGCAATAGCAGGACTTACTATGAACTCGGGTTTAGTTTGAGGCCTAGATTGAATACAGATTATCGTATCACAATGGATCTAAATGCTGGCCTAAATGGGATCTCTTCAAGGGAGGTAAGAGAGGTAAACGTAAGTAGGATCTCTTCCTTCAAAGGAGAACTTGCTTACAAACAGATGAGGAACATTACTCCATCTCTATCTGAATGATTGTGTACCATGTTTTTGAACCCAAAAGAACCTTAAATCTGATTCAACAATTTGCCTTTAACAGTGATCAGTTAGGATTATCGTACATTTATTGGCTCGTTTCAAACCAAAATAAATTTCAGAAAATGCTACATATCAGTCGTAGTATTTCGCATCTCACAAACTCAAACCTTCAGTTTCTGTGAGACGAAGGTTTTTAGACGAATTTGTATGAAAAAACACTCAATTACACAAATATTTTTGAGTTTTTACTATAGAAATAGACGTTGGATATAAATAGTTCGTCTTACAGAGACAAAGGGTTAGCCTTTGAAAAGAGTCCTGATGAAAGAAGCATGTGGAAAAGGACTGATGAACTAATCTTTTGTAAGACAATGGATAGGCTTTTGAAGAAAAAATATTGTACATATGAAAACATGTAGCGAAATGGATGAATTTAGTCTGTAATTCCTCTTGAAATTTCTAATCATCGCCATCTCTGTGATGTCCTAAGTGGATTCTTTGGGCCACTCAGCCATACGCTCTCAACGATCAAATTCAAGTTTAAAACATCTACAAACTGCTATAAAACAAAGACAATTATTCAATATTCTTCAGTTTTATGTCAAACCATAGTTGTCGACATCATACATGTCAAAGTACAATGACACAAAGACATTTGCACACATTAAACTTATACACAACATCACATTGCTTTTGTTCCACCCGATAGAAAGAATTCCCATAAGAGATAATGTCACATAAAAACAAAATATTTCTTTTAAACCAACCGTCAACTTCTAGGGTTCTGTACTTAAGATTTTAATTAAAACTTGCTTTTGAAATAAATTTACAATGAAATGCATTTGAAATCAATTTGATTAGAAAATATTTTTTGTTTAATTAAATAATGATAATAATTTATTATCGCTAACTTCTATTGCAATTTCAAAATCAAGGGAATAATGTGTTAGAAATTTATAAACCTGAAGTCAAACAAACAATATCACTTTGGATCGTATAGAATATTCTTGTTTTTTCCTTATTAATTTTTCTTTAATTTATGCATAAGAAAACCATTGAGACGAATGTTACAAATAGAAAACAAGTAAATAAGAGCGTTATAGTTAATCCACACAGACAGTATTTTACCCTGCAGTGCAGAATAGGTAAACATAAACCTAAAACGTTCAAAATAAAGTGCTTTTTCTAAATGAATTCCCATGAACAGAACTGCTTCAGTTTACTAAAAACTTAATTCTCACAGAGAAAGTGAACTGTTGCAAATGGCTTCTGTAACGGAATATACTTACGTATTAGAAAAAAATGATTGACTAATTTTTTTCTTCATCATTTTAATGAATTTTATTGGTACAATGAGTGAAACAAATTGTAAAATTACAAAATAATGACAACAAATTCTTACAAAGGTAATGCGAAACACCAAGTTTCAAAGAATAGAATAATAATTGACTTACACCACTTCCCACAAACACAAAAATGTTCATAACGCCTAATAAATGAAGTGATTAAATACCAACTCTTGTTTGAAATACACCACAAACTGCTATTCTGAACACTTATTCTGAATAGGGATCACCTTGAGCCCAATATATAGATTTTATAACGAGAATAAATCATCAGCATACATACATACATAATTGGCCATAACAATCCTTCAGTCAGGATTACATCCTAGCTTCTCTCACCACTTATGTCGCGTGTGTTAATTTTATCCATAAGTGGCGGGGCCTACAGTTAAAAGTCGACTCCGAATGACAGATTTTTTTGAGAAACTTTTGATGACAATTTTATTTTGCTCTCAGAGTTTTTTCGAAGAAATTTTTTCGTTTTATTGCAGATGTCTGACCTCGGGTTTCAACCGAGGCTTCACGTCCAATAACCCAATACACTACTTACTAGACTAAGGCGACTTCAATCAGTCATTCAGGGCAGTAAAACTTATGTTCGCTGTATTATGGCATCTTTACACAACAATGATCACATTAAGAACTTTTAGTTCCAAGAAAACGATTTTTTTTCTACTGGGAAAGTGTAGTAGTAGATTCGTTGCAAAATCCTCGCTTAAAGTTAAGAACTTTACAGTTGTATACTCGTTGGGTTGTTCCTAAATTTTCTTTTCTATGAGACGTCAGATTTGGTTCCACTATGAACATAAGAGCTCACCCCTACTGACCCAATAGGAATAGAATACAATTTTCCTCTTATTGGCAAATTTAGCCGATAGTGGACGTTTGCTTCTCTTTGGCAGTTACTGACAGTAAAGGCTCGAATTAAATATTTGGGCGATTTAGATAATTTATTAGATTTTCTTGTAGATGATCTGACCATTACTACAGTGTAGTTTTTCTAATAGCTTGGTTTGGTTCATTTACAACCATTATTGCATTAGAAACTCACTCTTTGCACTCTTTGCAATGTATGTAAATCCAATCGAAGTTTGTATTTAGCCTTAGTCAAACCATTACCTTAGGGTTTTATGTGCAATGTTTAGTTCCTGAGTAATTAAAACAGTGTCAGGCCATTATTGCAGGCGGTGCCACTCCTTGAAATTTTTGTATGTAATCCTCTTGATTTTGCATTCAGCCTTAGTAAAACGATTTTCATTGGGTTTTATGTGCAATGTTTAGTTCCTGAGTAACTGAAACACAGTCAAGCCATACGGTTTTAATAAGTTTGACGCCATTTTGTTAATTGTCCCTGCTGAGCATGATGTACCTTTGGACTCTAATTTGTTGCAACGAAATGGAAAATTATGTGACATGCATCATATTTAGCAGTTTGCTTTGAAACAATAGACTTAGGCCACAAACTTGCAATGCGTGTTATTAATTTAACCTCGATAAGCAAGCAGAACCGTAGATGTTCTATTATGGTGGTGATGAATCAGTTTGATACTCATCAGACGTGAGTTAACGGTTCAAACGACAGATCAGACATCTCGATCAAATCGAAATATGAAAAATATTTCTTCAGCGATTTCCCCAAGGAAAAACTCTGAGAGTAAATAAAAATTACCAGGATAAGTATCACAAAAAAAATTATTTTGTTCGACTTTAAACTGTAGGCCCCGCCACTTATGGATAAAATGAACACACACTATATAAGTGGTGTGAGAAGCTAGGTCGTAATCCTCACTAAAGTGTTATAATGATCTATTATGTTAAATGACAACTTTTTACTAGGCCTTATAAAATATTTATACGTGTTGATCGCCTGTTAAAAAATGGTTTAAAGAAAGTCTTTAATTATCTTTCCATAGTAATTTAATGATTTTCTTTAGAAACGGTGTATACATATGAACTATAAAATATACAAACAATAGCAATGAATATTCATTAACATGTTGTATAATGCATTCAATACAGAGAGAGAGAAAAAAACAAATCAAATCAAATGCATTAAATTAAAAAACCAAAGTTGGTTTTATTTCCACTTTACTTTTTTTATTCATATGCAATGGAAATTAATAAAAAAAAATAATGGCAACAAATAACAAATTTTTCACTGACACTGGGTTACTGGTTTAACGTTTGATTTTGAACAGAGATGTTGTATAAATTACAACAGCCGACAATCATAAAAAAAATAAAATAAAAGCAAAGCAAATAAATAAATAAACATGAAGTATGAAATTGAAAAAAAGGAAGGAAAAAAATACAACGACAATTTCAATGGAAATTATAAAGGAAAAAAAACTCATGAATATGTTGTGAATTTTTCAATCGTTCGTGCATCCCCACAAACAAATGCAATCAAAGATGAATTTGTTTTTGTTGGTATTGGTATTGGTATGCAATTGATAAATAATTTATGATGTCATGTTGGCAGTGAAGTAAGCAAAAATGTTTGTTTTTAATTGAAAATCATTAAACATTAAATAAAGCATCAATAATTAAATGACACTTGTGGCTTGCAAACTTTTTGCTCATTACCCAAGCCATACGCTTGAAATTAAATGTAGAATAACTACAACAACAACAGCGCAAAAAAAAGTAAAGTGAAATAAATTGGCAATTATTTCCAATAACTTGAATTATCGTGTCAAGTTCAATGGATAAAATTGAAAACTTAAATGAAATATTAATTAAACAAACAATTGGAACATACTCGTATATTGACAACAACAAAAAAGCATGCACAATAAATAAATGACACAACAATAAACTGCATTATGGATACACTAAATAAAAAGTTTTGCGAAGAAAGAAATAAACAATAGTCGTAAATACTTGCTTAATTAAAAGCAAAATGTCTTAAGTAACATTTTTTTTAATTAAAAAAAAACTAAAGCAAATTAAACTCATTTTGCCTGATACTTCAATGTCCTTAAACCAAACTTAATATCAAAAAAAGTAAATAATGTCACTTAGTACCTTTTACCTTTCAATTAATTGAGTGAATAAAAAAGGAAAAAAAAGGTTTTTATTATATTTGCTTACACATTTAAACTTGTTTTATAAAAAAATATAAAAAATTTCTTAGAAAAGAAATTCTTGTAATATAAACAAAAGACTTAAGAAACAAACTTGTTTTCATTATTATAATCCGTTGATCGATTGATTCCATGGATTTCAATAACTAGTAACGCTAAATATAATAAAGATATTAAAGTGTTAGTAACACCTTTAGCGATTGTTTGAAATAATTACAAATAGTATAATAAATTAGCAAATAATTGTTTCAAGAGCAAGCACTCTGCTTCCATTCAAAAATATTTTTTTCATTTATTCTAACACCTGTGCGTGTTTCATATTTTTAAGATGGTTCGAAAATTTTACAAAAGCTTTTAAAAATGTTGCTAAGAGCGGTCATCATTTTTCTTGTTACTTACAGTGATCTTGCACTTTTTAACCTTCAGAGTACATTTTGGCGATTATAAACCATCAAGTATTTGCACGGTAATCTTTAATTATTGCTAATTATTAATGAATACTATTAATGTTAAATCAGGCCGTAATTAATATCACCATAACTCTAATTAACCAGAATGAATTCTAATTCATTAGAAAAACAATTTAGTTTTTTATGTTGTATGTATTAACTTAATACAGTTGAAATTCGGCTCCGAACGACAGACTTTTGAAAACCTTTTCATGGCAATTTTATTTGCTTTCAGAGTTTTTGCCAGAAATCTGCTGAGAGGAAGTCGCCGAAAAAATATTTCGTTTTGTTGGGCCTGATGTAGAAACGTTGCCTAACGTCTAATAAATCTAGATACTACCTAAAGGGTCCGCCAAATAACTTTTTTTTTGAAAATGATTTCAAAAAACTACTGAATATTTTCTCAAATTCCTTTTTTTATTTGAAAGTACAATCCTTCCGGTTAATAATGGAAAATAATTTCATTCAAATGACTGCCTCGGCTGGCCATGCAGTAGCCTACACGATCGGTCCAATTTTTAAGCACATTATCGATTGTGTCCAGCTGTATTTCACCAATGGCTTCACGAATATTGTCCTTTAAAGCGTCAATTGCCTCTGGCTTGTCGGCGGAACAATTAAAAAAAAGTTATTTGGCGGACCCTTTATTAGACTACTGCAACTTCATTTGCAATCATAGATTGTAATACAATCTGGAATAATTGCTTAACTACAGATGATACGCATATAATCTTTGCGTTTGTTAAAATGATGCAGGCTTTAAAAGACAGCAGCCTTCGATACCAATTACATTTCTAGCACATAATTTCTCTTTAGTCTTGATGATTCAATGAATCTTGAGATAAAACTTCATATAAACTTGTATCGTATAACGTACAAGGAATACATAATTAGTTTTTATAGTCATTACTTCAGGTATCTGACTTCTCACCACTCATAATTTTAGATGGACTTAATGTTATTTTCGGGCCTTTAAGTTGACAAAAAACCATTCAGCTATCTCGCATATTAAAAATGGTCCTATTCACTCAACCCCATTCGGAGATTGGCTGTTGGTCGCATGTAACTGAATTACTAAGACTTTTCGCTCCTCCTGAATTTAGCCTGAATTTATCTCTAACAATCTATAATCGATCCTTCAGAAACTTCGAAAAAAATCGAAATAAGTGACTACTAATAATGACTTCAATAAAAGAGCACTGTACCACACTTCTTCAAATGCTTTGGAAACCTTTGTGCCTGTCTCTGATTACATTAGTCGACTCTAGATATTTCACAAGATTATAGTTTGTTGTACGTTCCATAATCTTGTAAAGTGAGAAGCATATTGGCACTGATCGATACTTTTAAGGATATTGAGTCTCACCCTTTCTGGGAATTGACGATATGGGACATTGAACAAGTTAGCTAATAGAAGAGTGTTAAAGAATACTACTTCCAGAGCAGTGCTAGAATACAATCCGTCCAAAAACATTTGTTAATGTTATGAGCAGTACACAGCATGAACAACAACTCCTCATTACCCTTTTCATAATTGTTAATCAGTTGTTGTGAAAAGGAAATTTATCAATTATGATCTTTTTCTAATCAGATGGCACTGTCCGTATTTAAAGTTTGTATAAAAAGAAATGACTGAAGGATTGTAATGACCAATTATGTATGTATGTATGTATATATGTATGTATAAAAAGAAATAACTTACGGCTACAGCAGTGAACATATCTATCAGACAAAGAAAAATATTGGGAAAGATTTTCTATTTTTCAACGTGTTTTTTTTTTGCCATTTTACAGCAATATTAAGACTAAACAGTATTCCCTGTTGTTCTCTTGTTCATGAAGATACTCAATAAAAATTATACCACACGGATCCCAGTAAATACACTCAATGTCTTTGCCACCTGATAGCATTGCCCAGTTTAGGCAGGATTTTTTTATGAGTGGATTTTTAAAACCAATGTATCGTTTGTATACGAATCTACACAAAAAAGCTATACTCCTCGAAATGGTACAGTTCTGTTGAAAAAAAAAACGCTGCTAGAGTCGATGTATAACATTTTTTAAAATGTCTATTATATTGGTCAGCTGACACACCTTCAGCGGAATATCATTCGATAACAATTTGTAGATTTTCGTAGCCATTTCTGGCACACAACCAAATAGTCAAATACTATGTGTTGGCAGTTGGCATGGTCTCGTTCAAACTAATAAATAAAAGGAAAGAATACAAAATCTCTTCCAGAGCTCAGTTGAATTACAGCTACTGTATTAAATAACGATAAGCTTTATTTTCCATGTTAAAATATTCATCATTTTGAGCCACTAAAACTAGAAACAAATCTTTTGTCTGTTAACCAACTTTTTATTAAAATTATACATCAGCTGGCAGATTTTGGTTCAGCTCTATTATACGTATTTGCAGACGCACTGGATAAATAAAACAAGTAAACAACAGCATCCCTTGCACCACTTTCAATAAAGAACTTCTTTTTTTATTATTCTGAAATGTATTTATTTGTCATGTTTAGGTCGTCTACAATTGACCCTTATTGATTCCTAAACATCCTTTAAAATCGCATTTGATTGTGTTAACATTTCAATTTTTTAATAGAATTTTTCTATATTTAAAGTTTAATATTAAATGTAAACGGTATTTTAGCGATTACAATCTAAACAAATTAAATTACAATCATTTCGAAGACAAATTCGAGCCTTTCAAATTCACAATTATTTTTAAAGATTTTTTTTTTGTGTACAACTTTCAAATAACTGGTAGCATCTGATTATTTAAAACTGAGATTTTTATTTCAATATTATGAAATCTTAAAACTTACATAAAACCCCCGAAAAAATAAAATCATTTGCCTTCAAAACATAAACGCTGCATCATTATTATTGCAAACGTTTATTTTGCAATGGACACACGAACAAAAAGAATCACAAAAAAAACACACGAAAAAAAACAGAGAAGCAAAATATTGTTGAAAATTAATACTCATGTTGTGAGACCCAAGCATTTATACGTTTCTAAAGTTTTCGAAAAAAAAAGTGAATGAGTGAGTGAATGAAGCAAAGTTAATAATTTACTAAATTTCAACAGCAACAACAACAACCACAATGCATTCTTAACAAACAAAAAAAGAGAGAGAGAGGGAAATAGAAAAAACAATGAAACAAAATTAAACTCACATAAATTATAATTAAATTTATTAGACGAATTGGGGCAATGATGTGTGATTAAAAGCAAAAACAAAAAAATTATTGAAAACTTCGCTAATAACAACTTTACTATGCTTTAAAATAGCATACATACTGACATACATACATGTCATGTGTATATTCTGTCATATAAAGTTTGAAGCTCCCCCCAGCTTCATACTGATCTATTAAAACAGAAAATGTTTGGCGTACTTTCAAAACACTAGTTCAGTGCTGTAACAAGATAATAAATTTTACTTTATAATATATTTCAAATAATTGTTGTTGTTGTTGTTGTACTTATTAATTAAAACTAACATTAAATTTGCGATAATAAATTTCAATTTATTATTATTTTTTAATTAATTTTCAAACCGCTTTGACGTCTCTAACATTGAAATTTCAAGGTAACAGCGTTTGTCTGCCTAATTTTATTTTTGTTTTTTATTTTATTGACCATATCAAGAAGACTTTGTAAATATACTTGTAATATTCTCCTGTAGTTTAATAATAAATTGTTAAAAATTTAAATGTCAATTGGCCAAATTAGAAAACTGACTTCTACAAAACACACATTCACGCTGGGATATAGAAAAGCTACAAGTTTAAATGCATTAAATTCAGAAGCTAAACACATGTTTTAGACCATGGAAGCAGGACATTAAAATATATTGCCAGTATGATAAATAAAATTGTATAATATACCGAGTTTAATTTAATTATAAATGCAAACAAAGATCATTAAAAATACTCTGGTGTTAATAAAAATTGTAAAAAAAAATTATTTACGAAAGACAACAATAAAAATATTTTATTTTAATACTTCAATTGAAATTCATTTTAAAAATAATTGCTAAAATTATTACCAACATTTTAATGTCTTCATTACACAAGAATTGCAGTACAAGTTTACTGCAATCAATGGATTTTTTTTTATAAAAACGAGTTTGTTTCTTAAGTCTTTCGTATACATTACAAACATTTCTTTTCTAAGTAAAATGTTTGTTAACACAACTTTCAGTCTGTGTAACCAGAAAACAATGATGATATCTTTTTAATATTAATAATAATAATAATTAATAATATTGTTCTTAACTTATAATTTTGACGACAATTAAACAATCACAGATGCCCAAATATGGTGAATATATAAGATGAAGTAAATGTGGCACATCTTTTGATGAAAAATCTATTACGATAGATTGAACCGAAGCATTATCAAAATAAAAAACTAGAACTTGAACACAACTTATGTCATTCAACGTAAGACTTCTTACGGAATTAAGGGCATACTTATATTTCAGAGAGTAAAGTTTGAAAAGCATGTAGTGTGTTGAGGCCACGATTCAAACCCCAGGTTACACGTCTCGAACAAAACGAAATATAAAAAAAATATCTTTCGGCAGCTTCCTTTCAGTAGATTTCTGGCAAAATCTCTGACATTAAAAAAAATTGGCAAAAAAGTTCTCAAAACTCTGTTTTTCAGGGTTGAGTTTAAACTGTTGTTCATTTACACACACAACATAAGTGGTGTAAGAAGCTAGGTCGTAATCCTGACTGAAGGGTTGTAATGACCAATTGCGTATGAAAGTTTTTAAAAAGGGTGCAATGCAATGCAAGAAGACTTCGTTTAAATCTTCACTGATGACTCCAAATTGAATGGAAGTGTAATTGAAAGAATTTTTGAAGAATCAGATAGAATAGCTCAGCCTAAAAGCCTTCCTAATCAGTGCAGCGTCTTTCACGAGCAAGTGTCGACAGTATAGGCTGCAGCGAGAATTATTAAAAACGCAGATATCTCCGGAAAGGATGATACCATACTTTCTGATAGCCATGCAGTTATTAAAGCACTGAGTTCCAATGTAATGAACTTCAACACGGTGTATAGCTGTCGCAGATTTCTCAGCGATGTGGCGGAACATTATGATGTTTATATCGTATGGCTATCGGGACATAACAATATTCCGGGCTACTGTAAAGCAAAAAGAACTGGCCAGGAATGTCATTACCATTAAACTCACTAATAAGTTCTCTACTTTGGGAACTCCTTTAAATATCCGTGAGCTGATTATTAACAATGCTGTACTGGATTCCTTTAACGTCAGATAAGCAGGTTTTGATACAGGCTACTGTAAAGAGAAAGAAGTGGCAAAGCTTGGCTCAAAATTCACTAACCTATTCTCTGCTTTGGGAGCTCCTTTAAATACATACATTCCTATAACGCCAGTTTCGCGGATTTTGAACAGTGTGGATACAAAGCACACGAAAAGTCTGATTAAACTCCGAAGGAATACGTATAGTATGGTTGCTGGATTCATTACTGGGCATTGCATTATGGGCACTCAGGCGAGGCGCATTGCTTTGGATACTTGGCAAATCATTTCTGCAGAATTGCGTGAAAGATAAAGAAACTGTTTTTTACCTATTGGATACATGCCCAAAACTATATCAGAACAGGAAAAGGCATCCACACAGATGATCAAAACAAACTGTCAGGCATGAACATTGGGAGTTTGAGTCGTTTCATCAGAAACTACGAATGATTCCGTGGTATCGCAATGGGCTTTATGTGGCCTAAGCGCATCTCTTCAACTTCTTTTGGGTAGATAACCACCTCTACCAACCTACCTATATATGTAATGTAAAAAAAACAGGATTCTTTGATCCAAAATTATATGGAAATATGGGCGCCAAAGAAAAGAAAGTTGCCCTATTATATACAAAAATATTCATGCGATATGTACGTAAGCAATTCGAATTTGAAAATGATTATGTTTTCATTTGGTATAATTGAACGAAATCCTAGTTGCCTAAATATTCTAGCAACTAGAAAATATTGCTCGACATATTGCTATGTAAAGTATGGTTAACCATGGCGACAAAGTTTTTCGATGCTAAGGTACTTTATTAAATCGGTTCAATTGTATACTATGCGCTCTGATAAATAAAAAAAAGGTTTTTTAATTTTTTTCTATCAAAGAAACCAATTCCAATGCCCTTCTGCATCTTATATTGCCTGCACAAGAATTGTTTGCCTGTAAAATGTTCAAACCATTACTGCAATTTTGCTTCTGTTACCCTGCCAGCTTAAATTATATTTGAAAATATTTCCTTCAATGCTTTTCGTTTTCAAATATAATCAAAAGTAATAATTTCGTTGTCACAAAATTAAATTGGGTTAAAACCCTGCCAAAATATTAAGTCGTTTAACATAAAAAACACTGACAAATAATAGATGGCTTATCTTATGAACTATAAAATATTTTATTTGTGGCCAAAGCCACAACAATTAAAAACTAAAAGTGATAAACAACAACGACAACAACAAAATGTTTACAGTTATTGCACAAATAAATATGACCAAACGTTTAAAACCAAGTGACGCTGTATTGTAGAAATACATACGTTTTTAAATATTGCAGGCAAATGTAGGCTGTTGTACGTTAAAACGGTTTAATAAAAAAAATGTTTTAAAGTTAAAAGACTATTAAAAAAATTAATAACAAAAAAATAATATAAATTGAAACACAAATTAGTTTAAATTTTATTATTAATGATTTGTTTAATTCAAATGGAAAAGAATGCATGAATCAAAAAAAAAATGGAGGCAAACTTAATTGAACATGTAAATAAAAAAACGGAAAATATTAAACTTTTGAAAACCTTTTCATGGCAATTTTATTTGCTTTCAGAGTTTTTGCCAGAAATCTGCTGAGAGGAAGTCGCCGAAAAAATATTTCGTTTTGTTGGGCCTGGTGTATGAACAGTGACCTAACATCTAATAAATCGAGACACTACCTATTAGACTGCTGCGACTTCATTTGCAATCATTAATTGTAATACAAACTGGAATAATTGCCTAACTACAGATGGTACGCCTATAATCTTTAAATCTTAGAAAACTTAAGGAATCTTTTGGAACTTTACGTATTTTAAAATGATGCAGGCTTTAAAAACAGTAGCCCTAGAGACCATTTACTTTCTCTTTACTTTCTCTTTAGTCCTGATGATTCAATGAATCTGGAGATAAAGCTTCATATAAACTTGTATCGTATAACGTACAAGAAATACATAAATAGGTTTTATCGTCTTCAGGTATGTCACTTCTCACCATTTATAATTTTAGATGGACTTAATGTTATTTTCGCGCTTGGAAGTTGGCAAAACCCATACAGCTATCTCGCATATTAAAAATGGTCCTATTCACTCAATCCCATTCGGAGATTGACTGTTGGTCGCATGTAACTGAATTACTAAGACTTTTCGCTCCTCCTGAATTTAGCCTTAACTTATCTCTAACAATCTATAATCTATCCTTCAGAAACTTCGACATAAATCGAAATAAATGACTACTAATAATGACTTCAATAAAAGAGCACTGAACCACACTTCTTCAATTGCTTTGGAAATCGTCGGGTGGAATGATTCAATTTTTCTAAGAGTAGATTGAGCTTTACACAAACCTTTGTGCCTGTCTCTGATTAGATTGTTAGACTCTAGATATTTTACAAGATTATGGTTTGCGTTATACTTTCCATAATCTTGTAAAGTGAGAAGCATATTGCCACTGATCGATACTTTTAAGGATATTGAGCCTCACCCTTTCTAGGAATTGACGATATGAGACATTGAACAAGTCAGGTAATAGAAGAGTGTTAAAGGATACTACTAGAATAGCTAGAATACAATCCGTCCTAAAACATTTGTTAATGTTATGAGCCGTACACAGCATCAACAACAACTTCTCATTACCCCTTTTATAATTGTTAATCAGTTGTTGCAAAAAGGAAATTTATCAATTATGATCTTTTTCTAATCAGAATATATAGACTGTATGTCGCTGTCTGTATTTAAAGTTTGAAAGAAAAGCAATACCTCACGGCTACAGCAGTGAACATATTCTATCAGACAAAGAAAAATATTGGGAAAATTTTTTTATTTTTCAACGTAATCAGTAAAAATTTGTCAGCGATATTAGGACTGAACAGTATTCTCTGCTGTTCTATTGTTCATGAAGATATTTAATAAAAATTATCCCCGTAAATATACTCAATGTCTTTGCCACATGATAGCATTGACTTTACCCAGTTTAGGCAGGATTTTTTATGTGTGGATTTTTAAAACCAATGTATCCTTTGTTAACGAATCTACCCAAGAAAGCAATACACCTCAAAATGGTACAGTTCTATTGGGAAAAAAGCTGCTAGAGTCGACGTATAACAATTATCATTGGATAACAATTTGTAGATTTTCGATATGCCATTTCTGGCATACACACAACTAAATGGTCAACTACTGTGTGTTGGCAGTTGACATGGTCTCGTTCAAACTAAAAAAATGTAAATAAAAAACATGTAAATAAAAAACGGAAAATATTAAAAAGTAGCGAAAAACAAATCAAGAATTTATAGCAATTAAGTCATTAAGTCGGTATAAAGATTAAATGCCAGTAGCCATAAATATAATTTCGTATATAAAATTTGTAAAAGTGGAGCGAAAATTGAAGGCAATGCTGTACTACATTATATTCCAAGAATATAATACGCAGAACCTTGTCGATTCGATAGAATTCGTAGTGATCTCTTTGATTTTTCTGTAGGGGCTTCATCTATCTGTGATTAGGTAGCAGTTGCTGATAACATTCTACCTCCGCTCTACCACTAGGATAATCCCAAAAAGAGGGAAGAATTTTAGAATTCGAATTTACAATAACGAAACCCATGACTAGTTGCGTCACAAGTTGCGGCCAATTTGTATTGATTATTCTCATCAGCCGCTGATGTGCTAAAATTAAGCCTCAACTTTTTATCTTCATTAAAAAAATTGTATGTAGAAGGCACTTGTGAGTTAGACTATAAACTCGAAATTCACAAAGGTTCGAACATGAGGCTCCAAATTTTGAACTTTCAGAACAACATGATATCTCAGCCAAAGCTGTGAAAGTGGCAGTTTAATATGGTAACGTACCTTAGACATAAAGCGATTGTAAAGCGCAAGTCACCGTAGTCGTTGCTATATTAAACGAGAGCCCGTTGGTCAAATCGCAGCTCATACATCTCGATCAACACAAAATATGGAAAAATATTTCATGTGGAGATTTCCTTGCAACAGTCTTCTGGCAAAAACTCTATGCATAAATAAAATTGCCATGAAAAGTTTATTAAATCTGTCGGCCGAAGTCGACGATAAACTGTAGGTCAAACCACTCATGGATAAAATTAACACAGAACATGCGAGTGGCGTGAGAAGCTAGGTTGTAATCCTGCCTAAAGGCTGGTAATAAGCAATTAAGTTAAGTAAGCTGAAATTCTCTTGAAAAGAGAGCACAAAATCAGACATGATTTTAAGATTACCTACTCTCCTTAGTTGGAATGTATTTGAAATCTTAGCAGTGGAGGCATTCTTTGTTCTTTTAAATCTAAACACTATCTGACAGTCAAACTGGCATTCGAGCTCTCCGCTCTTATGTGCTCAAATCGAAGAAATGTAGGACTGCCTGCAGAAGCTAATCCAGCTTTGCTGGACCCTAGATATTGTCAGAACTCATGGCATTGAGTAGGCAGATTAGCGGATGGGGACTAAGTCTTTCGCTGTAGTGAGGGCAAATATTTTGAAAGGTATACTCGATGAAAAGGAAGAAAATGGGAGACAAAAACTTTATTCAAAGCAAATCGATATGAGACAATCAAAACTTTTAAGAGGAGATTTGAAGAATGTAGCAGTTTGTAATCAAACTTTTAATAGGGCACTGTAGACTTAAAGTACACTTGTTGAGAATGGAAATCGCCTCAATCTGCATAGAGAAGGTATTATTGGGATACGCTATATAGATTAAGGGCAGTAGAATGGATTGTATAGTTACAGTGCTATTGCATCTCTTCACAATAATAATAACAACATTGTCTTAATGAAATGGTTTGCGAGTATACCGACTTCAGGGAAGAATATTACAAAAGTGTTAATCAGCTGAACACTTTACTGGTCTTTCTTCTGCTTACTTAACAATGATACCTAGTATATGCAACCTTATATAGATGACTATGCAAAGAAACATTTCTTGCAGCGACTTTTTAAAGTTCTTAACACATTTGAAATCATATCAATCACTTCCCACTGACGCACAAAAAAAATAACAAAATAACAAAACAAATTTCAAAAATATTCAAAATTCTTTGCCAATCGTTACACTGTGCTGTGATGAAGTCATTGTTACTGACAGCTGATTAATAATGTGCCAACCATTGTTTTACATCGTATTTGCATATTTAAATTGATGTTCATTCATAGCTAGCTGGCGTAACATCCATAGAATTTAAGGTTTGTTTCATTCAGTTTTTAACAGATTTTTTCTCTCTTTGATTTTTTATTTTTTTTTTTTTTCTAAAAACTTAAGTTCAAGGTTAAGCAAAAAATACATGAAAAAAAGTTTCTCTTTTCTAATTGCTTTTTAGAGTTTCACGTTGCAGTGTGTGCTTATAGCAAAAAAGCAAAAACAAACAACACTTGATAAATATGAGGTTTTTATTCAATTTTATTTCACACTAAAGTCATCAATTAAAATCAACCTTGATTGTCGTCGTGTGGCACTAGACATGATACATGCTTCGTGTCAAATTAAGTAGTGAATTGAAGTGTATTTTGTTACTGTAGTTGCCACTGTTGCTAATAGCAATCAGTTGGATTTTTAATACACACTACACCGTCAACAAATGTCTATTTGAGTTGGTGTTTGTGTTTGTAAAATAAAATAGCAAATTAGCAGAGTAGATTTCGATAAGAGTTGATAAGGCTACTTACAGCTGTCGTCAGTCTGTGATGATATTTTAAGCCGGGGAAAAATGTTTCCTTCACATATAAACAATTATGTGAATAACAGTCATCGTAAAACGAGTGTTGATTCATATTAATTTTTCGAATAACTGATTGTCTGCACTAAAGTAAGTAGAAATGGATTCATATCGACACCTTATCTTGGAGATATAAGGTTGAATAAGCGTTCAATATTTTCCAAATACTTATGAATTATAGCCCGTAGGGTGTCACATAGCCTAACTGTTACCTTTCGAGTCTTTTAGTTGTGTTTTTTTTTGTCAATTAAAGAACTTCAACTCTTTCATTTCGACGTGCAGTCAAGTGAAGTCAAATAAACTGTGTAATTATTTAAAATAAATACTAATCATAAGCTTTAGTACGAGCTCTAAGAATAATAATAATAATAATCACATTGTTGTTGTTGTATTAAAGTTTCATTTCTATTGTATTTATGACACATCCATCCTAGCAACAGCCGCATGAACTCGGTCGATGTACTAGCATATGGTTTGTCGTTAACAATAATTACCAATAATTGTTAATAAATAAACAAACAAAAGAAGAAGAAGAAGAAGAAGAGGAACAATAACAACAACAAATTATAAGTAATATGGTTTCTAGAGAAACATATAATTTAAAAGAACAAAATACTTCAAAGTATGTTTTCTACAAACAAAAGACTTAAGCAACAAACTTGGTTCACTAATAATAATCATTAAACGGATTTGTTGCTGCTCATATGTACTACATGTATGTACAATGTTTATTTGTATTGGTAGACAGTTAAATACAAAGTATGCAGAACATAAAAAAGGAGAAGTCTAACAACTGTTAGAACTGTTATGCCATTAATGGATGCGCTTTGTTTATGAATCAATTAAAAATAAATTTTTTAAATTTGTTTTGGTTAAAATTCTTTTAAGATTAAGGTTAACGCAGATTGCATCATTAGACATATTCTTGCCTAATAGATATTTAAGGCGAAGACCAGCTATAAAAATAAATATTATACGCGCAAATAGTAATAAAATGGAGTAATAAAAACTGAAATATAATAGAATTCTTCTTTTTTTATGTATTATTAAACAATTTAGAATGTAACCTTAACCCTTGGTTTGCATGTTGTGGATTTATTGGTAATTCATCACTAAAAATCACTAAAACTTATTGAAATATGAGGTTGGCTTTATTCTAAGAGAGTCATGGTTTAAATGCAAAATACTGAAAATCATTGTCCAGACAATTTCATCAGGACATATCAAGCAGTCTTTATTTATGTGATATTAGGAAGGGTCGCTATTTATGCTCTTGGGATACTAATTAATTCTGATGCTATTTAATTTTAAACATATGAGAAGTGCTGAATTTATATGGCCGAGGTTACCAGAAATGATACCAACCATAAAAAACAAAGTCTCTGTGAGCTATTATCAAAATTTGTTATTCGTTTCAAAAACCTACTGATTCCATTGTGCATGAAATACAACATCGTTCAACAGTTCGCCATGGATTCTCTGGTTTAAGCGTATCCGAAATTTCCAATAAATCAGGCTGGCACGGGTTATTTGAGCTTTAAGGATTGTTGTGTTGTGTTTACACTTATGACTCCGGGAAACCTCACATAAAATCTAACGGGGTTAAATCTCACGATCTCTGTGAGTAGTTCACATCACCTTCTCATGAAATGACTGTGTCCTCAAATCGCTTCTGCAGAATATCTCACGTGTCATGAGGTGTGTACTACGCCGTGCTGTTAAAACCACATGCCATAGGTTATTTTAGCTTTAAGGACAGATTTGTTATATATATGTATGTAGCTTATACGCATGCAACTGGGAACTAAGAAACCCCATAAGAAAAAGTCTACCGTGGTCAAATCGCACGATCTCGATGTCTACTACAAATCACCTCCACGTGAGATGACCATGCCCCAATTCGCTTGTGCAGAATATCCAATATGGCATGAACTGTGTAAAACGTTGCGCTCTCTTCTTGAAATTACATACCATGGACCCCAGATTATCCAAATAGTGCTCGCTGTTGACAGTGAGACCATAGCGAACATCGTTCTCAATGAATATGAATGAAAATATGGACCGATGATGCCGCCAGCACAAAATCCGGTATGCATTGGACGCTTTTGGATCTTATGCAAATTGATATCGTCACGTATCCGTCCATCCAGAAATGGATCTCATTACATACGTACATAAATACACAAATACATACATACATACGTGAATACATACAATCCATGCATACATACATACATGCATACATACATACATGCATACATACATACATGCATTCATGTATACATACATATATACACTATCCAGAAATGGACTTCAGTACATGTAGACATACATACATACATTCATAAATAAATATATACATACATACATACATACATACATACATACATACATACATACATAATTGGTCAGTCCTTTAGTCTGGATTAAGACCTACCTTCTCACACCACTTATGTTGTGTGTGATAATTTTATACATGAGTTTAAAGCCGAATCCGACCGACAGATTTTTTGAAAAACTTTCCATGGCAATTTTATTTATTCTAAAGTCTTTGCCAGAAATCTGCTGAAGAAATAATTTTTCGTATTTCATTTTGTTCGATCTTCAACTCAGGAATTGAACCGTGGCCTTACGTCTAATAAGTCAATACACTATAATATAGACTATGGCGACTTCATTGCTAAAGAGAATTACGGCCAGTTGCTACTTGCTTCAAAGTCCTTTCAGCGAACACTTGTCAATGTCTATGGTTGTCTATGGCGTTTTTGTAATACAGACTGAATAATTGACAACTAATTGGACATATAGATGTAATTTCAACAAGATGTTCGTTATCAACTGTCAAAGTTCCGATGAACCTGTTGGAAGACCCCATTTACAACTTTTATATGAAAATTCTAGGGAATATATAATCAATGTCAATATAAGTAATTCGAATTTATAGCTTATTTAAGCTAATATATATGTTTTCTTAGTTCTTTTTTATGGATTTTTAAGGGCTAATTATCTACTCTAACATTTCTTATTAAACCTTATATTATCATACACTATTAGCTTCAAGCAGCTGAAAAAATTGTTAAAAAGAAAAACTAAAAACACATACGTAAACCTCCACATTTTAATTCACTGAACTTGTAAAAACGTGCAAATCATGACGGAAGTAAGAGGTCAATAGCGTTTAGGCATGAAATTTAAAAAATCTGTAAGTTTTTTACACAAAAAAAAACTTACGAAGTATTATTGAATAAAAAAAAACTTTATTTTGTTCACCTTAAATGCTCCAATAACTTCAATGAAATTCATATTCATGTGCTTATTTGCTTAATGACCGGCTGTAGATTTAAATTATAACAATAAATCAACACAAAAACAACAATAATTTATAAAGTTTACACAAAAAAAAATGTGGAAAACAAAACAATATCAAGAGAACTCAGGTTCAGGGTCTAGGAAATAATGTATAAAAAAATTTTTTGTTTTTGTTAAAATAAACTATTATTAACACTTATTTAGGCTTTAAGCAACATACAAATGTAAGCAAATATAACTGAATTACAATAGATTTTATTAGACTAGATTCAACAGAACAAAAACAATAACAACAGAAACCGAAAAATGTGTAAGTGTTGCAAATATTGTATGTTCAGATATAAATTCATATGAGACTGGCTACAACAGTACTGTTGACTAAGGCCTTAGGCTTTGGAAAAGAAAAAAATTACATTTAAGGCGTTGGTGTATGGAGATTTGAAATTAACAACTGCAACTGTGCCTATGTTCTTGCAACACTGTTCTGTATAACATACAATATTATATTCTTTAGCACCCTCCCGCTGGGTGTCTTTATAACACCTCTCGTTCCTTAAATCTTTTTCTTTCGAAAAGTATAAATAAATAATCACACAAGTTTAGTTTTATTTTTTTTATTTTTTTGTATTTCTTGTTCCATACCCATATAACCCATAAATTTAATTTCGTTGCTTTTTTTTTGTAAAGAACCTTAGGTTTCTGTTGAAAACCAACATTAGTTGTGTTAATTTGAAATAAAAGCACAAGTACTTGTCGGAAGTATTTCTAGCTTAAAGAAGGAAAAAAAGAAGAAAAATTATACGAAATTATTTATTTGCTAAAGGTGCTTAGTATGGTAGTAATTTTTTCATTATTAATGTGCTATTCCTAGAATTCATATAATTAAAGAAGTTAACAAAAGAGGTTTTTGGTTTTTGTTGTTGTTTTTTTAAACTCATTAAAACATTTTTTTGTCTGCAATGCATCAAAAAAAATGGTATCGCAAAGCTTTGTTAGAGTATAGGAAACCTTGTTGAAGTACAGCTGTTATGATAACTAAAGTGTTATGATTTATTACTTTAGTGTTCTTAAACTAGTGACAACAGATATTTCTTTAGAAGTCAAAACCATGCTTAAGAATTAATTCAAGATTTTAATTCATTTCCTTGTATTGAATTAAGTTGTGTGTGTAAACCTGTTCTCTTTTAAATTTAAAAACAAAATAAACTTATTTTATATGTTTTTTACAAGAGCAGAAAATTAGACAACCCTAATCGAAACACAAGAAAATGAAAAATCTTTATTGCTTACCACACTTGTAACAGTGATATCCTTCGATATCCTGTTTACAGTATGAACCGTCCAACCATAGACTCCTTGATGTTGCCAAATGTTTTACCATCAATTAATTATTTTCCGTTTCGAAATAGAAAATAATAACAATTAACTGATTACTGCCATGCGTGTTCATTTGGCCATTCCAATAGTATAGTGTATGTGTACTGCTACAATACCTTGAAGAAAAAAATCACTTTACTCCCATGTATTAGCCGGTGCTTCGAAGTCCATTTTGAATTATCTCGCGTACAAGAAAGGCCTGATTAATGACCGTACAGCATCAAAGTCTATTAATCCGATGGAACACAGTCGCAATGCGGCTATTCTATTACGATTGCAACGAATTGCACTTTAGCGAAATAAAGCGAAAATTTCCGAACCTCTGATATTTTCAAGTCGTGCTCGACTTTTCCGTAGTTTTCCGGTTAAACATCCAATGCCTTGTAGAAAAAACTTGTTTGTGAATCGCTCTTCCTACAGAAGGCTTAACATTTACTTACAATAAAGACAAATTGTAATCTAAAGTGGAAAAACACATCCTCTTTCCTTCCTGCCACAATCTCTTTTCCTAAATCCATTACTATGTCTTGCAAGAGTACAAAAATAAAGTTTCACGACATAATTGCTACAATAAGTTTGTATAGTTATCACTGCAATAAGTGTGCATAGTAAACGCCAAATAGATGCCATAATTTGCTGATGGGACTGTCTCGGCTTCTCGTAACTAATTTCTTTGAGTGCTCATTTGACTCAGATGCAGGACGATGGAACTATGTCTCTTTTATGGTTACGTAACGGCGCAAAAACACGGTCTTTATTTTGGTGAAGGTTTGCCAGTCCATTTCTTCGATTGTAAGTAAACAGTTCGCTTTTCTTGAGTAGAAATTCCTCATCTCAAAATTTTACCTTCAGTAATATATCAACGACATAATTCTAATACATTGTCATTTTAGATGACATACGCATACAATTCTAATCGAAGAATTTTTCTTAATTTCGGTCGATTAAAAATCAACTGTGAGATTCTAGAAATTGCCAGACAGAAAATGGGTACAGTGTAAATAAGGCCAATTATGCTCTAACAAGAAGATTTTCGTATTTGATATGATAATGAAATGGTCACCCTATTCTATTGAGTATTAAGCTCTGACATTTTGATGAAAATAACGACTTCCTCTCAGCAGTCAGGCTAAAACCCTTTGAGTAAACTAATTGCCATGAAGTCGCCGTAGTCTAGGAGATAGTGTATTGGCTTACACCTCCAACAAAACGAAATATGAAAAAATATTCCTTTCAGCAGGTTTCTGACAAAAACTCTGAACGTAAATAAAATTGCTATGAAAAAGTCTTTTAAAAATCTGTCGTTCGGAGACGACTTTAAACTGTATGTTTAAAAATAAACACACACAATATAAGTGCTGTGATAAGCTAGTTCTTATCCTGACTGAAGCAATGTAATGACCAATTGTGTTACGTATGTAATTGCCATGAAGAAGCTTTGTTGTACTTATGCAACGTTGAACTCCAAACATGCAAAAAAAAAGAACAGTCTGCAATCTTGATTAAAGCGTAAATATGCCCATAATGACAGGTTGGCTACTTTTGAGATTGTCCTCGTGTTTATTACATCCTTATTTTATTAAAAAAAATTCTACTTCAATACGATGACGATAAGAAATAAACTTGGACAAGCATATTTCCGCTTTTGTAAGCAACCTTAACATTTTCCATTTCATTTTCATAAAATTTTTTATTTGTATGAATGTTTTATTAATTATTATTATTTTTGTTCACCTTCTAAGTTTGTGAGTCAACAAGGTTCTGATTTAGAAAAAATAAATTCAACATAAAAATACAATCAACAAGTTTTAACTTTCAATCTTCCTCAAGCGATAATACACAATCATTAGGGCATAAAAATTATACAGCGAGAGTTTAATTAAAAGACATATAAAATGTTTAAAGAGAAAACAACAACACTGACAAATAAAATAATAAATTATATTTATTATTACAAAATAAAGTACTTTTAAATACATATTCAAATAAATTTTTTAATAAAATTTATGATAATTTTAATTTTTTTATTTTTGTTTTTATTGTTTTTACAATTGTATTTTAATTAAGTTATAAATTCATTGAGTGTAAAGATAAAAGAATATATTATTCATTTCAAATAAATTCTAGAATTTATGTTTTTTATATAAATTATGTCAACAACTTTTGAAATGAATATCGTGCTCAACTTCAAATGCATTCCTTCTTTAAAAGCAAAAATATTTGCTGTGGTCTTCAAAATTGATTTAATCACAACTGACACTTGGTTTATTAAATAAAAATATTTATAAAATTATTTCCATTGTTTTGTTGTAAGAATAAACATTTAAAACAACAATTACAATAACGTATGAATATGTCATTAACATGACAAAATTTACAAGAATCGATCAATTATTGGTGGTGTCATGTTAAATCAATGAATGAAGCAAGTCTCTATCTACTTCAACAAGGTGATACGTAAAGAATGTCATAACGTGAATTGATAATGAGTTTCTTAAAAATTTTCTTTACTTGATGGTTTCAAATTACGTTGTCAGAAATAATGCTCTCGTTATTGATTATTTCTTCGCTTGTGACTTGTAAAGTTGATAGGTTGCTGCGGTAAAAGCTTGGTCTAAAAGATAAAAGTATTGCAAGAATAAAAGTTTTAAAATCTCCACTGTTGCCTGAATCTGTACACGTCAGCCTAATTTTACTGGCATCAACAATGCTGAAAAGACAGAGTCTAATTTCTGTTTGTAATGGCCACCGTTTACTGTATAGAACCCATGACTTTTCTGCTGTAATAGTTGTACTTCGATCGTGCGGGCTTGTTTTTGTAATCATTGTACTTTCTGAGGAACAAATTCGTGACTTAATACAGTTAAATATGGCCTGAAAGGCAATGGATGGCCAATAACTATTTCCCTTATATTATGTCATCGTATCCTATCAAGAAATTCTGCCTTAGATTTATGTGCTTAGTCCACTATCGTGTAATATTATCTACAACAGTTTTTTTGGTCTGAGAATGTCAGATAAACAAACCGTTCGAAGACAATCAGGACGATAAAACTCAGGAGGAGGGCAATGAATCTAAACCTATCAAAGTAATTAACAATAATGACTTAAACTACCACACTCAACGTGCTCCTTTGGAGTTCAAGCAGACATTTTGTGAGCCTTCTATTCAACTTTTGCCTGATTTTCTGCGCTATTCTGTCCGTATTGTGAGTCATGCGAGATTCATACCTGCACTGTCATATCTGCAAGAGTTTGCCAAAGTAAAGAAATCATCGTAGATTCTGCCACATCTGGCATGTTCATCCATTCGATATGAACATATGAACACCATGCCGTTCCACTATATCATTTAAATGTCTGCGTCAGTTACATATACGCCGCATTGGAGTACATTACATCGAGATATAGTAATTTGAGACCCGCTCGGCTATGGAAATATATTTTTCGAAGATATTTTTAACAATTCTCGCCGCAATGGAGTAGGCTTTACTTACATAGTTGATCAATAAAACCCTTTAGTCAGGATTACAACCTAGCTTTTCACACCACCCACATAAAACGTGTCAATTTAATCCCTGAGTGGCAGGACCTACAGTCTAACAACGACTCCGAACAACAGAATTTTGAGAATTTTATTTACTCCGAGAGTTTTTGCCAAAAGAGCAAAATTTAGCAAATTTATTTATTCTCAGACTTTTTGCAAGAACGACTTTGTTTCAGATGCCTGAACTGGGGTTTGAACCACAACCTTTTGTCAAATAAGCCAACATACTACCTATTAGACAATGGACACTTTTATCATAATCTTTTGCAACTCACAGCTACAGATAATACACAATTTATATTCGGCTTATAACTCGTTTGATAGTCTGCATCCAGCAATTCATGAGTAATTAGATATGTGCTGGTAAATTTTCAATTCCTTGTGTAAAATTCTTCAAAGTAAAATAAAAATTAATGGAAATTCTAGTGTGCCTTCTTCTAATATTTTCTAGCACTTTACTTTGCCGTATCGAATTATAGGGTTTGAACAAAGAGACTTTTCTTTGTGTGCTAAAATTATAAGAAAACTTTTATAGGATTTAAACAAAGGGACTCTCCTTATTTTTGTTCGTTTGTTAGATGATCTATTATTACAATTTATGCATGAACTATAGAAGCATAAATTTTCTTCCTTTGTTGGCTTTTTCATCCCATTTCATTGTTATTAAAATTAAGTTTTAATGCTTCAAAAACCTTTTTATATTTCATATTAAATGTTTCCGTATTACCACTTAGTGCCTTTTGTCGAGTCGAACAATGCCTATAATAAAATCAACAACAATTTGTATAACAATAAAATAAATTTCTAACCAAATAGCCAACCAGAAAAGTATTAAAACGCAAATAAACTTAACTAATGAGTGACCAAACAAAACCAAACAAAAGACATAGGCAGCAAACATTTTTTTTTTTTAATTTTGCCAAAATTTATTTGTTTTTTGTGCAACCAACAATTATTTTGTAATAACTTTATTACAAATTATAGTTTATAGTTTTCCTTATCGAGACTTTGTTTCTATTATAGAAGGAAAAACATATAAAAAGGAAAAAACAAAAAACCATTCTTTAATAATAATGACCCCTTGAATGACCTTTTCATTAAAAACATGGCTTGTTACCCGCTGCTATTTGGCGATACTACTACTAGTACTACTGATTACTATTTTGCTTTTAAGGGGTTCGGTTTGCAGTATTTTTCCATGTTTGATTTTTGTTTATGTTGTTGTTGTTTTTTCTCTAATTCCATATTTCTTATTATTTATTTTGAGTAATTCTTATATATCATGTTGTTTTATTATTATTATTATTAACTGTTTAAGTAATTGTTTATAAGAAAAATGTTTATATTTCAGATGAATCTATAATTGAGATTACCAGACAGACATGTTAGCTTACGATGGTTAATTTATTTTTCTTGTTTTTTTTCTAATAATTAAAATAATTTTCCATAGAATTCCGTGTGTGTGTGTGTGTGTGGTTTTTGTATTGTTTAATTATTAATTTAATTTTTTTAGACAAATATTATGGATGGCTGGATGGATGTTTTATGTCAAATCATTTTAGCAAAAAAAAAAAATAATAAATCATTAATAGAATGGGTAAAGGAAAGAGACGTCAAAGCTATTTAAAATGATTTGATAATTAAAAATAAATCATTAGAATTATTGTGCAATTCATTATGGAAGCTGTCAAGTTTATTGAAGCGCAAATATTTAAAAAAAAAACAAAGACTGTCATTTATAATATTTTTTGCCCTTCACCATACTGCTTAAATAAACAATTTTTTTGTAACACAAATGCTACGAACTGTGTTCATCAGGTAGGACCTGTCCTAAACACAGCTTCGAAATTAAAACACTACTCGTTAGTATTCTTTGTTAGTTTTTTTTTTCTGAAATAAAGTTTCTTAAAACATTACGGTGGCAAGCTTCTGCTTTACTCTACAGTTTAAAGATTTTATACCCAATTTGGCAGCCGTATTAATTGAATGAAGAACTGCAAAATACTTAAAATATTCTATATTGACATACAATGCCTCTACTCTGAGTAAATAAATTTATAAGTCCAACAAATTCTAACAAAAACACTTGCTCTGAGTAAGTAATCTGAAAACTACGTGCTCAATAACGGACCTTGAAACAAGAGCAGACATTTTTGATCAAAAAATGAAATTTACGGAAATCTTTCTAAGCGAAAGTCTATGAAGTCGCCGTAGTCTAGTAGGCAGACCTTGATAGGTCAGACTTAAAAACGAAAATATGACAAAAGTCTTTATTCGGCGACTTCCTCCCAACAGATTTCTGGCAAAACGTCTAAGAGTAATAACAAAACTGCCATGAAAAGTTTGTCAAAAACATCTGTCGCTCGGAGTCGATTTTAAACTGTAGGTCCCGCCACTTATGTATAAAATTAATACACATAATATAAGTGATGTGAGAAGCTGTTTTAATCCTGACTGAAGGGTTGTAATGACCAATTATGTATGTATGTAAGAAATATATGGATAAGTTGCGGTATGTACAACATATGTAACTATAAGGGAAAATGTAAAGAGAGCTAATCATGTGAATCAGAGCTTTTCATAGTTTCTTGAGAATATTAATTGGCGAAGGGCTTGGAGGGCATTCTGCAACGCGTATGACGTATTAATACTTCTGGGAGGCACGATCT
This sequence comes from Sarcophaga variegata, assembly GCA_932273835.1. Lineage (NCBI taxonomy): Eukaryota > Metazoa > Arthropoda > Insecta > Diptera > Sarcophagidae > Sarcophaga > Sarcophaga variegata. The sequence continues at coordinate 86,722,575 of OW026362.1, read as the reverse complement.
AGGTCCCTGAATGAACATGAATGAAACTGAAAAATCTTTATTTACAAGAAAAACGAAGGTCGTTCCTCGATTTCTTGAAAAAAAGTTCAACTTATCAAACATAGCTGTTATCCTGCATAGAAAGTTAAAATGGAGGCAGCTTCTGGAAAATAGAGCCCACAGATGTTGGTCTATATGTAGGAGAGCCATAGCCAAACCCTTTACATCTTATACTTCTGTGTGTGGTAAATATTGATGACGTAGCTACTTACCTAGAATAGAAAATGAAAATTAGACAAGAAGGAATACTTGAATCATTTTCAAAGGAGTTAAAAATAACATCGAATTCGTAGTCAGTTAATATAAAAACCTTCACATTTGAAGACGAATCAATATTCTTACAAAAATCTTAACCCAAATAGAAGAGAACTATATAACATACAGGAAAATAGGTGGCCAAGTTCATGATTTTCTGCGCTTACAGTGAACGCGTTATATGCCCATCCTCAATTTTTTTTCTGACAGAGTACTGTACATTTTTATAAAGAACTTTTTGTGTCACGGCCCAGTGATGGGATGATGCTATACCAGACATATCTCAGAGGAGTGGTCTAGAAGAAGTAAAATATGTTTGTACAAGATACAGTCTCCTCCTCTTAAACCTACCTACTTACGACCTGTTATGAATGCAATTTTTGGTACTCATCCTGATCCTCAGTTGATCTCTTCTCCTTTAACCCACCTGCCTACCTACTTAGGATATATTTTGATGATTATTTGCCTTATAGTATAATAATCATACGATCTCATCGAGGAAGTTTTACCAAAGATGCCACAATAAATAAAAGGAAATTAATGTTTATATTTTGTATGAGTATGGTTCTTTTCTATTATTAGGTACACAAATTAGATAATGAGAAAAATTTAAAATCTTTTTTTCCAATTGTTATAACTACGCCGTATTATTGTTTAAATTATTGGAGGCAGGTTTATGGTCTCTACAAAAGTCTGTTATGTAAATAAAAATAAATTGCATTTAAATTTAACTAATTTAATATTAAATTAATACTACTACAGGCTCTATGCGATTAAAAATAACTCGGTTTGTTAGCTCAACTACTGTTTTAAAAGTTAAATTTAATTCAGTCCAGCGTGAGTGTAAGAACAGAATTTCAATTCGATTTATAGCGTGAGTTTAAAACATTAAATTTAAATTTTAAATTACTTGTAATAAGATAATATCGATTAAATTGAGTTGATAAAACACACACTAACAGATTAGAATAGAGACAGGCAGACTGGTTTCTTAACAGAAACCCGTCTAATAAATGATTAAAAGATAATGAATTCAGTATAAAAAAGAAGAATAAAAAAAATTAAGACTAATTTAAGAAACAAAAACTATTTAAAGGCATTTGAAAACAAAAAAAACAATGAATTAAAGTTTATTATTGTTAGAATTTTCAAATTTTAACAATAGTTCTTAAGCTATAAACTGTTTACCAATGTTATTGTCATTTTAATACAAAAGACTTAAGAAACTAACCTGTTTCAAAAATTTGCCGTAACCATGGCAAATAATTTTATAAAAAATATTTTGAATTCAAACTAAATTAAATTGTAATAAAAATGTAAACATATTTTCGGTATACAATGTATATTGGCACTTTGCCTTCCAGCCTATAATTGTTGTCAATACCAACACTTTAAATCAATATTTTATCTGTGCACTGATCAAATCGCTTGAGAGCAATAAACAACGACAATTTCAAAGATTTCAAAAGAATGATAAAGAGCCTTAGAAAGATTAAACATGATTTAAACAAGAAAATTATAAAGAAAGAATTTTTTAATGGCTTTTTAAATGAATTATTGCCACTCGTAGTTCAATGAAAATCAAACACTTTGGAACACCTACAAACGGCTTAATTTATGCCATCAATTTGGATTTTTTTCTTTGTTTTTTAAATACCGATTATAAATCAATTTTATTACCATTAACATCTACAGGCAGGAAACATTATGATTTAAATGGTTTTGTTGTTATTGTTATTATTGTTATTAAGCAGTCTAAATTTAAATTAATTCGTATAATTAAACCGAAATTATTATGTTAATTATTCCGAAAAAAATGCTGAGTATTTTTACAAAATTTATGCATTTTAATACCATTTTAGCAATCGCATGTTTTCGATTTTAAAAGTTCGTTTATTTAAATAATTTTCCCATAAAATTGTTTTCAATACACACACGCTTCTGATTTTTAAAAATAAAACTTTTTTTTTTTACAACACACGTGTTTTGTTGAAACTGTACTGTACTGTAATGTACACACGTTTTTATATGACTGGCCAATGAATTGTTTGCCAAGTTTTTTTTTTTAAATTTAACGCCAAAAAGGTATTGATTTCGTAAGAACTTTTTTTGAATTTTAATTTCTTTTTTATTTCAAAAATATTTTTTGACATTTATGATGACTGACAGACGCATAAATATCTCCGCTCATATCATATATTCACATGTCAATAATTTCGCAAAGAAAAAAAAAACGAAGGCATATAGACAGTTCAATAAGCATGCAGGTATTTACGTTATCAAATCCATACGGAGATTATTTTTGGTGATGGGATTTGACGTGTAACGCTCATTTATGTTCTCTTTTTTAAGCTTTTAAGACTTTCGGATTAATGTTAGAAAATTGCACAAATTTAAGAAGCGTTTTATTTAGTTTTTAAAAGCGGTTTTAATATTTTAAGTGTTACTAAAGTGTACAAAAGTACACTTTTAATAGCCAAATTTAAATTTTACAATGAGTCGTGTTAAAAAGAGAGTGTAGTGTTTAGATGCATTATATTTAACTCTTGGTTAAAAGAATAGAAACAACTTGTTTGGAAGAGCATTGCAATTTCAAATGGCCAATAATCAAAGCACAAAATTAAAAACAAATTAAAACACATTATGTTCTGGTAATTGTAAAAAGTCAATTACAGTACACACTACAGTGATTGTCTAATACATCAACAAAGTTGCATATTCTCCCGTCAGCAGTAGCACTTTTACTTTTAGCTGTCGAATGAATTGAAATATTTCTTTTATGGTTTCAAAGGTGCTCTTTACCACTTACACTACCCACAGCTACAGATAATAGATTAGTAATGCCACGCTTATGAGTCAACAAACCTGAATGAATTTATTGTCTTTTCAAATCAACAACGTTACCATGACCCCATACACAGATAGTCTGAATGTCAGCTGCAACTGAGACTTAATCAAAGGTTTACGAATGGCAAATACCAGATTCATGTTCTCAAAGTATTTAAATTGTTCGTATAATTTTCCTCCTAAAAGCATTTTATCACAACACAACAGCATCATTTTTTCTGTTGACTGTTGCCTAGTAGGTCTCATACAGTCCTACTGAGGAGGATGACAGATACATCCTAGTTTGAGTCTACAGAAAAAGGGCGACCTTAGAGATCATAACAACTGAAAGAGCTCTGACAGAATAACATCAGCTTAGAGGCAAAAACACAATTGATTCCACCCCCAGTCAGTCATCGCACAAAAAAGCTTGAGTGTTATCTTTCAACAATCTGTGGAATGTCGTTCATCACTGTGTCTGTGTTTCATAGACTTTGAGAAACCCTTCTATAAGCAGAATTACGATGACATCTAGATATGAGAAAATTCCTCGAAAGCTATTATTATTGAGCCTCTAAACAGCAACGCACTGTTTAGAATTAAACATGGAATGTTACTAAATAGGACTGTGGAAGTTGGAATAGATGTTGGAAAAGCCCTTAAAAACGGTAAGGGGAATAATATACAGACGATATATGTATGCCTTTTGGCAGGTAGCTTCTCAGATCTTAAAACGAATTTAAAAAGCTGAGCGTTGGCAGCGGAAGCGGTAGAACTGAAAATTATTGTAGCAATCAAGCAAGCATCAATGCTACAAATGACGTATGAGGTCAACACCCAATTCAAATATCTTGGCAGAATAATATTCACGAACAGATAATCGAGAGGGGCTTATTGATAATCGCTTATAAAAAGATATTTGGATGCTTTAGACCTATTTGGAGTTCTTTATCATATATCTGTACTAGTGCATCTGTACTAGTAGGAATCAACTGTTAGCAAGGTCCCCCACCACTACAGCACATACTTAGAGGGCGTTGTTTCTAGGCAACGATAGTTGACAGTACCATTATTCTAGGACCTGCTACAGCAGGCCTATCATCTGCTTAGTGAAATGGAAACAAAGCCGAATAAAAATTCAACTCTAACTTAAGACAACAACAGCAGCCAACCGGTTAAGATCATCCTTTTATACTACCCGAGAACTACTTACATATATCCAATCAGAGGCTGTGATAAGCTACAGATTCAAAACCTTTTTGATCGAGATAAAGAGGCGCTTTATCAGCCATACCCTTAGAAAGCAATTACACGATATAACACGAGTTGTCGTAGAAGGGTACTCGCAAGGGAACAGAAGAAGCCCTGCTTATACATAAAATAAATCAGGCAAATGCAAGCCGAAGTAGACAGCAACAAAACGGTTGGAGTACAGTAAAGCCGTTGGTACAAATTAGAAATTTGTTCAGGAAATTTATTGAGCCCCTATGTGTCTTATAGGAACCCAAGAATAATACCAAACGTTTAATAAGCTTTATGGAAAAAGTTTACTGCTTTTTAACTATTATTTCTCTAACATTTCAGGCATTGGCTTCAGATTACCAAATGCTTTGCTTTAGAATTGCGAAGAAAGTCTTTAAAGGATTCAATTATATTTTGGATTTAAAAACCTTAGAAAGATTCGTACTTTATATACTTTGATTAATTTTATGTTAAACCAATAACAGGAACTTTCATAGAAATTTCAAAACACAATTAAGCATAGAAAGTAGGATGGAAAAACAAAACATTTTACTTTCTATCTTTCAACACGTTTCAAACTTTACACTTTTATAGCCTTCAGCTATGTACCAACCCAAGAGGGCTGAACAATTTATTTATAATCTCCAAATAATTCAAAATACGTTAAAAATATCATGTTACCCCAAAAAAGGAGAATAACAATAATTAATCATTCATTCATAAAAAGTTAAAATAATTAAAAAAGCAATATTTTTATGAAAAAATTTCACACGTCCAAAAAAAAATCTAGCATCAGTACAAATGTATGTCAGTCTTGGCTAACTATTCATGTCAAAAGATTGTTAACATTTTAACAAAATTCAATTGAGGATTTTTTTTAATTTTTTTTAATTTTGTGAAGTGAATTAAATGCAAATTATAAAAATTCATTTAGCAAAACATAAATTGATTAATTATTTTGGCATTTTTGTTTCTTTCTTGTATTTTTTTGTGGAGTTTTATTGAGACAAACATTAAATAATTGATTGAAATAAACGCTTAATGAGCTGTGAATCCAAAATTAAAAAAATTGCTTTTTGCAAAATCATGCTTAAAATGAAAAAATAATGCCAATTAAGAATTTGAACATTGAAATCAAATATTTTAATGAAAAAAAATTTTCAATATGGCGGCGTAATGGCGTTTTAAAGTTCTCACCATTAAACTATCATCAAAGATTTTAAGAAACAATTTATCAATCTTTAAATGCTAAACGTAAGATCATTAATTCTGTTGATTAAACATCACGTCTTACGCCTGATATGAAGGCGTAACGCTATAGTGATTATTAAAAAAATATTTTTTCATGATTTTTTTTTTGTTATTTTTTGTGAATAACTGAATTATGCACACACTTTTTTATACGAATTTTAGTTTTAAAATAAAAATCTTAAAATTTTGCAACTGCTGTGTACAAAAATGCAATTGAAAGCCTGGGAACTTTAAAACATCAATCAATCTTCTGGTTTTCATGTTCAAACTTTTGTTAGCAATTTAGAAAATGAAGATTTGATTTCGTATGCTTTGCTTTACTCTATAATTATTGGATTCCTTATAAGATAAACGGGCTTCAAATGCTTTTTTAATAATGCCGTTAATATGTTAATAATATTGGGAAAAAAATTTTTAATTTTATTTATTTATTTGATGTTCCCTTGCTATAATTTCTTCTAACATTGTTGTTATTGTTATGGTTGTTGTTTTTGTTGTTGTTGTATGTGTAGTTATTTAATAAATTTGTATTTGTATTTGATGAGTTTTAGGTTTTACGTGTTTAAGTTTTTTTACTTGTCTTGCTTGTGATGTGATGGTTGTTTTAAAACAAAAGACTTAAGAAAGAAACTTTAATGTTACATTTTGCCCTGTCATAAATTTTTTATCTTTTTTTCGTTATTTTTATTTTTATTTTTCCTTTAAAATCGGGTTAATAACTGTAACCTTTTTTACTGCCATCATTACGATTTAAAATATGAATTTTCAAATTAACAATCATTTTCAATATTGATTGCAATGGCGAAAGATAAATGAAAAGAAAATAAAAAAAGGCAATAACAACACAGTTATTTTAAGCTTAATTTTCCTGCATTTAAAAAAATTTATAAATGAAATGGTCATACATAATATCTATTAAGGTTTTAATTTTATTACCTTAAATGAAGGAGAAAAAAAAGAGGAAAAATAAATAAATATATATCTTATTAAAAAATGAATTTTAACTTAATGCAAAATAAATACATTTAAAGAATTTACTTACCATTTTATTATTGTTTTTAAAAAAATAGTATGTTCCTTAACAGCCAGCAAAGTAATCGTTTCCTTTCGTTTAAGATTTTGAAATTCAATTCAAATTTAATTTAAAGAAACAAACAAAATATTGTCACTATAAAATATACAATTAATAAAGACAATAAATGACTATTAAAACAACAAAAGCCATAGTGCTTTAATACATTGAATTGTAAATACACTATAAAACGTACACTCACAAAACTAATGTTCGTTAAAAATGAAATTAAACAAAACACTTTCAATGTTCCCAGGTATCAAATAACTGTTTGATTTTGTTTATTTTTCTTTTAATTTATAATATTACTACACTTTTTTCTTTAGTTATTTATTAATTTATTATAATAACAATTTTATTTATCTATAAACTACAATAAATTTAATATAAACAAACACTTATAAACTTCTAAAGTCTGGTTGTAATTTTATACTTTTTATTTTCAATTTTACTTCTATCTTTTTTATTTATTTTTTTGTTTTTTAATATTTAACCTGTTAATAAATACGATATTCAATTACAAAATAATTAAGTAACTTAAATTGCAGTCATATACCATGATATTCACATATGGTGATGGTGGTACTTGAGCTGTAGCTTATTATTACTGTGTTCAAATTCATATTGGATTTCATTTTTCACAGTCACTTTCTTAAAACACATGGTGGTTGTTTATTATTTATCATTTGTGAAGGGCTAATCAATTTTCAATGAACAATTTATATGAGAGGATGACATAAAAGCGGAAATTAGGTAATTATTGTTACACTATACCGTAGCAAAAGGCAATACGTCACTAACTAGTTGATTAAAGATCATTTCCTAAATCCAAAGCAATCAGTTTAAATTCAGTAAAAATTTGAAATGCTCTCCTATTTTAAATGAATTCATAATTTGATATGACATTTTGATATGTCATTTTAAAAGCGCCGGTAAACCTTAAATTTACATTAAAGAAAATGTGTTTGAAATATCATCGAGTTTTTTTTCGTTTGAAAGACTAATTGATGGCATTCTACATACATACATATGTACATACATACATACATACTTATGTACATACATTATAACACTTCAGTCAAGATTACAACTTAACTTCTCTAATCACTTATGTTGTGTGTGTTAATTTTAGAGCGACGGAAGCCACAGTTTAAAGTCGATTGCGAACGATAGGTTTATGAGAAACTTTACATGGCAATTTTAAAATGACTCCGAGAGCTTTTGCCAGGAATCTGCTGAGAGGAAGTCGCCGACGGACAAGGGGTTTGAACCGAGGCCTCACGTCCAATAAGCCAATATACTTCTACAAAGCTACGGCGACTGTGGAATATAACATCCTTCGAATGACCGCCACGGCTTCTCATGCATATTGTCCAACTTTCCATGACACTGGCACATGGTTTTGAGGACTGTCACACAAGAAAAACTCTAACGAGGTCAACTTGCATGATCTTGGTGCGCCGTTTACATCACTTTCATGTGAGATGACCATGCCTTCAAATTGCTTATGCAGAATACTCCTTATAGCTTGACCTGTGCCACACAGCGCCGTCCTATTGAAACCAAATATCGCTGACGTCCAGATCTTTTAATTTAGTTGAAGAGAAATAGAAAATCACGGACCTACAGTGCTCTGCCTTAACAGTGATGACCTTTCCAGCATCAGCCTCAAGGAAATAAGGACCGCTGACACCGTCAGCCGAATTTTACTCAAATAGTGACTTGGATTGGTATCATTTCGAATTTTATAGTTTAGTCCGCTCATGTAACCATTTATCTCATCCGTGAAGATGAGTTTTCAATGAAAGGAAAACTACGGTCATTTGTTAACTGCTCCAGAGGCCCATCATTGAACACACATCATTGTCTATGACCGTCCATAGTGGTTTGACAAAAACAGACAGAATAAATGAAAACAGCTTTAACACCTTTGCTTTATAAACTGTCACTATTCGAAAGTCCCTATTGGAAGACCCTATATAACGCATGTATCCACAGACTTTCGCTGCATTATACATACATACATACATAATTAGTCATTACAACCCTTCATTCAGGATTACGACCTAGTTTCTCTCACCACTTATGTTGTGTGTGTTAATTTTATACATGAGTGGCGGGACCTACAGTTTAAAGTCGACTCAGAACGAGAGATTTTTGAGAAATTGTTCATGGCAACTTTATTTACTCTCAGAGTTCTTGCCAGAAGTCGCCGTGGTCTAGCAACTGGTGTGTTGGCTTATTAGACGAAAAGCCAGGGTTCGAGCCCCAGGCCAGACATCAAAATAAAATACAAGAAGTATTTCTTCGGCGTCTTCCTCTCAGCAGTAGTAGTAGATAGAGTGTTGGCTTATTAAGACGGGGATCGCGGTTCAATGCTTAGCTTAGACATCATACAATAAAAAGAAATATGAAAAAATATTCAGCCTTCTGGCAAAAACTCTGGGAGTAAAATAAAATTGCCATGAAAAATTTCTCAAATCTGTCTCTCGGTGTCGACATTAAATAGTAGGTTCCACCGCCACTCATGGTTCAATTTAACACACACAACATGAATGGTGTGAGAAACTAGGTTGTAATCCTGACTAAAGTGATATAATGTTCACTTAAGTAAGTAAGTAAGCTTTACTTAGAGGGGTTTATCTTGATTTTCAAAATCTATCACTAAAGAAAGTAGGACACTTCATTTAGCAAAGCATTACTTAGGCCCCAGTAAAAATAGATTATTCTTAACTGATGTTTTATGGAGCAAACATTCATTTGTATTTTATATACAAAATGTTGTGGCAACGAAATGTTTTCCATCATAATTATGTAAAACAAACAATCCTTCCTGTGGAATTGTGAAAAAAAAAATTTAAAACATTTTCCCACTGACATATTAAACTGACTTATAAGCCGATTGTAAACAATTTATTAAAAACATATTTACTCAATTAATGATAAATGTGTAGCCTTATTCTTCAACCATTTAAACCATCAATCAAATATTATCGTTCCATTAAACATTTGAGATCATTTAATTATAATTGAAATGAATCGAGTATTTCATGCAGCGAAAAAAGAGGTGATAATTAAAACAGACAATTTCCTTATAGGCATACAATAAATTGGGTTAAATATGCAAGCAACATACAACAAATTGTTGCTGCAGTAAAACAATGTTGCTGAAAAATTTTGAAACAATTGCTGGCCAAAAATGTAACAGACTACAGAAATTTTTAAGCAACCAAAAAAAAAAAAAGATAAAATAAAATTCCAAAAAAAAACAAAAAACAACGACAAAAAACACAAGCAAAATTAGTTTAATTGTTGTTATTTTTTTGTGTAGTTTTGTTTTTCTTCTTTTTTGCCATTTTCATTTATTGATCTCCAATGGATATTTGATTGCAAACAATTAAACGCACATTGAAATGGTTTGATTGTTTGGTTGGTTGGCTTGGTGGGTTGGCTTGGTTAGTTTGATTATTGCCTTGGTTAAGCAATGACTGATTATATGGGTAAAATGAAACACTAATAAACAACAACAAGAAATGACCTAGTCACACCTTTATGACGTTTATACGAGCATGTACTCTTTGCTACTGTTGCTTCGAACAAAAAAAAAACCCAATAAGGGAACACGCAAACACAGTTAAATCCGACTTGTTAATACCCTAATACGGCAAAAGGCATAGAAATCAAGAATTAAAACAATATTGCACTCAAGTTTTATCCAAATTCGATCTCAATAAGGTTAAGATTTCATTGACTTTTAGAAAATTTTGGACAAGACTTCTGTGCATGGCATTATTGGTCATTTTTTAATCAAATTTAACACTGTTAAAGAAAAAGGTTGTTGTTGTGTTTGACTGACAATTTCCTTTTTTAAATTGAATTTAATCATTAAAATGTCAAGTATCTTGTAAACAAATTAGTTATGAGAGTTCAGGGTTAAGAGAACATCACCTATGTATAAGGGCATCGAAACCATTGCTCTTTATCTAATCGACTGGGATACGAGTTCGATATGAGACAGCATTCTGCCTTCAATCTATGGTGGAATGCATCAAACAAAGCTTCAAATCGTATCAGCAGAGTACTGAACGGAAACTCACTTAACGCAAAAGCCTAACGTATTACTCACAAAGTAATGTAATGAGCAGTTTGATACCAGATTGATTTTCTTGATCAAACAGATCCATTACACAGATATATGTGCAGGCTTCTAGCAGCACGTACTGGTAACCATTTTACTGGTAACTCTTGAACAGTAATACGGTCTTCCAACCAGAGATACATACGATAAAAGAATTTATGATCTGGGCCAGTGGTTATTTGATAAACTTTATATGTGAGAAAGGCGCTGTAATCTGGCTGGTAGTGTGTTGGGTTATTAGACGCAACCCGTGGTACAAACCCCAATTCAGACATCTCGAACAAAAGGGAATGTTAAAAAGTATTTCTTTGGCTACTTATTCTCAGCAGGCTTCGGACAAAACCTTTCAGAATGCCATGAAATCTTCCTCAAAAATCAATCGTTTGAACTCGACTCTAAACTGTAGGTCCCACCACTGATGGCTAAAACTGACATACACACGACATAGATGGTGTGAAAATTCAGGTTGTAACCCTCACTAAATGATTGAAATCTTTGCTGATAATTACGGCAATAACATACAGGAATTTAGGGGTTATCTACTGTCCTGGTATTTAAAAAAGCGATTAAAAATTACGTTATACGTGGAACGATATGCATTATATGGGCAGCTTGTCATCGAAGATTGATCAGAAACGAGAAAGGAGTATTACAACCATAATCTTGGGCTAATTCATTTTTTTTTGTGCATTGAAAACCAGGCTGAAGAAGTGGATGGAAGCATTGCATTGACTACTGCGGAGCAATGACGCAGTAGGACAGAATACAAACACACTTTGGAGTGATCCCGATAAGGTGAACATTATGGGTATTTTAGACTGAATAAAGCCGATTTGAATAAAGTAACGAGCGTACTCACGGGACACGGGTATTGGCGGGCACGGCAAGTGGCGTAGACTTCAAAACGATTGAACAATTTTTAAGCTCGAGATCCTAATATGTTCGGAGTGACAATATGCCAGACACAACTCGTCCCAGAGAAGTGGACTAAAAGATGTTAAGAAATTTTGTACAAGATACAGGCTTCCCATACAAAGTATGGTAGGTCTGCTTCAATTGCAAACGCAAATCAGGCCTACATTGATGGCTTAGGTACATGTTGAGAGTTGAAATCCTGTGGTTGGTCTCTTCCTCTTAAGCCTACCTGCCTATAACCGAAGGCGACCTTTAGTACTCATCTGTATCATCTGTATATACAAAGCAATATTGAAACGATCGCTATAATTAAAAGCATTATCAAGACAATTGATTTTAAAGAGTTACAAACACAATATAACCTCTTAACACCTACTAGTGTAGTGCATCAACACAAAACAAAAGTCTTTCGCTTAAAGTACGACTTCTTTGCGAGTGCGGCAGTTGTTACCACTTTTGTTGTTTATTTATGGTAGAAATTGCAAACTTACAAATTTACTTCGTTTTGTTGAAAAACAAAAACTTGGCATGGCTTACTTAAAAACAAACAAACAAATATTTTGAGTAAGTTAAAGTATTTAGTTGTTGCCTTAAATATGCCTGTAGAAAATTTAATCAATTTCGTAAAACTTTTATGCATTGGCCAATATGCCCAACACAAGTCAGTCTGACTCTAAATGCAGTTAAAACTAAACTTACAAGACGTTTTAATGTCAACCGCATAAAAGTAATGGACGAATTATGCAAACAGCCAAAGAATAGTTTGTTGCAGAGTTTTGTGGGCAGGCCAGCAAATAAGCATAAGCCCAGTAGTATGTATGTGTGAACAAATCAAAAGACTTAATAAATAAACTTGAATTATTTGTTGTTGTTTTATTTTTGAACACATTCAAATGGTTGATAAATTATGACCATTAAACGTGTTTAAAATAATTGTTATTGAAACAATTAAACTTTATTTATAAATTGTTTTTTAAATGAAAAATAAAAACAAAAAACATTTAACAGGTAATGGCTTACCTATGGCAACGCCTTTGCCTCCCATATGCGATTACAATGTCCTGCATGATATGTATATAAACAAGCCAATTAAACTATTAAAACATTTTTAATCTTTTTCTAAACCAAAAACACTTTCAGAAATTTCCATTCAAGCAAACAGAATATGAACAAATTAATTTTTAGTAATTTTTTTTATTTTTTTTTTTTATTACAATTGAACTTAATTGAATTTTTTAAGAGCCGGGTATTTAAACACCATATGAATACGGAAGCCGTAAGCCCTATACAGATAAACGGGGTTAAAGGAGTGCCAAAAAAAATTGATTTTTTAGATTAACTAATGTTTACCCAGCCTGTATCTCAAGAGTATATCCGAGTAGCTTTAGTATGTAATTCTAAATTTGTTTTTATTTTATTATTTTTGTTTTTTTGTTATTCTATTATTTTTGAGTTAAAATAAAAAAAATAATTAAAAATTATGAATGAAAATACTGTAGTTGAGTAAGTCAAAAGACTTAAGAAACGAACTTTATTTCTTTAATGGACTACTAAAGCGTTTTCAAGTAATTTTTAAAACATTAAAACATGGAATATTTGTTGCTAAAACTTCTATACCTATGCATAAATTAAAATAAATTTGATAAAATTTTCGAATTGCTTCGAAATTTGTCGTTCGTTTTAAAATATTTACGACTTTTGTGTTTCTGGGAAAAATTATGTTTTGCGCGAGTACTTCGAAAGACTTAAGAAACGAACTTGACGTGCATATTTATCGACTTATGATAATTAAAAGTGCTTAAGAACTCTGGAACTTTTAACGAGGCCACAAAATTTAATATGTAAAGGTAACAATTATCCCACACATACATACATAATTGGTCCTTAAAACCCTTCAGTCAGGATGACGACCTAGCTTCTCATATAACTTATTTCGTGTTTGTTAATTTTATCCATGAGTGACTGTACCTACAGTTTAAAACCGAAACCGAACCACAGATTTTTAAGAAACTTTTCATTGCAATTTAATTTACTCTCAGAGTTTTTGCCAGAAATCTGCTGAGAGGAAGTCGCCGAAGAAATATTTTTTTATATTTCATTTTAATAAAACAATCAGCTTCGAATTTTCAGAAAACTCTCTTAATATTTAAATATTATTGCCAGCGAAAGAACTAATTTGAATTAATGCGTAGCCTAAGCGACCATTGGAATGTTAAGCCAATCATAGGAAATTCTTTATGGAAACAACATATTTTTAAGAAAACAAATTCACGCAGAAATGTGTTTTAAAGGCTATAATGATCCACCAATCCCTTAACCCTCAAAAGAAATTACTCTTTTAAATGTGAATCATTACATTGATCATAAAAAGCATTCTTGTGCATTTAAGGTTTAATGCATAAGAATGTGACTAAAACTTTGGTCTTGCTGTTAAGCAAGTTGAATGTTACCTGTTTTCTTGACCCCTAGTGACCTTTATGCATCTTTTTCTCACAAGACTTGTGTAAGATTATGCAATGCAATACAGCATTTCATAACAATGTAAGCGTGGAATCTTATAAACTGTAGATTATTGTAAAGCATATTGCGCCTATGGTATAAAACAAAAGACTTAAGACACAAACTTTCATGTTTTTTAATACCAATGAAAATTAAATATAAATTTTGTTTTATATTTTGAAACAATAAACTTTAAAGTGAATAAAATAATATTCCTGTTTTTTTATGACCCGAGAAAATGTTATTAATTTCCTACCATTCAACGCTTTGTATTCTACACAATATATGGAACAGAAAGGCTACTACCACATGTTAATGCCAACTTATTACTTGCTTAGCAAAGATTCCAGTCAAAACAAAATTTAAAATTCTAAACATCAGTAAATACACTGCGGTCTTAACGTCATACGCAGTTCTGCACTTAGAATTTAAAATCAGTGAGTACAGCAGTAAAACTGAATATACAAACGCTGTGTCAATAATATTTTCTGCGAATTAATTTAATAAAATGAATTTTTTTTTGCTTTTTGCTTTTAAATGCTTACAATTTAACTCCTTTTGTTAAAAGCAATCATCATAAATATCAAATTAATTACAAACAAATGAAAGCTTTCGAAAGAAAGAAAAAAATCATCAACACAGTATACTACCGCAAATGGAAGGAAGTGAAAAAAACGCCCAAAAAAAAACTGTTACAGAAAAGGTATTGAAAAATACAGAAAAAAAATTTAAAAATCGAAAGCAACTTAACAGCTGCTCCAAAATTTAAAAAGTAAAATTATTTTCAATAACAAAAGGAAAGATTGTTTGGATATCAAATTAAAAAAAAGAATTGAACAGTTTCTCAGATGATTTTCAATATTTTAAAAGACTCAAATAAAATTCGACAGGAGTTTTGCGGTTGACAGTCTTAAGGTGTTTCAGGTATGATGTCAACTACAAAATCCCTTTTGTTTCGTTTCACACTCTTATAAATTCATCTGTCAAGAAGGAAAACCACACAATCTCATAAATTGCAAGATCACTTGTTAATGATAAAGTGTAACTAACAGTGACGTAAATTTTGGTGTCATTTTCTTGTTCATTTATTTAAGCGTGACAATTATAACACTTTATTTGCAAACATTTTTATTTTCTTTCCGTCTGTCTCTCTGTTCCTCTTTTGCTTTAAAAACGTAAACCAATTGACAATTTTGCTGATTTCAATAAATTATTGATTATTTTTGTCTTTTTGTTTTTTCTTACCCTCCTCCACTCTGTGGTAAATCAATACCGCTCTAACTTGGGTAATAAAGGGAACACCACATACGTGTGTGAACGTAAACAAGTCTTTGTTTAACTGATACTCATAAATTAATGTCTGTCCAAACGACTACGATATTAAAACCTAAAATTAATCACTGGTTTTGGGGGTGTTGTTTTTGGAGATGCCAAAAAGATTTTAGAATGCAATTAAAACAACACATGAAGCCAAAAATAAATTGGCATGAAGATAAACAAATTAAAATTAAATTAATCAGAATACAGCATGAGAAAGCTATTGAAATTGAATAAAAATGCTTTAAATTAGTCGTTGCAAAGTCTTTAAAAGATTTCGCCTTAATTTAGATTCGCTCAACTTCTTCAACCTGACTGAAGCAGTTAGTACTTTTGGACTGAAATTATGAGGCTATACATGATTACATACCTTTAGTCAGGATTACAACCTAGTTCCTCACACATCTTATTTTGTGTGCGTTAATTTCATACATGAGTGGCGGGACCTCCAGTTTAAAGTCGATTCCGAATGACAAATTTTTGAGAAACTTTTCATGGCAATTTTTATTTACTCTCAGACTTTTTGCCAGAAATCTGCTGAGAGGAAGTCGCCGAAGACTAGGTCGTAATCCTGGCTGAAGGGTTGTAATGACCAATTATGTATGTATGTAATGCAGAGGTGAGGTATTTAACTTCATTCTACGCTGCATTCTGAGGACATTCCGGCTAGAAACAAAGTCCATCTTTTTCGTATGACAAACATCACACGAAATTACTAGCATAGAGCTGAAAAGGAAAGGTTCGGACTCACACTGGTTGGAAAACACAGGTATGTCATAATGTTGCTTCCCACGAGATGGCTCAAAGCCTTAATTAGCAGTGGTTTTTGATAGTATTTCGCGATAGCTCGAATATGAAAAAATATTTCTTTCGGGGACATTCTTTCAGTAGTCATAGTCATCTGGCAAAAACCATAAGAGTAAATAATTTTGCCATGAAAAAATTATTCAAATTTGTCCTTCGAAGACGTCGTTAAACTATAAATCGTGCCAGTGATGGATAAAATTAGCAACCAGAGGTGGTATGAGAAACTTGATTGCAATCCTGAAGACAAGGTTGTAATAATCAATTAAGCAAGTAAATTGATCTCTGTTCTGGACTTGCAAATTTTTCGATTGCAATTCCATGTCAAGAGTACAACAGCTTAATACAAGTTAAAGGATTTTTTTTAATTTTTTTTTTTTAAGTTTTTGTGACAATACAAGAAAATCATGAGCCCATTATTATAACATCGAGAATATACTGTCGTTAATAATTTTATTGTAAAGAATTCCGACCACCAAATATAAAAAAAATGTTAAACATTCGTCATAATATGACAGCCGATCAAAGTTTATAATTTAAAACAAACAATTTTTGTCTCACCGTAAGAGAATATAATTAAAAAAATAAAATAGAATAAAAATTTCGAGGACCTCATGTACTACTGATCGTTCTTAAATTGGGTCGATTAAATATTAAATAAATTTCTTATTCCCTATTTAAATCGATATGTTCGAAATCCATTTATTGGTCGTTTAGTAGTTATAAATCAAGTTGCCCAATAATTGTTGAAGCCACTGGTTAAAATAAATTTGGTTGTATTCTATTGCTTAAAACAATGCTCTTAGCCAGTAACCAAATATTAATGAAAATTCTTAAAAATTAATGCATTTTTTAGTAATTATTACAAAATTTCGTTGAGCACTTAAATTTGCAATTAAAATAAATGCAAATAAATATGTTGAATACAAAATTTTTTAAAAACAAATTTCATGGTAAGGCCCAAATATTTGCAAAGGTCATCACAAAAGCAATTAAATTGTATACGCTTTAAAAAATATTTTCGTTATTAATTCTTAAAATTTAACAGTTTTTTAGCTTCATTTTATGTTTCAAATATGAATGTTAGGCAATTTATTGTTTTTTTTTTAATTCTTTAAATGATTTTTAATGTTTTTTTATTTTTTATTTTTTTTTTCACTAATTGTTAGATTTTATCTTCGGTTTATTTTTTAAAGTCCTTTCAGTTATATCTGAATTTTTTGTTTATTCTTGTTATTTTTAAACCAGACTTTTAGAAGTTTTAGTTCCTGTTCTTTGTTTATTTACTTATTTATTTTTTATTGGATGTTCTTTAATAATATTAACATAGTTTTGTTTATTAATTCTTTTTTTTTTTTATTCAAAGATTCTTTTATTATTCTTACAATCAGAACACTTTTCAATTCTTGCCGAACAACGCGTTTATTTGTAAGCAAATAAAAAAACCGCCTAAACGTGACAGAATCGTTTGAAGACACGAGCCACACTGAATTTATCAAATGCAAACGATTCAACATAAAGTCTTTTTGCTGCTGTATTTTTAACGTAAAATATACAACAACAAAAAAATAAATAAAATCAAACGCAAAAAGTAAACAAGATGGTAACAAAAGCAATAACACCAACAACAACATCGAGAGTAACATTAAATAAAACAAAAGTGATGAAATAAAAACAAACAATGAAAATAAGAGATTAAAAACACAAACATTGTTTTTGTGTAAGTAAAAATAAACACCAAACAATACAAAGCCCAGACAGAGAATGAGAGAACAAACAAAAAGTCTTGAAGAGTATGTGAAACAATAACCGGGTTTTGTTGTTGTGTTATTGTTAAATGAATGCAAACAAAACAAAGTTGTCAACATTTTGCTTTTAGCACTGCTTTCTGTGCTTTTTAAGATATTAACGAGAAAATCGCTTTCAGATCTTTTAAGAATAGTAACAATACATACATAACTGATCATTTCGACCCTTCAGTCAGGATTACAACCTACCTGCTCATATCACTTACATATGTTGTTTGTATTAATTTTATACATGAGTGGCAGGACCAATTTTATTAGCTCTCAGAGCTTTTAATAAAAATCTGCTGAGAGGCAGTTGCCGAAAGAAATATATTTTCATATTTCGTTTTGTTGGAGAAGTCTGACCTGATGTTTAAACCATAGCTTCATGTCTAATAATCCAACACTCTGCCAACTAGACTACGGCCACTTTATTGAATACTCTACTATTGATTTGGAAAATTAAACACTGATTTGTTATAAATCAAAATATTTGAATAAATTTCTATTAAAAATCGCCGGTATGCAAATTTTATCGTCTTCTTAAAATTCATAACCAATTGACAACACTAGCAATTGAATGTAAACAATATTAAAGAAGTAAAAAACAAAAAGAAAGAACTGCAACATTTTTAATATTACGGTAAATATACAGACAATGCATTGGATAGCACAAATGTAAATGGTTTTTAGCAACAATGTTGCTGAAATATTGTGTGGCTTTCAAAATGTAAACAAACTTTAATTTCTAATTTCCTTTTGCTACCATTTAATGAGAATAAAATGGTTTTTAGTCTGGCAACATGTTGCCACAGCATCTTGGTTTAACAACATTGTATTGTTATTTTTGAATATAATTTATATTTTTGTTGTTATTTTTTATTACTCAAATTTAAATTACATTTTTTTTAACATTGAAAGAGGTGTCAAGGAAGGGCATGATTATTTAACACAAACAAAAAATAACAAAAACAAAAATTTGTTCAATCACTTAAAGAAATACGGAATCAGTTTGGTTGAAATTTTCGAGTGATGTCGTCAGTTCAATAATACCATTAAACATGTTTCTGTTTTAAATTTTTGCTTTTGTTTTTATTATTGTTTTATTATTATAAAAATATTCGTTTTTAAAATATTTATACACGTTTTTACATCATTTATACGAAGTTGTTATTTTAAGAAAAATTTTTATTTACATGCTAATTATGTACAAAAACAAAAACTGGTAACAGAATTGTAATTAATTATGGCGTACAAATTACATGGGTAATCCAATAATCTTTCTTGTTATAGAGTAAAATTATGATAATTTTAGCTTGTGGACTCATAGCACGAGGGTCAGCTAATTATGTGTCGTAAATGTATTTAAAGTCGCCGTAGTCTAGTAGGTGATTCCACACCTGGTTCAGACATCTCACACAAAAACCAAAAGCGAAAACAATGTTTCTTTAAGCGACATGCTCTCAGCAATCTTCCGGCAATAACTCGAAGAATTAAATAAAATTGCAATGAAAGGTTTTCTCAAACCTGTAATTGGTAGTCGATATTAAACAGTTGGTCCCACCACTCATGGTTCAAATTAACACACACAATATAAATAGTGTAAGAAGCTAGGTTATAATCCTGACTAAAGGTCAAACATTCCCTAGAGGTCCAAAATAGGTCTTGCTGTTGCAACAATCTCTACATTATAGAGATCGGTTAAATTATCAGAACGTGAGAGATCAAGACTCTCCGTCTCATTATGAGAAGAGTAGGGCGTTGACACATGAGGTGAAAGAAAATCTCTTCCTCCTCCTTAGAAATACAGCTCCTGCACAAGTCATTTGGCGGAATGCAAAGTCTTTTTATCATGCTTATTAAAAGGAAAGTGGTCGGTAAAAATCGCTATTTTGTGATGGATTTCCATGCGATTGGAAGACAGAAGTGCGTTATCTTCTTATCCATACGTGTTCGGCAGACTCTAGCAATATTGCATGTACCCTCCTGCTGTCAACGAGTTTGAGTTTCCTTACAAAACACTATTTCAAGCATAACTCTTGTCAGATTAGTAGACTGGAAAAAAAGAAAATAATGAAGTTTGTATAAGATACATGTATCTTTGGTATGCCTTGAGCGGATAACAAGCTTACTTAATGGCTTAGGTGTATTCCCCTACGCATGTGTTGTTATACGCTATGGTTGATCTCCTGCCCTTCTACCTGCCTATCCAACAATTTATTTAAAGGGCTGCACTTGTTCTGAAGCTAGAATCTTCGATGTTTGTTCTTTACTTAACGAATTTTTTATCACCACATGACATTATTTTGTGCAGCCCTTGCGCTGACCAACTTCTTCCTTTTCCCTGATTTTGGTGGAACTTGGTTAGTACAGGGACTGCGTTCACCCGTGGCATCAAAACGGGCCGCTATTCGTGCTCAAGTGAGCTTTGTGATAACAGAGCTACCACTCCGACCTAACCTAACCTAACCTATGGCATGGTTCAGAGAATTCAATTTCCCTGTTAAGCTTATTCAATCGTAATATTCTTTTTTATGCTTAGTATTTATTTAAACAAATTATTTAAAATGAATTTAAAATTAATTTTAAATCTCCATAAATAATTTACTTAAACATCAAACGATTGATAATTGCCAATACAGTGTAACTAATACGGCAGCACTAATCACTGTGCCATAAATGAAAAGCAAAAAACACAAAAAAACAAAAGACTTAAGACACAAGACAGTTTTATTGCAAACCAAACCAATTAAAGAATTTTATGGCGATTTATGTTACCAATTTTTAACAAATTATTTAAAACAAATAAATTTATTTATTAACGAGAAAAAAACAACAAAAACAAATAATCTGCATAATAATAACAATAATAAAAACTTCCTTATTAAATATATTAATTGTTCTTATAACACACACAGGCGCCAAGCAACATGATTATGTTTTATTTCTGTTTACGTATTAAATCCTTAACTCTCTTGCAATCAATTAACCTTGAGTGTTATGAAAAAAACAAAAATAATCAGCAAACACAAATAAATCAATTAAAGTGTAGTAAAAGTCGTAAAAAGTCTTAAGAAAAAACAACAAGAACAGCAAAAAACCGCCAGTAATCGCTACACTGAAATCTCAACATGAGACAGCAAAAAAAAACGCAACCGTAAGAGACACTGTGTCTTGACTAAATAATGCGACATAAAACGACAACAATGTGAACTGTAGGCTTAGACTAATTACGTTTAACCCTGATGTTGTCTAAGCCTATACCGAAGAGTAACGCATAAAAAATTAAAAGCCTCAACAACAATACCGAGCCTATCAACAACACATCACATGCAAGAATACACTTTGAAAATAATAAATGACCAGATCAGTTAAATTGTATTTATTTTAAACAATTGTTATTTTCTTTACAATTTTAGTTCATTTAAAGCAAACAATACAAGTGTTGACAACTGAAAAATATTTCATTCTATTCGCTTCATTAACAATTAAAATAAAATAAAACGTCAAATAAAAAAACAAACAATTTCAAGCCATTGAGAGATAAAATAAAAATGGTTTGAAAAGTGCGTATGGAAATGATTAATGAGTTGTACGAATTAAACTCAATCGTGTAGAATGAAATACAGTTTAACCCTTTAAGAAGCAAACGAAAATAAAAAGTGTGAATTTAATTTGAAAAAAAAAATGAAGAAAGTTGATGCAAATAAATTTAAATGAAGCAAATGTGTATGAAAGCTCATCGAATCTCATTAATTCAACCCATTGATGCCATTATGGGTGCAACGCATACATAACATCCATAATTGGCCATTACAACCCCTCAGTCATGATTACGACATAGCTTCACACCACTTTGTATCTGAGTGGCAGGACCTACAGTTTAAAATCGACTCTGAGTGACAGTTTTTTGAAGAATCTGCTGAGAGGAATTAGCCGAATAAATAATATTGGTCTGAATATGACCGATAACGTGGGTTATGCTGGCTTTGAGGATACACCAAACCACACGATCCTGATGGCTAGTCCGCATCACCTCCATATGGGATGCCCTCAAATCGCTCATGCACAATATCCAATGAGGCATGAGATATGCATCAAGTTTCGCCTTCTTGTTGAAACCACATGTCGTTGGTGTCCAGATAATCCAATTCCTATCAAAAGAGGTTGGTAATTATCGATCTTTAGTGCTTGCCGTTCACAATGTTGACCTGGCCAACGACCTAACCAAGGAAATTTTGACCGATGACGCCTTCAGCACAAAATCCACTCCAAGCAGTGAATTTTTATGGGTCTCATATCAAAATTCGATAATTTTGTTTGGGTCTGATCGCTGAAGATTATTTATCGATGAAAATTAGGGTCAGTTGCCAGCTGCTATTATGCGAACATAGGTCGTTTTCTGTGGTTGTCTATAGCGATTTGGTAAAACAGACTAAATTAATAACAACTAATTCAACAGTTATCAACTGTTAATGCCCGGAAGTACATGTTGGAAGACCCTACAAAAGCAAAAGTTTAAAGTTTTCATTAATAACACGTGCTGTAGCGTTGAAAGCCAATTTCTTCGTTGAATCATTTTTAAATGAATTTATCCACTGAAGCTGTTATTTGAGGAGTTTTGCAGCGTCAAATTGATTCGTTTATGATTTCAAATTCGATTTTTAAGAAGAATGATACTCTAAAATTAATACGACAATCAAAAAAAAATTGTTGCATTTTACATAAAAACACTTTGCATTAGGCTTGGATGGGTTAAATTGTTTTTTATTTTTCACTTTAATGTGTTAAAATATTTATTTTTCATTCCAATGCTTTTGTCAAATTATTTTAAGGTTTATTTTTATCATAAAATATCTTATGCTCTGACTTCAATAGTGGGAAGTTAAAGGGAATTTAAAATGGAATACGAAGGCTAATGTACATACTTCGCAAATACTACGCATTGAATTTAAAATTGCTATGACAAAATGCATAACAGCTTCTCAAGAACTAACACCCACTATTTAGTTCCTATTTCAGAGGTATCCCAGATTTTCTTTGTACAATTTGAATTCCTAAAATACGTTCACACAACTGTCCAGTGACATACAATGTTTATTTTTGTATAGTTTGAGGTGAAAATATGGCTTATTGAACGAAACCGAAGATATTTAAGAAAATGCTTAGAAATGTTCTTAATTATTTTTTCCGCAGGACATGAAGATGAAAAAGTTAACTAAAGCCAACTGAATATCATGCCATAACAGTTAGATTTAAAAATCTCCGTACATAGAAACTGATCTGATGGACAAGAACAAAAACTACCACTTCTGTTGGCCTAAGCACTAACCACACCTTGAGTCTCTAAAAGGAGCGTGGGGTTGCATAAAAACCATCTCCATCTTTCTTAGTTTACAATTTTTTTTTTACATAGTTTCAGTTCTGTTACAGTGTACTGTAACAGCTCCCATGATTATAAGAATTTTTTGTTTCCTAGAAACAACACACTCTGTGAAAATATTAGGTGTAGTGATGTTAAATCAAACGTTGAATCCTACTTGTCTCCAAAAAGGTGACGACGCCCGACCTAAATAGATTGAAGCCCTTAATTTTTACAAGTCATTTCATTTCTTCTATAGGTTCTGTGAAAATATTAGGTGTAGTAATGTTCATTATATCCTACTTCTCCTCAAGAGATGATGTCGCACGACCTAAATGAATTGAAGCCCCACCTAATTTTTAAAATTCTTTTCCTTTTCTATAATGTTCGTTGTTAATTGTCCATTGCTTTGTCTAGTAATGAAACGCAGGAGGCTTGCTGGACATGCTGAAGCCTCTTTTCTTTTCTTTTAAATTTCGGAGTCTGAATTTATTCTAAATTTCATGAAAAATTTAATTCATATTTGGTAGACAGCGAGCTACTACAATTGTGTAAAAATTCGTAAATCTCGCAAAAAGTTGTAATAAAAATCGTGAGCCTTCTTCTGGATTTGAAACTATGGTGTTAGTGTTTTTAGTCAAGAAGATTAACACCTAACCACTACGTCTATGTATTTCATAAGGCCTAACGTTAGGATTTATTTCTCCTAATATTTTGGCGTTCCCCTAATATTCCCCTAAACTTGTATAATGATCGTAAAGCTTGGGAAAGGCTGTTTAAAATCTGAATTTACAATTTATTGAACTATACTGTATACGTCGACACAACACCCGCCTCTGCTGGGCCCTGGGCCACTGTGGCTGAGAGGGAAACGAAAAGGCGGGGGCCATATGGGCCAGTGATTGAACTTGCCTGTCAACGGCAAACTACTCGCTTACCTAACTATAAAGTAAAATTGAATTAAGTTACAACTCTGATCTCATTTAATGAAGGTAATGTTGCAGACAAAGGCTCAAAATATGGAAATGAGAAACTCATTCATTTGTAGGCCAATCCTTGATGATGAATCTACATCAAAAGCAAGTTTTTATAAATATGTGCCTATTTGAAGCCGCCGTAATCAATGTGTTGGTTTATAAAGATGAGAGATATATTTCTTTCAACGACTTCCTTCATTTGACTTCCGGCAAAATCTCTGAGAGTAAAATTTGCCATGAAAAGTTTTTCAAAAAATCTGCCGTTCGGAGTCGGCTTTAAACTGTAGTTCTCGAGAGAATCTAGTGAGAATCTTGGTCGTAATCTTGACTGAAGGGTTGTAAGTAAATAACTGCCTATTTTAATAATTCTTTAAACATTTTAGGTCTGCTAGTGTGAGAAAGAAATAATTTTTGAACTAGAAAAATTACGCACGTTTGATGTACTAAACACACTGTCAGGATCATAGACAGCTTGGGTAAAATGGAGAATTATTTTCGATTATACTGGGCGTACGGATTTATGTGAAATGTCAAGTTATTAAAAAATGAAAGTTGTTTCCTTTACTTTAAGAAATCTACAATAGTTTTTTTCCCGCTTTCAAAATGTTTATCTCTCAAATGTGCCTCTTTTGTAGAATAAAAAAAACTATGTTGGAAATAAATTCAAAGGCAAAATAATATATTTTTTTCACCGACTATATGTTGGAGGCTTTGTATACAAGTCTTACTTAAAAAACTATTTCTAACGATAATAAACCACTATAAATTAATGATTCTTAATTAAGTATCAATAAAGTTGGAGTTTTTTTCTTATTTAAAGTCAACTTAAAATGAAATCAATTTAAAATCTATTTTAGGTTCTACGAGCACTTGTTAACTGGTATTATGGCGTTACTAATTCAGCAGCACTAACTAAAGTCTTAAGACATAAACTTTTTAATACATTATGTTTAGTGCTCTGGTTCAATTAACCAATGATCTTATTAAAAGCAACAAATAACCAAAAAAAAAAACTAATAAATTTAATTAATGAGTTTTGTTTAACAAATAGCCTCATAAAAATTTGAAAAGAAAAAAACTACGTTTTTATTTTTTCTATAACATGTTGAGGGATATGTTTGTTGACTTCTCCGGTACTTCTGAAATTTTAAATTTTATCTGAAAAATATCACACACACCTTTATTTATTATTTTTGTTAATTTTATTTGTTATTCTAATTGATTAATTAGATTTTATTGAGTTCTTTTGTCTTTTAAATACGGAAGTGTTTATCCATGGTTCATTATTGCTTTTTAAACAATTACGAAGAAGAGTACAAATTAAAGCATTATTATTAATTATTATTGTTATTGTTGTTGTTGTATTTGTTGTTGTTGTTGCTTTTATTGTTTTTGTTATTGTTATTGCATTTTATATATTTTATTGGCTTAATTGGTGTTTATAACACCAATTGTTTTATTATTTCATGAAATTTAAGGCATTAACCTTTAATTTGATTGATTAGTTATGAACTTCAATAAAATTTTAAGTAAAAAAAAAATTAAAACAAGTACATCAATACTAAGCGAAATAATTATAAGCACAGATTTTTAATAAATTATAGCCGTACATATTTTGTTCGGTTAAAAATAACATGCGAGGGTAAGGCTTTTCTAACGAAATCGTGGTAAAATAATTGTCAAACAGTTAAGTAATTCCAATGGAATCCATTGCTGCCAATGCAACCTCTTAAATTTGCAATTGGCCGGTTGTACTTCCAATACAGGCTTTTAATTATTCCGATTAACAACCAAGTCAGAGGAGTAGGTCTGTCTCAAATTGATATGAAATAATTATAGACGCAAACAAATTATATGGAAAGTATTCACTGAAGTATTGAAGTCGCCGTGGTCTAGTAGGTAGTGTGTTGGCTTATTAGACGTATGGCCTCGGTTCAAACCACAGATATGAAAACATATTTCTTCGGCGACTTCCTCTCAGCAGATTTCTGGCAAAAGCTCTGAGAGTGAATAAAATTGCCATGAAAATTTTCTCAAAAATCAGTCGTTCGGGGTCGACTTTAAACTGTAGGCCCCACCACTCATGTATAAAAATTAACGCACACAACATAAGTGGTGTTAGAAACTAGGTCGGAATTCTGACTAAAGGCTTATAATGACTAGTTACATATGTATGTATTCATTCTTTGCCGCTCTAACCTACATATATACATCCCTACCTACCTTCATCCTTTAAATCCACGTAGATTATAATTTTGAGAAATAGACATTAAAACGCAAACGTACGAGGGTTTTATGGTTATTAAATTTGTATCAGTTTACATTTTAAGTGAAAGGAAAATTTCTCCGATTTCTTACTCAGTTGTTCATTACAACACTTTAGTCAAGATTACAATCTAACTACTCCATGCACCACCCATGTTGTGTGTATTAATTTTATCCAGAAGTGGTGGCAGATATAGATTTAAGATACTTTCCATGACAATTTTATTTATTCTCACACTTTTTGCTTGAAGACTGCAAGGAAAATGTCAACGAAAGAAATAATTTCCATATTTCGTGCTGAACGGACTTTCGTCTAATAAATCAATACACTGCCTATAGACCACAGTAATTTCAAAAGGACAGCAAAGTTAAAAAACGATTACTCTGTATGGTGTCTATACGAATGAACGTACTCTGTAAGAAAAACAAGAAATTAGTGTGTTAGCTTAATAGTTGAGAGGCCACGGTTTAAAGCCCAGCTCAGATACCCCCAACAAAACGAAATATGAAAAAATATTACCTCGGCGACTTCCTCTCAGGAGATTTCTAGGAAAAACTGTGAGTGTAAATAAAATTGCCATGAAAGGTTTTTCAGAAATCTGTCGTTCAGAGTCTACTTTTAAACTGTAAGTCGTGGTGTGAGAAGCTAGGTCGTAATCCTAACTGAAGGGTTGTAATGACCAATTAGATATATATGTATGTATGTTTGTAGGTATTGATTTGCCTTTTTAAAAATCTTTGGTTAACGTCGATTGCAAAGACGAGAATTCTTTTCATTGAAGCAGCCATTGAGACAGAAGGGAATAATAAAATTATGTAGCAATTATTAATAGCCGTTTGAATAACACCCACTGGTTTAATTATTTGGTGTTATGCCCCTAATTTTGAGTATGAGTTTGTGTATGAGAATTAAACTAATCGCAAAATAACTTTCATCTGCCAAATTATTTGCCAAATAGCACGGTCATTACAAATATAAAAATGTTAAGATTTGAAAAAGTACCCCCATTAAGTCTTATCCCAATTTGCAGCATAAAGGATTGGATGCTGTTGTCTTTAATAAAATAATTTCTTTTTGTATTTAAAATCTAATTCAATTATTTTTTGATGCTGCTGTTGCTTATATTTAACACCACATGAAATGAATGAAAAGAAAAAAAAACATCATAAAAGATTCACCAAATAATTTAACTTGCAACGCCTTTGACGCAAATAAAAGAGAAACTTTGCTTAGGTTTTTTTTAATTTATTTTTTTCGTTTTCTTTCTTTTTCTTTAAATGAAATTTTAATAAGATTTAATTTATTTTATTATTAAAATGAAATAAAATCACTTTAATTATAGTTGAACTACATACATGTGGGTCTTATTTGTACAGTATAATTAAAGTAATTAAATCTCTCATTGGAGATAAAATTGAAATTTATTCGTTTGCGGCAAATCAATTAACAAGATTCCAACAACAGATAATAGGCAATTAAAACAGTTTTTTTATTATTCGGCTTTGTTTTTTTTTTTAATAGGAAAGCAATAAATAAATTAATTTCTTTAAATTTAAAGAACAAAAAAGAAACTTTAGAATCAAATGTTTTGTAAATTCCATAAGTAAAGTGATGATGGCTTTAGTGAAACATAAATAATGAAAGGAGATTAATAGAACAGAATGTTTAAAAATGTTTACTTTAGTAAGCCTTATAAGCTTTGCTATCGTTTTAAGATTGTTTTGTTTTTTGTTGATTGATTTTTAAACCCGCGCTTCATCCATTTGCGGCGATGCAGAGTGGTTCCAAGGGATAACAAAGGTGATAACCTGCACTGATCTCCGCTCTATAAGGCGTCTATCAATAAGATTGGTGAGGTATGGCCAGGAGCCAGGCTTGTTGCTGTCTCTCTGGACCAGGTACCGCATCGCCCTCTATCGAAAGCCAGAATCTCAGCTAAACTTTCCGCCACTGAGGCCATTTTGGAGATCCTCAGATTCAGCAATACGAACCTACCCACCGTTAATTGGAGGTTAGCCAAAGTTATGGACCAATAAGGTAACCACCGCCAGGTGATCCTAAACGAGCAATCTCTCCCGTTGATTAACGCTTGCGAAGGCGTGTTAAACTACGGATTTGGCTCTATCGATTCTCGGGTGGCTTTGCAATCCCCAACTATGGCGGTTGTCCTCTCTCAGTGAACCCCACCAGCACCGAGGACATGGAATGTTGGAGTGTCAGTAGCCACTCCTCTCGTTGCTCTTCAGCCAGCAGAATCTCCAACTCTGAGCTGGTTGGAGAATTCTTCAGCAAAATGGATATAGGCGCGCGTGACATCTCTCTATTATCAGACGATGAGGACACTGACGCGATAGTGGTTGGTTATCAAAATTAATCTCCCAACTCGAACCCCGCCACCGAGGACACAGAATGTTGGAGAGTATCTAAAACAGCTTAATCTCCAACTCTAAGTTAAATGGAGAATTCTTCAACAAAATGCATGTAGACGCGGGCGAAATCTCTCTATTATCGGATGAAGAGGACACTGACGCAACAGTGACTACAGCTCAAGCTGAGGCTGATAAGTGATAAGAAGAGATTTAAGAAGTGGAAAAAGTTTCGAGAGCAGTTTTTTATGATTCATTAAAAATCTTTAAAGCAGTGTAAAATTCTTTGCAGAATTTTTCTGACAATAATTATCTCTTCGTAGTGAATTTATTCTTTGAAAGCTCTGCTTTTAAAATATGCAACCCGTATTAATTGAAATTGAAATCGAAATCGAACTGTTATTGCAATGTTTTTTTTCCAAACTGAATTTAAAACAAATGAACATATAAGATTACAGAAGACGCCCATTTCAATAAAATATTATATATGCAGACAATGTGAGTGAGTGAGTATTTTTTAATTACGTGTCCCCAATGGCAATAAAAATATTAGTTTTTTTTCTTTTAGTTTTGCTTTTATTTATTTTTATTTTAAAGTCAATTAATTAAAACTAAACTATTTAAAGAACTGTTGGTATGGATTGATCATCTAAGAATTATTAATTTAAACATTTTTTTTCTTATTGAATTAATTTTGTTAAATTGCTAACAAACTTTAAAATTCTTAAATTACACTTTAAATAAGTTCTACAGACGTATGTATAACATATATAACTTATCTATGTATATTTATAAATATCTAATCAATCTTAATTAATGTTTCTTAAGTTTTAAATTTGTTTAACCATCATCAAATAGCTAAAGGGCATTTTATTACATTTTTTATTTTTGTTGTACAAAGAAACATTTTATCTTATTTTCTTTCTTTATTTTTTTATTTTTCGATTTTGGCGGTTTCTTTTATAATTACAAAGTTATTGACCTTTTTTTCTAATGTCTTATTGCGTGTTATTTTTGTAAGAGACGGAATATGACTTTACAAATCCCATACCAATTGTAGCCGTTCTTATTTCTTTAAAAACAGCTGGATGAGGGTATAATTTTCAAATTTTTTTTTTAATTTTTGGTGAAATTAATCAATCATTGAGTGAAATAAAGAAATCAAAGATCAAACAAAGATTAACCGTACTGAAAACAGTGGAGCAAGAAAGATAAGAAAGAAAAGTGATATACATATTTTATTGAAAAAAAATAATAAAATGTGTAGGACATTGAATCAATCATAAATCAATCAATCATTATATCAATCATAAAGATTGAAGGATTATCCGTACTGAAAATAGTGGATCAAGTAAGATTTAAAAGCGATATATTATTAAAAAAATTAATAAAATGTGTAGGACATTAAAGCAATTATAAATCAATCAATCATTATATCAATCATAAAGATTGAAGGATTGTGTAGAAAAACAAATTCGCACAGGTGGAATGATTCAATTATAGAAGAGCTATATATTCAATTGGCCCATAAGGAAAGGCAAGTATATTTGATTTAACTTTAACTAGGACTCCTTAAAACCATTTAAATTAATTTAAAAATTTTCCTAAAGCATTGATTTATAAAATCAAAAATTCCCTGTTACTTAAACCACTGGCTTCTGCAGTAAAAATAACATTAACAACGAAAATCTTAAGAACGTCAGGCATTTCCACTTCTGGAGAAAGCAAAACGTTCATCACCACTACACCAAATACATCTGCTACAATATACCAAGAAAACATGGAAGGTGCCTTGTGACAGCCCACTCTTTCGTAAAGTAATAAAAACGGAATAAAAAAATATAGGCCAAGAAGTACAGCTCGGCCATTTGGACAGCCTTCGTCAAGACAAGTGTACCATGAGCCGAGATAGGTGTGGAGGTAACAGCTTTGTTTATCAAAGCATACTTTAGCAAACAGAGTAGACTGGCGTGGTCAGGCGAACTAACTACCTTAGAATCAAGCTGAAAAGCAGTCTGAAAGTTTAATGGATTCATTGAAGTACAGATAGTACAGATAGCTCTGTTACTCTATCGTGAAGGGTGAGCGAAACGGAGGTTAGCAAATAAAGCGAGATGCGCTAACCAGAAAGAAACCAAATCAAGTCCCCACCCAAGGGTGGTATCAAATGCGGAGAATTGATCAAGTCGCCGGAGCCTCTTATGTAGTATGTGAGATACGACTCATTAGACGAAAGCCTATGAATCAAATCGCAGCTCAGATATATCAAGCAAAATGAATTTATGAAAAAAATATTTCTTTCGCCAACTTCCTTTCAGTAGTCTTCTGGCAAAAATTCTGAGAGTATACAATATTGTCATGAAAAGCTTCGTAATCGACGCTAAACTATAAGTCCCGTCACTTATAGGTAAAATTAAACCACACAACATGGTTGTTAGTAGAAACTAGGTTATAATGCTGACTAAATTTTTGTAGTGACTCATTAATTATGTAAGCAAGTTTTAAGTCTTCCAACAGGAACTTACGAACTGTCACAGTTGATAGATGACACCTTGTTAAAGCTACATCTGTCAGATTAGTTGTCTATTTTAACAAATCATCATTAACGCATATAGTATTCAACACATACGCAAATAATAAAATTGTTTTACCGAAAAATTGGTATTCTGTTCGGCCATCGAAAAATCATCTTCAGAGATGAAGCCGACTTCAGGATACATACATACATACATAATTGGTCATTACAACCCTTCAGTCAGGATTACGACCTAGTTTCTTACACCAGTGGCGGGACCTACAGTTTAAAGTCGACTCCGAACGACAATTTTTGAGAAACTTTTCATGGCAATTTTATTTACTCTCAGAGTTTTTGCCAGAAATCTGCTGAGAGGAAGTCGCCGAAGAAATACTTTTTGTATTTTATTTTGATGTCTGGCCTGGGGCTCGAACCCTGGCTTTTCGTCTAATAAGCCAACACACTACCTACTAGACCACAGCGACTTCAAGGATAAACAAAGAAAATTGTAGAATTTTGTAACGATACCACTCCATATGAGAGCCAAGAGCTTCCAATGTATTCCAAAGAAAACAATTTTTGGTGTAGATTTTGCTCTGGTAGCGTAATTTGTCCATACTTCTTTGAGAACGACATTGTACAAGCCATCACTGCCAACAGCAAGTTCTATAGGTTGATGATTACCAACTTCGTTTAGTCTAAATTGGAGGATATGGACCCTAACAATACATGGTTTCAAGAAGCGCTAAGTGCTACACATCTCCTGCTACGTCGAATATTCCCCACAATCTGTATGAGGTCATAGTCATCCCATGTGTAGGTGATGTAAACTGGCCACCGAGATCGTCTGATTCAATGCGATTACACTTTTACTTGTAAGGTTTTCTTCAGTCGCAAATGCATGCAAATAAGCCACAAAGCCACAAGTAGGAAATCCCAGTGGGATATACCACTAATCGTATTTGGGAATGGATTGTATTTAGGAACCTTTGGACTACAATTCTCAATTGGGATGCTTCATCACATCCTAATCTTCTACAATTATCGAGCATCTTCCCTAGAGTCATGTTAATTATTTTCAAAAGCATTGTAAGTGAAGTTTTACCGAGTCTATCTACTAGCATTGCAACGTTTTGCGAAATAGCTTTTTTGTAATGGGTCAGGTCACATCGACCATCCATTAATATTTGGGTAATGGTACATATGTACATAAACTGCGTATTCTGTTAAAAACATAACATTGCTCTGTTCATATTAACATTTGAGTTTTTGTCGAATTCTTCTTTACACACAAATACACACATATACATAGAATTCTATTTAATTGTTATGGTCAACAAGAATGTGAGAGAATTATATATTCGTTCGGACAAATCCGCGCAATGAAATTCAAAAGTAATTCTCATTTAGTTTATTGATATTTAAGCATAACTAAATGAAATTGTATCTTGGAGGGTGGGTGGTGTTGACAACTTGTAACTTTGCGGAATTCAAAAATTCACTAATTGGACTCTGTTAGGGTAACTTTGGACTACAATTCCAATATAGTGTGACTGATAGTTAATACGAGGACCATGCAATCTGTCAAATTCAACCTGAATTATGTGGCTGAGTCACAGAAAATTGGACATTTTTTCCAGTACCCCTCTTGGGAGCATATTATGGCTACCACAGAGCATTTTTGCTTTGTTTCCTTTGCTTTAAACTATTTTTAGTGTTCCAGCTAAGCAGGTGATTGGTCTGCTGTAACAAGTCCTAGGATAATGGGGCTACCATCTATCGTTGCCTAGAATCAAAGCCCTGAGATTATTTGGTGTAGTGGTGGAGAATCTTGCTGATTGTTGATTGCTACCTCTTTTACCATTGGATATTTGTGCGTTTAGAATGCGCTCAACCCAGAGAAGCCTTGATGTATTTATGTATGTATATACCACACATAATAGCATCAATAGGTCCTTCAAAAGAATAAAAAATTTCGAAAATTCATTTAAATTTAAAGATAGCAAGAGCTTAATAGACAAAAACAACAGAAAATATATGAACATATACTACTAAGCCTTTCACCAGAACATCTTCCCTATAATTTTGTTTCCTTCAATTTTGAAAGTTTCATTCGATTGCATACTTTGCTAATTGAAAAGACATCAAACAAAAAAATGTTATTCTTTTATCAGAAAGCAATATTCATGCTTTCAATTCTCAAGTGTCTCCCCAATAATAGTAGTTTTAATAAAGCGTTGAGAACATGACAACTTTTAAGCAAGAAAATAAAGACAAAAAAAGTTAAGAAACTTGTTCAAACGAAATGCTTAAGGCTTTAAGATTGATTTTTGCCATAATGCTGCATATCAATCAAATGGTGTCTGATATAAAAATAATTCAATTTTTTTTCATTATTATTTCTTTGATTTCTTCACGTCTATTTGAGTGTTTATTAAAGCATAATAGAGGGGAAAAAGGCAAATACGCAGTATAACATTATAATAAAAAAGTTTAATGGATTTCAAAAATGATAACCTTGAAATAAATAAAGAATTAAAGAGTCAAAGAATCAAACAAGACAAAATCATACAAAAGAATTAAGATTTTGTTCTTTTTCTATTTTTTTTTTTTTTGCAAAATATTAAGATTCAAAAAAAAACAAAAAGATTCATACCCATACATAACGTAGTATGAAAAATAAACAGAGGCTATAATACAACGTTGAAAATAAAAGATTTTAAAATCTTACAGAAATTTAATCTTAGCCATGAAGGTGTTCATAAACTTAAAATTGATGTTTTGTAAGCAAACCTTTCGTTAAGAGACTCCTTCATGCTCGAAAAACTGCTTAGAGAGCATGTGTCTTAAGTCTTTTGTTTTAACAACACAAATATGCCATTCAGTAAGTACATCGCAAGCGAAAAATGTATGTAATTTAAAGTAAATTTTCTTATTTTATTTTTGTTAATATTTTGAATTTTACATTTGTTCTCCTCACACTTTTTTATATTTCAAATTCCTTTCGCATCTTTGCCTGTATAAGAACATCTTGAATCTCTTCAAGCACGTTTGAACCTTGCTAATAAGCTGAAAGCGTACAAATTTCATTACAAATAACAGCAAATACAATAGCAAAAGCATATAAAATATTTGATCACAGAACAATATAAAACCCAAAATAATTTCCAATGAATTTAAGGTAGCCTTATGATCCTCCAGCCATAAATCGTTGCTCTGGTCAGGTACTAAGTAAGGAAACAAAACAAAATGTTTTCAACAAATTACAAAAAGTTTTAAGCAAACGAACTTACTTTTCAAACTGGCCAATTCAATGGTGGTATTGGCATCCACATTTAGGCAAAGGAACAGTTCATCCCATGCTTCCTGACGTGATAATTCCGATAAAGATTTACAATAGTTATTCATTTTTTCTCGTTTTTTCTTCCTTTTTTTAATAGTAAAACTGTCAATTTTCTTTTTTTAAATTATTTTTTTTTCCAATCGTTTTCTGCTTTCTCAAAAATAATGTTGTTTTATTTGTTTAATTCATTTTTTTTATTCTTATTATTTATCGATTATATATCGTATAATGAATTACATCATGTTTTTTGGACAATTCTGTCAGAAGTTTTTTTTATTGTTTTCAAAATCAAATGATATATTAGGTATGTACATATATATTGTTATTGTTGTCTGTTTTTTACAAACTGTCTGACTGATTGACTATATAAGAATTAATTATTTTATGACTTGAAGGTGCTTGAACTTTATTTAACTGATTTGTTGTGATTTTGTTTTTTATATTGTTTAATGAAAGACAAATTACACCCACCTCTATTAAGCACTTTGTAAAACAATAGCAATTATTTACGGGGAAGATAAAACAAATTACAGGGGCACAGTGTGTTATACTACGTTTTAAAAATGCCAGCGTGGTGGTATAATCATTTTTTTATATGAATTTCTTGTAGAAAATATTATCGCATGTCAACGTATGACAATTTCTAAGTGATTCCGTCTTTACGTTTCCTGCACTTGATCCCCAGACTGATATTATTTTTGCTGATAATGGCCAGACAGTTAAGATGAATAAATTCACTAATAACGTCGAAAATTCAGAAATCGGCCGTTATCGCAAATCCGATATGCCACAGGTCGCTGCTGATCGACGATATGTTCTTCATTTTGCTCTCACTTACTGTCATACCCATTTTGGATGACTCCCGTTCTATACCGCTAAAGCCAGCTGCAACACCCAAGTTGGTGCTTCCAATAGTGTCAATGTCTGCAGTGTCCGTAGCTACAGCATACTTTTGTATAAATTGCGATGAATTCTCATCATTCGCAGAATAATATAAAATTATAAAATTAAAAAGATCGGGATCATCTCGTCTGAATCCTCGCACATTATCAAAAAGTCCGGTAAAGTACTCGCCTACCTTGACTGAGCTGGATGAGTGTTGCTCAATGTCATTCGGCACAGCGTTGTAGGAATACCGACCATAGAAACTGTGGGAAAACACAATTTCTTTTTGGTCTATCGCATGTTGCTCATTTATAGTCGACAAAAAGACGATCTGTGTCGACTTGGTATTCATGGGTGTTCTCCAGGATTTGACGTTATGTGCGTATATCTAGTCCATGGTGAACTTGACAGGTCTGAAACCGCTCTGATAAGGTTCAAACAGTGTTTTGGGGAGTGAATTCAGCCATTTACATATTACGCTCGTAAGAACCTTATATGCTAAAGGGGAGAAGATCTGTCTGTAGACTCCTGTAGTTCGCGTATATCATAGGTGTTTGTGCCTTACAGATGGGGAAAGTCCAGATGTTGACAAGTCAGAAGCTTTGAGGAACCAAGTAACAATACATAATCATACATAAATATGTATATAGGACTGAGTATGGAATACAATGCTCATTTGCTATTTATTTTAATCCCTTTTAATCTAAAGAATAATAACATGAATGTGCTCTAGAGGACTATAAGACCTACTTTCGACAATCGTATATTTTTATATCGTACTAGAATCGCTTGTAGTCTCTTCCTTAATCACTCTTTTAGATTTTAAAACGTGTTGCTTGTTCCGAATCTTATAATTTAAAAACTTCACTTAATAACCCCATTTGGTTTAACAGAAAAAAAAACTTAAGCTAGCAATCTAAAAAGTTAGTTTGCATCTTTATAGTTAAATGCAAAATCTACTTCCGTTTCCTTTTCAAATTAATTATAAAGCTTTAACACGTATATGGACCACGCTGTTACTGTTAACATATTTAGCCAAGACAATAATTTATGTTTTATTGACCGGTGTTGAATTTCTTATAGTGAATTAATGCATAAACAATGAGTGGAATAGCGATGCCTAGCCGAATTGGTTTTTAAACATAACGGTATTCGGAATGCCGAAAACCCGACCACGAAATTCCGGGATATTACGAGATAATTCGGAATTTAGTTTTCGAACAAAGCTCAAAAAAATTATAAATTATTTCGACAACGAAAATAAAGGAATAAAGTTTAAGTAAAAAAAATTAATTACAAACTAATAATTTTTTTAATTTAATTTTTTTAGAATTTTAAATAGAATTAATTTACTGACACAATGGCAACCCAACGTTCGTTGAGTGTACTTCTTTTATTCAATCTTTGCACAAATCCTTAATCCAAACACTAATCACACAGTTGGTAAAATGCAGTACAGGTAGTATCAACACCTGTTGGGTTTCATAAGAACCCAATGGTTTCGCTAATAGACATGAAAATTAATTATTCTAGACATACACCATCTAATTCACCACTGGCAGTACAATGGTAATACAGTACCTATTTCGAATAACAGCACTTTGGTGAATTTCAATTTTATTCACCATACAAAACAAATTCACCTCGCTTTACAAAAACTCACCGTACTGGAAACTCACCACTAAAGAACACTAGTTTTGCGGAACCGGTCCACCCGTCAGTCCGGCCAAAATCCAAAACCACACACAAACGATTCCAAACCGGCCCATCCATACACGCAAACAACAACACCACAAACAAACATACCCCGCGTGTTACTCCCAACAGACACTCATGCGGACGAATTAAGCATGCGAATTAAAATTAATAACGTTTATTATTTTAACAAACAAAACGGATTCTTCAAAACAACAGTGATGCCAGGAAGTAAAAAATTTTTAAGCTCCTCCTGAAAAAATAGGAAAAAAATAAATAAATTTACTTAATTAATTTACTTATTAATTCATTTCAATTAATTTATTTAGTTTACAACAATAAATTTTTAATTTACATATGTATGTTAACAGCAAAGAGAATATAAATAACCAAAACCAGAAAAATCTACACAAAAATACCGAAAAAAGCGGCAACGATAGATGGATTAAATTGTTTTTTGCTTTCCATCCTCTCTTCGCTTTTATTATTTATTATTTCCTTGTTTCTATCTAATAAAGTGTAAATTTAAATATAATAAATAAAAATTTAAATTTAAAGAAACTTTTTAAAAAACCTTTCTTCTCCAATAAAAACACAATAATTTTTACCTGTATTTCCGTCTGACCGCAGTGTAGGTAAGTACTCTATTTTAACAACTATGCTTGGCAAATACAACACTGCTACCAACTAACAGCTGATAACATTAATATTTTCATCCCTCTCGCTTGTATTGCTTTTGTGTATATTTCTCTTACTCTCGCTCTCATTGCGGATATTATTAAAGCAACCCAACTTGCAAAAAATAAAAAAAAAGTTTCAGTTTCCAATTTTTCCTCGTTTGCTTCGATTTTGCAAAGAAAAGGTATTTACGAAAACGGGTGACGTGTTTTATATTTCTTGTTTTAAAAAGTAAAGATCAAACAGTGAATGTTCTTGTGACTAAAACTTTTAATATAAATAAAATTATTTTTATTTTCTAGAAATAAAAACAAAATAAAGTGCGACAAATAGCCCATAAAACGAAAGCACGGTAGAAAAGAGAATTCTTCTAAAAGCCAAAGTAATAATACAAAAATGAAAT
Source organism: Sarcophaga variegata (assembly GCA_932273835.1). Lineage (NCBI taxonomy): Eukaryota > Metazoa > Arthropoda > Insecta > Diptera > Sarcophagidae > Sarcophaga > Sarcophaga variegata. Next base: position 86,683,940 of record OW026362.1, on the reverse strand, counting down.
TCTGAAATTACGATAAATTTATGCACAATAAAAGTTGCGTGTGTGTGTGTGTGACTTAAATAATTTATACAATGGAGTGAAGAATGTTTTATTTTAATTTCAACAGGTTCTTTTGATTATTTTATTATTTATATGATTATTAATTTTTCATTTCATTTGCCAAATGTAAAATGTTGACTACAAATAAGAGTGTGCCATTTTGTTCTCTCTTCCTCTTGTTTATTTCAATAGTCATTCATTCAGTCACTTAAGGAGTAGTTTTGTTGTCCTTTGAATAGAAATTAGAGTGTGAAAATGGCCAGCATTATACCCTGTGGGAAATATGTAAACAACACATGCATAATAAATATTCAAAAGAATAACACTGAATATAAAACAAATAAAAGTTGCATAATATTTTTTATGTTTTATTTCGTTAAAACTACATACAAATGACGTCAATTGTGAAAACAATATTTTTGTATACAAGTGCTAATTGTTTATAATTATTGTTGTACGTTTTTTTATATTTAAATTCTTGGTATTATAAAGCGCTTGCGTAGTTGACTTAACTTTAATTTTTTTACGTTTTACATTACTTTTTTATAAGTAAATCAAAACGATTTTCATAAATGACATCATTTTGCCAATTAAAACATATTCTTTAAAGTTTAGCATAAAATTATTTTGTTGTGGAGAAAAATATTTTTTATTTGACCAGATGTTATTCTAATTTTCTTATTTCCGTTTTATTCTAAATTTTTTCACGTCTTTATTATTTATTTATTCTAAATAAATTTATAAAAGCTTCAGCCAGAGATGGAAATTGAAATACACTTTTGAAAATGCTTTCTTATTCTTATACTCTTAGTACTAACGTTGTGTATTTGGCATGAGTTCAAATATTCCTTATCTCTCAAACCTTAAATTTTTGTTTGTTTTTATTTTATATCATTTATTTATTTCAGTGGTTTTAGTATAATGGAAAAAATACATTTAATTTGTTTATCGACAATACATCCATTCCATCCCTGAATTCAGGTTTTTGTATGAGAATAATGTTGACGCTCAGTGAGCATAAGCATAATCATCACCGTATAAACAGTATCGAAACGCAATTTTGACGTTTACCAGCGAATTATGAAAGGGACAGCAAATATTACCAAAAAGTATTTCTGTCCCTTTCTGATTGTCTGTCTGTTTTGTTTATTTATGTTTTTTTTAGGTTTTGGGGTGGGTTTTTTTATATTGGCGAGAGTTAATAAAAAATGTAATTTTGGTGTAAAATTATTAATAAATAATAAAAACAACTACTAGCAATAACAATTTTTAACTTTTTCTTTCAAGAAATTAAAAAATATTGGTAACTTTCAGCAAGAAAAATTTTTTATGAGCAGTACGTCTTATTTTGATCTTGTAATATTTAGCTTCTTAATAATCTCTGGCACAAGAAACTATATTCATTGTGACCGAAAATCACACACATTTCGATTAATATTTAAATATTTAAGAATTTTTAAACTTTTCATTAAAGAAATTAAAAAATATTCTAAATTTTCCCTTTTTTAACACAAAATAAATGTTTATTTACATTTCATTTTTCTGCTTTATCCGCCAGTTTTCACTCTGTATATCTGTTGCTTCTAACACATTTGATTCACAAAACATTATAACATTTTTTTTCTCCCTCTAAATTGGCTAGTAATTTGCTGCTATGAGCGTTTGTCATAAGTCAATGGTTTCGATACTGTTTATACGGTGATAATCATAAAAGATCTTGGCAATACAAATACTGTGTTGTCAATTATAAATTTATACACTTCTTTGTAGCAATTTTTGAGTGGTGTTTACATACATAAAAATAAATTTGATTTTATTTAATTATTTTACTTTAAAAACAAAATAAAAAAGATTGTTATTAGGACAGAAACAAGCTCTACAGGAGCGTAATAAGACCTATTCTAACTTAGTGTGGAGGGGTAATGGAATATTAGAATAATTCAAAGAGTTTAACGAATGTGTTGTTTAGGGATAAGTGTCGCAGTGCTTATAACAATATGAATGTTCGATACGATTTTCTACGCCGAGGATGGTCTCTTGCTTGACGCGCATTTATCTGACAGGATGCCCAACATATCAATATCAAGCAACTTGCATCACTTCAATACCGGATCGACTGTCTTGGTCCAACGGATCCATGCCATACTCCTGTGGGGACTGGTCGCTACACGTATGGCTATAAACACGGCAATATACGGGACTGTTATCTTTATTGATAGCCAAATGGCAATTAGAGCAATGACATCAAGGAATATGGATGTACACCTAATTCTGTTTTTACACGGTCTTTTTTTACACGGTTTTGATATAACACGGTTTGAAAATAAAATATTTTTAATTTTTTTTATACGATTTTATTCCATTTAGCACGATTTAAAATTTTTTGTGCTTAAATTTTTTTGTTTAATTTAATTTTTGCAAAGTATGTTCATGTCACAAATTTAAGGGAATTCCCTTTTTGCGCGTACAAGCAAATTTACTGGTCAAAGCAAATGTAAATGGCACAAATTTAGGGGAATTCCCTTTTGTGCATACAATCACAAAGGTCCGAGCAATTGAAATGTGTTAATATTTTGTGTTTGGTAAAAAAATTTTTTATTGGCAAATTTGTTTTCTTATCGTTACATTAAATTTAACGCATTAAGATGAAAGGTAGGCCAAAAAATATATTATATTTATTAAGTTATTTATATTTTTAATTTTGTTAAATATTTTATGAATCCCTAAAAGAAAATGTGAAATACAAAACTTTTTCTTAAAAAATCCTTGTTTTTCACTATATTTAATAGGTTTTAGAGATTAGGAACCAATCACCTATTTTTGCATACGATCAGTGTCTTTTTTTACACGGTTTTTTTTTACACGGTTTTTTCTGGAACCAATCTACCGTGTAAAAACAGAATTAGGTGTAATTACTCCGTCCCAGAGTGTAAAAATAATGTACAACTTCCGTTACAATCACAGACTCACGTCTCATCACTGACTTACCATTCACTACTCTGTGGTAACACCATCATTCTTCTTTCTATTTATACTTTTTTATTTTTATTTCTGGTAGCTTCACAATTATTCTATGAATTGGAGTTTTATCTTTATTTTCTTCCCTTCTCTAAATTCCAATGCATTTCTTTGTATATTTCTGTTTACCGTATGATGTGTATATTATGTTGTTGTATGTTTATCTTGTCTGTTTATTTATGTTAAGTTTGTTTTTGTGTTTTATGTTGAATATATCAGACATTTTATTTCATTTTGGTCAGTATACGCGAGATAAGCATTTAAAGAGTTACAAATTCAGTCTTTCACTTAAATAAAATTCCATTTATTTTGCTAATTGTTATTGAAATTGTTATATGACACATTTACGTTGTGAAAGAAATTTAGATTAATAATAAAAACATAAAGTTGACAACACCAGACGCAATTTGTTTTCATTTTCATTAATTTGTACTCATTTTTTCTGGTTTTCTTCTACGAATTCTTTGCTCTTCTTCTCTATTTAAATTTAATCCCATTAAATTCTCTCTGGCATCATTTATTATCATTTGCTCTTCCTTTTATATCCATTCATACATTGTTTTTCTACCCATCCATTGCTTCTGTTCTTGTGTTGTCGACATAAGTACATACATATGTACGTATTTTTAAGTTTGTACCTCTTCCCAGTGTTGTTAATGTTTCGAGTCTTTCTTTGTCTGTTTCTTTGCCAAGTTTGGCAAGTTGACTTTTATTTCTGCGAAATAACGAGTTTTTTTTTTCACTTCGAAAGGTGGATAGAAACATGAAATTGTTAAAGATACATAAATAGGAAATCATATATTTAGTAAAAAAAAGCAATAACAACAATCAATAATAATAATGACAACAAAAACAGTGTCATTTGCACAGGTAAGCAATGAATGTGGCGGATAATAAAGTCATAGTGGGTTGGTGGTGATGTTTAAGAAGGCGAAAAATAAATTTTTCTACAATACAAAATGTTTAATTATAGCTTTTAGTAAAATATTTAAATAATTAAGATTTATAAGAGGCTTAAAGTAATATATTGTATTGGAAAAAGCCACTGATTCCAACGTACTTAACGCTGTTAACTAAATCGATTTGTTTAATGGCAACTTAAGCTTAATTAATCTGTTTGAGAAATATTTGAATTAAAGATTATTTTATTACAAAATAGCGGAATTTCTGAGTGCGCGCCTTGATGGTCCAAACTCCAACTTCTATGATCTTGTCGAAAGATGGATTAGGCAGAAGGAGCGAAAGGGTTGGCTATAGACAAAGTTAGAATAGGTTTGCTGCTGTAAAACTTGTTATTGGGTTTCTTACGGAACATCGTGGGGTTAGATCGCTGGCAAGAATTTGGGATAGGTCTCAGCCGGACTAGGGCCATGCTAGAATTTGCTGTGATCAGTTTGGAAACACTAAATAGGGAGTCGGAAGTAGGGCATCATGCCCGATTTTAACTTTATTGCATGAGAAATGTCTACTGTTTTTGGCAAAAAAGAAGAAGTATAAATATTTAAATGTAAATATATTTAATGTATATCCCATTATATTTGCTCGCCACTGTAGTTATGCATTGCATAATTGTTTTTGTGTATAAAACATTTTAATTATTCGAAACCATAATGATTAGGCTCTTTTCTCTTTTATTATAATATTTGGTTTTGTTATGTTCCCTTGTTTAAATAATATTTTGTAATCTGATGCGTAAAAGTAATTAATTTTTCAATTTAATATACAAGAATTTTCCATTCATTTTCATAAAATATATAACACCCGTGTACGTACATATTTCCACCGCAAAGTAATAAATTAACATTTTCCGTTCTACCCTTTTCCCGCCATATTTTTACTATTCTATTGACCACAATTACACATGAACTCATACTGGTGAAAATATTTCAATTAATAGAGTACCTCGCTGCCAACAGTCAGGATGATTAGGTATTGGAAGTATATGCGAATAATCGGAATCGAGTTTTGATTAGATTATGATCAAAATGGGGAAGAAAAAGTCTGTATAGGACATCGTAGCTTCTTAGGAAAATCGTGTTTTATTACTTTAACGGCATGGATAGTTCGTTAACCTTCGCTATGGCCGTGTGGGTTTTAAAGACTTATTTACAGATAAATGTTTAAAACATGCTCCTATAGTCAGTACTCATCTTCTGATTGAGATAGTCTCTTTTGCTATTAAATCAAGTTCAAACGAAGTAACTGTATGCGGTGTACTCCTTCAGTTCATGGTAGGACGCAAGCAAAGGACTTTCCATTAGTGCTGAATATTGAAGGTACATCAATCAGTTAGTTTTCTAATATATGATGAGCTTTTGTACAGAACTATCCTTTCTCTTAACTGGTGGCTTTGTTATGGTTAAATAGTACCCTAGTTTGTATGTTATCTCTAGCCAAGTATTTTATTGAGAGGTAATTGTATTGATCCCACTTCCCTTTGTGATAGTAAACCAACTTCTTTGCGAGATTTCCTTAGTTTTGGATCACACTTATCTTGTCCTTACTTACTTACTTGGTCATTACAATTCTTTAATCAGGATTACGACCTAGTTTCTCACATCACCCAAGTTGGGTGTGCTAATTTTATTCATGAGTGACGGGACTTACAGTTTAAAGTCGTCTCCGAACTACAGATTTTTGAGAAACTTTTTATGGTGAATTTTCTTTACTCTCAGAGTTATTGCTAGAAGACCGCTGAAAAGATATATTTCGATTTTGTTCGAGATGTCTGAACTGAGGTTTGAAGCACAGTTTCGTGTTTAATAAGCGAGCACATTATCGACTAGACTACAGCGATTTCACTTTCATTAATACATACATACACCCAAATACTTATATGCTTAGGGCACCTGTGATTCGTCATTCGCTCGCTCATTTTGTAGTATGTAAGTGTGGCCATGTTCCCCCAACAGATTGTGTTGTAGAGTACTCAACATACCATCTTGACAGTCTACAACATTTGTTGCCATTTACAATTACTTTGGAATTTCTTAATTTGAGAAAATATTCATCAATCTTAAACAAAAACCCCCACTAAATTCTATAATCATGCTAAAAATAACTTTAATTATCGGAATTCTTTAATTTAAAACCCAAACAAAAAATCATTCACATTTACAGCAAAAACAACAAAAATTTTTTTTAGTTAATGACTCCATTAAACAATTTAACTGACGTTACATTACATGGGAAAACCTTTCCATTTGCTTTACACAAAGAATTGATTACACGAATGGGTGCCGTCAAACAATTAAACACCACTTTGCTCAATCAACATCATCAAGTCACTGTGTCTATGCGTCTCTAAAGACTCTACGCATAGTGAGAGAGAAGAGGTTGCTTCTTAATAAATTCTTAATGAAATGAAATTTGACTTTATCATACCAGCTACTTGAATCAATTTAAGTTCAAATAACTTTCATTCCATTAAGGAATACACAAATAACGAGACTTGCCAAAGGAATGTAAATAACAAGCGAACGAGTATTTTGAAACTTAACTTCTCAACAACAATGAGACTTAAAGTATGCATAGCAAGCAATACTTAATGCTGTTACTTACTTACTTAACTTATTTAAACATTGTCTATGTGTATTAAATAAATAAATAGTATGTACATACATACGTATATACTTGCTTTTATTTATAAATAACTTTGTGTTTGTTGTGTTATTGTAATTGTAAATTTCGTAAGGTATTGTAATACCGACAATAGCACTGACTGACTGAATGAAATTGTACGCTTACGTGTACAATACGACTAAAGTCTGCAAATTACAAAGGAGAACTGTATCGTTTTGTGAGTTAATTTGAGCGGGTATGATAATTGAATAATTCCTTAATTAATGCAATTATTTAATACATTGATTTTGCTATTATTAGCTAACACTGTCATATGAGATTTTTATTAACGTACTAATTTTTGAAATAAAATTTTTGTTCATCAGTTTTCTACGTTTTTTTGTTTCGATTTTCGGGATTAATTTTCAACAGTTTTTTTCCACACTGGAAAGATTTCTGTTCACAATTTTTACTATAGTTTTGATCTTTCTCAGCAATGGGGCCTTTAGGCCCTTAATTATACAAAATATACTTCTCCTCCTGGGTTTCTTAAAATGTGAGCAGAGTTCCAAGTCATCGGCTAAAAAAGCAAGCTAACGATCAAAAAAACGCAAGTTATCGACGAAAAACTGCAAGTTATCAACCAAAAATATGAAAATTATCAACCAAAAAATGCAAATCAGCGACCAAAAAATTTAAGACATTACCAAAAAATGCAAGTCTTGGACCGAAAATATGCAAGCCAGCGATACAAGAACTGGAAGCCATCGAAAAAATCTAGTCATAAACAAAAAAGCCTGCAATGCGACAATTTTATCTGATTTATATAGAAAACTTTTTGTTGCTCATTTCAAGAAAACAATTAGCTTCGTCACCTATGTATATCTCTGGTTCCAAGTAAAGTCCGATCGTAAGGCAACCTGTTTTGAAATCCATGATACCGTGGCCCATAGTCGCCGTAGTCTAGTAGGTAGCATGTTGGCTTTTTAGACGTAAGGCTACCGTTCAAACCCCACGTCAAATATGAAAATATAATTCTTCGGCGACTTCCTCTCAGCAGATTTCTGACAAAAACTCTGAGAGTAAAAACAAAATTGCCATGAAAACTTTGTCAAAAATCTCATGTATAAAATTCTGAGCTGAAGGATTGTAATGACAAAATTATGTATTATGATACCATGGCCCATTTCACTTACAAGTCTATTTTTATCCGATTTAGCCCCATTTATACAGAGCATTTTTTTGCTCATTTGAAAAGGACAATTAGCTTGGCTATATCTCCGGTCTCTAAAGTTACTCCACCGTAATGGAAACTGTTTTGGAATCCTTGATCAAATAGCTACCCAGCCCACGAGGTCCAAAAACCGCATCTTTTAAAATTTTATCTAATTTTGCCCTATTAATGGAAAGTATATTTAGTAAAAAATACTTATATTTTGGAACTCTATTATCTCCAATAAGAAATTGCTATTTTATTTTATTTATTTAATTTTTTAGGTTAGGTTTAACTTCGTCTTCCTTTCATTTTTTTTTTTTCAATTTATTTCTATTTTCGCGATTATTTCGAATTTTCTTTCTTCACTTTTCCAATTTTTTTAATTATGTTAACTTAACAGTCTTTGTTAACATAACATTCACTATACACACATAACCATCGATCCAGATTTGTCATTGCCATCTGTTTGAAAAACGTAGGATAAAGGAGAAAATTTACCATGGGCTTCCAGGGAGATTCAGGGATGGAAGTTAAAGTTTTAAAAGTGAACAAGTTTTCAGTCGTAATTTGACTTCTTCCACGCTTTAAATTTGGTCAAATTATTACAGACATTGTCTCCTTTTACTCCAGTTTATAAACTGTTTCAGAATTATGGTCTGCATTAAAAGAGACATTTCCCAATTATAAACAAAATTATCTTCATAATAGCAGCTGGTACTTTATGCACAATATAGGTCCATATTGTGTGAGGTGTTACAACTATCAGCACAAACGTTATATATCCTCTGAAACTATTGTTATTATTATGATGACTTGAAGAAACAAATCTGAAATCAAAATTTGAATAAATTAAACACAAATTGACAAAATTCATAAGCAGTTTGATTCAGTTTGTAAATTCTAAAATTAAAATCGAGTTCGGGTTATTTTCATTCTTTTAATGAACCATAATTCTGTTTTTTTTTTTATTTAAAAAAAAAATAAACAAAAAATTAAAAGTAATTCTAAATGCGCCATATGTATAACAAGTTTAGTGACTGTCTTAATAAAAGGCAGTCAAATAAACTACAGTGGAACCCAGAGAATTGCGGAATGAAAGCTGTAAAATAATGCGTGTTAAGCAGCCTTTACTGTAGACCCTGCAAAATGCATTGTGTGGTGGTCGTTGTATTGGTTTTTTCTTTCTTTAAATAATTTTATGAAAGCAATTGATTCATATTTAATGGACTAATAACGTCCATAAGTATGCATAGTAATGCAACCATTAATGGCTTTTCAAGTATTAGCCGGTCATGTTTATATATTAATGTATGTATGTTTTATAAGTACAATACAAAACAATGGCACTTATTAATTCAATTTAAAAACACTGTTTTATGCATATGAACCAGGCCAATTAATGCTTGCATGCTAAATATAATTGCCAAAAAAAAGAAGAAGAACTTTCTCTGTAAACAAACTTATTTAGAATCAAGGCGTTAAGAATAAATACGTTGACCAAAAATTGTTGATGGTTATTATGTTTTTATTGTTGTTTTATTGTTTGCATATTTTTAACTTGTCGCTTAATTTATTAACTTGTTTTGTTTGTTGTTTTCAATATGATTTTATGATTATTATGCAATTTACCAAATTTATATGGCTTCACACAGTTTAATTATAAATTTTGAAAGCCAATTTGGTTTTAAATGTTGTTTTAGAGAATGTGTCAAATAAATTATATTCTTGTGTATCCCACTTGCTGGTATCTTGAAATCTGAGAGCTTTTTTATCTCCATAACTTTCGTCTGACAAGCCAACACACTACCTACCCGACCCATTTTTCCACAATATCAATCATTCTTCCCAGGCCTTGTGAGAACAAGATTAATTTGTTTGCCTAAGTTTTTCAATTTTCAAAACAATTTACAAATTGGCAGAGAAGCTGTTCCACTCAGGAACGTGTGAGTTATAATTTTTCATTTTTTTCCATTCGCCGATATTGTATATTTGGGTGATTTTTTCTATGACCAGTTTTTGTGTCTTCTGTTAAACATTTAATATTGCTGTGTTAGCTTTAATATGGGCTTTGTTAAAATTGTTGGTTTTTGTCTTTGCTAGTTAAATTAGATATTTATCTTCACACACATTCGCAGAACTACACTGCTGCGGTCAGGCAGCTTATATGAAAGTCAAATATTAGAATATATCACAAGCCAGATAGGAGATAGTGTAGTTTCCTACGTCAGAAACAGAAATTCGTCGCACTCAGTGTAGTTTACTAACTCAAATCTAACTCTTAAAATCTGAACAAAAATAAAAAAAATATATGATAAGATTACTGATTTATACTCAATTGCAAATCGTATTCTAAAGTTCACAGTATGACTTAAATTCACCATAGAAATTCTTTTAACACTGTATACATACATATGTAAATGGATGTACATATGTCACAGTATTTGTAATTTTAAAACCTTTTTTTGATGTAAATTTTTTTTAACAAGACTCATCAACAATGCATAGCACTCAGATCTATTTGAAATTTGTCACGCAAATTAGTTGTTGGTGCTGACAATTTCAATTATCTGATGTAAAAACAATATGACATTCGAAACGTTGTTCTCTAATAAATTTCAAATTCGAATTTATTAAATGAAAAACAAAAAAAATTAAATTCTGTTATCATCTTGAATGTAGCAACGAAATGACATCATTAATAAAGAAAAAATTAATAAAATTTAAATTAATTTTTACTTTTCTGTTTCACTATGATGAAAATCCGCACATTATGCTATCTATACAGACGCCATTACACAAGGTCTTTTGCCCTCCTTAACAAACAGACGCACAAAATAATAGAAAATAAAATTCGCGTAATATTATTCTAAAAGATTAAAAGATTTTTAAATACTCATCAGAAATTGAATTGCGGTGGCTTTTAAAAATATGTTTTACATTTTGTGCTTGTGGTGCTCATGACAGCCGACTGAATAAATATTAAAATATTAAATATTTTTAATTAAATATTTATGAAAGAAACTGTTTTTAAATTGTTGTAATAAAAATATGTTTTTATACACTATGAAGGACACATAGGCAGACAGTTTAACAAAAACTATTAAAATATTAACGTTCATTAATAGGTGTAGATCTAGTGGTAGTGCTGGAAGTAAAAAAGTTTTAAATAAAAAATTTTCTTAAAAAGTATAGGCTTTTAATTGAAAACGTCTGTATATTTTGATTGAACTACGATGTTATCTTAGTAGAGGTCTACAATGAGAACATCAAAACGTTATCAATAAGCAAACCACTTAGAAGGCTGGGATGAGGAGAGTTTCCCAACACCATAGAATGAACTTTTGTATGACTTTTATACCGAATTGTTCACTGCTGTTTTGTCATCTGATCCTCTAGCCTGCTTTTCTATTGTAAGGGATGACATCTACCCAGTCTAAACTCACGACTTTTGGAAAGACTATGACGCCATTCAAATGTGTTAAGACCCTGGAAACTTTAAGATTTCAATTTAACATCAGCTCCCAGTTAACATTCCCAATTATCTAAGAATTTTCAAATTTGTGGTACATGTCCGCTGTCCTCAAACAAGCTATTATCATTGTCAAAATGCCGAAAAAGATAGACTCACCAGGAGCCAAAATAATCTATCTAAAGTAAAGGCTTTCGAATCACTCTGCGATGTGGTTCGACAGGAAAGAGTATCATTTCTCGCTGGCAGATCCTCCCTTGAACAGGCGATGTTAGTAATATTATTCTATTACTTCTCAATAAAACTTCATTTGAACAGGCGAAAGGCCTCAGAATAATTGTCGAACAATCCGTTTGATATCCTTTCACATGAAGCGGATTTGTCTTTGTTATAGTGCAAAGAATCTCGTAGAAGATAATAATTTTAATCGCTTGCAAGAGGACCTTAGGCAAGTTCTGTGGTCTCAGACCAACCACAACATATTTGCTCTTTTGGGCCATGATGGAGTCAACCTTGCTTTATGGTATGCATGTCTGCACACTGATAGCCAGAGTATTCAGGCAGTTAGCTGTTCTGATCACCAGTGCGCTCTGTTCCACTTCAACCAAGGGATTATTTGTTCTACGCAGTTGGCTCCTCACTGATCTCCAATCTGGACTATGGACGTACTGCTATCCTAATAAGATATACCACATTGTGGTCGATTATATGATTTCTTACTGCTTTCTGAATAGAACATACGATTTTAGAATTCCATCTATTGAAGTCTGAACTAAAGATCTGGAAGTTCCCAATGGAACTCTTGAGGTTTATACTGATGTTTACTGTTGTTTAGTTATTTTAAAACATCAGCCGAAATACAATATGCCTGTTTTTACAATCATTGCTAAAGTGTAGGGTACGAAAATCAACAAATTAATCGTAAATTTCTCAGTATTTTCTTATCATTTTAATGGGAATTTTAGTTAAAAAAAAAAAAAAACAAACAAAAAAAAACATTTTTTATAATCCAATTATTAAATTAAGATTCTGCTGATAGATTTATTACAAAAAAAAACAAAAGCTAGGTTTATTAAAAAAAAATCATTTAATTTAAACAAATAGTGATGCATTCATAAATTATAGAAATTTTAATCTTAGAAGACATTTTATTCATGAATAAATAAATATTTTACGTATAAAAAATAAAAATTATTTAAATTTGCATACATTGAATGAATTAAGCCATCCAACAGATATACTGGCTATATTTTGTATAATTTAATAATTAAAAATAAAAACCTTTAAATGTAAAACTATTTCCTCAAATATGTCTGAAAACGTGATCAGACCCCATTAACCTCAACTGAATTCGAATTTAACTAGCAAAGAAAAAACCAAACATTTTAACAGAGCTAATGTTAAAGGTAACAGAGTAATGTTAAATGTTGAACAGAAGATACAAAAAAATTTTCATGGAAGAAAATCACCCAAATATACGATATCGGAGAATGGAATCTCTACTCCATTCCTTAAAAATTATGCCACACAAGTTCCTGAGTGGAACAGCTTTTCTGGTAATTCGAAAATTCTTTTGAAAATTGAAAAACTTAGACAAAAAAAATTATTTGTTCTAATAATGTCTGGGCAGGATGATCCATATTGTGGAAAAATTGGACTTGCTACAGCTATCTCACTATATACTGTACTATACTTAGTCTTAGGTGTTCCTAATAAAACCTAATTATTGGTTTATCCTAAATAAGTTTGGAACTTAAGAAATCGGGCTTGAAAAATTCATTCCCCTTAACAGGGTCTCGGCTGGATAGACTTGGTATCAAGGATTTCAAAACAGTTTTCTATAGGGTCGAGCTTTACTTGGGACCGAAGATATAGGTAACGAAACTAACTTTTTTATATGTGTTTTGTGAATGAACTTAAAACTTATAATAATTCTCATTGAGTTAATATCCAATATATATATATATATATATTTCCAACAAAATGTCGTATTTTTCGCATTTCTGTGGTAGGTGACTTGCATGTTTTTTGGTTAATGACTGCCATTTTTTGATTGATGACTTGTCTTTTTTGGGTTGATGATTTGCATTTTGCCTACTGGAATACCTGCTGCAAGTCCTATTTTTCCACAATATCGATCATCATAACCCAGGCACTGTTAAAAGAAATACATTTTTTCTAAGTTTTTTAATTTTCAAAAGTGTTTTCCACTCAGGAACGTATGGGGTATAGATTCCATTCTGCGATATCGTATGTTTGGATGATTTCTTCCATCACCAGTTTTTGTATTTTCTGTTAAACACTTAACACTGCTCTGTTAACTTCAACATTACATCTGTTAAAATTTTTGGTTTTTGTCTTTGCTGGTTAAATTCGAATTTATCTGCACACACATGATAATGTCGCGTCTTCCAGTACCTAAGTGATCTTATTTTTTTTATTAAGAGCATGAACTAGGGAACTACTTGAGTTTGACAAGATAACTGTTGGCATTCTAACAGCAAGCTTTTATGCGAGTGCCCCGTATTTTAGGACAGGCGTCGTCGGTTTTTTGGTGACAGAAAGTTTGGAGATTTGGGTATGGTTGCGAACGTGCCACTGAGAGAACTGACCGGTTTCATCCGGAGCTCGGGGTGGTCGAACCCACCACTAACGGACCATGACAAGGAGTCTTACCTCACACTGGGTAACACAATGGGCGAAATGCCCACCGAGTGAACTTGTCTGTGAAAGGCAACCTACCCGCTAACTTAACCTGTTATGGGCGTAAATCTTACTTCACAAACAACCGAATTGAATGGAAGAGAACATTTATAATAAAACTTAAAAAAACATTCTGCAACACAGTATCATTAATACATATCAATTCATATCCTTAATTAAGAATGAATGGAGAAAATATATTAAATGATCACGACAAAACTTATCTATTTCATGAAAATATAATAAAATGTCGTATTATTTCCAAATGATTTTCACTTAATCGACTCCATTGTTGACATTTTAGAAAAATGCTCATGTTTTGTTGTTGTAAAAATATCGTGGAGTTCGATGTGATAACATCAACGCGATGTTTCACATTTGCTCAGCTCAAATAATAAAATGATTCAAAAAAAAAACAATTCCCTCTCTTATCTATCAAAATTGAAATATTCTTTTTGTAAATATTTACGATTTTCTCTCCAATGAAATAACAACAATGAGTTTAATTTTTAAACAATTCAAATTAATTAGCACACGAGCTATAATATTTAACATGTTTCCAGTCAGTATTTCCATTAATTTTTATGGAGAATTTTAAAAGTTTTCTCTTATTGAAACTCAATTTTTAAAATGCACAAGTAGACTCTGTGAGATACACTCATGCAAAACAAATTTCAATTTAACTTGGCCGAAATGAAAACAAACAATAAAAAACAACAACAATATTTATCGTAAATAAAATTCACAAACGGTTAAAGCGAATAAAAAACATGTTATTGACGCGTTTTTCGACCACCACATAAAAATAGAATTTCAAAAAAAAATCGGAAAATAAATTCAAAAACTTTTTATTTTCGTATTTTTATGCTAAAGTTTTGCAAAAGCAAATTAAACAAATAAATCAGAGATGGATTTGTGTAATTGTTTCACAAAAGTACTTTCTTTTCAGAACAAAGCACAATTATTGAACTAAGTAAAGTCAACAATTGTTTATTGCTTTTAAGCTATAGTAGGCCTGTATATCTAAAGGAAGGCTCAACTAAATTTGAATAGAGTTAGAACATTCTTTTAATAGTTGCTCCTAAGTCTCTAATCTCCCAACTTCTTCTTCTATTGCAAGATGGGTCAGAGAGAAGGAGCAGAAGTGTTGGGAGAATGGTTGTTATGTGTCTAGAAATCTATGACATTCAATAGGTAATGTTAGAACAAGTTTGTTTATTGGTTTTCTAACGGGGCACTGTGAGGTTAAACCGCTGACACGGATCTGAAACAGATCCCTGTTGATCTATTGCGGAGTATGTTGAAGACTATTGAAGGTCTGCTCTGTAACTGTCCAGCCCCAAATACATATGTACATATAATTGACAACTACAGCCATTTTGTCAGGTTTACGATCTAACTTCTCACACCACTTATGTTATGTGTGTTAATTTTCTACATGAATGGCGGAACCTGCAGTTTAAAATCGACTCCGAACGAGATGTCTGAGCCAGGGGTTTGAACCGTGGCCTCACGACTAATAAGCCAACATACTTCCTAGTAGACTACGGCGATTTCAAGTGCCTAATAGAAAAAGATCAAAGACCCTGGGTAGAGGTTTGCGTGATGGTTTAAATTCTCCGTCGAGAGCCGACATTAGGACTCTCTTGAAATTTGTAATGAGATTAAGCTGGTTGAGAGGCGATAGGAAACGATTCGACGTTCTTTTTTCTCCAAATTATATTTCTTTCTTTTCTCTTTCTTCTTATTTCTTTCCATCTATTTGGACGACTATAATGGTTCAGTAGACCTCTGGGTATTTTCCTTTTCTCAATAATAAATACACGTCCCCTAACATAGCCTAACCTAGTCCGTTTTAACATGTTTTTTCTAACAAAATGGTTGTTTTGCTTTAAAAAAGGTACCAAAAAAAGTCCTTTGCCAATAATTATGAGCACAACTGTTATGAATCAATTTATTTTCTACCTCGAATGTGTGACCATTTAATGGATGCTGTGAACAAGTATCACCAATGAAAACATCCAATAGCACAGCATTCGCATGATGAATCATGCAAAATCGTTGTCGTAGTCCAAACCAATTGAATAGATAAAAATGTCTGTCTGTGATGATGATGTATGTATGTATGTGTGTATCTATTCGTATGTAGATTTTTGTTTAGATTTCACAAGGAAAATCAAACAGTTTTCCCCCTAGCAAAGCAAGCAATATGCTCTGCTCTCTTAGAGGCAATATGGAATCAAGGCCTTATGTGATGGCTATTGACTCATTCGATTACTGTGATGGGTGCTTGTTTGTTTGTTTGCTTTTTGGAAATGAAATTAAACTGATAAAAAATAATTGAACTGTTTGGAATTTATTTAAAACATTGCATTTGTAAATTCTATAAGAATGTTTATTTAAAAAATAAACATTTTAAATTTAAAATAATTTTTGAAAATTTTCTTTAATTTACTAAATATTTGTATTTAAAATCTTTGCATGCACACCATTTTCTTTTATTATGGAACATTGTGCACAAACTCAATTTGATTTTAATTAATTGAGAGTGCTGTTGTTACTCCTCTTTTTGATTTCATATCAGAATCATATTTTATAAAAATATTTTTGTTTTTCTCTTCCTTTGACAGAATTTCCATTATTATTTAATACTTTTTTTTCCGTTGTCGTTGCAAGTCAAGTGACATCATCATGTATTTTCCAATAGGGATAATTGACACACATGCACTACCCCACTGTGATAAATTATTTAAAAAAAATTTTAATTTTTTTTTTAGAGCACGAGCCAAATAATTCACACGACAAAAAAAAGCAACGAAAGAGTCAAATAAAATAAAATGCAAGCGTAAATATTGCAATCATGCACGATACTCAGTTATAATGAATTTTAATTACCCTATATAGGGAAAGCAGGTCAATAAATTTTTTTAAAATTATTTTTATACCGGTGGTGACTACTTGGCGTATAAAAATGGGAATTTAGAATTCAAATGGCCTACTAATCTTTGATACTTTAGTGATGTATTTCTGGAAATAAAAAGCAGATTTGAATTAAGTTGGATTAGGCTCATATTGTAATAAATCGTGTGTCTCAGTTAAAAGCACTTTTTTTAATTTAATGTAATGTTTTTGTGGATATGGAAACGCTGTAATTTGACAGCTGTCACATTTGTTTATTCTTGTTATTTATCAATTATATTACGACTGTACAAAATTACAGGATACCTGCAAGCTCTCGCATTTTACAACATTTTATAGATACCCCTTACTTACGTATATAGAATGAAGTATTTAAGAAATAATTCCCCAAAACATGAAATTTCTTTAATTTCTCGTAGATTTTAAGTAACTGAAAAGCTTTCTTGCATTTTCAAAAAATTTCTATTTTTCGTAATATGTATACAAATTTTGTATTTGTGTTTGAATTTTTATTAGTATTGCTGTTGAAATCTATCCTTTAAATATTTACAAATAGAATGATCGACGTATAGAAAATAAAATATTGACATAAAAATGTCTGTAGATTACATGAATATGAAATTCGGTTGGTATTGCAAATATGTACTCGTACTACAACATAGCCATTCACACACACTTATGAATGTATGTATGTAAACAATAAATTCAGACATTCACGTTTATATACACACTTCGATTCACTTGTTAAAATAAAAAAAATTCTTGGGTTGAATGATTGCAATCACTTTAAGCAAAAAAGCAAAACAGTAAGAAAAACTTTTAAACATTTGTACACATTTCTACGAATGTACTCTACACATACATGTACATATATTTATTTGGTTGACATTAGGATGGCACTGATTTGCTTTTTATTAAATATTTGTTTTTCTTAACTCTACCGATTACAGTTCTATACTTAACTCTAAAAATTTGAATTTGGCTAGCAAAGACAAAAACCAACAATTTAACAAAGCCAATGTTAAGGTTAACAGAGCAATGTCAAGTGTTTAACAGATACATCAAGTGGTCATGAAAGAAATCATCCAAATAAACGATATCGCAGAATGATATATTGATTTCATTCCTTAAAAATTTTACCCTGCAATGAAAGGGTATGTAGGGCTGCAGATATCCCACTATATAGAAATTGTAGCCTAAGGTGTCCTTAATAAAACCCAATTAATGGTATATACGAAATATATATTTCAAATTGGAGAAAACGAGCCAGAAACATCCACCATGTTAACATGGTCTGGGGAGGATGAGCGATATTTTAGAAAAATTGGACTTGCTACAGGTATCTCCCATGGTATCAAGGATTCCAGAATCAGAGACGAAGCTAATTGTTTTCTTCAAATGAGCAAAAAAAGTGCTCTGTATAAATGAAGCTAAATCGGATGGAAAATGACTTATGGGACCTACTGTCATGGAATCCTTGGTACCATGGGATCAGAGATACAGGCGACGAAGCTAATTGTTTTCTTCAAATAAGCAACAGAAAGTTTTCTGTATAAAAGGGCAAAATTGTCGTATTGCAATTTTTTTGTCGGTGACTTGCTTTTCTTGTGGATGGCTTCCATTTCTTGTGTCGATGACTTGCTTATTTTTAGTGCATAACTTGCATTTTTTTAGTAGATGACTTGAATATTTTAGTCAATTGACTAAATGACTTGCAATTTTTTTGTAAATGACGTGTATTTTTTGGTCGATGTCTTGCTTTTTTTCCGATAACCTGCAGTTTTGTGTTCGTTGACTAGCATTTTTTGGTCTGTGACTTGCATTTCTTCGGTTGATGACTTGAATTTTTTTCGGTCGATGCTTCGGACTAGCAGTTTTTGAACAATGACTTGCATTTTTTAGGACGATGAGAATAATATTAACTTCATCGCCTGTATTAGTTTCTACGCCTATATATCTAGTCGCAAGTAATGCCCGACTGTAACGATAACTTTTTTGGGATCCTTCCATTTGGTATTGACGTTTGGCCAGAATATTTTCATAAGCTTCCTCAATGATCTCTTCATGACCAAAATCTAGAATTGGATGTTAAAGACATTTCTGAATTTATTTTGATATCGCTTATTTGTAAGAAATTGCGATGTCTCAACAAACTCGATATAAAATTGTTAGCGAAAGCAGTATCGGGAGTACCCATGAAATGTCTTGGAAGTATCTTATAAAATTTATGAATAGATTGCGAACAGTTTTCAGCTTATGAAAGCTAAAGGAGCGTCAAAAGATCTTTAAATTGATCCTTTGAAACTTAACACTTCAGAAGATTTTAGCAAACCTAACTTTACGTTACTTTTAAAAATTTAGAAAAATTTGCAAGTGTTTCTGCCTCATAATTTTTCATCTTGCAACGTATTAGACCAATATTGTTACAGAACGAGTACCTGTAAATATTACCTAATGGCTAAGCAAGATACCATTCGTCGCAGCAGATTTATGTACTTTTTTAACTGGGCCCTAAACTCAGAGAATGTCCTCTACGTGTGCAGCGTATTATGTTGAAATTCCAGGAAGAGATTTAGGAGGCGGTTGTTTTTTTAATTTTAATGTCCAGAATATGTCGTAGGAGGGCGTAGAGTATGTCATTATTTTTTTGTCTTCAATAAACGACAAATTTATGTGGGTGTAAGAGACCGTTGTCTCTAGTTTGAATTAAATCCACGACCCACACTCTAACCATTAGAGTACCGAGTGATAGTTAAGAGAGAGGGTAAGATTTAACGGACAACGCCCTTTTACGTCGTGCTGTTTTCCCTTACAATTTGTACCACCCTAATGAACCCAAAATAATTTGAAATTGGTTTAAATATCTCTCACTCTTTTCTCAATATTTCTCTCTGACATTTCGTGTGGTTGCAGTTAAGAGCAGTAAAACATGCTTTAAAAACCGCGCATAAAATTTAAGGTGGAAATATTGGGTATGAGACTAGGGCGTTTTAGATTTAGAAAAATTATTCTGACAAAAATATTTTTTTTTTTTAACATTAAAAGCAGTCATTGTAATTTCATCTGAAATAGTGGGTAGGAAGTTGGAAAAAACCTTCCTCAGATTCACAATGCAAATGTAATTGTAAACTTTTAACAGAAAACAGAAAATACTGAACATAAAACAGTCATAATAAAACAAAGCGGAAGTATCAAGTCCTGTATCTATTTCCATTCTATCTCTCTCTGTACATTTTGTTGTTACTACTCTCGGCTTTTGTTTGGATTTATTTTTTTTAACTTTTTTTGTCGTTGTAATGCCAAATGTGGTTTCCTAACCATAAACGACTGGTATGCATGAGTAGAGGTGAGGAAAACAGACTGAGTGGGATAGTAAAAACACAAGTAAATTGTATAACAACAACAATGTTGTAAGTATGTCAGAGTAAATTGTTGTTACGATTTTTTTATGGCGAAAAGTAACAAGAAAAAGTCATTTAGTTTTGCCACAGACATTAAGGTCCTTCCCTGTACAAGTGATAGGGAACGTAAGCGGAAAGTGGAAACGTATCGAAATAATGTAAAAAAACATGGTGAAATTCATAGTACATTAACGAAAAAATCAATACACTTTAAAAACAGGTATAAAAAGGCCTTTTTAAAGGCCTTTTTTGTAAACCTGTAATAAAAATTTTAGTTATCTGCCATACAAAATTATAATAAATTCCGTATTGCTAAGTTATTTACTTACTTAATTGATCGTTAAACAATTTAGTAAGGATTCGAACCCATCTGCTCATGCCACTCATGTTGTGTGTGTTAATTTGTTCCATGAGTAGCAGAACCTATAGGTTAACGTCGACTTCGAATCACGGATTTGGGAAATTTTTCATCGCAATTTCATTTACTCTCGGAGTTTTTGCCAGAAGACTAATGAGAGAAAGTTACCGAAAAAAGTATTTTTCATATTTTGACGTCTACTTTCGCATGGCTAATCAGTTTTAATTGATATTCCTCTTCTTTACTGGCTATATCACAACCTTGTGATCTCTAGGCTGAATTAGAATAGAATGCCAAGTGCCTCAATTATATGCACTCTTCCTCCAATTTTTCACATCAAATTTTGTCTCCAATCTGATCTTTTCGTTGGTGTCTCGGTCGTCCTCTTCTGCGTTTTTCCTCAGGTATAAATTCGAAAGATCTTTTCGTCGGAGCATCTTCACAGTAATAAAGTTTAATACATTTAATTATATCAATGGCTCTAATCACACGAGAACAATTGTGCTGGCGTAAAATGATTATAGGCAAGAGAGGTGAAGAGAATGGTTTTTCGGCATTACCAGCACAAGACTAATACATACACATTTTTAAAAATCAAATGAATGGAAAAATACTGATATATACAAAGCTGTGTATACGTATACATTTCATGACAAACTAATATTCATCCCTTGTGATTTGAAAAGAACAAAAATTGTGCGACTAAAAATTATTCTCGTGTGATTAGAGCCAATGTCAGCAGCAAAGTCATACAGTTACAGTTCGTGATTTATTCGATGGCTATGCTCGCCGCAGACGGAACTATATATTTTATAAAGAATTGTTCTCCCAAAAAGTCAAAGCGTAGCTTAATTTGCTCGCACTAGAACTTATGCCTGCGCATAGTGATTTTGTGTGTGATTTTGTTTGTTGAGAGAGACCTTGGTTTTAAAAATGCTGACTAAGACCGTAATAAGATCTAAAGGCTACACTGACGAATAATTGGTCTGGATAAGCGAATAATTTGTGACAACCAAGTTGAATGGATTTCGGAATACACCCGGATTTCACATATTCTAAAGACGACTGGTTAGCAAATTCTGCTTTCCAGAATTTTGCTGTGCTAGTTTCCCCCGAGGACTTGGAAATGAATGTACAAAGGGTTAACCCAGCTCGCTGAAACAAAGGCGGTTTGTGGAGATAGTATCACAGCAACATGTACAAGGGCAAAATCCATATCCAATTGCATTCGGTCAGTGAGCCGACAAGCTGGGAATATATTCAGGGTTATTTGGATATCATGGAGGTACAAACATTTTTATAGTAGTGAAATTAGTGGCCAATTCTCTTGCACTGTACCACGACCGAAAAGTACGGAGTCCCACATTATAATATCTCGAATATTGCTCCAGAAAACAGAGACAGAACTTACTCTTTATCCAAGAGTAACCTTAGGTTCGTAATCGGTCTTTTTGCAGCGTAGTACTGTACACTCAGAATACACTTATTCAGAGTGAGGGTTGCACAGATCACAATGTATAGTTACTGTGACGATGACAATGAATCATCGGAACACATTTTTGAAACCTATGGGACGTTAATGCATCCCAGAAGAAACTTACTTTGCACTTTGGAACAATGATCATCTTAACAAGGCCTTTGAAAGAGCGTTACTTATTTATTTTTCCCCTCTTTAAAGCAATATTGATGATTTTTACATGCCCCAATCGTTGTCAGTGTATTTAAGTATGTCGTGAAATGATTTTGTATCAGTTTATGCGACATCTGCATGACAATGACACCCTCTTATAAAATTTCAAGTGCTGTTTTGTCTTTTACGTTTCCTTTTTACCATATTTTTTTATTTTTTCTTTAAGAGAAAGTTTAAATGTGTACTTTCGTAATTGCAAATAAACTTACCAACAAAACTACATAAAAAACAACAAATTTAAGATGTTAAGAAAGAAGAAATATTGCAAATGAAAAATGCAAGTTTGCTTTGGTAAAAGGCCACTTGAATAGTTACTTTTCTCTGTTATTGTTTAATTACAACAGAATGACTCACAGTTTAAGGGGAATTTATAAAAACAAATAAATTTAAGAAAAAATTAAATTAAATTTCTTGGAAATATTTCAACAATAGCATCATGAACTTGCCAGCTAGCTACCTGCAGTTTAAATTGCTCGATTTTAAAATTGATTGCTCATATAACGGTTTTTCTTTTTGTATCGGAATTAAATCCGCATTGTAAATGAAAATAATTTTTATTTCATATCCTTTTTAATGTTAAAGTTCAATTTAATATTACAGGAATACATACATAAATCTTTATTATACAATCAACAAAGCCGCCGCACAACGTTACACTCACTGCATTGTTTAAGCTAAAAAGGCGACATCAATTTCAATACAAAGAAGAAAAAACACACACACACACACCTTTGCATTAATTTAACCTTTTCTTTTTCTATGTTCTTAACATTTATTTTTCATTCTCTTTTTTCTATTTTTTTATTTACAGGCACAAAGTGAATAGACTGTAAAATAATAATAAAAGCAGAAGAAGAAGAAATATAATATTGCATTTCCTGGGTATATTCCCTTACAGAGGGCAACAAAACAACCAAACAAAGCACAACAATACGTTTACAATCATCAAACATAACGTTGCACAATCACTTCTTTTAAAGGTCTTAATAAAAACCGCAACTACAACTACAACACAATAACTAAAGGGAAAAACTAATACGCACAAGCTAAAAAGAAAAGGCACACGATGAGTAAAGCACCAGGACCTTCACCACCTCAATACACGTATGTGCCACCACCATCGGCTCCACCTTCTTATCAGGAAGCTGTTGGCGGTGTTAAGCCAGTTGGTCCATTTACACCCGTCGCTCCACCTACACATGCAGCAACGGTCACAAATGCCACCATTGTTACCACAGTGGTGCCAATTGGTCGTGCCGCTACGCACATGATCTGTCCACATTGTCATGCTGAAATTGAAACGACAACCCGTACGGAACCAGGCATGATAGCATACTTGTCCGGTTTTGTTATTGCTTTACTCGGGTAAGATTTTGAAAAGTACTTTTTTTAATTATAAGAGGTAGTAAAAAGAAATCCATTATTTGTTTTATAAGAGGTAGTAAAAAGAAATCCATTATTTGTCCATTATATAGAAGGCTTCGCATGTAGTTTCACTGCCTTTTTTCCTGTTGACAATGAGTATTCAGGAATTCTATTTTCACAAGCTTCTACTGAAGCGATTTTTGAACAACACAATTATTCACCATATTCAGAGAGTTTTGGTAACAACTTAATACCGATAGGGTGGGTGCATAGGCACCATTCATCAGAGTCACAATAGATGGGTTTACTATGCAACATTTACACTAATGCAACATTGGTTGACAGCATAGGTCCCAATTAAGATCTTGCTCGTATGAAAGTAGTTCATAGTAGATAAGATCAACATCTTCCAAATCTTTACCCAATTTGACTTCAAAATTATCGGAACTTAATCTACTTTATTTGCCAATTACCGCCTCGAAGCAGACTTTTTTCATTTGGCTCAACCATTCTCGATAGTCTAGCGAAAGTATCATTATTAGATAAAGGTTCGTTCATTAAGTGCATTAAACTATCAGGCTGATCTTCAACTGGATTCCTAATGTTGATTGCCAAGACCGTTTGAACAGAACTTGTTAGTCTTTGGAGCAGTGCTTCATTTGATACCAGAATGGATCTCTATGTATGGTCAAGTAAACTCTCGTTTAACAAAACCGCCACTACATTTTATCCTATCCTAATACGATACGGACCATCAACAATATTAAAGTTTCAGCCACCTTTAGAATGATTTTACCTTCATGACAGAAAATCTATAAATCGAACTAATTTTCGATACTGAGTCAGGCAAACGGAAATCTCTTAGAGAATGTTTGATTATGATGATTACATTACCCAAAGCTACATAACCTAATCTAACCACAGTTATACGACGATAGATACCTAATATTAAGGTCATTAATTGCAATAATAATGGTTTTCTCCTTAACCACACTATATAGTTTTTCTCTATTTTTATAAAAAAAAATGTTAATTTCGAATATTTTTGTGTTACAGCTGCTGGTTGGGTTGTTGCCTGATACCCTGTTGTATTGATGATTGCATGGATGTCCATCACACATGTCCCAATTGCAAGGCTTACTTGGGACGCTACAGACGATAAATTTTGCACAACTATAACTGGGCCATCGAATATATAAATATAAAACATACACACACACAATCACTTTAGAATACGC
The DNA here is from genome assembly GCA_932273835.1 of Sarcophaga variegata. Taxonomy (NCBI): domain Eukaryota; kingdom Metazoa; phylum Arthropoda; class Insecta; order Diptera; family Sarcophagidae; genus Sarcophaga; species Sarcophaga variegata. The sequence goes on along the minus strand of OW026362.1, from coordinate 86,658,963 downwards.
TTAGAAGGTTTTAAAAAAAAATTAAAAATATGAATTGAAGAATTAAAAAATTAAATTCAATTCAATTAAATGCGTTATTAAAATGTCCAATAACGCGGCTGGAGAATAAATCCTTAAATATAAAAGTTTAAATAACAATATTTCAGAATAACAACAAATGGCAGCTGGTGGCAATAGTGTTAAAAATGTTTTCTTTTTTTTTCAATATTTCAGCTTTACTGGGAATATAATTTCTCTTGACCTTTTTTCTTTTAATAAATTTTCTTATTTGCATTAAAGGAAGGAAATTGTTTATAATTTTTTAAAGATTTTCAATTGATTGATTTTGATTCAATTGTTGTTATTTACATTGTATTAAGACAGTTTTGATTTTATAAAATAAACAATCTGTAGAAAGAAATCTTACATGAAGCTTAACTTTATAATTCCAGCATTAAATAAAATTTAATTCTTTTTATATCTAAAAATATTCCTTTGGATGTTCAACTCAGTTTTGTTTATCGCATGGCATAAAAACATTTTATAATCTTTGTATAAAAATTCTAAAAAATATTCGAAAATAATCTAAAGAGCAGCTAAATGTATGGTTTTTATTCCAACATTGTTTTTAATTTTTTCTTTTTTAGAAATACAAAATAAAAGTTTTTTTCTTCCAAAACTGTTGCGATTTATGCCTGGCTTTACTTTGTTATCTATTTATTATTAGTATTTAAAAGAATTAGAAAATATTCTACCTGTCGGCAATCTTATTTTTCTTTTCAATTAATTTAAAAATGCTTAAAACTAAATTTCGCCTTTATAATTGTAAATTTTAATCATCACACGCACTTGCAGCAAGATTTTTTAATAATAATTAAATCATATTTTCTTTTGCCTTTAAAACTATGCTATTGTATAATTATTCTAATTATTTATAAATTACTTTTTTTTACCATTTTCTTGAAATATAAAATAATATAAATAAATATTATATATGTATGTATTTATTTAAAAGCCGTAAATTACATACTTTGCAATTGTAATAATAAAAATAAATAAAAAGAAAACTCAACTCGTATGATATAAATAAACTACTTTCGTAAATAAAATATGTGTAAAATTTTTATGTAAATTTATAAAATGTTTTATTTTAAAAATATTTTTCCACATGTTTATTCGTTTTTTTTTAAGTGGAGCGCTTAACGAAAGAACTACGTGTTATAATTTCTACTGAGATGAGGAAACCAGCGTCTTACCAGTAAAGACACACAATATAATGTTCTCTAGGAAATTCTTAATGGCACACTTTTTCCACGCTGTTCAAACAATCACATCCTGCATTATAATTACCACTGGCACATTGGAAGGAATGTTCCACTTAGATGAGGAAGTCAGTGTCTTACCTGCAAAGCCACGCAATATGATGCTCTCTAGGAAATTCCTAATGGCACGCTTTTTCCTCGCTGTTCAAACAATTAAATCCCGCCGTATAATTACCCCTCCGGGACATTTGGAAGGAATGATGTCGACTTTACCTCTTGGACATCCAGGTCTTTATACCCACATTTTGGACGGCACAGCAATAGTTAATGCACAAAAAGCTCAACATCAGATTGCTGAGGAAAGTGCAATTACCAATTTTAATCTAAATCGGAAGCTGAACGCCTATCCTCCTGGGGTTAAAGACAACACTGATTTCATATATCAGTGCCTGATATGCCTATCCTCCTGGAATTGCATGCCTAATATGCCTATACTCCTGGAATTGAAGACATCACCGATTTTATATATTAATGTCTGATATGTCAACAAGGCCAAACGACACGGCACACGAATTTGATAGTCTAGGGACAGTTAACTTTCTACAATTAACAACATCTTAATGGTACACAAACCAACAACACGACCGTCCAACAACATGCCCGTTCGTCATTAGTTTCCACAGCAATTGGATTTTCGTTTCAAAACGACCCGTGTATCATTCGGCCTAAGATATGCAACCAAGCTTCGATCAGAGGAAAAATCTCAACATTAGATCTGTCCCAACTATAACAATAACAAACCCCTCTGAAACTGAGAGATTTTAGTAGTTGATCCTGTTTTTGCCTTTGGAGGCTAATTTTAGAATTAGTGCACCTTAATAGTAGACTCGGTTAGGTTGAATTTGCAGCAGTTCCATGGGCATAGTTTACTTGAGTCGGACAATGTGCAATTGTAATACTGGCACCTTATTCCGTCATATAATTTCAACTTCCGGTTGGCATCCCTCAGTGAAGATGTGAACTTTATTTGCCTTCTGCAAGCGCATCGGCTTTGTAGTTAATTTCAGTTCTCCCGTGTCCAGGAACCCACGAGAGAGTAGCAATCGAATGGCGTGCTATCTGCTCTAGGGACACCCGATATTCTTGGGCAATCTTAAAGGAGATGTATACATTCTCTAGGCCACTTGGTTGTCAGTAAATACGGGTATATCACTATTCCATATTCTATGATACCGGATGTACACATTGTATTGTGCTACAGTAATCGGATGGTGCAAGGGACAATCTAAGACTCAGTTGTCCTGAAAAGCTTACACTTCGCGTAATTTTGATAGATTAGTGAATGCATGGATAACTATCTCCGGGAGCATCTATCCGGTATCTCAGTTGTAAAACCACAATCATGAGCAGGTTCAGATATCGTGTAGACAATAGATATATTCGAATAAAATACACCTAAAACTTTCAAAAAAAATAATGTGTTTTCCTTACGAATTACGAATTCAATTCGAAGTTTGATCATTTTTATTCCAAACCATTAATATTTCTGAAAATTGTTATATGTTATGAAAGTTATTAAAGAAATGCGGTCCCATCATTACACTATTAATTATTAAATTTTTAGCACAATGGCAACACTCTCATTTGTTCAGTTTCATCTTGTATCGATAATTGTTTACAATTCCATTCTCATCACTAACGGTATCAAATTAATAAGAAAGTTTCGTTTTGTTGCAAAGTAAATAAAAGTTTGAAAAGAAGTCAAGGCTTTGCGCCATAATTTTTTATTATTTTAAAATAAAGGTGAGTGGCACACATTACCGTAAATACTAAAATTTATAATTGAAAATAAAAATTATGATTTACCTCTTAAGCAATCAGTAGAAAATGTCTGATGATGATGTGGTGGAAATTATTGAAATTTGCCCTGAAATCATTGTAATTAGCGATGAAACGGATGAAGAAAGCAAAGATTTTATAGAAATAAGTTATGATTCGGAAGACTTGGAGAATGGAAATAATGAAAATGGAGTTATTTTAATAAAAGAGGAACCGTCAGAGTCAACCGCTTTAGGCGGGAACGCAACGGATGTCCAAAACCTTAATGAGATATGTGAAGTTACAGGAGCAGAAACAGCAAACAATACAACAAATACTTGTCGTACAAACACTCCAAACGTAAGAGGCGTAGGAAATTACGTCGACGTTTAGTAAATGCGGCGAATGGAGCAAACCTAGTTTTACACACGGCTAACAGCCCGAATGGCATCTACGACAAAGTGGCAAGAAGCAGCGGTGCTGCAAATCCAGAAAATTCAGACAATCCTAGTCAAATAATTAAACAGGAAAATGAAACAAATACAGAAACCTCAAGAACTGATGAAGAAACCGAACAAAATATTGCAAATTCCAGTGGAGATGAGAACAATGCTTCACAGAACACTTCGGACACTAACAATTCTCATACACATCAACCAAACACCTCTAGTTTAAGAAAAGTACCACGTCAGAAGCATTACGATTATTCAAAACTGAAGTGGCTCACGCCATTAAACAGTCTATCCAGTCCACCGTATTTGCAATTGGTGATAATCGATCGCAGTCATCCTGATTGGAGAATAGGAACTGAAAAATGGCTTATGATAGAAAAGCGTTTACTGGAACGATTAAACTGTGAAATGTTACGTTCCAATGACAGAGATATTGGTCTATTTGATGGTGCCAAATGGCAAAGAGGCATTAAAATTGTTGGTTGCCATAATAAAAAAGCTTTAAATTTTGTTAAAAATTTCATACTTAATTTGGATAGACTGTGGACTGGCGCCAAACTCGATGTGTTTCCCATGTCCTATATTGTACGACAAATTTGTAAAGTTTTCATACCGCCGCCGATTTTAAAAACCGATGTTGTGTTATCTTTGATTAAACTACAAAATCCTTCCATATGCACTGAAGATTGGGAAGTGCTAGGGGAGCGTGAAAGAAACTACGGCATTGATATTTGGCTAAGCGTTAGTGAACAATCGTATCGAGATTTACGCAGATCAAGAGGAGAAATAAAATATGGAATAAATCGTATTTTTTTGAATCCTGTTTTATAACGAAACATTCCTTCAGATTTTGGTTAATTACATAAATAAGCCCTAAAGGAAATTTTTTTTTTTAATTCTACAAGTGTCTACTATTGTTGGTGTCTATTGTTTGGTAACTGATATAAATTTTTCTTTTAAAATAATATAAATTAATGTTTTATTTTGATTTCAGCAACAGTGAAGAAGAGAGGAGGAGGAAAAAATCATATGGTGAGTAAAATTTCCATTTACTATTAATCTCATTTACAAATTCATTATTCGAAGACAATACTTATTTAGTGCTTTTTTATAACGCTATTGGAAAGGAATGTATGACAATTACTCTGTATTGTTTCTGTAATATTCATCTCAAAACTCCATATTAATTTACCAGTTCGCCAATGGCATTGATAGGGTTTATCTCTTAGCGTTTGAATACTTATGTAATTAAAGATAGTGTTTTTAATTAGGAATTCAAGAAGTTTTCCAAAAAAAGCTTTCTGGGCAGCTTTTTGAGAGAGAAAATTCTGATCCAGATGCAAAGGTTCAAAAGATACGCTGGTATGTGACACCAGAGTCCAACAGATTGACACAAAGTTAACATTTTTGTAATCACATACATACATGATTGGTCATTACAACCTTTTCGTCAGGATTACGACTTAACTCCTCACACCACTTATGTTGTATGTGTTAATTTTATACATGAGTGGTGGACCCTAGAAATTTTATTAATTTTGTTTTGTTTGAATGACCATAAAAATATCCGAAGTTAAATCTTTTGGCAAATGAAAGATTTCGAGAATTTCCACCAATCGAATTGTATAATAGGCCATTTACACTACAACGAAATCTAGTACTTATGAGATTTCGAGCCAAATCTAGTTGATTTTAACTAGATTTCCCATACAAAACAAAATCTACTTATTTAGTAGATTTCGGCAAAATCTACTCAAAATCTAGTAAAAATACAAATGCAACTATGCGTTTTGCCAAATAGTACTTAAAAACACAACGCTGAGCAGGAAAAAAAATTACATTTCAATTTAACCCTAATCAAGTCAACATGTGCCTCCCCGACACATATTTCACTTGGTCATGTTGTAACTTCCTTGAATATAGACAAGACAAGTACAGTGTTGAGTGTGTTAATTTTATACATGAGTGGTGGGACCTACAGTTTAAAGTCGACTCCGAACGACAGATTTTTATTTATTGAGAAACTTTTCATGGCAATTTTTATTTACTCTCAGAGTTTTTGCCAGAAATCTACGGAGAGGAAGTCGCCGAAAAAATACTTTTTGTATATTGTCTTTGATGCCTGGCCTGGGGCTCGAACCCAGGCTTTTGCGTCTAATAAGCCAACACACTACCTACTAGACTACGGCGACTTCAAAAGTATTTACCACAAAAATACTTGCAGCGAGCATAGTTCAATAGTTCTAGTTTGCTTAAAATGCGAAAATAAATAAATAATATTTCATTTATGTAACTGGGAAGAAAAAATTTAATAAAATGAAAATAAGTTAACAAAATTAATACGCAAATTCTTTGTATGTGCCTCTGAAACACATTTTGACTGGATTTGTAAAAATTTTTCCTGACTTGAGTAGGGTTAAACTAAAATATTATTATTTTCTTTTAAATTTCAGTCAGCTGTTTTTGTTATTAAAATGAAATCTTGCTACTGTCAAATAAATCCAGTGTAAACGATGTAGATTTTGAGCTAGATTTGAAATCTAATCTACTAGATTTCGGTGTAGTGTAAATGGCCTATAAATGAATTTTCGTAATAGTTTCCCTTTTATTTTCACGCACTGTTGTATATGATTTACAATTTTTATTTTAAAAATATATATTTTTTATTTTATTTTTTTTGTTTGTTTCAGAAATCATTAATTTTGTTTAAATATAAAATCTAAGAAGAATTCACAATAAAAACTAAATAATTTTAAAATTTCTTTCTATAAATTAATACAATAATAATTAACAACAGTATCCATGTACTATTTATTAATGACTAGGAAGCATTACATCAATTTAAAGTCAAAGACATTTTATTGTTATTTATTGTTATACAGTACACATACTTAAAGGACCGGAAAATGTGTAAATAATCTGAATATCTATAATTGTTATATGTAATGAAACCTTGAGGCGGGAGGTTCACATTAAGCATTAAAGTATTTTCTAAAAAGCAAATGCCTAATTTAAAAGTCGATGCTTTTATTGAAATATTAAAATAACATTTCAGGCTAATTGCCTTTATCCAATTCTTGTAAATCCAAACTAAACTTGTTTATTAATTTAAAATTAATTTTATTAATTTAAATTTTATGCAATTTATTTAATGTTTCAATTACAATTAATGCTTCGGAAAATTAAAAGTAAAGTTATAAGTATATTTCTGATGAATATAATAATAATAGATACTTTTAAAGACATTAGTTTTCTCTGCACCACTTGTTTAAATTGTGTATTTAAACTTCAGTCTCTGACTGTACGTGTTTTTCCATATGATACCGTTTTATATACCGTTTGAAATTTAGAAAATAAGAAGCAAATAAAACGTGTCTGAATTACATCAGTTTTTTCCTGAAGAATTTTAAATATAAAAATTCGTTTTCAGTCTCCTCTTGAAATTTATATTCCTTTTAAAGCTATAAAAATTTATTTGTGTAGTAAATAAAAGTTTAATAAAAAATATTGTTGAACGTGTGTGATCATAAATTTAAAATATAGAATGTGTTGAAAATTATAACAAAATATTTAAAATACGTACGATGTAAACGTGATTAGAAAAGAGTCTGACCTAAAAAATGTTATAAATTGAAGAAACTAAAGAGATTTATGGAATAATAGTGATAAGTTTTCCAATTTCAAAGTATTTTTTAAAACTATTTGTGCCGCAATTGTTTATAATTTTTTCCTAATGCCTTTTTTTTTACAAAAAACAATTTTATTTTAAATCACAAATAAATTTTAAAACAAGTAATCTAATTTCCAAGGATTTATTAATATTTCAAATAAGTATTTCCTGTATTTATTACATCCAAAAATTATAATCATACTAAAAATACGTGGTATACTTTCGCAGCAAAATTGAAATGAACAAATTAAAGTTTAAAAATTTAAAGAAATTAAAGGAAAAACATTATACCTATTTGCGGACATAAAATAATATTCACAATATTAGCGAATATACCTTTATAGGCAGCGGGTTAAGCCATTGTACATTCTAAAGATATTTATTAAATAAAAGAAATGTAAATATTAATAGGTATTTATGTTTATTTTTATGTACCTATATGTTTTTGATTAAAGATGCACAAAATATTCAAATTGTTATACATAGTTCCTATCAAAAATTTATAAAAAAAAATACATTTAAAAAATATTGCAAACTTTGTTGATTAGTATTATTACTTTTGGCTATGAATTTGTGAAATTTTCTTAAAATTTTTTATTGCTATTATTATTTACCTTTTCCTAATACTAATTAATATTGAATACCTACCTAAATTGAAATTTAGAATTTCAAAACAATTGTTATTTGTAAAAAAAAAAACATAAAAATCAGAAGACTACCTACCTATCATCTGGTTTTCTTTCACTGAATTCAATTTTTTTTAATAGTTTATTTTTATTTTGTTTTTACTTATAATGAATTCTTCTATACAAAAATTTAAATAAAACAAAAGTAAAAGCTAAAAACATTCCATAACATCAATAAAATATTTTATTATTAAATAATCATTTCTACACAAACAAAGAACGACAAAAACAAAATACTACACCAAAAATGTACTGTTATTGTTTTGTCTCGAATTCCCTTATTAACTCGTATTCGTAAACAAAAACATTAAATTTTGTAACAACAACAAATACCATGAAATGGTGCCCATACACAAGTAGTAAAAGCAAATCAAGAATACCATATGGTTAGACGTTGATTACAATCATACCCCAACTTGTTGTTTGTTTATTTCCCGTATTTGTATTTTAGACTTTTGCTTTCTCTCTCTCTTCTTTTATTCTATTATTTCCATAATTCTTTATTATTCTTTTATAATGTTCTATTAATACTACGCACACATTTGCAACTGTTAAATGAGTTTTTATATGAATAAGACAAAGCGTAACAGAGAAACACAGAGGACAGATAGAGAGAGAGAACGCGAATAGAGAGAGAGATAAGAAAGAGCAATTGTGAATAAATAAATGTACAAGAAAACGTAACGAGAAGAAAATATTTATTAAAATGAAAGATTAGAAGAATTTTTCATTTTGACAAGTTAACAAGTTAAATGAAGGTGTACAAAAAATATTTCAAAAAAATTCGCATTAAAAAAGTATCCAAAATAATTTAATTAAATGAAACAAAAAAGAAATTCAAAACGCAAAATTAAATTAAATTAAACAAGAATCCATATGTACATAAATATAGCCAAGTGTTTGTTGTTGTTTGGAAAAAAATAAAATAAAAAATTAAAATTCTTTTTTATGATTTTATTTCAAGTGGAATGTGTCTGTGCGTGTGATTGTTGTTGTTGTTGTTGCTGCTAGAAAAAATTAAGAAATAAATTTAGAAAATAGAAATTTTTTTCCCTTCACCAAAATTAGTGAAATTAAAAAATAAATACAAAAGGGAAAAACGTTTGTTTTTAATTTCTACTAGAAAAAAATGGTTTTACGTTCGGGCATTATTTTACCATTTCAATTTCGAGACACCAAGAAATTATTAATGATCGGAGTGCCAGAGGAGAATCGTGATTTAAGCATTTGGGATTTGAAAAATGTCGGTGAGTGTGTGTTCTCAGTCAACGGTTTAAAAAATTGACACCATTAGTTAATTAATTAATTACAAGTGTTTCAAAACAGTTCCTTTTCTTATCGTATTTGTACGTACTGTGTTGTCCTATTGTCCATACAATAAAATTTGATAATCAAGTCCCACCTCCCCTCAAAATAATATTATAAAAAAGAAAAATCCTTTAACAGACTTGGGCAATACGATTCAAGTGTGTATACGGCGCTATTAATTTTTACTGTCTTCATTTTTGTTCTGCATATTTGTGCCGTTGTGTTTGTGTGTGTTTCGTACAGTAGTTTTATTGTTTTGCTTTTTAGTTTCGTCGTTTTCAATGTTGTCAATAAATGTTTTTTTTTTTGCTAAGCATCGTAGTCAAAAAGTATTTGCAAATAAATACTTAACTATGAAGTAAACTAAAGTGAAATTATCTTTTTTTACATATAATTTATTTTTTTATTAAATTTACAACATATCTCTTTCTATTTAACGTTGAGTCTTATTTTTTTTTTACTGAGAGATTTTTGAGAGTTCATATTATAATATTGTTTGCATAATGTTTCACTACCCTCTAAATTCATTCAATGCCCTCAATATTCAATCGACTATCCAGCCAGTTCTGCCTACGTTCCTGCAGACAAGATCAGTTTCATAAAATATGATAGAATGTTTCTTCTCATTACATGTACTTTGTAAACGATGTCATTTAAGAGTACCTCGCCTATAACTAGTCTAATGTTGCAAAGTCAAGGGATAATCGAGTAGGCACGGTCCACAAAGTCTACCGATATCAAATCCCATTATCTTACGTTTCTGTAGATAGTTTCGCAAAATATTATTCAATTTTTCTTCTCGTCCGAACATAGCCTACAGAGATCAAAAGCATCGCTGTAGTTTATTTTGTAAACGATATTTTGCCTATGTAATGCTCCAAAATCAAGGTATAACCTTTTAGAAACGGTCTTTGACATAGTTCCACAAAGTCTATTGAATCAAATCGCATTATTTTGGTGGCCAATTGAAATATTCAAAGCGTAAATTTCATCTTTTAGGAAACAGTCGATTATACGCTACACATTCTCTAACAGTCGATAATGCACAGTCTTCCCCAGAAAAGAGACCATGTTTCTGTCACCTTGTAGTTAGTTTTAACAACTATTCCAATTCTTCGGGTGTTAAATAATCCATATTAATAAATAGTGTAAAGATATTGAACTACTGATAGGATATGAATAAACAGATGTGTTTTGTAATATCCATATTATAGCGATTATTATTAGATAGCAATAAAAGTGATTTGAAGTTCTAATAATATGTTCTGATAACTCATCCTATCGTCACAGCATCTACATGTTGGGCTCGAAACCAACCGCTATTCCGAGTTAGAATACTTTGACTCTACAGTCTCCTGTCAAAAAAAAAAAATTATCAAGTTCAGGTTATTTCTTGATAATCTGTTGCATGTCTCAGTTCTCCTCTTATACTAATTTCCCGGCTAGAGTTTTATTTGCCTCAAACTCACTCGGTTTGAAAACAGTCTTTGCTTCTCTTTATCTTTCAAACATTTGCCTCCGCTGTAAAGAAGACTTCAGTCTCCATCAATGGCAGATGATAACTTATTTTACCTCCCTAGCCGATTCAGCTTAACCAGAAAGTCGCGTACTATCTTCAGTTTAACTTCATAAGAGCTGAGTGCTCGAATGACGACTTGACTGTCAATTAGTACTGCTATTTCCTGTCTTTTGTACCTCGTATCGAAATTGATTTGACATCTTTCGACGGTATAAACTACCGCATGGGAAATACCTGGGACTTTCTCCGCATCCTGTGGCAAAAAACTCCCGTTCAAGCCGCAAAATGCTTTCTTGATCTGATGTCTATACATTATAAAATTCTCTCAGGCGGTAAAGTTGACGCTTACTAATAGTGGTTCATAGTGTTGCGTAAAAATAGATAAAGTAGCATTATCTAATTGATGGTATAAGTACATAGCTAATCGTAGATGATATCTGACCAAATTAAAACAAAGCAGAAAGCAAAACTTCTTGACAGTCTGTCCTGGTTTTGGAAGAAGAAAAGTTATTTTAGTACGAAATCCTGTCCAAACTGCTGCTACAAGTTATTGATTGAATCATCTTTTCAAATGAAAATAATGAATATGAATTGTATGAATTACACATTTAATTTAATATTGAAATAAAATCGATATCTCTCCGAATAGGCTATAGTTTTCCAAATGTAGCGTTTTTTTCACATTTAATATTGATAACATTGATTTTGCGATGTTTTTCAGTTTTGCCCGCGTTTTTATTGTTTTTGTGTGTTTCTCTGGTCTGTCAAAGTTTATTATTGTCTGAACGTATAGTTGTTCTTGTTGCTGTTATTGTATTTGCTTCTATTTTTAACTTTTTATTTTTAAACTTCTATATTTGTGCTGCTACTACTAATACTACTCTACTATTCATCTATTATTGTATGATATTTCTCTCTGTCTCTCTCTCTCTCTCTCTCTTTCTATGTGTGTCGAATCTTTTATTTGGTTCATACGTATTTTTTGTTCAGTGCTGTTATTGTTTTTTATCTCTTATTATTCTTGTTTATGGTTTTTACGTCTGTCAACCAATCTATCGTAAAGAGCGCGCAGAAAAACATACGCACACATGCTCACATCTTGCACACACACGTCAAAATAGCCGTTAACACATGTTTGTTTGTGTGTCATATTGTTGTTATTATTTTGGTTATTGTTGTCATTTAGGTGGTCGCACTCACTACTCTAAAAACCACCGTATAAACAGTATCGAAACGCAATTTTGACGTTTACCAGCGAATTATGAAAGGGACAGAAAATATTACCAAAAAGTATTTCTGTCCCTTTCTGATTGTCTGTCTGTTTTGTTTAATTATGTTTTTTAGGTTTTGGGGTGGGTTTTTTTATATTGGCGAGAGTTAATAAAAAATGTAATTTTTGTGTAAAACTATTAATAAATAATAAAAACAACTACTAGAAATAACAATTTTTAACTTTTTCTTTCAAGAAATTAAAAAATATTGGCAACCTTCAGCAAGAAAAATTTTTTATGAGCAGTACGTCTTATTTTGATCTTGTAATATTTAGCTTCTTAATAAACTCTTGCACAAGAAACTATATTCATTGTGACCGAAAATCACACACATTTCGATTAATATTTAAATATTTAAGAATCTTCAAACTTTTCATTGAAGAAATTAAAAAATATTCTAAATTTTCCCTTTTTTACCACAAAATAAATGTTTATTTACATTTAATTTTTCTACTTTATCCGCCAGTTTTCACTCTGTATATCTGTTGCTTCTAACACATTTGATTCGCAAAACATTATAACATTTTTTTCTCCCTCTAAATTGGCTAGTAATTTGCTGCTATGAGCGTTTGTCATACTTCAATGGTTTCGATACTGTTTATACGGTGCTAAAAACAAACTAAACTGTTGATGTACCGTGTGATGTTTGTTGATATTTTTGTTATTTCTTGTTTTTCTATTCTTATTTTTGTTCTTCCTCTTATCGTTGTGATGTTTTTGTTTTTTTTAGTACGTGCTGCTTTCGGTATTTACAATTTTGAGTTTCGCAACAAAAAGATTGGCTTCAATATACCCGATGAACTTTTGCTGCAATATTTAGCACAGCGCCACGATCTAACAAATTTTGTTATAGAAATTGGACAGGGTAAGTTACAAAAGAAAACAAATCCAACAAAAAGATATGTTTTTCGAATTATTATAAAATTACTCTCTTTTTTTAATTAAAATTTTAGTATTTGCCACAACGGAAGTTGTCTTCCCTATTTAGTTTGCGCTTTAGTTTCTTTTTTAATTACAGTGCTGATCGGATCGAAATGGATCGGATATCTTATCAGAAAGTGTATGTTTTGATTAAAAACTAGACGGTTCAGATTCCTCATCCAAGGATGATGTTGCAGTTTTAGTTGTAACAACAGGGTCAATTCTAATGTCTTTAGGAGACAATCATAAGGTTAACTTTAGGGTTATAACTTGGTTGTGCAAGAAGTCTTCAGCAGTCAATATTGTGCTAAACGTTAAGGGAAATTTTGAAGAGACTAATTGCGTCCTCATTTGAAGAGTTCTTGAAATTATTATCGATAGTGCGCGTCAGTGCAGTTAATGGCAATATCAGAAGAAGAAAAAACTTCCTAAAAAGACAGTTATTCCACTCTTGAGTGAGATGATACCATGGAAAATGAAGGTAAAATATCTGGTAATATTATTGTTGACAGTTTGCATGGAAGGCTCATGTAGAGAGTATTAAAGGAGTATTAATATTCAGAAGGCTTGCAGGGAAAATCTGGGGATTGAGCTCATGCAAGTTGGTAGGACCAATTTTGGGCAATTGTCTGCTCTGTTGGATTTAAATACAGTATACAGCCCCAGAGTTTTGGAGACTATGATTAGAGTAATGAGAGACAAGCCTACACAAAATCCGTTAGGAGGCTTCGAGACAGCATCCTCCTTAACTGTCACATAAACAAAACCAGTAGGTTCTATTTTTTCGGAATATGCTTCACAACGAGACTTGATAAAAATAGCGAATAGAGTAATCTGTAAGCTACAAACAAGACAAGAATGGATATTGGTCCAGGAACGGCAGTTTTAGGTTCCAGAATAGAATGTGTCGGGTCCATGGAGAAACTTGCGGATATCTTCCAATCAATAGCATTGATGTGCTCAATTCAGCTTGAATAGAAAGTACAAAGACCGTCATCTGAGTTCTCGACCATTGTGAGCTTTAATCGCAAATAATGTGGAACTGTGTCTACAAAGGCTGAACTATCTAGATAGGAATGATAGGATTGTCATCTGTTGGGTCGCAGGTCATCTGGAAATTCGTGGCAATGTAAAGGCGGACGATCTTGCGAGGTGTGGATTTTCTACTCCGCTTATGAGATAATAGGAATAGATATTTGTAAAGGCAAATAAAGAGAGAAAGAGAGAGCAGATTATAGTCATGCATCGGTCTATTCAGAAATAATCTGCGGTTAGTAACTGGTCTATTGAAGGCGCATTACACATAGACTCAAAGTTCACTTGGTTAGCATGGGGATCATCTCGAACCCAATATGACATTCTATGATGATGAGAATAAATCATTAGAACATGTGACAAACGTGGATGAGCTAATGATATTGTATAGTGAGAGGCACAGTTGAGATCTGGCTGATGTAGCACCTTCAATTGCTACCAGGAGAGGACTATTCCCAGCATTATAAGCTTTTGCTCTGCTTCATAACACCGTACTCTTATTCAATTGTCCCTCCAAGTCCTTAACTTTGCTCCCGGCGGTGGTTGGGATCTGTCAAGGTGGACCATTATCTGATCTCAACTAACATTCCAACCCTTTTTTATATTTTAGTTTCAGACTTTGAGAATTAGAATCTGGCGATAAGATAATTATGTTACCTAATATCCGAAAATATAGATCTAAACTTACTAGTGGCTTTAAGTACTTGCAATTACTGTACTTAAGTTCAATTAAAAATCTTTTGAGTATTGTAAATTTCTAGTGTTCAAGGTTTCTAGTGAGAAGGTTCGAAGGGTGTAGCACCTGTTAATAGCCAAAATTTATAGGAATATTTTACTAAATTTGATCACCATTTTCGACATTTTTTATAACCATTTTCCGCGGTTATTTAATATAAAGTAAACGTTTTATAAGCGGATCCTTAAGCTAAAAAATGATGCAAATTTCTTTGTGAGTTAAAGAATAATTATAAAATTTACTTGGGTTTTATTTTATAAGAAATCAAATTATAATAGTAGTGTCAATGAATTAGTGGCTGTATCAATTGAAAAATTCTTATATTGTGCAACAATATGATAAAAAAAAGAAGAAAAAAAGATTCATTGGAGAATAAAATTTGAAAAAACAAAAAGAAATCAAATTCAATTTGAAGTTTTCTTTAACTCCGTCTACATCCCGTTTAATATTATTGCTTGTAAGTCTAGAAGTTTATATTGTCTATTAAAACGCAGCATTTTAAAATGCTTTTTCTTGCAGGTAACGATGATCCCATGCTTAAGGAGCAACTTAACTACGAACCATCATGTTCACAAAAACTCACAGTACCTCTGCCACAAAAGTCAAACGAATCGACAGCGAATATGGATTCACCTTTAACGGCCACACAAATGCAACAGATATATGCGGCCAATAATAGTGTGACAGCAATAATGAGTCGCACACGTTCTCCTTTGGAGGGTGTTGAAAATCACTCTGAGCATTCGAGTAATTTGGAAACGGCACATAAGATAAGAGTATCACAGGTGTACAATGAAAATACACCAGAATCCTTAACGCAATCCATGGAGCCCATGGACATAATACCAAAGGCTGAACGGGAAGAGACAGAAATGATGGAATCGAGAGATTTACGCTATGAGCGACATCAGGAGGTATTGCAGCAATTACAACAACATCAACAGCATCAGCTACAGCAGCAGCAGCAGCACCAACAACAGGAGCATCAGCAGCAGCACGACCAGCATCAATCACAGTCTCTGCAACAACAACACCAACAACCGCCACAAACACATCAACACCTAACGCAAACACAACAACAAACGCCACCATCACAGCAGCAAACGCTGCCGCAACACCAACAATCCCTACAAAGTCTACATCACCAGCATCAGCAATTGTCACAACATTTTGTTGCCAATTACACACATCACAGCATGATGGTAGCCCAGAACAATACCTCTATGTCACCAACCTCGCCACCACCTGCACCAGCGCTAAATCAAACGGCAGCTATAATGCAATCAGCGGTAGCGAATATGCAACAGCATACAACGCCTACCACCGCTTCACAATATTCGCCTTCAATGATTAATCGCTTTCGAAGTAAAATTTCTTATTATTATTATTATGTTTTTTTTTTATTGTTTTATTGTAAACTTTAATTAATTTTTGCCGTTCATTTCACATTCAAGGACGTGGCGAACGTATGTCTAAAGACCAAAAAGAACTGTATGTGAAATTTTTCGAAGATAATCCATGTATGCTTACCCAAAGACGCAACGATGTAATGTTAGAACCGTTATGGAATAAATTAGCCAATTTGTTAAATAGTGTACCACAAGGTGCTGTTAAAAACGTCGAAGAATGGAAGCAGGTTTGTAGTTTATGTTTTAAAAATTTAAGAATTCTTATAGAATACCGTTTTTTTTTTTACAAATTCATAGACTTTCGATGCTTGGCGTTATCGTGTTTTCATGTACACTCGTTATAATTCGAAGTTGGCTGGTGCTGCTGCTCAAAACCCAAAAAACTATAAACCCTTAACACCCACCGATCAACGGGCTTATGCGATGTGGACAAGTCATAAAAGTACAGCACCTCAGGATTTTGAAAAAATGGAAATGTTTCCCAGCCTCGATGAATCCCAACCGGATTACGATTACTGATTAAGACGAAAATTATTGTTTGTTTTGTGTAAATCGTGAAAAGAGCTCGAAGTTCTATTACGTTGCAACACAAAAACAATCATTTTTGGTTTTATTTAAAAGAAAAGTCATATTTTTTAAAAACACACATAGACACATAGTAGAATCCTTTATTTTAAACAAATTATAATTTTATTAGTAAAAGTGAAATGAAATTTTGTAAATTGTACATACAATGATACATTTAGAAAATAAAATACAAAACTGATAAATTGTACTTAACTTAACTATTGTAATTTTTAAAACAATTAAAGAATGAATGAATGAATCAATTGAAAATTTTAGTTGAGATCTCTTGTATAGAAAATTATTTTCAAATAAAATTATTTTTAAAAGAGAAGAAAAGAATTCTAAAATCAATTAATTTATTTAATATACTCGTATAAGTAAATTCATAGTTATTGTCGTAAAATTTGAATATTTATTGTAATTATTTTGTTTTTGTTTTTATTCCATGTTCCTTTAGATGCTGTGCGGTAACACAGTTTTTAATTGTTTATTCATACATGTGAGACCCTTTTTTACTAATAAATTTTCTTTTATTTCAATTTCAGTTTTTGATCCCTGCAAAGACAATTATCACACACTTATATCCAATTGTTTTTCCTGCCGATGTGGTTCTACCCAGAAGCAAGCCTTAGATTTACATGAACCTTCAAAGCATCCTACTGCAACAGACACTGCCAATAGCAATGGTCAACATTTGATACATTCACAACAACAACAGCAATCCCAAACACAGCAACAACTACAACAAAATCAAAAATTTCTTCACCAACATCAACAGTATCATCCACAACATACACCGAGTAGTGCTTCCAACTCACAACATTCACAAAATAATGATGAACCGCCGCCATTAAAGATACGTATTACCAATGTAAATACACTGCCGCCTTCAAGTACAACAATGTCAGTGGACAATAATAATCCAACTGAAACCGAACAAATTGAAATAGAGCCTAAAATAGATTACGATGATATATCATCACCACCGCCACCGTCAAATTCTTCTATAACACACACA
Source organism: Sarcophaga variegata (assembly GCA_932273835.1). Classification (NCBI taxonomy): domain Eukaryota; kingdom Metazoa; phylum Arthropoda; class Insecta; order Diptera; family Sarcophagidae; genus Sarcophaga; species Sarcophaga variegata. The sequence continues at coordinate 86,641,312 of OW026362.1, read as the reverse complement.
ACAATAGCACAACATCAGCAACAGTTACAGCAGCAGCTGCAACAGGAACAACAGCATCAGCAACAGCAATTGCATCTACAACAGCAACAGCAGCACCAGCAGCAGCATGAACAGTTACAGCAACAACAATCGATATCGTTACACGAAACTCAAACTGCCCAGGCAGCAACAACGACGACAGCTTTATCGTTAAGCTCATCAACGTCTGCCTTGAATTTGCACAATAATCCCGATACCGATGAGGAAACATCGTATATGGAAAGGGAACTGCAAGAACAAGAACTGCATTTAGAACGTATGCATGAGTATTTTATGCAACAACAGCAACAGCATTTACAACAACAGCAACATCAACAGCAACCACAACACCATCAGTCAACTATAGATGCCCTAATGCAAGAATCGTCCTCCTCAAACAGTTTAAGACGTAAGTTGTCAAAGCATTTTTCTTTATTTTCCTTCTGTTTTTGACTACAATTTTCATTTCAATTTCTTTCATTATTTAAGAACGTAAAGAACGCATGTCGAAAAAGCAAAAAGAAGTTTACGTCAACTTTTTGGAACAGCATCCGCTTATAAACGAACATCGACGCAATGATCCAGCTTTAAATCGTTACTGGATTAAATTGGCTGACATATTGAATTCTGTACCTCAGGGTGCTGTTAAACACGTAGCCGAATGGAAACAAGTGAGTAGTATAAACGATTTTAATTCCTTTCTTAAATTTTACTTTAAAACTGAAATGCATAATAGAACGTGTATTTTAAGTGCATAATAGGATAGATTTAAAGTAAAGAATGGCTGTGGACATTTTATTAGTTTGAAAAGCTTTCAAAGCACAGCTACAAACTGAAAAAAATCATTTATCAGGTTTAAGAAGAGGTTAGAAACATTAAAAGATGTCTTGTAGGTTATGTTTACAATTTTGAAAGGTTGTATTGAAAACATAAAAAAGTATGTTTAGATAATAAATTAGGTTTTCCTATTTTTTCTAAAGCATTTGAATTGAATCAGAAGATTAAATTTTTCAAATTTTCCATTGGGGTTTAGGCCTTCAAGAAATTTTAATAGAGAATAAGATTATTGCGCCCGACACTATATTATATTGAAATTGAAACTGACTGATGATAAATAAAATATTTGCAACGACATTTCAGCTGCTGTTGTGAAGAGATATCGTCAGTTTTCTAATATAATTCGTTATAGGGCAGGAGCTTAAAGCTTATAATACACGATTGTTTACCAATCCTACCAAATACGCAAGAAAACTCTATTCAACGTCAATTCTGTCTTGGTATTGTTTGAGTAGGCCAAGTCTTTCTTTCGAGCCTGTCATAAAGTGCTTCCTATTTTTGCATTTAAATAAAACAAAGTATGTGTGAGATATCAATGAATTTTTTTTATTCGTTTGTAAGACCTATTGTTGCCGTTGTTTGTATAATATAACATAATCCGGCACGCTTTCTCTCAGTGGAAAGCATCCAAAATATCAAATTTTCCAAAGCTCTGGCATATAAATGAGGCTGAATTTCACCGATAGCATAGAATAGGTTGGCTTTGGGGTCCACCGTCGTTTTGCAGCTTATTTGTATACACTAGAGGTTTAAGAAAACTCCCATGAGCGTTGGCATTGCATTTTATCAAAAGCTCCTGCCTGATCCTATGTGCCCAACGCATCAGGTGCTTAAAGGCAGGCTGTGGCAGCTCATCGTCTTCTTCTGCCAGATAGGCGGATGCTATCAGGAAGCTACTGATCCCAGCGCGTTCGGATACTGCCACGGTAAGGTCGAGATCGCAGATTTGTCATAAGAAAAGAATGTTAATTATTTTACCGAAAAGTATACAGGTCCTTAACTTACCGTTTGCAGGTGGAACAAGAAGTATGTATAAGTTAGACCCTAATCCATGAACTCTGGCTAATCAGAGACAGCGGATTCTCGCTAGAAGCCTTAGAATGGTGCAAATTAATAACTGTCTCACTGCTGTCGTTCGATGGTAGGAATGGCCTTAACCCCATAACTGATTTTGCGGCCCACGGGGCGCAAATCTTCAGCTTCCGGACCTGTTGTGAGTCAGCGATCCTTCCCAGCATCTTTGTCTCATACCATACTAGCCATCTGCAATACAGCAAATCACCTAGACAGTTTTACTAGCCAGATAGTCACCTATCCAGCTATGCTAGCCAGCTTTACTTCCTATATTAGACAGCTATGCTAACTATACTTGCCAGCTGGACAGCTATACTTCCTGTACTAGTTACACTAGCCAGCTATACTTGCTATACTAGTTATAAGCTATACTAGCCACCTATACTTGCTATACCTAGCCAGCTACACTATCTAGCAAATCACCTATTCAGCTGTGCTACACATAGCTACAGAAGTATACATACGGATAACAAATTTCAGAAATTTTTTTTAAATAATCCGTTTTCGTTGAAAATATTTATAATTGTCTGACAACTGTCCTCGATTTTAAGACGGTCTTTTGCTTTGGTTCAGAAATTTGTGAAATTTGTAAATCGGATGCATACCTTTGTGAGCCTGTGCAGGGCTACAATTCAGTTAAATTTCAGAAATTTTTTAACCAATGCAAAAGACCATCTTAACATCAAGGAAACTATAAAGATTTTCAACGAAAACGGAATAGTTAAAAAATTTCTGAAATTTTTTAACCGTACGTATAATTTAGTAACTGTGTGTAGCTCCACTAGCCAGCTGTACCAGCTACAGTAGCCAGCTTTGCAGCTACGCTATCCTGCTATACTAGACATAATAGGCAGCTATACTTGCTATTCTAGCCATCTGGCCAGCTATACTTGCTATACCGCTAGTCACCTAGCCAGCTATACTACCCTGCTGTACTAGCCAGCTAGTCACCTATCCAGGTATACTACCCAGCTATACTAGTCAGATGGCCAGCTATACTAGTTATACTAGCCAGCTTTGCAGCTAGCCAGCTACACTAGCCAGGTGGTCAGCTATATTAGCTACACTAGCCAGCTGGCTAATTATACTAGCTACATTAGGTGGGCTGAGTAGCTAGCCAGCTATACACTAGCCAGCTATACTTGCTATACTAGCCAGCTGGCCAGTTAACTTGCTATATTAGTTATACTGGCCAGTTATACTAGCCCCCTTGCCAGCTATACTAGCCTTCTCGCCAGCTATGCTAGCCATACTAGCTGCACTAGCCAGCCATACTAGCTGTACTAGCCAGCCATACTTGCTGCACTAGCCAGCCATACTAGCTGCACTAGCCAGCTTTACTAGCCAGTTAGCCATACTAGCTATGCCAGCTAGCTATACTAGCCAGCCAGCTATACCAGCCAGCCAGTTATACTAGCCAGCCAGCTATACCAGCCAGCCAGTTATACCAGCCAGCCAGTTATACCAGCCAGCCAGTTATACCAGCCAGCCAGTTATACCAACCAGCCAGTTATACCAGCCAGCCAGTTATACCAGCCAGCCAGTTATACCAGCCAGCCAGTTATACCAGCCAGCCAGTTATACCAGCCAGCCAGTTATACCAGCCAGCCAGTTATACCAGCCAGCCAGTTATACCAGCCAGCCAGTTATACCAGCCAGTCAGCTATACTAGCCAGCCAGCTATACCAACCAGCCAGCTATACTAGCCAGCCAGCTATACTAGCCAGCCAGCTATACTAGCCAGCCAGCTATACGAACCAGCCAGCTATACTAGCCAGCCAGCTATACTAGCCAGCCAGCTGTACTACCCAGCTAGCTATACTAGCCAGCCAGCTATACTAGCCAGACAGCTATACTAGCCAGCCAGCTATACTAGCCAGTTAGCTATACTAGCCAGCCAGCTATACTAGCCAGCCAGCTATACTAGCCAGTTAGCTATACTAGCCAGTTAGCTATACTAGCCAGTTAGCTATACTAGCCAGCCAGCTATACTAGCCAGTTAGCTATACTACCTAGCTAGCTATACTAGCCAGTTAGCTATACTACCCAGCTAGCTATACTAGCCAGTTAGCTATACTACCCAGCTATACTAGCCAGTTAGCTATACTACCCCGCTAGCTATACTAGCCAGTTAGCTATACTACCCAGCTAGCTATACTAGCCAGTTAGCTATACTACCCAGCTATACTAGCCAGTTAGCTATACTACCCCGCTAGCTATACTAGCCAGTTAGCTATACTAGACAGCCGGCTATGCTAGTCAGCCAGCTATACTAGACAGCCGGCTATGCTAGTCAGCCAGCTATACTAGACAGCCGGCTATGCTAGTCAGCCAGCTATACTAGCCAGCCAGCTATACTAGCCAGACAGCTATACTAGCCAGCCAGCTATATTAGCCAGTTAGCTATACTAGCCAGCCAGCTATATTAGCCAGTTAGCTATACTAGCCAGCCAGCTATATTAGCCAGTTAGCTATACTACCCAGCTAGCTATACTAGCCAGTTAGCTATACTACCCAGCTATACTAGCCAGTTAGCTATACTACCCCGCTAGCTATACTAGCCAGTTAGCTATACTAGACAGCCGGCTATGCTAGTCAGCCAGCCATACTAATTATCTTGCACAATACCAACCCAAGAGGCAGGCGAATGTGGAGATGACAGCTCGAACCGGCCTGATCTTCGCGAATGAGGGGAGCGTAGCTACCTTTAGACTACCAGGCTGCAAGGGTCCTGATATAACTATGGTCTCGGAGAACATGTATCACAGAGTCGAGGACTGGAAGGTCTTGGAAATATATACGAGCAGTGATCACCAGTACATATCGTACACCTTTGCTTCAAGGAATAGAGTAGAGGAGGACAATCACACCACGAACGGTCGAATATGGGATGCACGGAAATTGAATGCGAATCGGCTAATCTTAGAAGTGAACAGATTGTGTAGCAGAGTTGAACTCTCGGACGATGCGAGAATAAGAGTAGAACAAACCATGGAGATAATAAGACGCGAATGTAAAAAGGCAATCCCCTTGTGGAGACCCCCGAATATCAGAAAGAAGGCAGTGTACTGGTGGGACGACAATATCGCAGCACTCAGGCGAGAGTCCTTATGACGGAGGTGCAATAGAGCCAGACCTGACGTACCAGCTGCTGACGAAATGCGGGCGTATCGGGAGGCAAAGAAATCTCTGAAGAAGGCTATAACGCGCAAGAGAAATCAGGCATTCCAGGAACTACGCGATGACGTAAACGTAAGCCCTTACGGACTTGGATACAAAATTGTAATGGACAAACTGAACAGGAGGAAACCAATGGAAATTATGGACAAGCGAGAAATGAGAAATATAGTGGATACACTATTCCCTTCTCATGAACAAGCGAACGAACGACGACAGAATACGCTTAATGCGGAATTTTTACCATTTCCCGGAGAGGAACTGAAAGTAGCTGCAGTCGAACTAAAACCCGGTAAGGCACCAGGGCCCGATGGCATCCCACCTGAGGTAATGCGGGAAATTGCCAATCAAAGACCGGAACTCCTACTGGGAATGTACAACGCGTGTCTAAGAGAGTGTATTTTCCCCGAAATATGGAAGAAACAACGGCTGGTCTTAATAAGCAAGGGAAAGGGCGATCCGGAGGACCCACCCGCGTACAGGAGACTGTGCATGCTGGATACGTCGGGAAAGCTGTTCGAGAGGCTTTTGAAGCCACGGCTTACTGCTGCTATTGAGAATAGTGGCGGACTTCCTGCTAGACAATATGGTTTTCGAACCGGTCGGTCTACAATTGGCGCATTGAGAGAGGTGACTGAAGCGGTCATGGTCACACAACGTGGAAATTAGTTTTCGAGGCCTGTGCTACTGCTTGCGACCTTGGACGTTAAAAACGCGTTTAATAGTCTTAGATGGAGCGATGTATTGAATGCTTTAGAGTACAATTTCTCGGAGCCACACTACATCCTGGCCATGATACGTAGTTATCTGACAGACAGCTGGTGTATAACACAAGCTCGGGACCAAGGTTGAAATATATAACTTTAGGAGCGGCACAAGGATCTATCCTCGACCCCGACCAATGGAACGTTAACTACGATGGAATTCTGAGAGAGCATATGCCATAGGAAACTTTTTTGGTTGGATACGCAGGCACACCGAAAACTGAGACGTGTCATGCTAAGAACGAAAACATCGTTGGATTCCCACGACCTAGACCTGACCATGCATAAAACGGAATTACTGCTGATCACTGGTCGTCATGTCTCCTTGCAGGTGGACATGAGTATTAAAAACGAGGAAATTATGAACAAGAGCTCTGTAAAATACCTGGGGATAACATTTTCGTATCAGATTCAGTACTCGGCTAAAAAAGCCCAGAAGATCGTTGGACAGCTCAGCAGATTTATGGCGGAGACTCCTGATGGAGGTTGGAAACAGCATTATGCTCTATGGGAGCAAAATTTTGGCCGAAACGCTAGATGTTAAAAGCGGGCAAACTCACTTGTATCGGTACAGAGAACGGCTGCATTGCGTATCACGTCGGCATATCGTACAGTGTCCGCCCCAGCCGTACTTGTGATAGCAGGTATAATCCCTGTGGATCTGCTGGCAGCAGAGAGGATGGACATTTATAAGGCGAAATTGGCTGGATATCACATAACCGGCCACTTCAGGGAAAACACCATTTCCAAATGGCAACGACGATGGAACGATGAAGATAGAGGAAGGTGGACGGCGAGACTTATTCCTGACATAAGGCCATGGATTGGTCGGAAATTTGGAGAGGTAAATTCCTACGTTACACAGATACTATCTGGTCGCGGAGATTTTAGGAAATATCTGCACAGAATGGGCAAGACCGCCTCCCTTTACTGTCTTTACGAGGAAGGGGAAGCAATTGATGATGCAGAGCGCACTGTTTTCGAAAGTGCACGCTGGCAGAGCTATCGCTCTGTACTGACGTCAACAATTGGAACGATCACGGCCGCTAACATTGTCGGGGTTATGATTGCGAGTAGAGAAATTTGGGCCTCACTAGCGAATTACGTGGAGCACATTCTGAGACTGAAGAAGAGGGATCTTGAGGCTGCTGCAGAACACGTAGTCACGCCGGCATAGATGATACTGGCACACGTGTCAAACGAAATTCGAAACAGGGACCTGGACGAAAGGAATAGTGGAGACACTTAGATGTTTCCTTAACTTACGATACGCAATCCGGACGCGGATATGAGCACGCATGGGCCAAAAGGACACAACAAGACCCCGACGAGAGGGGGGATTTAGTGGGTGAGAGCCCCACACACGGAGGATTTGACGATTTCCTCTATGGTGCGGTTAAGTACATTTACCCCTCCTCGGCGAGAAAAAAAATACTAGTCACCTAGCAAGCAAGCCATACTAGTTGTAATAGCCATACCAACCAGACTAGCTGTACTAGCCAGCTAGCAATACAACTTACCTAACCATACCTACACCAGCCATACTAGCCGTACTAACCATACTAGCTATATTAGCCAGCTAGCTATACTAGCTATAGAAGCCAGCTAGTCATCTGCCCAGCTATACTAGCCAGCTGGCCAGATATACTAGTCAACTATACAAGCTGTACTAGCCAGTTATATTAGCCGTCTAGCTGTACTAGCTAGCCATACTTGCTGTACTAGCTAGCCATACTAGCTGTACTAGCTAGCCATACTAGCTGTACTAGCTAGCCATACTAGCTGTACTAGCTAGCCATACTAGCTGTACTAGCTAGCCATACTAGCTGCACTAGCCAGCTATACTAGCCGCCCAGCTAGCTATACTAGCCGCCCAGCTAGCTATACTAGCTGCACTAGCCAACTATACTAGCTGCACTAGTCAACTATACCAGCTGCACTAGCCAACTATACTAGCTGCACTAGCCAGCTATACTAGCCGCACTAGCCAGCTATACTAGCCGCCAAGCCAGCTATACTAGCCGCCCAGCCGGCTATACTAGGCAGCTAGCCATACTAGCTGCACTAGCCAGCTATACTAGCTGCACTAGCCAGCCAACTAGTCGCCTAGCCAGCTAGGTATACTAACTGCACTAGCCGGCCATACTAGCCGCCTAGCCAGCTAGGTATACTAACTGCAGTAGCCGGCCATACTAGCCGCCTAGCCAGCTAGGTATACTAACTGTACTAGCCGGCCATACTAGCCGCCTAGCCAGCTAGGTATACTAGCTGTACTAGCCGGCCATACTAGCCGCCTAGCCATACTAGCTGCACTAGTCGGCCATACTAGCTGCCTAGCCAGCTAGCCATACTAGCTGCACTAGCCGGCCATACTAGCTGCACTAGCCACCTAGCCAGCTAGCCATACTAGCTATGCTAGCCAGCTAGCCATACTAGCTACACTAGCCAGCCGCCTAGCCATACTAGCTGCACTAGCCAGCCAAACTAGCCGCCTAGCCATACTAGCTGCACTAGCCAGCCATACTAGCCACCTAGCCATACTAGCTGCACTAGCCAGCTAGCCGTACTAGCTATGCTAGCTGCACTAGCCGTACTAGCTATGCTAGCTGCACAAGCCAGCTAGCCATACTAGCTATACTAACTATGCTAGCCAGCTACCTATACTAACTATGCTAGCCAGCTACCTATACCAACTATGCTAGCCAGCTACCTATAATAGCTATGCTAGCCAGCTACCTATACTAGCCAGCTAGCCATACTAGCCAGCCAGCTATACTAGCCGCCCAGCTAGCCATACTAGCTGCACTAGGCAGCTAGCCATACTAGCCAGCCAGCTATACTAGCCGCCCAGCTAGCCATACTAGCTGCACTAGGCAGCTAGCCATACTAGATGCCCTAGGCAGCTAGCCATACTAGATGCCCTAGGCAGCTATACTAGCTGCACTAGCCAGCTATATTAGCTGCATTAGCCAGCTATATTAGCTGCATTAGCCAGCTATATTAGCTGCACTAGCCAGCTATATTAGCTGCACTAGCCAGCTATATTAGCTGCACTAGCCAGCTATATTAGCTGCACTAGCCAGCTATACTAGCTGCACTAGCCAGCTATATTAGCTGCACTAGCCAGCTATACTAGCTGCACTAGCCAGCTATATTAGCTGCATTAGCCAGCTATACTAGTCACCTATACAGCTAGCCATACTAGCTGCATTAGGCAGCTATACTAGCCGACTAGCTAGCTAGCTGCACCAGCCATACTAGCCGTCTAACCAGCTAGCCATACTAGATGCACTAGCCAGCCATACTAGCCGCCTAGCCAGCTAGCTGCACCAGCCATACTAGCCGTCTAACCAGCTAGCCATACTAGCTGCACTAGCCAGCCATACTAGCTGCACTAGCCAGCCATACTACCCGCCCAGCCAGCCATACTACCCGCCCAGCCAGCCATACTACCCGCCCAGCCAGCCATACTAGCCGCCCAGCCAGCCATACTAGCCGCCCAGCCAGCCATACTAGCCGCCCAGCCAGCTATACTAGCCGCCCAGCCAGCTATACTAGCCGCCCAGCCAGCTATACTAGCCGCCCAGCCAGCTATTCTAGCCGCCCAGCCAGCTATTCTAGCCGCCCAGCCAGCTACATTAGCCGCCCAGCCAGCTACATTAGCCGCCCAGCCAGCTATACTAGCCGCCCAGCTAGCCATACTAGCCGCCCAGCTAGCCATACTAGCTATGCTAGCCAGCTAGCCATACTAGATGCCCTAGCTAGCCATACTAGATGCCCTAGCCAGCTATACTAGCTGCACTAGCCAGCTATATTAGCTGCACTAGCCAGCTATATTAGCTGCACTAGCCAGCTATATTAGCTGCACTAGCCAGCTATATTAGCTGCACTAGCCAGCTATACTAGCTGCACTAGCCAGCTATACTAGCTGCACTAGCCAGCTATACTAGCTGCACTAGCCAGCTATACTCGCTGCACTAGCCAGCTATACTAGCTGCACTAGCCAGCTATACTCGCTGCACTAGCCAGCTATACTAGCCGCCCAACCAGCTAGACACACTAGCTGCACTAGACAGCTATACCAGCCGCCTAGCCAGCTAGCCATACTAGCTGCACTAGTCTGCCATACTAGCTATGCTAGCCAGCTAGCTGCACTAGCCGTACTAGCTATGCTAGCCAGCTAGCCATACTAGCTATGCTAGCCATACTAGCTATGCTAGCCATACTAGCTATGCTAGCCAGTTAGCTATACTAACTGCACTAGCCAGCTAGCCATACTAGCTATGCTAGCCAGCTATACTAGCTGCACTAGCCAGCCATACTAGCTGCACAAGCCAACCATACTAGCTGAACTAGCCAGCTAGCCATAGTAGCTGAACTAGCCAGGTATACTAGCGGCCTAGCCAGCTAGCCATACTAACTATGCTAGCCAGTTAGCCATACTAGCTGCACTACCCAGCTATGCTAGCTGCCCTAGCCAGCTTTACTAGCTGCACTAGCCATACTAGCTGCACTAGCCAGCTTTACTAGCTGCTCTAGGCAGCTATACTAGCCAGCTAGCCACACTAGCCAGCTACCCACACTAGCCAGCTAGCCACACTAGCCAGCTACCCACACTAGCCAGCTACCCACACTAGCCAGCTAGCCACACTAGCCAGCTAGCCACACTAGCCAGCTAGCCACACTAGCCAGCTAGCCACACTAGCCAGCTAGCCACACTAGCCAGCTAGCCACACTAGCCAGCTAGCCACACTAGCCAGCTAGCCACACTATCCAGCTAGCCACACTAGCCAGCTAGCCACACTAGCCAGCTAGCCACACTAGCCAGCTAGCCACACTAGCCAGCTAGCCACACTAGCCAGCTAGCCACACTAGCCACACTAGCCAGCTAGCCAGCTAGCCACACTAGCCAGCTAGCCACACTAGCCAGCTAGCCACACTAGCCAGCTAGCCACACTAGCCAGCTAGCCACACTAGCCAGCTAGCCACACTAGCCAGCTAGCCACACTAGCCAGCTAGCCACACTAGCCAGCTAGCCACACTAGCCAGCTAGCCACACTAGCCAGCTAGCCACACTAGCCAGCTAGCCACACTAGCTATGCTAGCCAGCTAGCCATACTAGCTACACTAGCCAGCCGCCTAGCCATACTAGCTGCACTAGCCAGCCAAACTAGCCGCCTAGCCATACTAGCTGCACTAGCCAGCCATACTAGCCACCTAGCCATACTAGCTGCACTAGCCAGCTAGCCGTACTAGCTATGCTAGCTGCACTAGCCGTACTAGCTATGCTAGCTGCACAAGCCAGCTAGCCATACTAGCTATACTAACTATGCTAGCCAGCTACCTATACTAACTATGCTAGCCAGCTACCTATACCAACTATGCTAGCCAGCTACCTATAATAGCTATGCTAGCCAGCTACCTATACTAGCCAGCTAGCCATACTAGCCAGCCAGCTATACTAGCCGCCCAGCTAGCCATACTAGCTGCACTAGGCAGCTAGCCATACTAGCCAGCCAGCTATACTAGCCGCCCAGCTAGCCATACTAGCTGCACTAGGCAGCTAGCCATACTAGATGCCCTAGGCAGCTAGCCATACTAGATGCCCTAGGCAGCTATACTAGCTGCACTAGCCAGCTATATTAGCTGCATTAGCCAGCTATATTAGCTGCATTAGCCAGCTATATTAGCTGCACTAGCCAGCTATATTAGCTGCACTAGCCAGCTATATTAGCTGCACTAGCCAGCTATATTAGCTGCACTAGCCAGCTATACTAGCTGCACTAGCCAGCTATATTAGCTGCACTAGCCAGCTATACTAGCTGCACTAGCCAGCTATATTAGCTGCATTAGCCAGCTATACTAGCCACCTATACTAGCCGCCCTAGCCACCTATACTAGCCGCCCTAGCCACCTATACTAGCCGCCCTAGTCAGCTATACTAGCTGCACTTGGCAGCCATACTAGCCGTCTAACCAGCTAGCCATACTAGCTGCACTAGCCAGCCATACTAGCCGCCTAGCCAGCTAGCCATACTAGCTGCATTAGGCAGCTATACTAGCCGACTAGCTAGCTAGCTGCACCAGCCATACTAGCCGTCTAACCAGCTAGCCATACTAGATGCACTAGCCAGCCATACTAGCCGCCTAGCCAGCTAGCTGCACCAGCCATACTAGCCGTCTAACCAGCTAGCCATACTAGCTGCACTAGCCAGCCATACTAGCTGCACTAGCCAGCCATACTACCCGCCCAGCCAGCTAGCCACACTAGCCAGCTAGCCACACTAGCCACACTAGCTAGGTAGCCAGCTAGCCACACTAGCTAGGTAGCCAGCTAGCCACACTAGATAGGTAGCCAGCCAGCCACACTAGCTTGGTAGCCACATTAGCCAGCTAACCACACTAGCTAAGTAGCCACACTAGCTACACTAGCTACACTAGCCACACTAGCTAGGTAGCCACACTAGCCAGCTAGCTATAATAGCCAGGTAGTGACTTATCCACCTTTACAAGGTACACTAGCTGGCCAGCTATATTGGCTACACTAGCCAGCTTGGCAGCTATAGTAGTCAGGTAGGCAGCTATGCTATCTACACTGGCCAGCTGGCCAACTATACTAGCCAGATAGTCACCTATCCAGCTATACTAGCCACCGGCCAGCTATATTAGCTGAATAGTATCTCACTTCTGAAATTTTAAAAATATTAGGAAGAATAACGTTTATAATTATAGGAATGAGGAAGAGGGAACAATAAATTTTATAATTATAATCATAGGAATTTGTTTTAGAAATAATATAAATTAAAAAAAAACCAAAGTAGAAAACTTAACACAGATTATTTAACATTTTTCTTTAATTCTCTTTAGACATTTGATAATTGGCGGTATCGTGTTTTTCTTTACGCCCGCTACAATTCGAAAATATCCGGTGAGGAGGCTCTTAATCCCAAGTGTTTTAAGCCATTAACGCTGACCGATAAGAGAGCCTACAATATATGGATACGTAATCCGGATACAGCACCGCCAGACTTGGAACAAATGCGCAACGTTTTTATGAATCTAGAAGAAGCTCAACCTGAATAACCAAACAAAACGTAACCAGTGGAGCTGTTGGCTTTAAAGCTTCTAAAGAAATCTAAACAAAATCGAAAAGGAATTTTGTAAACGTGCTATAATCTTATTGAACGCCATTTTTATTTCTTGTGCTAATATTATCACTATAAAATAGTTTATTATGGTAAATACTGTTGAGACACTTTTCGAAATAATTATTAAAATATTTGAATTCTATTAATCGACTTTAGTACGTTTGTAATATCATCATAATAACTTTTGATCTTCATTGTACTCATATTAAATTCATATGTTTGTTCTACATGCTCAAATTTTTCTATTTTCTTTTCTTGGTAATTTTCGGCAAATTCTCTCTCATTTTAAATGTACTAAAAACATAAACCGTAACCCTTTTGAAACATTATACTTTGTTAATAAATTACTTCACTTGTATTCATCAAAGAAGCAACATCAAATCATCTAGCGAGTTTTTTATTGAAGTAGCCAAAGGTTTCATCATTTCTGGCGCCCAACGTGGGGCTACCCTCACATTCGCAATTTCGTGGAATCGACTCAAGCAAGAGTTTCCACACAAAGCTAACGGGGCACATCCCTCACATTCGTAATTTCGTGGAATCTACTCGAGCAAGAGTTTCCACACAAAAGCCGACGTGGCCCACCCTTACGTTCGCAATTTCGTGAAGTTCAACTCGAACAAGAGTTTTCGTCAACTAACATCGATCAACAACGCTGGAATTCGACTCGAGCAAGAGTTTCCAGAATAAGCAAGACTTTTCGTCAATTACTTTTCGTCAATTAATATCGATCAACAGTTAATAGCAGCACTATCGTTTCGACATTTCGGTTACCACTACCCAGTTTCTACGTGGGACAAATCTCAACTCGGACGAGCAAGCCCATAACCCGTTTGGAGTATCAAATAAAACAAATTTCGGATCCATTGTAAGCAGACTTGAAGTGTCACCTGCAAATCAAACATACAGGTATTTCATTTAAATTAAATATTCGGCAGAATCTAGAAAGGAAGAATATTCAATCTATTCATCAAACAAAAATAAAATTCGTTGTTATATTTTTTAAAAAAAAAAAAAACCCGTTGTGTCAAGTATAATCGTACATACATACTTCGATATATAAACATACAGATTACATACATACATACATAGGTACACACGGAGTACGTACGAAAAAAAAAACCAGAAATCGTCAACAATTCGTATGTATGTAACAAACTCATAGCAAAAAAAAGAACATTTCTTTAAAGCAAAAAAGAAATCCCGTAAACCATTTCAAACATATATATCTACATTGTACATTGTAAACACATACATATTTAGTACAATTCTCTTTAGTACATTGTACATCAACAACATATTTATATTAATATTTTATAAGAGAAATATTATAATTTGGATAAGAGATATTAAGTATTGGCTCCCTTAACATACAAAAGTTAAAATGACTGAAGCAGAGACTCTGCAAAGGCAACGCGCAGCTGTTAAGGCAAATGTAACACGAATTAAAAACCTAGTTACAAATACAATGTCGTCTTCTGAACTTGAATGTCGCTTAGGTTTAGTTGAAGCTTATTTCAAGCAATTACTTTCTATACAAAGTGATATAGAAATACATAACCCTAAAGATAATTCACGGGCTGACTTAGAGGAATTGTGCATCTTAACAAAAACGAAAATAATAGATCTTATGGGTGACAATTATAAACGATCAATCGAATCTTCTTTCGCCATTCCAGCAACTGCAAAATCTAAATTGCCCAAGTTACATTTACCCCATTTTGATGGCAAATATGCTGCATATAAAAATTTTATTTCAACGTTCAAACAGCTTGTTGATAACGATTCATCGCTCTCCGAAATTGAGCGTTTCAACCATTTGTTACATTGCCTATCTGGTCAAGCTCTTGATACTATACGTGCATTCGAAATAACAGGCGAAAATTATAGAAAGGCTCTTCAGCGGCTTGACGAACGGTACGATAATAAAACGTTAATATTTCTCGAACATATTTCTAATATATATGAGCTACCATCTGTTAATAAACCTTCTGCTCTGCAACTTCGGGCATTAATTGATAACGCATCAGCCATTTACAGCTCTTTAAGATCATTGGGAAGTGTAGAAGATATTTGTAACGCCATGCTCATTCATTTAATTTTAATAAAAGTTGATTCCGAGTCCAATCTGAAGTGGAAAGAAGCTATGGATTTTAGTTCTTTGCCTTCATGGGAAAACTTTACAAAGATTTTGGAGCGTAGATGTCAGTTTTTAGAGTCGATTGAACCGCAACCAATATCAAACAACAAATCGAACGCAACAGTAATACACGAGAAACAAAATATTTTAAAACGGCGTCAACAAAACCATTCCTTTGTAGCACAAGTGAAAAGAAATTGCATCTTTTGCAAGCGTTTAGACCATTGGAGTAACCATTGCTCGCAATTCAAATCTCTAGACTCCACTAGTAGATTTGATACCGTCAAAAAACTTGGTATTTGTATTAATTGCCTATCGCCTGGCCACAATGTATCTAATTGTACCTCAAAGCATCGCTGTAAAGCATGCAAAAATTCTCACCACACATTATTGCACCGTGAGTCACCATCAACTAGTAGCACTACGTATCAGCCTGTTACTCAAGCAACCGTAAATACTCATTTGAATAATCATTCTAGCAGTGTCATTCTTGCAACTGCAATTATTCTCATTTCGGACAGTACGGGAGAATACAAACTAGCTAGAGCATTATTAGACTCTTGCTCTCAAGTAAATTTAATAACCGAAAAACTTGCTGGCCTTTTAAACTTGCCTCGTAGAAAAACGTTCGTAGAAGTTTCTGGTGTAGGAGAATCTTCATCTAAGATGAAATGCGAAGTTGAGTCCACAATAAGATCTCGATTCAACTCTCATGAATTTTCCGTCGGTTTATTGGTAACAAATCGCATATCAGGTTATCTCCCCTCGACCAACATCGATATTACAAAGTGGCGTATTCCCGAAATCGACATGGCTGATGAATTTTTTTATAAACAGCAATCAATCGACTTGTTGCTTGGAACCGAATACTTTTTCGACATTCTGTTAAGTAAAAAACTTAGTCTCGGACCAAATATGCCAACTTTTCAAGAAACTCAGGCTGGATGGATCGTTACGGGACGATACGTACCAGATAGCAAACATTCAATAACAAAATGCATGGTTACTACTGCAGAATTAAACGATCTTAATAACCAAATGCAATTCTTATGGAAAATGGAAGAAATTCACAACCCAACAACGAAATGGACACCCGAACAGAAATCGTGCGAAACGCATTTTACAGAAAATGTAGCAACAAATGCTTCAGGAAGAATCATCGTCAAATTACCTTTTAAGGAACATTTTTCGACATTAGGTTCGTCATATAACGCAGCATTAAAGAGGTTTCATTCTCTCGAGCGTCGTCTTTCACGCGATAATAATTTAAAGGCGCAGTATTCTGATTTCATGACTGAATATGAGCAATTGGGCCATATGTCACTCATAACAAATGCAGATCTTACAACTGCCCACTATTTCATACCCCATCACTGTGTTCTCCGTCCTAACAGTTCAAGTACAAAACTGCGTGTCGTGTTTGATGCTTCGGCCAAAACGACATCAGAAAAATCGTTAAATGATATACTTCTCGTTGGACCGACTATACAAGACGATTTGTGTTTACAAGTGCTACGTTTTCGAATGTATAGATTTGTACTTACAGGCGACATAGTCAAAATGTATCGAATGTTTTTGATACACGAATCACATAGACCCTTCCAATATATTTTGTGGAGACCAAACGAAAATCAACCAATAAATGTCTATCAACTCAATACTATTACATACGGTATGTCCGCATCACCTTTTCTAGCCATACGCTCATTACAATTTTTAGCGGCTAAATTCGAATTTTCTCATAAAATTGGCGCTTCCGTTATTCGAAATCATTTTTACGTCGACGATATGCTGACAGGCGCTAGCACAATCGAAGAATTAAATAAAATTAAGGAGGAGGTTTTGTACATTTTATCAAAAGGCGGGTTAGAAATGGCAAAATTTCAATCGAATCATCCAAGTTTTCAATCGGATAACACCTCATTAAAAAACATGAATATGGAAAAATCGCAAGTTACAAGCGCACTCGGAATCAATTGGGATCCGGTAAACGATAACTTTCTCTTTACGTTTAAAGCAGAACCAAGGTTTTCAACTTACACAAAACGAGCAATCTTATCATTAACAGCATCAGTTTTTGATCCGATGGGCCTCATTAGTCCAATTATAATAACTCTAAGAGTCTTGTTGCAAAATCTATGGCTACAAAATTACGATTGGGATACCGAAGTTCCGGTCAACGTTAAAAATGCACTTGTTATGTGCCTAGATGATTTACAAAATTTAAATCAGATTTCTATACCACGATTTGTGTTAACTAAGAATTACATCGACATACAACTTCACGGGTTCAGCGACGCTTCATTACGTGCCTATGGATGTTGTTTTTACGTTACTACACGAGATCAATTTAATCATTTTTCCAGCGTACTATTTGCAGCGCGATGTAGAGTTGCTCCAACGAAAAAGCGAACGATGCCCCAGTTAGAGTTATGCGGAGCTCATCTTTTATCAGTGCTGTATCGAAAAATAGCGCAGCTTTTTAAATCATTCGTACCAAGGGTATACTTTTGGACCGACTCGTCTGTTGTTTTAAGGTGGCTGCAGCTACACTCTTCAACATTAACCACTTTCGTAGGAAATCGTATATCCGAAATCCAGGAAACCACAGCAATAGGTTCTTGGCGACATGTACCTACAGCCTTAAATCCTGCTGACTTAATCTCAAGAGGTTGCTCACTTCAAAGTCTAAAATCATCGTCGTGGTTTGCAGGGCCTGAGTTTTTGAAACATCCTGAACAGCAATGGCCTAACTCACTTGGTGAATGTGATGAAAATGTCGTAAAATCTGCAGTTCGATCGTCACTTTTTAAGTGCGAAATTAATAACAATTCGATTCTGAAGTTATGCGAAAAATCAAGTTCATATTTAAAAACCGTACGCGTTGTAACATTATTATTTCGATTTGTTCGTGACAAAACCGCACTTAATGCTGAGCTACAGCAACACGCGATTTATTGTATAGCCTGGAATTTACAACAATTTCACTTCAGTTCAGAAATTACTTATTTAAACAAGGGTGTAGATATTAAAACATCGTTAAAGTCTCTTGGACTATTTATTGATAAAGGTATCAATTTTCCACTAGTTCGCGTAGGTGGCCGTCTCGAAAACGCAAATATACCTTATAGCAGAAAGCATCCAATTTTGTTACCGAATTGTAATTTCGTTCTAAGCTACATACGTTATCTTCACTTGTCAAATTACCACGCAGGACCCAGAGCTCTCATCGCTTTTTCTCGTCAAACATTCTGGATCATCAACGTTCGCAACATAGCAAGAAAGGTGGTTCGCTCATGCATCAGTTGTATTCGATATCGTCCAAAACTGATGGAACAAATAATGGGAGATCTGCCTCGTGAACGCGTCACACCTGCCAGACCATTCGAACGCTGCGGAGTTGATTTTTTCGGTCCAATAGACACCTACTACAAAATAAGAGGCAAACGACCGACCAAAAGTTATGGCGCTATTTTCATATGCTTTGTAACTAAGGCAGTTCATATTGAACTGGTGTCTAATCTCTCTGCGGAAGCCTTCATTGCAGCTTTAAAACGGCTTATTGGGCGACGCGGTCTACCTTCAGATATTTACAGCGACAATGCTACAAATTTTGTAGGCGCAAATAACAAGCTTATCGAGCTAAAAAACGCGTTTCTAGACAAACAGTTTCAAGATTCATTAAACAGCTTTTGCTCAAATAATTTTATAAATTTTCATTTTATACCCCCAAGGGCACCACATTTCGGCGGTCTATGGGAGGCTGCTGTGAAAAGCGCAAAGGGTCATCTATATCGTACTCTAGCAGGAGCAAAGCTAACTTTCGAAGAACTTTCAACTACATTAATTGAAATTGAGGCTATAATGAATTCACGGCCTATTGCCGCACTGTCTACTGACCCAAACGACATCGAAGCTCTAACGCCTGGACATTTTTTGGTAAATGGTCCCCTAAACTCACTGCCAGAACGTCCCATTCAATGTGATAATATTAGCCTACTTGAACGATGGCAACGCATTTGTGCAGCAAAGCAGAAGTTTTGGCATTCGTGGTCTTCTGACTATTTACATGAGATTATTCAACGAAAAGCTTGGCAAAAAACGTCACCTGACTTAAAACCAGGAATGCTCGTACTAGTTCACGAAGACAATCTGGCGCCACTTCATTGGCTCAAAGGGCGCATAGTTGCTACTGCACCCGGAAGGGATGGGAAAATCCGAGTAGCTGATGTCAAGACGATTAAAGGCACCATTCGCAGACCAATTACAAAATTAGCAGTTCTTTTAGACTCTTGAAAGTGGGTACTTTCAACCCCGCCGGAATGTTGAGACACTTTTCGAAATAATTATTAAAATATTTGAATTCTATTAATCGACTTTAGTACGTTTGTAATATCATCATAATAACTTTTGATCTTCATTGTACTCATATTAAATTCATATGTTTGTTCTACATGCTCAAATTTTTCTATTTTCTTTTCTTGGTAATTTTCGGCAAATTCTCTCTCATTTTAAATGTACTAAAAACATAAACCGTAACCCTTTTGAAACATTATACTTTGTTAATAAATTACTTCACTTGTATTCATCAAAGAAGCAACATCAAATCATCTAGCGAGTTTTTTATTGAAGTAGCCAAAGGTTTCATCAAATACTATCTATTATTATTAAAATTGTAACTGCTACTATTTACTACATATATACATACATATGTATAGATTATATAATTGTTGTCTGTTTAGTCATGTAGTTAATATGCTTAGAGTTTTTGTGTGTTATTGTTTTTTTTTTATATGAATAATTTTAATCCTATTATACAATTTTATCTACATACAGTGATATGCATACATTGGGCTACGTTAAGTTGTTTTTATTTCGGTTGAGTTACGTATTTTCATAGAGTTCGAACCGATAAAAATATGTTAATACGGCCTGCCTTAACACTTCCTTACAGGTGCCTCTGCTTCTGGCGCGCCTTTGTCAGTTGGACACGCCAATCGATGATAGGGTTTTCTCGATTTGGTCGTTCCAACGCAAACAAGGTTGTCCACTTCGCCGATTTCCGCAAATCCCCGCATCGTATACCCGTCTTGCCGGAGAATCCTCTTCCATTCAAATGATATAGCCGAGCTAGCGCAGCCGCTGAACGTTAATACGCTGCGTAACGTCCATTACGTTCAGGATCTCACACAGCTATTCGAGATAGCACTGGACCGAAGATCTTAGGTATGTATTTTCTCTCGAATACTCTCAAAGCTGCTGCATCACCGCTTAATAGTGGCCATGCTCCTGTGGCAGAAAGAAGCATGAGCGTCTTGTAGAGCATGAGTTTCGTGGTCCTATTGAGAACATACTAGCACCTGTTGGTAAGAGCGATCCTGATCCTTGATCTCTCTCGCCTTTCCTGCTCACTCTTTTTGCGCGTGAAAAGGCGTCGCTCATCCCTCTTGTATACGACGTTTTTCGTTGCATCTGCCTTACGACCTTACTTATCGTATCCTTAGTTTCGTTGGGATGGGCGCTCGAAACCAAGGACTATTTCCGCAGTAGTGCGCATTGAATGGGAGATGTTGGTCCACAGTCCACCAATATCGCTGTCATTGGCGATATACGTCTTCGTACTTAGCGTAGCAGGCTTCTTTAACCGCATTGTCCTTTTCTGCCGTCGAGAAGTGAGCACAAATTAAGCTGATGTTGTCATAAAATATTGCTCTGATGCGGAATGTGGTTATTCTTTCGTTCATGGGAATGAACACAGAGACTAGATGGCGAAGTCTCTTATTAATCATAAATCCGCATCCGAATTCGCGCTTATCCGCATGACAGCTGAAGTATATATCGCACGATGAAAGTCTTTTGCATTCTTGTCCTATCCATCCCATTTCCTGTATGGCAGTGATGACAGTCCTACATTTCATGAAAGCATCCGCAAACTTTTTTTTCACTAATTTAATTTACTTCACTTTTAATTTTTCCACTAAAAAAGTATTGTTTTCGCCACTCAATGTGATTTTTTATATAAATAATTAAAAGGTTATTATAAATATTTTCGCGTTAAAAAAAGAAATGAAAAGTAAAAAAAAGAACTTGATTTAGTCGAATGATTGTCTATCACTGTATACACTATTTGTATGTATAATGCTCAATAGCTGTTAAGATGTCCATTTGTTTTCTATAATTTATAGTTTCTAGTTTTAGGCAACAAGTTGTTTTTTAATATACAAATTTGTAAATATACCCGTGTAATATTATATTTTTTGTTTTTGTAAATAAATGTAATTATTAAAAAAAATAAAACAAGAAAATATTTCGAAAAATTCGAAACTTTTTGACATTTTCGCGAATACATTAAATAACTTGTCACTTGCAGATATTGGTTAACATTAAAGCACTGATATATACAACGATTCGCACATATTATTATCCGCTTGAAAGACGCTACAATGGTACGGCAGCCTTATAGGCTCGGTTCCAACAGTTCCGTTCAATTTGGAGCTGTCGGTGTAAATTTGCACGGAGTGCTTTCCGAGGTGGGTCGCACTATTTTTCCAGATTTCGTTTCCCGGAATCGATGTCCTGAATCTCCATGTGAAGTCGAACCGTTGTATCATGTAGTTACTGCTCCCGACAGCTCCAACTTATTTCAGGATTCTTGTGTGGCCAGTATCCAAATCTAGTGCCGATGTAGGTGTAGTGAGCAGGACATCACTAATAATAATTCAGACAGATCTCTGCAACTGCCGTATTAGGTTAAAATTCGTTGTCCTGTCAAGGACTTCCCTGGGTCATCCTCGACCCTCTTTTCTTCCATTGCTGCAAGCGTACAGGTCAATGGAAGCCTTTTTCTTTCTGTTAACGTTGTTCGACAGCTTCCTATCCAGAATAAGTCCTAGAATGTGGACCTCATCCTTGAGTCCCAGGTCCGTCTAGTTCAGTTTCGGTAGTCTGAAAGATGGTGGCTTGTACTTCTCGTCCGGATATAGCGCCTAGTTCCACACTGTTAACGGCTCCTTCAATATCTCGGAAAGGAACCAGGGTATACTCCTTTTGTGACAGCAATTTTTCTATTCTACGCGACAGGCTGTGCCTGACAGTTTCAACATCTCGTCCCTCGTCGTATGCGTGCTGTCACCTTAAAAGAAAATTTCCGTCCAGGGACTGATGCAGATTAATACCAATTAGTCTCTCCATGGTCTTCAATAAGAAGGAGGAGAGACTTATGGGTCCAAAATCCTTAGGTCTAGTTTGGGAGTTTCACCAACCTTCGATTTGAAGACTACCCTCACTCTACACCATTCCTACGACACGTGGTTCGTCTGAATATTGGCAATGAACATCGCCTCGTGTAATTTCGATGTGTTTAAGTTCCAGATGTCCGGTTCCGGTGGATCTGGTTTAAATCCATCTATCACCCATTTTATTACGTTTGTAGACATAATTGAAGTGTGGTCTCCGTGTGATCTGTCCCGGTGAAAAGTGGGTATCCACAAGAAGCTCCAGAGTTTCACTTTCAGAGTTAGTTCACGAGCAATCGATCCTTTGCAGCACATTCGTTACATAAGAATTTATCCTCGTGTTCTTCTTAGCACGTCTCAGAATTCTTTTGTAATAGCCTAGAGGCATTTTATAATTTAATTTAATAAAGGGCGTTAGCCCTTTGTAAATTTACCTACAGTAGCTTCAAGCTCAGAAAAAATGCGCGTGAGTGGGTCCATACCCAGATTGACAATCGCCCTTACACTATTATTCCCTTTATCAAGACAAAATTCAATATGATCAGAGAAGGAGTGTTCTTCCGAGACCTTCCAATCTCTGACGTTATCGTAAATATTCTATTTTCTTTTAAATTTTTTAGAGATAATCAATGAGAGACTCACCCCGTGCATTGACGTCCGTGCTGTCCCATATAGCCTGATGAGAGTTGGCGCCACAGCTAATCAGCAGGCCAAGCGCTTTAGTCTCTTCCCTTGATCTGGTGGATCATGTGGCATTTAACAGGAGAAGATCCAGTATTGTTTACAGTTGATCTTCGCCATTACTGTAGTTAGGCCTTCATTGCTGAAAATAGGAAGGAAATATGCCATTAAGTTCTTTTCCATGTGTATGTTGGATCTGGTCCTACCTATACATTTGGTTTGAACCACCCTTGTTGGTTATAGACGATGGTAATGTCTTCTCCACTGTTCGCCAGCCGTAGAAGTAGTGAAGCCGACGCTGCTTTGTAGTGGTGGAGATTTACTTGATTTCCTCCACCATCGTTATGTCTAGTCCTTCTTTTCCTCTTCTAGAAGCTCCGATTCTCTGAGCAACATCACAAAAACAGATACCATAACTGGCTCTGGATTGGGTATGGATCTTCACATTATCCAGGCCGTTTTTGCTAGATGTAGGTTCGGATTTTGCAGCAACCTCGCTCTTGGTAAGACCTTTTGGGCTATTTATGTTCTTGTATTTCTGAGGTTTCAGGTTTCTGGCCTGCCATTCCATTAACCACTTCCTTTACCTCCATTGTTGAGACGGGTGTTGGTTTTGCACCCGAACGCGAATTTTTCCGAGTTCCGTTCTCGGCCTCCATAAGGAAGGACTTTTTATTATTTGCTACATTATGTTTATGTGCATTTATTTAAATTTTTGGTCCCACAAGTTTCGGATAAGGGGATGGTCAACCTCAGCGGGGATCCGCGGCCAAGTATCCAGGATACTCTGTTAGCGACTGGGATATTTTTGATGGGCCCCCAGCCAGACTGACTATTCTCTATCCTATGATGGGAGCCATAATTCACCAGACCATATGATTAAATGAGTATGAATTACCACCTTAGCTGATGCACGCGCTAACGGGCAACTACCTTTTCCAGCCGACACCCATGTGGAGGGTTCGGTAGAGGATTTTCGTCGTGCATCATGGTAGAGGATTTGAAACAAGTTTTCACAACATGATATTGAAGTTGCTTGGGGCTTGATTATTGCCAAATACCATTAGTAACGTGAATCTTCTGTTTATAAATCACCTATCCCCTAGAAATGTAAACGTAATCAGGAGCAAATTTCGAAGGCTAGTGGATACCTTAAAATCCGAGATTATTGTCACAACAGCTATAAAGCACAACTCTCTTATCGCGTGACGTCATGTTCACACAAGAACTGCATCTACTACGGAGCAACTCGAACAGCACGAGATCAGGACAGCTGGAATTAAATTCTAATTGAGGTTGTCTGCTACCAAGCTGGAGAATCGCAACATCATTGTCTTGAAACGAATTTTTAACCAACAAAATTATTTACCGTGGACCATAACAGATTATAATCATAACAGTTGTACTCATGAAACACAATTCCATTCATTCATTGGTCAAAACTGATCGCTTGACTGTTTTGCACTCTGGCGTGTGCCACCTTCAGGAGATATACATAATTGCTCAGTTTTGTCACAGGAGAGGATTAGAAGTAATCGCTCAACTCGGGGTTCGGGCTACTAGATGGATTCAAAATAAACTCCTAACCCCCGAATTCCTTTGGATTCAGACGCGTCACTATTTCTATTTGCGACTTAGAGTTAGAGTTGGTCGCCTGATGATATCTGCAATCTTCAATGCGGGTTTCGATCTATAAGGTGGATACAAAATAAATCCTAATCAAGGTCCAGTAGTTTTATGATAGGCACTATAGACATTTGTAGCTTGCAGGTGTCCTGATACAAGATAATTTCATTGTTGTACAGAAAATAGTCGCTTGAGGCATCTTTAAGAAGATATAATTGCTGACACTAGTGATTAAATTAAAAATTTCGTTAAAAATAGAAAAAGAGCTCATGTGATTGTCAACCAATCTCACCAAATACTCAATGAAACTCTCCTCAACGACAATTCTGGCTTGATCACTGGTTGTGTGGACTACAATTCGATCAAGAAGAGCTCATAGATGTATATGATTGACTACCAATCCCACCAAATACACAGTGAAACTCTCCTCAACGACAATTCTGACTTTTTCACGTATATGACATACTTTTGCCAGCTGTCAACATTCAATTAGGTTGTATTTGCATTAATTTATGTAGGATACATACATCGAAATTATATTTGGAAGCACACTCGAACTCTACTACGCCAGGCTATAATTTAAGCCTTTACTCTCCAACGCCAATTAACTTATTCCAATCGGACCTATACACATTACTAAACGCGGTATTTAAATAAATTATTGGTACCTTTTTTTGCATTTCTTATACTCCTGCAGTGTCTGAAAAAGCATTAGCCGCTAAGGAAAAGACTTGATGTTGCAAATCCATGGAATAATGTAATGGAGATGGTCCCATTGAAATGATTTTGAATGATTTTGTGGAACAACTAATCTGAAATGTATGAAAAACTTACCATTAGTATTAGCTTTAAAAAAAAATGAAATATAACGTCAACTAAATTGCAAAGTAATCTCAAATTACAACGTTTTTATCTTTATACCAATTTTTGATAAGGGGTTTAAAATTTTGCTTAAAGAAATAAAAATTTGGTTCGAAAGCGTGACTTATTATGTATGTATAGTAAAGGGGGTTTTTTTGCATTTTAGTTACCGTTATATATAGCTTTTAAATATTATTATTTTTTCTCTCATATACATGTATACATATTTCAATTTTTTTATTTTTAAATTTTTTTTCATTCACAACATTTTCACATAATATTATTATTATTATTTATAATTTATGTATTTAATTATTTATTTTGTTTCGTTTCGTTTAATTTATTATAATATTTATAATTTGTTTCATTTAATAATTTACTGTATAATGAAATGTGTTTTGTTTAATTTTTTTTCTTTTCTTTTTAACAGAGATTAATTTCTTTTTCTTTTTATTGTATTTCTTTTCCGTTATTGTATGATTTTGTTTTATGCATTAAATACATAAATTTTCTTTAGTTCATTCATTCATTAATTTATTTATTTTGTTTGTTTGTTTAATTTGTTTTGTTCCTTTTATACAATAAATATTATCGCGTCTATGACATGGTTCTTTCATTTCATTTCATTTCAGTTTCAGTTTAATTACAAAGCCTATCTTTAGTTTTTTACTTTTCCATTGAATTTACTTTAAAGTTTATTTGTTTAAATATTTATGAAATGTTTGTTAATATGGTTTCCATCATTTTGTTTTATTTTTTTCTAATTTAATTGTTAATTTGTTTCGTTTTTATTTTAACGTATAAAATTGTTTAACTAAAAACTTAATACTTTACTATTGTTTTCAATTTATTTATTTGTTTTTGTTTTCGTTTTGTTTTATTTTATTTTAATACTTAAATAAAATAAACATAAATTTGTTTTTTAGTTAAAAAATAATTTGTTTTTTTTTTTAGCTTTTTACTTAATAATTGTTTTGTTTTAATCATATATATTAAATATTTGTTTGTTCTTTTTTTAAATACAAAATATACAAATGTCTTAATTAATTAATTGTTTAACTATAAATATTTATATTTATTGATTTATTTATAATCTAAATGATTTCCGTATTTAAATTTCATTTCTTTTATCGTTTAATGTTAACATGTGTTGCTAATTTTAATTTATAATTATTATATCGTATAATTTATTACTTATTGTTTCTAATATAAATTTATTGTTTTAATTTTGTTTTTTTTTATATCTCCTTAGATTTTTTTTTGTTTAAATTTATTTAATTAACTACAGTTTAAGTTCGCTTTAATGTTGAATTTATTTTTATTTCATATTTTAACTATGTTAACAACATTTTAATTAAAACAAAGAAAAAAATGTGTAGTAGGTGTAGTAAAAACTGGGTGTGGCCTTGGTTTTATAAAATTATTTAAACGTCTTTAGTATTATAAAAAGGAGATTTAAATTTAAAACTTTAACTAATAATAAATGCTGCAAGTTAGGGAAAAGTGCCTGTGAAATTCTGCCCGTTACCATTATTGTTTTGTAATTCAATTTTAATTTTATAAATTTATTTAAATTTAATGCCTGTTTCTATATGAGTTGTTTGAAAAGTTAATAAATATTTTTAAGTGGTTTTATTAATTTTCAATCAGTTGTTTTTTTCATATTGTTTTCATCCTTTATTTGTAATATAGAAACTATTGAAGTATCATAATTAGTGCCTTGCAAAACGGCATTATTTTTATTGTTTTAGTTTTATAACTTTAAAATTTTATGAGAAAACGTGTGGAAGCATGAATGTTAAGATACGTGTGAGATCTTTTTCTAAAATTGAAATGTTTAAGCTTTGTAAGCCACAAAATACAGGTCATTATTTTATATATTCAGTCCTATTTATTGTGTATTGTAAGTGAAATTTATTTTCTTTAAAAAATGTAATTCGTTCTATAAAATCATTAAGAAATTCTTTGCTGTAAGGCTATCGAGAGTTGTAAAATCGAAAGAAAAAAGTTTATTTGGTGCGCATACAAAATGCGAAAGTCTGTAAACGATTCAGCTTGACAAACGGTCGAATATAATTCACAAATGTATGCAAAATACAATACGGAAAACGAATTGATTTCAAATAATGTATTCCTGACTGCATGAAACTGCTGTCAATTAATAAAATTCAATGGGCAACATTTCTTGCTGCCTTATTTAACAACGCAAAAAAGCAACAAAACAAAACACTAATTGAAATACATTTCTACTATCTAAATAAAATGTTATTCTATCTGCTCTTACGAAAGTATTGTACTATATTCAAACTAATGTGTGGTGCCATAAATTATGTTCCGATATTGGTTACATTTTTCTTTTCCTATCTGAAAATATTTGCTTCATGTATATTATTAAAACGCAAAATTTTCTGTATATTTTCCCAGAAAAATAAAATGAATAAATCCCTGTTTCTGCACGATAAACATTTCCATGCAATTGAAAATATTTAAGAGACGAACTACAGAAACAGGTGATTAAAAGGTTTTGTTCTCATTTCGTTCAGCTTTTTAGAAATTAATAACGAAATTGATTTATTTTATTGTTACTATTAAAAAGAAAATATTGAATATGGCATTCTAAAGTTATAAAAAATGAATTGTTTGATTTACTTTGGTTTTTTTTTAATTTAAATTGTAAAAATTTCATTTCGTAATAAGGAATCAATATTTTTTTATATTTGAACTAAGCAGTTAAAATGCATTTATGTTTTGTATATGTGGCCTTTTTAATAAACTTTTTAGCATAAAATTTTTCTAGCGAACTACTGAAAACTGCTAAATGGGAAATATTTTTTATATTTCTATTGATTAATCTTAGTATTTATTTAAAACCTTCAAATAATTTGCTAATGTTTCCAATATTCCTGTATACCATGGTTTCACATTGCCAAGAGTATGAGAATATTGTTATATTCGAAAAACATTTTTAGATTGAAATAAATATTTAAAATTTTCTACTGGTAACACATTGTAATTTGATTATAAGGTTATTAAAACAACACAAACCACTCTTTTTTAAAAGCATTTACAAAATTTACAACTCGAACAAGTGAAAATCAATACATTTAAAAAAACAAAAAATCGAATCTTAAAACTTCTAACTCTTGTTGATCAGCGGCATTTAAATGATTTTTTTAATGGATAAAAAATTAGGTTTTAATAATTGTAATAATAATTTAAGAAAGCATTTAAATAAGGACTCTAGACTGATGGAATTTTGAAATTGTTTAACAAAACAACTGTTGTTGTGAATTGTCACAGAAACAAACAAACAAAAAAAAAAAAAAAACAACAAAATCTAAAATAAAATTTGTAAACAATTCAAGAGAAGAATAAATATAATTAAGCAATTTAATAATATTAATTAATACAATAAAAACTGTTATTTGAATTCTAAATAACAATTATTTTAAATACAATCATTTAAAATAATAATATCGGTTAAAATAATAAAATAAAGAAATAAAAATTAACTAAATTGAAAGGAAAGTTTTAAACTAATAATTAAACTTATTAAATAAAATATTAAAAATTAATTACAAGCCAGTGTATTAAAAACAAATTAAAGAATTAAATTATTATTAATAAATAAAATTTAAAAAATAAAAAAATGATATACGAATTCCTGAATATATTTTTTTAAACTACACAATTAAAAAAAAAACAAAGAAATTAATTTTCAAAACAATTCCTTACTATTTTTACCAATTAGCGGTGGTCACCATTACCAACATCACATGATGAGAAATTGAAAACTTGCTTAATAATCTCTCTCTCTCTCTCTATTTAAATTAATTTTACTAAAATCATTGACTATCTACATACGATATAAATACATACTTACATACATATATAAACAGTAATTGAGGGGGGTCTTGAAGGCTTTCTATGTATGAATACTTAAACTTTAAAACCAATTGAATTGCTTGTTGGTGGTGTGGTGTTGGACGACGATGATGTTTTCACTAAACAGTTTGCCGATGTATTGGCTAAAGCGGCATCGTCTAAACTATCTAAATCTAAAGCGGTATCAATCATAGTTGTATCGTGTAAAATACGCAAACGATTTGAGCTTAAATCGCTGGCTGAAGACATTTGCAATTTGACTGTATCGGTGGCGGAAGCGCTTGTACAAGCAATGGAGTTTATGGGCGTTTGTAAAACATCGGGTACATTGTTGGTAAAGGCTAGCCTATTGCTATATTTACGTTTACCGCTTTTGGGTTGGGCTACAAATGAGGCACTCACTGGATCATCTAAATCCAGATCATCACACAGTAAAGTCGAGGGTAAATCTAAGGGATTGTTGGTTATGTTCAGCGCTAGACCTGCAAGCGCTGTTGACTTTCTATTACTCGTTGTCGATGTTGTTGTAGCGGTTGTTGTTGTTGCTGTCGTTGTATTACTACTGTTTGTATTTGTTTGTGTAGGCCTTTTCTCATCAATGAGATTGGAATAGACATGAAGATTCGTGGAGTCTTGTTCTTTGTTGGCAACATTACCAGCTGTTGCTGCAACATTTGGTATGTTGCTATACATGTTCTCAGTTTGCGAAATCGATTTGGGCAAATTCTCCGCTAGCGGAGTACCCATTATGGCAGCCGCTAACAAATTAGAGCCACTGGCTGTTAAAGGTGGCATTTCGGCGAGGTGAGGCGAAGTAGCTGTTGTATTACAACTTGACGGTGTGGCTGTATCCAAGTCACCATTGAATAAATTATTATAACTATCGGAGAGATTATGGCGTTCACGGGCTTTATTTGTAGCTGCTATGGCAGCTACAGCAGCTACTACTTCAGTGGTACCCACTACCACTACCTCCTCATCGTCCAGCGTTTCTGTGCTCAAAGCCAAAGCATTAGCATTACCCAATTCGGCATCGTCTAATTCATCGCCCGAACTGCCATCGCCCGCTCTATGCTTATGATGGCGAAAACGTCTTGTTGACTGATTAAAGCTGTGCAATTGCTGTTGATGTGCTGGTGTATCCATTTGGGACAACGGTATCTCATTGTCTACCAAATGGGCTAAACTATTGGAATTACCTAAAATAGAGAAGAACAAGAGACAAAAAAAGAAAAACCAATAAAAACACAGAATTAGTAAAATGTCATCAAAATATGTTTTAAAATATTTTTACAAAAAATTATTTACAATAAAAACAAACAATTTTATTAGCATTCCAATTATTTGTGTTTGGGGTAATAAAAAAAGAAAACAAATTCTTATAAATAATCTAAAAAAAACAAAAACAAATTATGAATTCTAAAAATTAAAGAAAAAAAAAGAACGGATATAAAATAAATTTTAAAAAGCTGTAAAATAAACATTTTGTAAATATTAAATAAAATTATTTATAAATAAAACTATTATACGAAATAAGCGGCAACATATTCAATAAACTTAAGCCAGACATTAGTTTCAAGTATCAAGGAACTTGTGGTTTGACAATCAATTAGAATTTATTTTTAAAAATGGAAATTCAAAAGCTTAAATAAATAAAAAAAAATTTAAATCTTATTTGATTATATACATAACGCCTGAAACTAAGGACCAAAAAATGCTTGTTTCATCTTATAAAGACATCGCAAGGTTAAGAAAACTGCTTTAGTATAAGAGAAATAGAGAGCTCCATTGCCTCGATAATTTGAAATACAGATTGAGGCCGTGATCAAAGCGTTATCAATTCGAATTGTAGTATTCGTTGGGCATTATTATTTGAAGATCTTTGTGCTTAGTCACCAACTAAAGTGGAAACATTGAGGATAGCCGGGTAGTGCTTGTAATATTAACATTTGAAAACGCGATAGAAGTGATTTCCTAAGAACATTTTCTACGTCCACTCAGAGCTGGACAATCGCACAAAGTCGCTTTACGATATTTATTTCATCAAGCCAACTGCTGTAAATTTTCTTTCATACCTTACTCCATCGTACAATGGATCGGTAGGTGGTACCATATTATACTTTGAAAATTTCGATGCCTTCTTATGATTTTGCTTAGATCATAAAGAATTAAAGATCTTCCAAGACTTTTTCTAGATGAGGATGATTCATATTCGGGAGCTTATAATGACTCTATATTTCCCAGGATTTCCGTCTATTTTTTGTTATCATTTGTTGCCGAAATGTGTTAATTTTCGATTCGAACTGTGCAGACTTTTATGATTTACCAGGCTTGGTTTCTGTATAATAAAAATTCCAAGAAATTGGGTACAAAAACTAGCTGAAACGCAATGTCTTTGAATGGTCTAGCAGGCCGTCTGGCGGTCTTGACATCTACTGGAGATAATTAATTAAGAATGGCCAAAGAACAGATGCTCTGAGGAGCTCTTTGACGCACCTTGTAGAACGTAGAACTTAAACAGTCTAAAATGTACGAAAAATTAAAGAACTACTGATTGGAAATCATCCAATCATTATCACAGATGCCGTTTATGTTGGCTTGTATTATTAATTGTACTCAGAAAAATCCCTGCACATACTGTTAAACGATTAACGATCTGATTAGCTCAAAAGATTCGTAACTCTTCAGCTCTTTGAAAGTATAGGGTTTGTGACACTGATTTCTTAGATTACAATAATAATACCCAACTGAATTATTATTTTTTTTTGACGTAAAACTAAACAGGTTGAGATTTTCGACGCTTTAGGAAAACTGCTTATTACAAGCAGACAATAATTGAGCATTCGATTAAGCCTTGCTTCATAATTTTTTTTCTCTGAGAAAACGTCTTTTGCAGAATAAAAATAGCTATTGATCACTAAATAAATCCTTTTTTTTTTAGAGAAATAAAATGGAGTCCCTATTATGATATTATATCCTACTTTACAGTTGATCAAAAGAGTGTGCAACTTAAACGAACAGTAAAAATAAAAATTAAATTAAAGAGAGCAACAAATAAAGCCCAGAACAAAGACCAACTAGCGATATAGAACTTTTCATTTTCAAATACCATTTAAAAGGACCTGATGTTACACATTTCATCTTTGATACTTAAAATCATGTCTTTAACAATTATTTACAAGAATTAAAAAAATAAATTCTTAAGGCATTTTAATCTAAAATCTACATTTGCAAAGTAAATTATAAAATTATAAATAAGGAATTACAAACAGTTTTAATATACTTAAATAGGGTTGTTTAATTACTTTTTTATTTTCAAAACAAATTTTTGGCAAATATTAAAAAAGTTTCATTTTTTTATTATATTATTAACTACTTGCAATAAATAATTTGTATATATTTTTCGAAATGAAATATATAATTTATGTTTTTGTTTACATCCTCATTCAAAAACTTTGAGAACGTTCTTCAATTCCAAGTAGGGGTTCAACTAATTCAGGGGCTTCAAAACAATAACGAAATAGAAGTCGAAAAAAAACAAAGATAAAAAGAAAAAAAAACAAGAATACAAAACAGTAGTATTAACGGTTTTTTTTTTTAAGGAAGATAGTTAAGTTTAGTATGAAAGAAAAAAAAAAGAACGAAGAGGAAGAAGTTTTTAGTTGGCCGAAATGTTGGAAGGAGGAGAGATTGTTGTACAGTATTAAGCAGGAGTAGGCAAAGGTATTGAATTTTATTAAATTTCCGATTAAAATATAATATTTTGTAAAAAATTTTAATGTAATTTTGATACCAAATGAATGAACATATTCTGATTAAAAAAGATGAATAGTTGTTTTCGAAGTATTGTTTTTTTAATTTAAAATATTTTGCATACTGCTCGCCTTATCTCCATACTCAATACTGTTTGTGAATTTTTGAAATTTCAATGAATTATGAATTCAATGTTTATAACATGATTTGGAAATGTTTTGTAAGTCGTATTTGAAATGGTACGCGTTTAGATCAGTGATTTATTGTTTGAAAATATTTTGTTATTTTTTTTTTAATTCTTTCGATTTAAATAATATATTTAACAATATCTTATTAAAAACAATACAAAACTCAAATGCTTAACTTGTACTAAAAAAAACAAAAAAAAAAATAAAAAAGAAAACAGAATCTTGTAAAATATTTTTAAAGTAAAAATAACAAAGAAGCATTGGCTTATAAAATACGAAGAAAAAAAACGGAAAAGGAAATCATTAAATATTGCAAAATATATTTGTAAACAGTGAATTACCATAAAACAAAAAACTGAACAAAGTAGTAAACATTTATTACAATAAAAAAAATTGAAAAATAAACTTTTAAACAGAAACTAGTAGTTTGCATAATTAAATAGTATTTTTTTTATAAATTTTTAAGTACATATTTAATTTTTTTTGTGTTATAGAAAATATAAAGGAATAAAAAATTTCGATATTTTAATTTTACAATGAACTATTTTGCTTTTAATTTTTTTTTTTAATTAAAAAATAGTTCTGTAATTTTGTTTGTTTTTGTTTTTTAAACTCACCGTTGAAAGAATTGCTCAAAAATATCATGTTTTTTTATTTTTTTGTTAACCGCTCAAATATTTCGCATTTTATTTATTTGTTAACGAAGCATAAGTAAGAGTTAAAGAAAATTTTTAAAACGTTTTGATTTCGTTTGTTTTTTAAGAAAAATTTATTATGTTTTGTCAAAATAATATTCAAGTAAAAAAAGATGGAAAGAAATAAATTAGAAATCTAAACCAAAACGAAATTTTATTAATCGCTCAAAGCCGATCTAAAGAAAGATATAATCTACACCATACTTGTTTTGTTTTAGTGCATGTGCATATGGTGTCATTAGTGAAATAAACCAACTTTGTTAAACCGTAATCTGTTAAAAATTGCTGCTATTTACGTAAGGAATAGTATCTAAACCAAGAATATTTAAAAAAAAATTTATTTAGAACTCTAAATTGGTTTAAGTTTGATGGATAGCAAGTGGTAATACCGCTCTCAGTTGCAATGGACCAAATAAGTCCTCAGTGGGATTATGTAAAACGAAACTAACCGCCTGTATTGGAAATTAAAAGCGGCTAAGTTATATATTTCAAATCAATTTAAAGTTCTCTGGAAACAATGGATCCCATACGTATAGCCTTAGACAGGATTACAACCTAGCTTCCCACACCAACCATGTGAGTGTTAATTTTATCCATGAATGGCGGGGCTTAGAATTTAGCGGCAATTCCAAACGACAGATTTGAAAAATTGTTCATGTGAATTTAATTTACTCCCAGAGTTCTTGCCAGAAGACTGCTGAGAGGATGTCGCCGAAAGAAATATTTTTAGAAAGAAAGAAATAATTTTTATTGAAAATATTTGAACCGCGAGCTTTTATCTAATAAGCCAACACACTACCATCCAGACTACAGCGACAGATTCCGTTCTATTTTAAGGGCGAATTTTTCCATTCTGGCGGTATTTTTTAAACGGAAAGAAACATGGGTGTTTATTCAACATCAGAATGATCGATAATAAAATTAAAACGCACAAGAGTCTTAAACTTTATTAAAATCTCGAATGTGATGAATATTTTTTTAATACAAATGAAGACTCCAATAGTCCTGTGGTACGGTGCTTGGCAACCTAAAAAGAAGACTATTTGAGCATCCAGAATTTATTGGCAGAACGTGAAGAGCCAAATGAATTTAATAATTTCATTGTCCTCTCATTATCGCTTTTAAGTTATATATATTGGCTGATTTTACAGGTGGTAGTGGGCAACTAAGTATTTCAATTTCCTTTTCACCTGGTTAGCCCAGAGGCACATGACAAAAATTAAGAAGTATTTATTCACAAATTAATAAATGATATCCGTCCGTTTCAATTCGGAGTAAAAATATAAATAATATACAGACAATATAGCACAGACCATGTAATTTTAACAGAAATGTTTTACGACATTGAATTTAAATTTAAAATCATGGTGTAGATTATAACTTTGAATGCGATTTAAAATAGAAGTGTCCTAATGGAATAATTAATTAATAATTGTAAAATGAAGTTTTAAAGAAAAGTTATCCTTAATTTATAGAAGAATAAAAATTATGTATGTATGTAAAGAGAAAAGAGCACTCCTTAAGATAAATTGAAAAAGTTAAAATAAATGAATAATAATTAAAATAATTACCCTAAACAAAAACAACATAAAATTAACAAGTTGCTAATAAATTATATGGCTAACTTAATATACAATAAACCAAAAACAAGAATTAAAAATATTTAAATAAAAACCAAATACATATTGAAATTAAAAATATAAATTTATAAAAATATTGTTTTTTTTAAATAAATACTAAAGACGTAATAATAATCATAATATACTTTGTTTAAAGTTAATAAATGTTGTTTAATGTATGGATAATTATTAAAAGAATTCAATTAGTTTTTAGTTTGTAGTGTTCAATGGTGTGATTTGAATTGATTTTTTTTATTGTTGTTGTTGAATTTCAGTTAATTGTTTAGGAATTTCTGAAGATGATGTTGAAAAAAAAAAATTATTTGTTTAATGGTTTATTTGAAGCTTCAGCAACATCCATTTTGTTCCAGTTTAGTTTTATAATTTAATTAAAATTAATATTTTTGTTTGGTTTGTTTGTTTTTAAAAAATATTTGTTTTTGTTTTCTTGTTAAATGACAACAATTTGTTTGTTTGCTTTTTTATATATATATATATATACTATTATGTATTAACACTTATTTAGTTTCGTTTATTTATTTATTGTATTTCATTTTTGTTTTTAATTTTAACACTTAATATTTAATAAATAATTTTTATACGTTATAATCGTATGTATGTATGTATATATTATTTTTTATTTATTAAAAAATTATTATTATTATAATTTTATTATTATAATTTTTGTTGTTTGTGTAAAGGAACTTAAATATGAGTTTCTTTTCTTCATGTTTTCTGTTTTTTTTTCAATAATTTTGTTTAAACGGCAAAATAATTTCATTCTTTCTTTCTTTTTTTAATTATTTCATTTCTTATTTATTTCTAAACTATATTTTTGGTTTTTGTTCATTCGTTAATAATTGTTCTTTTTGTTTGTTATTTAAAATGGCAGTTTCTAGCTATATTATCAATAATTTTAGTTTCCTTTATTCCGTTTTTGAATATTTTCAATTATTTTAACTTTATAACTGTATAATTTCGTTTCATTTATAATTGTTTTGTTTGTTTTTCTGTTAAATTATTAAAATTTGTTTGTTTTCTTTAGTTGAGTTTTTATTACTAAAACTACAAATATTTTTTATATTTAATTGATTTCTTTTCTTGTTGTTTATATTTTTGTTTTTTAACCATTTCAAATTGAAACCTCATATAAAAAGTTACAAAATTTTTTTTTTAACTAAATTTGTTTTTTTGTTGGTTTAGTTTTAAAAAAGTATTCCTTTTCATTCAGTTATTATGTATGTATTATTTTTACCGTAAAAACACATTATTTTTATAAATATTTACCTATAATTTAAAAATAAATTGTTTAATATCTAATTTTATAAGCACAGCTCTGGATTTTAACAGAAAACAAATATTTTACCGAACGTTTCAGAATGTTTCTATCGGAAATCACACTTGAAAGGAACTTGTCTAAGACGTGGGAAACGACTTTTGCTGAATCAGATAAGATTTGTAGAAGAACTGTTTGTGGAATTATTCATCTTCACTTTGCAATTAAATTTCCTGCAGCCACACACGCCACTTTATTGTATTTTTCTTCAAACAACATCAGTTATTATTTTATTTCTATTAAAAAAGAGAATAGATTTTGAGTTACCATAGTCAAAAAATATAAAAAACATTTCTTTGAATCTTTCTTACTTTTACTAAGAGTTTTCAAGTTTAAATTGAAATCAAAAATTTCTTTTAGCCAGGCAATATGTGTTCTAAAGATCTCTTTGCTATTAAAGGGAAATGCCACTAAGAGGAAATTTGAGTTATGCACCAGATTATCCAGGTATTACATGAGTAAGTACTCAGCCTTTTAACAAGGGCACTATAGACATAAAGCACACTTTTTTAGAATCATGTAGATTCTGTGAAATAATGGGAATAGATAATCGGAACATATACTTGGAACATGTGAGGCTTTAAAGTACACCACGAGGAAACACCTGAGTGCATATCAGGTACTGGACACACAATTATTTTTGTTGATACTGGTCAGCATCCTGAATAGGTTTGGACGAGAAATATATCCTTGTTATGAGTGTACCCTATATAGATCGTATGGTGGCATTAATATGGCACCTCTTTACGACACAATTTGTTGTAAAGACATAGTCTTCGTCGTTTTTGCAGGGCTCATTCGTCAGTTATCTATAGATTAATTAATCGCAGATGAATAGTCACTCGTTTTGCCTCTTTAAGTTACAGAAAAAGTATTTCATTTTTCTTGTTACGTGGTGTTAAATAGAACTTGGTTTTCCTCGTTTAAATTCATTGCATTGCATAAGAAGGCTACATTGATATAAAAAGTTTTAAGGGTTATATATACATAGTATAGAATTATAATTATGATAACTTCTCGTATGGAATTGTGCAACCTTTTTAGTTTTTGAAATAAACATATTTAACACACGTATACTAACAGTTCAGAATTGAAATGTGTATAATAATCAAGTCCCTGCTTTAGGATTAAGATGAAATTGGAAGTTGAAATAAAACAGAAACTGCTTTCAATTGAATTGTATGTAACATTTCTTTTCTATAGAAAAGTTTCGAAATTCAAAAAAAAAAATATAAATTGTTTATAATATAGAGATGTGCTTAATATCATTACACATAATTTCATTAGTTCGTAATACATATAAATTGTTTGTTATCTTTATACTTAATAATATATAATAATTTTCTTCTCTTTATTATTTCTTCTTCATCTTCTTTTTCATTTTAATATATAAACTAAATATAATATATAATTTATAATTCTTTAGGAAGCGCTTTTGTATATCAACAAATTATCATACAAATATGAATTTTTAATATCAATATTTTACTCTTTTTATAACATTTAATAAAAATAAACAAAAAAAATTATGGTATTAAAAACGAATTTCAATTCTATTTCTTCTTTCCAAATGAAGAAACGAAGAAACTAAATTCCTGGTATTTTAACGTGATGTAAACGTTTAACGTTTAATAGTTTTTTTTCTGTAGCAGTCATCGTCATATGTTTTCATTAAAGACTTGGCGGTGGCGGTGGTGAGGCTATATTGTTTTTTTTTCTTTTTTTTTTTAATAAAACATTTTTTGTTTTAAAAATAACTTGTAATATCTGGGTAAGATCAATTAAAATAAAATTAAAAAGTAATTTTAGGGTTAAAATTTTTGTTTAAAAATAATTTTTACATATAAAAAGATAAAACAAAATAAATTAAAAATAAAAAATAAATATTAATAGATTAATAACGATAATTATTATTATTTGTATTATTATTATAGTAGTAGTAGTAGTAAATCACTTAAATGATAATATACTATATTATTTTGAATTCTTTTTTTTTTTTGTATATTATCAATTAAGTGGTTTAAGTTAATATTGTTTTACAGGATATTTAGTTTAAACACTGTGCTAGAGTAATGAAAAATTTAAATGAACCATTTACTAGAAATAATAAAGAATAATTCAGTGTCTTAGAAGGTGGAGTAGGGGGTCTAACTACAGGCTTTACTTTACACACATTAAAGGTTTTACGAGGACTCTATCATATATTACATAATGCAGATATACCAGCAGCACATACCAAACAGCCAGATTCACATTAATACGTATAATAATGGATTGTGGGGGGAAATTTTACTGGGTTTAAACCAAAAAACAATTTTTTTTGTGTATATCTACAGGACATTTAATAAGTAAGGCAAGCAATTTTATTATACTTCTTAAAAATAAAGAGTTATACTGTATCATAAAAACAAAGCTTTTTAAAAGCCAAAGTATATGTATATATTACTTGTAATAAAAATAAAAAAAGATATTTTGAAGCAGATATCTGATCAATACGTTCAAAGTGTTTTAGGGTTTTTGTTTTCTTAACCCTTAAAAACGAATAACTTAAGCTTTTTTTTCTTATCAGAGAAGGAGTTTTACAATGTGGCAAAATAGTCAAAACTTTAAAGAACAGTGGCAATACTCTTTATAGAATATCAAAATTAAAAACAAAAATTAATTTATTTTAAAGTGTTTCAAAAAATTAAGCAAAAATTACGCACTTCCTATAAAAATTAAAATTTTCGCTCTTATGCCTATAAAAATACTCAGGAGCTAGTAATGAAATGAAATTATAAATAATAATAAAATTTACTAAAATTATACTTGAAGATTGAGCTAAAATCTCGGCTTAGGAGTTAAGTATTACAGAGATTAGTATATCAAATGACTACGCATCTATACTCTTCGAACTAAATAATCTGAGGTACTGTTTACTATACTTCAGATAGTAAATGAGACAAAGTTTCATAATAGCAGAAGCTTAGGTCATATCACAATCAAAAGAGATACTAGCCTCTGAATACACAAGCCCGGATATTGGGTATACATTTTAAAGGCTTCTGCAGAAGCTGTAACGACAGGGAAAAGGAGAGAGTACAGAATATCTTCTCTGTCAAAGCCCGGCCCTTGACAAGCTAAGAAAAAGAATTACTGGGTACCCAGTTTTTATTAACGGAATGTATTTAACTAGTCGAGTTGAGTAAAATTCATACCTTCACATACATAATCTTTGGAACGGCTGAGAGATATGAACCAAAAGTTGTATTTATATGACGGAATAAAATAATATTGGGATCTAATAGAACCCAAGTAAGCGGGGCCCATTTTGGTCCTAACTTTTTTCATATTTTTAAAAACACATTCATGCTGATTTCACTTCTACCATTTAATGGTTTAGCTGAGCGTCACTCACTTAATAACACCGCTTTTTTATATAAAAAAAATCAAAAATAATCAAACAAAAAAAATTAAAAATTTTCCTTAAAGAATTTGCCACTGCCTTACGAAATCTTTCAAAACTTGCTGTAAAAAAAAATTGTCCCTACACTGGATATTACAAAAATCATTCCAGTCTTTAATTTTCGAACTGCTTAATAATGAATTCACATCGTATGTATTTTTTTAATTCTTCTTTTTTAATATAAATTTTCTTTTTTACCTCATACCGAATAATAAAATAATTTGCGTGTAATTTTGAATTCATTATAAAGCAATCCTTTGCTTTTGATTTGTTATCATCAAAATATTCTATAATCTTTAAGTTTATTCAAGCAATACTGACGTAATAGCTAGAAACTATTTTTCGAACATCACATCTCAATTTTCAATTTTCGCCCTGTTTACAATTTTATTGATTAAAGCCAATTAAACAAAGGAGTGGAAAGGTGATAATATGGTGAATAGAAAGTGGACATAAAAACTAAGACATTTAACAACAACAATAGGATTAAAGGGAATTGTTATATGACTCTATCAATCCCATATATTTAAATATATGTATTTATAAAGATATAAAATAACGTAGCATACTTTCAGGTGTCTCAAAAAGATGTCTTCAAAACCTTTGAAATGTTGTAACAATTTTTTTAGATAAGAAATTCCGATTTTCAAAACTTACAAAATTGTGTATAATATTCTTAATAAAAAATATTTTTTCCAATTAAAAAAAAAAAAAAAATAACAAAGAATGTAACATATCTTCAGGCGCATGTTTGTTAGGGGGTCTTGAAGGAAGATATACTTTCATGTAAGCAAATTAACTTAACAAGATGTTTTAAAGGATGCAGGAATCCTTTGAAGAATGTAGGCATTATATTGCATAGTATGCCTTTCAAAATTCAAGTTTTTTTTCTAAATTTTACTAGAATTTGAAACTTCTAGTATTCATTCGTTTATTGGTCTTAAAACATTTACTTTAAAAAGTATTTATTATTGTGTTTTAAAGAATTGGTCTTAAAATTCCCCTAATTATCCGCAAGCTTTATGAAATAATTAAAAAATAATTTTGAGAAAAAATTAATAACATTAAAATTAGTAGCATACTTTTAGGTAATTTAACAATTTTACAGCACACATGGAGAACATTCTTTGGTATTAAATTATTTACCACAGTTTTCAATCCTTAATATATTATTTTGCAGACTTGGTAGACGGTAACAGCAACCTTGAGACTGCGATTTAAGAACATCAAAGATAATTTAAATCATAGCATACTTTTAGGTGCTTGAATATTTATAAGGTAAAGGGGGTATATTATTAATAGCATTTCACAACACATACACAAAGGACTACATTACAAGGCTTTCAATTTTCGTCTTTTTTTCAAAATATCAATCTTTTAAAGACCATTTGCACTGACAACCGAAAAGAATATGATTTAAATGAATATTTCTTTTTCTGAATTTCACCTTAGCTTTTCCTCTCCTTTAGTATTTCTTGTATTTTTTTATTTTTCTTTTTTTTTTTGAGGGTTTCGTTAATTTAATTTTGTGTTTCGAATCGTTTTCAATTTGTTTAATTTGAAATTTATAACAAAGGCAACAACAATTAATTTAATAACAACAGAGATAGAAGATGTAGTAGAACTATTATTATTATTGTTATAATTATATGGAGTAGACCCAAAATAGTATTCATGGATTTCGTACTATGACGAATCGCTACCTGCTGCATCTTCTATAATTGAATTAAGATCAATATTGAATGAATATTCATAAAGATTTGAATAACGATCACGCTCCTTCCATGGTGATCGATGATTCATGTAAAGATTTCGTTTACTAACACGAAATATTTGACTGTCTTTGATCGATTGATCGTCATCGCATGGCTCACCGCCGCCACCAAAGTCACATTCACGTATAGTCAGACGGTTCGTCGGCGATTTCAGTTCGAACAGCACCTCTTGATGTTTGTAACGCGGCCGCATTGGTAACGGCTGATAACCGGGCAGGGTAACCTTTTGTGAGTCCACCGACTGCGTCGATTGGCGGCGCACACCACGCCCCTTATTAAAGGGATAGCTAAGAAATATGTTTGAACTATTCGAACTGTGTTGCGGCGAATAGTATTTGTAGTCGGGTGCGGGCGGTTGGGGTCCAGCCGTCTGCATTGTAGTCAGTGTAGTGGTGCTACCCGTCGGGACTGTCGAGGCTTGCAGTTGCAGTGTAGAAGGACGTTTCGGTTGTTGCAATGAAACACCTGTCGCCGAAACAGGCGTTATGGCAGGCAAAGCTTGTGACGAGCCCATCTGTGAGGCCGTCGACGGATGATGGCTAGGATGGTGATGATGCAACAGTGGCAAAGGCGAGTTACGCGTATCGAACGACGGTGAAAGAGGTAAGTGTAGTGAACGCTTAAGATTTAGTCTATACGTCGAAGCAGCTGGCGAATGCACCAGCGAGGGTGTAGCTAATGCACTGGGTGTCGCTGACATTGATGACATTTGTTCGGGGTGTAACTGAAGCTCTTGTTGTTTTTGATATTTATTATTAAATTGATGAGCAGGTGGTAATAGTGTTTGTAGTGAACATTTTTGATGTTGATGTTTTTGTTTTTTGTGATGATGTTTTTTACGTGACTTACCATTTTGTAAATTATC
Source organism: Sarcophaga variegata (assembly GCA_932273835.1). NCBI lineage: Eukaryota > Metazoa > Arthropoda > Insecta > Diptera > Sarcophagidae > Sarcophaga > Sarcophaga variegata. The sequence continues at coordinate 86,598,191 of OW026362.1, read as the reverse complement.
ATAGCTGCGCGGTCGATAAACACCGCCAGCTGTAGCACTAGCATCCATGGCTGATGATGAGGTATTCGACTATATATGATTATATAGCATATACATATATACATAGATAGATATGTATTGTATATAAATTGGTTTTATTTTTTTTGTTTGTTTTGTAAATAAAAAACAAAAAAATAAAACACCCACATGACCACAGTATATGAAAATAAGGCGTGGGAAGAGTTGTCAAGGTTTGGAAAAGTGGAGAGCGTGTGTGAGAGTTGAGACCATGTTGATGAAGAATTTTAAACCATAATTTTTAAATGTTGTTGTTGGTTTTTGTTTGTTGAAGTAGTTGTTGTTGTTGTGGTGGTGGTGGTAGTTGGAGGTGGTATTGTTGGAAGTAATGTTAAAGATGAAGTGTGATGAAGTTTGTAATTTTTTTGATCGTTTTCGTAACCAGAAATAAACAAGAAAAGAATAAACAAAGTGCATTATTAGAAATAAATTTGTTTTTTTTTTCTTTCTTTTAAGAAATTTATTTCGTTTTTTTCTTAAGAAAATCAAAAATAAAAGAAGATAAGTGCCTTAATCTAAGTAGAAGAAGAAAACTTTAATTTTTGTATTTTTTTTAGTTTTGAAATCGTTTAAAAATTACACCGAGAGAGTTTTAAATGGAAAAAATCTATTTAAGCCAAGACGTAATGCTAAAGAAATGTTTTTGACGACAATATAAACTTACCTCATCGTAATATCTTGATTTAAGATCGGAACCGCCTATACTAATGCCACCACCGGCTCCTGATATAATTGGCTGAGAGGTAATCATGGCGCTACTGGCCACATGAGTGGCACTTATAACATCACTAAGTGGATGGCGAGGACTTGAATGCTGTTGCATTTGTAAAATGTATTCGTCTGTAGCAATGCCACGCCTATTAAACGTACAAAAAAATTAAATTAACACTTTATTTAGATGGAGATTAAATACAAATGTATGAACCTACTAACCGATCTATTAGGGAAGGTGTCATAGGACCACATAGTATATGACAACAATTTAAACATATATTGCCTCTAGAATATGGATTTAAATTACGTTGGCCACCTTTTGAAGAAAATGAGCCTTTGAGCTGCATATTAAAGAAACAAAGAAAATATTATTCACAGTTTTAAATTAATTTGTTTAAGAACATTTAATTAAAAACAAAAAATAAAGGATGGAAAAAGAGAAAGAAAACAATTGTAATACATCTTCATTTGTTGTTTGATCACTGGTGGTTAAATATGTATGAAATCCGGCTAAACCGATCACAGACCAGATGGAAAAGAAACATATAAATACCACAACCACGGTAAATGGTGCCTTTTTTATAACTTGAAATACTTCCGGTTCAGTTTTCATTACTAAAATGAAAAGAAAGATAATCATATTCCTTTATTCAAACAGAGTTGAAAGTTAAGAAATTAAAGGAATACTACTTACATAATACTAAATGCGTCACAGAGCATGAAAATATGAATACGGCTAAAAAAGCCAAAGAGACTAGAAACAAATAAAAGAAGCGATAGTTACGTTTGCCCACACAATTGCCAACCTGAAAAAGAAAAAAAATTAATAAAAATTATATTAAATATTAAATATTTTAATATTATTTACAGAGAATACTTGGTTATACTTTTAGGCTTATAAGAAGAACAAAAATAATGGAGTATACCTTAAGGCTATTTCATAATTAAACCCTGTTATTACCTCTCTCCTGTAAGTAGTGTGTGTTCAACTATGTATTTTTAAATTGTTAAACATTTTCAAGATGGAGGCAAGTTCACTTTTAATTTAAATTTTTTCACTTTTAATTTCGAAAATATTTTTTTTCTTATTTGCAACCCTCATACTATTTATGAGGTCTCTTAAAAGATAGGCCGACCAAGATAAATGCAATTTGATTTAAATTTTTTCTACGTTAAGCAAAATTTTAGACTTTCCAGTTGGCACAGTAACCCAGCATTACTGTGCCGTAATACTAACCACAAACTTGGTTGCCAGATGTTAACGGTAAATTCACATTTTAGGCGTTTTGTGGTTCCTTTCTATCTTTTGTTATTACAATACTGACCACATTAAGACGATAAAGTACAGTACCAAGGCACTTGTGCAACTATTTTAAATCCAGATTAAACTTATCTTTGTATAAAACTATCTTTCTAAGTAATGGACAACCAACCATTTTAAAATCTTTAAAATCCATCATTTAATACCATTTTTGTCATATTCTATCTATGTTATCTGGCATCATTGACCACCACAACATAAAAACATGCACATTACAGACTCATACACCAGAACAAGTACTGCATAGGTCGGTTTTATATGCTTCAGCAAATGTTGCATTTTTTAAATGGGAGAAAGCAGAGAGAACTTAAACCCATGTGCAATCAAAAATTTTAGAAGGCACTTGAAGTTTGAACCATTTGCAGAAAGCAATCATCCTTATACGACGAGCTTTGAGCAATAATGAATAAATTGTTTTTCATCAGAATATTTCCAGGTTATACACATCTAAAGAATATCGCCTAAGGGACGGGATCTTGTTTGAAAGGTTCTTACAATTTTGGTTTGACAATTTTGATAATAAAAAACAAAAAGGCTTACGAAAATCGCTTTTGGCGAGTTTTTCTATAAGAAAAGCATAATGGAAGGCTCTCACAATGAATTTGTTTTTACTACACTTTGCAAATTGTATCCTTATCCACGAGAGAAAAGTATTTGGCGGTTAGTTTGGACCCCAAACTCTTCTAGAGGAATAATACAACCTAGATGATTGAGTAAGCCATCACAACGCTTTATACCTCTAAGAGGACTAGGAGAGTTAAGGCCTGCTATCAAATGTTAGTTTTATTAGGCCATAGTGTAGCCATCTTTACTGTACGGTGCTCAAGTTTAGTTTACTGTGTATAAATATCAGTTTCACTGCCTGATAGACAGAGTGTACAGACAATCACTGTCCTTATCATCAGTGCTTTCTGTTCCATTCCAACTAAGACATTATTTGCTCAATTCTTAATTCACCTTCCTCTAATCGTTTATTAAAACAGTAGGCTAAGCTAGTACAACTAAGATTCTATGGAATTAAATTCAGGACTAATGTACACGTTGCACTACTGGACAGCAATACACAGATTCGTGTTGAGTGCATGGTTGCTTATAATTTTCTCAATAGGGGATTTGATTTTAGGATTCAAAAGAAGGACTCTTAGCCCTATGAATCGGAGGATCTCCGTAGGGTCTTTGAGGTATAGGCTGTGGGATATATGTATATCAAGGATTATGACTTAGACTTTCGTATATATAGACAGTGTTTTCGTGGCGGAGGTCATGGCATGAGAGTTTTCTGAAAATTTCTTATTTTATTCGGATAACCAGACTGCGAACAAGCCCCTTAAAAAGTTTGTTTCGATGCCCGTCCTTGTCTATGTATCCCTCAAAGGTATCTCTTACATAGCGGTTCTAGGACATGGAGATATCGTTGGAAATTTCATTGCTGATGAACTGTCTAAAGCTGGTGAGAATTAGTATGTTACAGGACATATGTAGGTGTTCGCATTGCCCCACTTAAACTTTGTATTGTTCAGTCTTTTAACAGGGAAGCAAAAATTTGTTGACAGCATTACGGAACATATAATATTGCTAGGATCTGTTGTAATTATGTGGATATGGTGGAATTTTTGTCTTCTTTCCTTAACAGAGGCATGAAAATTCATCTGAATGTTTTGCCTACTGTGCTTTTGAAAAGTAAGCCGTTAGAATTGGCATTCCCTCAAATGTCTTCTACAGGATCTACTGAATTAAACGAAGAGGTACTTTATGTATCAGTGCTCAGCTTATGTTACAGAGGTTCTTCACTTTTCATTTTCTACTGTCTTTGATTGGACTTACGAAATAAGGATTAATACAATGCCACGATTTCTTTTGGAGTCATAACAGTTTTCCATGGATCATGTTTGATCCACAGGTTGAATGTTGATTTGCGGATTTTTGATTAGTTGGGCGAATTCCACAAGTATGGTCTATCACCAAACCTGAGTTCATTCCATACCATTTCATTTCTGTCTCTCAATTGCAGATTGAATTCGTAAAGAAATATTTAAACTAAAAAGTACGACGAGTTACTACTAACAAGGATCAAGTCTCCGTAACAGTAAAGGTTTATTTCATAGAAGAAGGGTAAGTACTTATAGGCTTTACATACACCACTTACATGAACACTTTCACTCTCTCACACAGACACACACATACACTTACTCAAGAGCACACATAAATTTATTTAAGTAGCCATACTTGAAAAAAAAAGAAATGAAACGAAGATGCATGAACAAAAAGTACAAAAACTGAACTCAAAAATGAAACTCACTTTATTAAAAAAAACCCCGAATGAAAAGAGAGCCACATGAGTAATAGTAGTTGTTGTTGTGGCTGTAGTAGTAAATAGTAGTAAAAGTAGTCGTAGAGTCACTTTTAAGAATGCAAGAGTAAATCTAACAGAGTGTGTGTGTATTTATGTATGTGTATGTAATTTAAATACTGCAGTATGTTTAAATTACAGAGTGTAACTCTTCTCTAAGCATAAGTATCTAAGTATATGTGTGTGATTGCCTATATTTTCTCTCTTTCTCTCTCTCTCTTGGGTAATATTTAATTTTGTTTTTCATTTTTCCTAAAGATTTTTTTCTTTTATAATTTCTTTATTTCTAGTCCGTTTCTCTATTATTTGCTCTTGTGTTTTCTTTTTTCATAGTTTTTTTTTAGCCTTTTTTTTTACTATTCTATGTAGGTTGAGCGTCTTGTTGGCCATTTGTTTGTCTCCCCCCAAGCTCTTCTATTTCTTTTAGCCATTTTTTTTGTATTTTTGTTACAATATCTCTTTTTTGCTTTTTATTCTATACAAACGCAACACTTTCACTTCAACACTTTGTTTTGTTTTCAAAGCCTGCCTGCCTGCCTTTTTCTCTCTTTTTCTTTCACTCTGAAGGTCGATCATTCTTTTATTTGAGAATAAAAAAAGAAACAAAACAAAAATAAGAAAATTTCTTTAATTTCTTTGGTTGCTTTAAAATAAATAAAAAGAAATAAAAGAAAAGAAACATGAAAAGGTTTTATTTTCTTTTAGTCAAGACATGTTGCAACCATTCATTTGAATGCAAAATTCATTTGCTTCTTTCTTTTGTTAAGATCCGTGTTTTAAAGATTTCCACTAATTACACTTTGAAGAAAAAATCCTAATGACGGTGCCTAACTTTGTTGTTCCCTTTTTTTCTGATTGTATTTCTTTATATTCGTCATTTTTTTCACTCTTTTTGTTAAACTCTCAAGATAATGATAAAAATCAGACGCATTTTCGCAACAATTAGGATTTATAAAGAAGAAATAATCAAATACAGTGGCACTATGGGTTGGAATTGACATAAGGTTTATCGAAAATCAAAAGGATGATTTTCTAAGCTTCATAAGTAGTAATTTTGCTTCTTGACCAAGTGAAAAACGTGCTTCATCACAGTTGAATTCAGCATTGAAAGTCAATTAGCAGCATATCTACGTCGTTGAAAATAATAAGCAGGCTTTAATGCGAAGTACATCATAATGAAATGTAATGAATCAGAAAAAAGCCGTAGTATCGACAAAATGGTATTATCCGCCATACTTGCTTTAACAGAAGCAATATTTAGGGAAGTGCGTGTGCTGCGGTGATGCACAATCCAGACTCTGTAGATTTCTTTAACATCTCGCCAATGTATTACACTGTAAGTCAACTATGACGATAAGTGATTATGCTTAAACCACCCTTTAGGCGATCTTCCTTAATTAAATGATCTGTTTGTCAAAAATCATTCACAATAATGTCATAAAGAGTTTGTAAGAAATTCTGATTTGGAATGTTTAACACAATACTTCTTATTCAGCTTTTCCCTTTATTGTCACAGCTCTTCAGAACTCTTAAATTGGGAACCAATTTTCGTCCCCAAATTTAGGCAAATATTGCCAGCTGCACAGAAAAACCACCAGCGAAATGATTTGATACAGTCCTCGTAGTCTAGTAGGTAGTGTGTTAGCTTATTAGACGTGAGGCCAGGGTTCAAATCCCAGGTCACACATTTCCAAGATTTCTTTCGGCCACTTTCCCTCAGCAGATTTCTGTCAAAAACTCTGAGAGTAAATAAAATTGCCATGAAAAACTTCTCTAAAAATCTGCCCTTCGGAGTCGACTTTAAACTGTAGGTCGCGTCCCGCCACTCATGTGTAAAATTAACAAACGCAACATAAGTGGTGTGAGAAGCTAGGTTGTAATCCTGACAAAAGGATTGTAATGACCAATTAAGTAAGTACGAAAGCTTTTAATTGTTAGAATTTCTTCGCCGTCACTACTATACCACAGCACTTCCTGATGTCAATTTAATGCCGAATGTTTTCCAATTTTTCCTCATATTTTTTACACACATTAATCACATAACAAGGCCACTGTGTTTTGTCCTCTTTGTAAATAAATTGAATCATTAACCAGCGAACGATAGCACACAAACTTATGCATTCAAACATATACTCATGCATACAATTACAAAATTTTTATTCTCTAACTTACGCACAAAAGGTGTTGCTAACAATATTGTTGCTGTTGCCTTTACCATCGCCGTTATTGTTAATGATGGTGCTGTTGATGACGATGATGAGTTGGGAAGTTGAGAGAGAATAATGAATTTATTATTATTCATGTTTAACTATTGCCTCTCTTGTTATTGTTGTTTATATACTCTCTGCTCTGCTTTACTTTTTTTTCCTGTGTATTTGCCTTTCAACAATTAACTGTTATTGAGTATAAAAACAATAAAAACAAAGGCTCCGTACAAAGGATAATGAATGCCAGAGAGTGTATAATGAGACTGGCGAATGGGAAGGAGAAAGAGAGTGTGTGTGTGTATGATATGGTTGTTGTTGTTGTTGTTGCTGATGTAAAACCATGGGCTTAAAGGCGTAAACACCTGTGGATACAAAATGTTGATGTTGATGTCGATTTGCTGTTGCTGTGGTTGTTGTTGTTCGTGTGTAATTGTGGACTCAATAAAAGGCGCCTGGTTTTATTGAAACGTTAATAAAGAAGAAGAACCACCGCACAGAGTAAAGCAGAGAAATAAAAAAGGTTCTGTAACACTTTTCTTTTCTTTTCTTTTCATTTCATATTTTATAAACAATTTATTCACACATTTTCTCATTTGTTTTTTTTTTTGTTTTTTTTTTTGTGCCATAAACGTTTAATAGCCCAACAAAAGTAAAAACAACAACAATGACACCCTGGGGATGACCCAGAAATCGTGTTGGAAAACTTTTTTGTTGTTGTTTTTATTCGTTCATTTATTTGTTTGTTGGTTGGTTGGTTGGTGTATTGAAAACGTATTAAACAACTTTTTTTTTATTTGTTGGTGTTGCTGTTGCTGTTATTGTTTTCAAACACTTAAAGTGTTGAAAAGGTGAAATGGGTCAGTGTGCTGCTGATTTTTATTTTTGTTGTTTTTTGTAAGATACAAAAATTATTGCCCACAATTAATAAAATTTTTTTATATTTTTTTTTGTAGTCCATTAGCATTTAATTTTTTTCTCTGCTTTATCTCAAAGGGTTTGCTTTTGCTAATTAACGCCAGTAACTTTTGAGAGGAAGTTTTTAAAATAATTTGCAATTTAACTTAATTGCCTACGGGTTTAATTTGACCTTTGCTTTGAGGGGGTAACCATAATTTTTTCTTACTTTAGAGAAACTTTATTATGAAATCCTTAAGGATTGAAAGAGTTTTTATTTATTTAGAATTAGATTTTGGGATTGAAACCATTCAAGTTTTTTTTTAAGAAAAATTACCAAAAAAAAATCCGCTTCTGGACCCGCATACTGAAACTTTCAATTACGTACTATAATTAATGAAGGCTGTTGATGTCATTAATTATCAATGTATGCCTGAACATAATCAATTTCTTACAAAAATAAAAATTTTAAATCAGAGATATTTACTCATCCAAAAAGCAAAGAAAATTGTTTGTCAAGTTATGTTCTTAATCAGGCAAATGGAAGAAAAATTTGTTTACATGCCAGCCCTCGTACATATTTAAGGTATTCATTATTAACTGCTTAAATCAACACATACATACATACATAATTGGTCATTACAAACCTTCAGTCAGGATTACGACCTAGTTTCTCCCACCGCCTATGTTGTGTGCGTTAATTTTATACACGAGTGACAGGACCTACAGTTTAAAGTCGACTTCGAACGACAGATTTTATTTAGAAACTTTTCATGGCAATTTTTATTTACTCTCAGAGTTTTTGCCAGAAATCTGTTGAGAGGAAGTCGCCGAAGAAATACTTTTTGTATTTTGTTTTGATGTCTAGCCTGGGACTCGAACCCTGGCTTTACGTCCAATAAGCCAACACACTACCTACTATGCTACGTCGACTTCCATATTAAATCAACAATGATTCATTATCCAATGATATCCATTTATTATGCACATTTAACACGATCATCATGATCAACTGAACCATTCAAGTCAAATACTCAGGCACTGTTTTTTCATTGCTTTTTTGAAAGTTACTGCATGCCTATCTAATAGGAAGCTTTTCCGTTGTTAATAAAAACTAGGATAACCAATTTTCACAAGTGAATAAGGGTCTAGATCCGAACCATAAAATAAATGTAAAAGAAAAATTTAACCTACATCTTGTGCATTTCGCAAACAAACACGATTCCTCTTCTAGTAACTGAAGCTAAGAATTTGCGTGTGCTTTTTTCCTTCAAAGGATGCAATGCTGCAATGGGTTCGATTTAAAAATGTGCACAAAAGTAAGCAACTGTTATTATTATTTTTATTAATGCCGTGTAGAGGTACTAGATTATTTCAATCCAATTAAGCCTCTCGCTCCCACTTCTGTTATCCTGACAAATCTTACGAGATAATTCTCTTTCTATCACTGCACACTGCATTTTCAGTCCTGAGATGCATAAGCACCACACAAGTTGGAGGTATGTATGTATTCTGACGATTTATTTTTCTCTTCATTTTCCGAAACTATATATTCTCTCTAAACTCGATGCAACCGCTATGTAGAGCTAGCGCTTTTTTAGTCTACAGCGTGCGCTCAAAATGCAGGTTATTACCCTCAAAGTACCTCAAAACTCAGATTGCCTCAAACACATCTGATTTGAGAAGAGTCTTTGCCTCTCCTTTTTTTTTCTTTCGCTAAGCATACACTTGCAAACATTCCTGCCTACTCCACAGAAAGTATTCTAGTTCCATATTCAGCGTGGAAACTCCTCCCTCCTCTCAAGCTCATTTACCTGCTCTTTGCCGTGAATGCCCACATGAACTGGCATCCAGAATAGGCGGACCCCGATTTCTCTGTCTAGACGATTTAGCTCCCCCACAATGGTCGAGTGTTAACTCCTATATTCTTATAGAAGTAACATTTGCGTGTTATTTAACTCTATTGGATCCCATTGGAATCAGAATAGTAGGCACTGGTTCTAGGAAAATAAAATTGACCGTGTTTAGTTGCTACAGTATCAATAATACTATAAGATACGACATATTTTCTCTTTGCAGGTGTACATTTAAAAAGCTACAAAACTGTTAAAAAACACTTTTAGTTTAAAATCTTATCTTTAAAATGCTAAGTATCGAGTCACACTTACGAATACTGTTTTTCTTTAAATTTTTTTAAATTTAATTTCTAATATAATATGTTCCATGCACTCCATTCCATTATATTGTATTTAACAGAAAGAGAGATACAATCGATATAATTTTATATATGAAAAGCAAATAAAAATATCAGATGTATAATGAATGTTCTCTATTGCACTTACCCATGGACAGTGATGGTCAAAACGATCCACACAATTGTCACACAGACTACAATGTGACGCTCTGGGTGGTCTAAAGATTTTGCATGTAAAACAATATTTCAGTTTTACTGTTTGACCTTTAACAAGGACTTCTTTTGTACGTGGTGGCGGTCGATATGTGGGACTGTTTAAAGAATTTGGCACTTCTGCAAAAAAGTTACATACAACGAGAGAAAATAAATTAGAAAAAGAAAGAAAAAAAAATCTAAAATAAAATTTACTGAAGGCAAAAAGTCGCCTACAATGAATTCAGTTTCTTTTTTTTTATCAGTTCAGTTTAAAAAATGAGCCAAAGGGGAACAAACAAAGAGAGAGAGAGAGAGAGTGAGAAACTTACCAATTTGTTTTTCTATGTAGGCGGCCTCATCATATGAGGCGCGTGGTATAACACCAGGATCTGTGAAGGTCGTACGTAGCAAGGAACTCATTGTAAAAAAGTATAAAATAGCACCAACAATTGGTATTATGGGATTAATGTGTGTGGCCAAAAAGGGGCAGCTGCAATAAAAAACAAAAACAAAATATTTATTAAAAATTAATTGTATTATAATATAAAAAAATAGTTATAGAATAAAAGATAAGAAGGTTATGACTAGAAAGGGCATTTCAAAGATAAAATTCAATCAATTTCCTTGACAGTTTTGAAGAAAAAAAAAAAATTAGCTTCGTCATCTATATCTCCGGTCACAACTAACGTTTGGTTGCAAGGAAACCTGTCTTGGAATCTTCAATGCCATGCATATATAGTGGGATGATATCCAAAGCAAGTGCCATTTTTCCACAAAATCGTTCATTATCCTCAGACGATATTAACATAGCGAATTTTTCATATCCGATTACTCAAGTTCCAAAATTATTTGGGATGTACCACTAATTGGGTTTTATTGGGGCTAGGGCTTAGGCTACAATTTCTATATACTAAGGTACCTGCAGCAAGTCCCACTTTTCCACAATATCGATCAACCTCCCCAGACATTGTTAAAACAAATAAAATTTTTTTGTATAATTTTTTAAATTTTCAAAACAATTTGCGAATTACCAGAGAAGCTGTTCCACTTAGGAACTTGGGGGTCATACTTTTTATAAAACGGTGTTAATATTCCATACTCCGATAGTCGTATATTTGGGTGATTTCTACCACGATCATTTTTTGTATTTTCTAATAAATACTTAACATTGCTCTATAACTTTAACGTTAGCTTTGTTAAAATTTTTGGTTTTTGTCTTTGCTAGTTAAATTTGAATTTATCTTCACACACATGTAACATCGGTGTTATGGACTTTATAGGTCTCAAGTAACCTAGGCGCATTGAAGTGGACGTTAACTCAACATAACGTAACCTATCGACTATACGAAGCAACCACGGCCTTCTGCCTCTATAGGAGAGGAATTGTGTTCCATCGAAATAACGACATAGATACTTGCCTGCGGTTAGATTAGGCGGTTCTTAGGCAGCCAACTTGGAGTTGTTCTTTTTTTTCCATTTATTCTAGGATTTCTCTGATAGATACATACTTTATGGAAACGATGAGTATAAAACCTTCAGTGGTAAGTAATAGTAAAGTTCTATTTCTCATAGTATTAGCGAAAGCGAATGAAGTATACATTGTAGATGATTTTCTAAATGCATTTAAAGAAGAGCTGTAAAGGCTAAGGGGTTATTTTTCTAGGGCGGCCTGCCCTTTACAAAACGATATGTGAATTAGCTCAACAAATCCCCGTTTATAGTTTACCTTACCTTACGTACTAAATCACATTAAATAAAATTTATTTTCCCATGACGCTCATGTATATATGACCTCCTATGATTTGAACTTTTATTAGAATTTCTTCCATTCAATGGTTTTCCATGCCACTCGCGCTCTCTCTCTCTCTCTCTCTCTCTACATAAATCCCTTAACTTTATTGCATAAACGAACATATTTTTATAAGAATTCTAAGAATTTTTAAAATTAATTAAACATGGCACACTTTCCTCTTATAATAGAAGAAAATATGCAACAAAAAAGAAGAAAAAAAATCTTAAAAATTCATATAAAATATGCCAGCCTTATGGGATTCCTTTTCAGAAACCAGCTCGCAAACCCATCTCTACCTACATACATAAGCTGATATACTATCTGTCACATGTTCCATGGAAGGAGGGGGGGGGGGGGGGGCTTTTTAGATGTTCGGCTGCGCTCTATTAAAAACACTAAATGTCTCAAAGGTCATGCTCAACGTTTTATGATGTGATGTTGCAACTGACACACTGATATAATGCTAGTGATGCTGCCACTAAACGCTGTTACCAACCACTGCCACTGTCAATGTGGTTATTCTATGTAGTCAGTGGAATTCACTGTTATTAACTTAAAATAAATGCGTTTCACTTTTATTTTTTCACAAACACACACACATGTACACTTATTTACTCGTTTACATGCACAAAATAAACTTTCTGGGGGAAAAAAAGATGATAAAAATTGAAGTGGTAGCAGTGGCATAATGCCACACGTGTATTACTTGCCACAAAACATTATGAACTGCATTACTCATCTATGCATTAATGTGTGCATTTATAACTGTGTTCGTGTGCATACAATGAACACAAACACATACACACATGCACAGATCTATTTATGTGCATCTCCATTAATGTAAATGTGTGTGTTTGAGAGAGCGGAGGAGAGGAGAGAAGAGTGTGTTGTGTGTATTTTTCGTTGTTATTATTTATTCATAAAATGTTTAACACAGATTACAAACCAGCAGCATTTTGTAGCCGCAAGTGGCATGTCCTTTTATTGTTTGAGAAGCAAACAAAAAAAAAATTATACACATTCATCTATACATGTGTGTGCATGTGAACAATGAAACCCAACATAATTTCACTATGCACTATGGCTTGTTACAGCAAAATATTTTAAAATATGTTACCTAACAACAGAGTAATCATAAATAATAAAAACTTTTCTTGCTACTTCACTCGCAGTCCATTGTGCAATAGCTGTGCTGCCAATAGTAATTCAAAGTAGTCAGCAGTTGCATAGTGTTTATGTTTAAAGGGAAATGTCCCCAAACTGTTAATACTAAGAGTAGAGCTTTGATGGCAGGGTAAGTTCATGTTATACAAGTTTTATGCTCAATTGTATTCTTATTTTTTCCATTTCCAAGCTATTGTGCTCTGTGCTGGCACAGTACTGGGCCACTATTCAACATGCGTTTCATGTCATGTGCTTAGCTTCGTATATTCAAATTTGAATTTTTTGAATGAATGAATGAACGAACGAAAAGAAAAACAACAACAACAAAATAAAAACGATATAAACACTGGGGATTTCTGTTTGCTTTTTTTTTGTAAGTGAATGTGTATGACCGTTTTTTTTTTCTATTAAAAAAGACAATAAAATTTAGATTCTTTCATATTTGACATCCATGCAAATAATCGTTCTTTTTCTTGTTTTCGTAGTTGGGTATTTCAACTAAATCTCTAGTATTTTTGAAAATTATATGTTAAACATGAATTTAATAAAGAACTAAAGAAATTTCCTAATTTTTGCAATTGGGGGGGGCCTATTTACTGAGTTATAATATCGCCCATTAGTCTGATAATACACAGGAGCTGGTGTTGGAATAATCAATGGACTTTGTATCAAAGAATATATACTCCGGACAGACATTTTCGAACTGGCGAAGTGTAGTTTTTCGTGCAATTTAAAAGATCACAATAGCACATTCTTCTCTGTAAAAATGCTTTTTATAACTCTGAACTAAAAAGCAGAATCTATACTCAGTTTATGGGATGTTGTAGCAAGAGGTTGTCTACATCACAACCGTATGAACTGGAGGATACCATATGTAAGTGGAGTGGTTAATACTTCTGAGACCTATAAAGTTGTAAGATTGCATTTAAACAGCATTATTATTGCGATTGTTAAGAATGCATGTTAATTATATACATACAATGATCTTCTATATTGATTAAAATATTTTTCAGAATACAGGTAGAGATAAGACAGCCTTTTGCACAGGAGATTTTTGTTGCTGTATTGCGCATCCACTTGTATATCATAGACTTAGTATGACGAAGAATCAGACAAGTTCTAGAGAGTCTAATAAGGTCTGTTCACCTAGCGCAAATGCTTGTGGCCTGTATCTGTATCTTCCCTTTTGCCACAGTAATACACAATTGGGGATCAAGTGCTTCAAAATCTCTTCTTCCTCCCAAAATAATCTTCAGTAATACGGGATAAGCTTCTCTTAAACAGGTGTTTATAGGCTCGAAACTTTGAGGACTATATCGCTAAAGGGTATGCAGAAAACACAAAAAAAAACAGTAAAATAACCAGCAACTTCTGGCCTACAGTAGATTATAAAAAGGTAACTGAAACAGCAAAAATCTTTCACAAAAAAGTTTTTGATCCATGTGGAACTTTTGGAAAAATGCAAGTTTCTATGAGTAGTAATACAGTGTGAAAATTTGAAGAAATCACATCTTTAACTACGTATTTGACAGCCTTTGATAACAGACTACTACAAACGGTTTGACAAGGAAATGAAAAGAGTTTTCCTACATTTTACTAACGATTGCTCTCTCATGTGCTATATTCCCCGGGCTTAGCCTCTGGTGGCTATAAGGGTGTTACCCGTAGTATTTTAATAGTGCATGTAGTTCTGTGGATGTAGATGTAGTCGAGTGACTATGAGAATGTAATTCGCAGTATTCAACCATATATGTACTCTGTGGCACTTTATTTAGATAGTTCGATAAATTTTTTTATGGATTGCGGACTAAGGAACTCAAAAGGAAGCTGCAAATCCCAAGATCTTGGGGGAATGTGCAAAAGTAAAAGAAATTCAATCACGAGTTTGTTTGGTTAAACAGGACATGATTTTTGCCTACGGTTTGAGTCCATATGAGTTAATTTTATACATAAGTGGCGGAACCTACAGTTTAAAGTCGACTCCGAAAGACTGATTTTTGAGAAAGCTTTTCATGGCAGTTTTATTTACTCTCAGAGTTTTTGCCAGAAATCTAATAAGAGGAAGTCGGCGAAGAAATAGTTTTTCATATTTTCGTTTCGATGTCTGACCTGGGGTTTGAACGGTGGTTTCACGTCTAATAAGCCAATATACTACCTACTACACTACGGCGACTTTCTGTTCATAGAGAGCATTGTTACAGCGGCAGATAGACTTGATATCGGATCTGCTTTGCTGAAATAACTTGATTAATGCAACCAAAACAAAGCAAAGAATTAAAAAAGCCAAATAAACAATCCTAAGAGGAATACATACTAAAAAATTGTACTAAGCAAGCCACTGTGTGATATGACAGATGCTTGAATGAATTCATAATTTTTTAATGACATTTTTAAAACCCATCTTAACGATGTCAAGAAAACTCTAACGCTAGCGGCTGTATGCATTTGCAATGCATAAAAGAAAGCTATTTGCTCTTGCAGCTAAAGACATATTTAATGAATTTTAAGCGATTGATATAAATTTCAAAAGAAATCAAATTAATAAAGTGTAACGAAATACGCTTAAACGGTAAAGGAAAAGACTATAAAAAGTTTCTCTTTTTAGGATGCAAACATTAATTTCAATACTTTATCTATGAAATGATTGAATGTGAACTTTATGGACTAAAAATAGATGCATTAGCTACGAGCATTATTTGAAAGCCCTTTTCAAAAGAAACACACATAAACAGTATTAGGGATTCTTTTCATTTTATGTTAATAAGCATGTCTTTATTTACGTGAGTATGAGTGTGTATAGCAACAACAACAGCAAGAAAAAAGAACAATAACAATAACTGTATTTAAATGAAGGGTATTTGTGTTCATATTATCTGTCTCTTTATTAGAGAAGAAGAATAGTTACGATATTCGAACATGACAAAAAAAAAAAAAAAGAAACGGGAAAAACAAAAAGTGCTGCCACATTTGTTTGCTTTTGATAGTTGAGGCTGTTGTTTCGCTTTCTTTTTATGACACAATTTCAATTCCAATTTCTTTTCTCTCCTCCTTTTCTCCCTCCCTCCTCTTTCCACTCTTTGTAATGCCTTGTATTCATACAGCCATTCATTCATTCATTTCGTTACTCATACGTGACGGTGTACAAAAAAAAACGACACCACATAACTATGCAAATACAAACAACAACTTTGTGTGAATGAATGTGTATGAGTGTCTGTGTTATTTATTGTAAAAGGACAAAAACAAAGCCATAAAGAGATAGGCTGAGGCTGAGTGTTAAAGAATAGGCGATTTGCATTGAATTGAAATGCAATCTCTGCTAAGGCCTAAATAGTAACAAAACACATATTGCCAGCATTTCTTTCTTTCTTTTTTATTTTATTTTTGTTGTCGTATACGTTTTTATTTTTATTATTATTGTTTTTGTTATTGTTATTGCTTTTTTGCTTCTTTTTGTAGGGTTTATGTCACACATAATAATGTTTCAAAATTCTTCTCTTTTGTTTTGTATTGTGTTTTATGCACATTCTTGTTGCTCTTTTGTTATCCAACACTTTAAAGGCCTTTAATGAAGATTTACAATAGATTGTATGTTATGGGTCTTATATATGTGGGTGGCAAATGTGTGCATGTGAAAGTGTAACAAAGAGTGAGAAAATATTGTTTCTTTTTTTTTGTGGTACATGTTCAAATAGATTTCTATTCTCTTGTTATAGCTGCTGTTGTTGGTTGTTATGTTCCATATTTGCTTAGATTTCATTATGAATTTCCATCATCATCAGCACAAATAAAAAGGGGGGGATCGGATCTATGGAATATCTTTTGTTTAAAATTTCCAACTCATTTGCTATTTTTATCACATTCGAATATATTTATTAAATTGGTTGAGAGTAATAGAAATTTTGGAATGGAAACATAGAAAAACCAAAAAGAAAACTTGTTAAAATCTATCTTACGTCAGTAAGAATATATTGAAGCATATAAATAGCGTCCGTAATAATTCAAGCTGAAAAAGGTAAGAAATCCAAGCCTTCAAAAGATAGCGAAAGAAATAAATATTGACCGCCTGGCAATTTGAAACCATAGAAAAGAACGGGCTATGACTGAAACGAAAGTATTTTTAGTGCGGATAAATCTGTGCTAAACATGAGAATATTAAGCGAAAGTTAATTGTGCTTAAGGGTCTAGAACTATTCAAAAACGTTCCTTCCAAGCCTCGAATGACAGCAAACAACCATAGATTTTCTCATTACGCCAAAATCCTGAAAAAAAATTCATTAACAACGAAGTCGAAACACATCATTTTTTTCCTGACTAAAAGGCAGCATTCAACAGTTTGACATGAAATCGTATTTTCGCCACAACGTCTGAACTCGACATTACTATAAAGCTGATAAGGCTGTGCATTATAACTTTGAGCAGCACCGTTAAGGTAAGAAAGGAATTCTTCAAACATTTTGATACCGTGGAAAGTTTTAGACACGGCAGCCCTTTGCCATGAGACCTTTTCAAGTTTTTCATGGAGGCTGTTGTGCGGAAGTTTATGACAATGGCAATATTTTCTGTCTCCAGCTGCTTGAGTAACATTGTTGGGCAATCAAGCAAAATGTTTCTGCTGCCTTTAGAGCTATTGAACGAGACTTCTCAGTAAATGAGGACAAAACGAAGTATCGGAACCCAGACTACGGTCAAATACTATACCTTCGACAATGTTAATGAATTTATCTTGTTTCCGCTTTTATAAGCAAAAATGATGTCAGTCTGGAGATCAAGAATTGAATAACTCTTGCCAGCAAGTGTTATAAAGGTTTAAATGGGCATTTGAGTAGCAGACACCTATCTTGAGTGACGAAACTGATGCTCAAGAAGTCGCTGCCTTTGGAGTACTCGATAGAAAAGTTATTTGGTAAATTATCAAACGATATGGAGTTGTTCAGCGCATTAATACTCTGGGCCAACGCTGGCTAAGCTATATAGATCGGATGAAAGCGGATGTTTTCTCGATAGGGATATTTGATGCAGGGAATAGCGGATGTTGAAGTAGGGAAGTACCTTGTCTGAGTTGAAAAGGCAAACATGATGAAACCTTGCCATCGATTGGTTTAAGCAATTGACAACGGCGCACAAGAAGCAGACACGTCTGGAAGGAAGACTTAAGGCAGGCTTCGGCCGAAATCCGACAAACAGCTTGTAAAGACTATTTGAACTCGATGGAGTTGTATGGGACCAGGCGAAAAGATTAATTTTGATCTCTAATTCTTAACAACTCGATGGGTTATGTAAAAGCTTTCAGTGTCTGTGAACGTTTATAATGATTCGGCAAAAACTTTCTGGATTTTTTTGAAAAGCCACAGAAAGGATTAGCAGCCGCATTTTAAATGGCTTGATGCTTTAGTAATAGTTGGTCTGACCATAGAAAAAGACAAACATCAGTTGGGTTTTTCTTTTCGATAGATTTTCCTTATACACTTCCGATTTTCTTTTTTATTAAAAATAGAGAGTGAGACTTTTAAAAAGCCATTAAAAACTACAACATCATTGAATAGTTTCCAATTATTAGACAAAAACTTGTCCCTTTTTTCCGAAAAGCAACAATTTTAAGTTATTTTTCTATTCAATTCGTTGATATTTTTCAAAAAGGAAGCAAATCTATGGCTTAAGCTTAGGTATACCTGTTTAGTGGAACTTACTTTTACACCTACCCAATATATATATAAATTAATGCTGCTGTAGAAAACACTCTAAAGACTTTTAAAGAATTTGAAAAACATACGAACTGTATCGGGCCAATTTAAAAGCTGATATAAAACTAACTACGACAATAAAAACAATACGAATGAACATCTTTTCCTTGCCATGCATGCCATGAATAATATATTCTCAAAGGACTTGCTGAGCTATAAGGCGAATGTCTAAACGAAAGAGATGAAAAGGGAGTGAGAGTGTCGTTTCAAATGTTCATTTCATTTAAACAAACAAACCAAGTTAGAACAGATATGTCAGGGTATCTGCCATAATTTGGGAAATGGGTGAGTGGGTGACTGTGGAACAAGAATAATGATGATGAAATGCTGCAGGCAATTTATTACGAAACAACTGTGTGCTCATAAAACTGTTGACGGCGGGTTCTTCTTTTTTTATTTAGAATGCAACACAAACGTTCTTACATACATAGAGTGAAAATAGAAACACCGGAAATACTGCAATGACATGATGGTTTAAACCAGAGATTTACTTGCTGCATGTTTGTTTGTTTGTCGAATGCGTTACTTACACACAATTTGTGTTGTGT
This sequence comes from Sarcophaga variegata, assembly GCA_932273835.1. Taxonomy (NCBI): domain Eukaryota; kingdom Metazoa; phylum Arthropoda; class Insecta; order Diptera; family Sarcophagidae; genus Sarcophaga; species Sarcophaga variegata. The sequence goes on along the minus strand of OW026362.1, from coordinate 86,579,011 downwards.
ATACGTGTAAATGTTGCCTTCGTACTTGAGTATTGAAAACTTAATTTCGAAAAATATCTTTTCCCATACGATATTGAATGATAAAACGAATGAGTGTATGAACCAATGAATGAATGAATGTGCATGTCATGCAACACTTGAATGCATGATGCATTCATTGCGAGTTGTGTGGCACGTGTGTTTGCTATGTTTTAGAGTCTTTCAAATCATTGAAACTTCCTTTCTGGTCTTTTGTTTTGCTTGTCAAAAAAAAAAAAAAAATCTAAAAAAAAGTTTGTTTGACAACAAGTTTTTGTGAGTTTGAAAAATTGTTACAAAATGCCATGAAAAAAAGGGATTTTCAAAAAAAAAAAAATCTTACACACACTCCTACACATACATACATATATGCGATGCAAGAGTGTTTAAGTGATTTACACAAAACTTTCCGAATGAACTTTTCTTCCTGCTCTTCTGCACTAAAAAGTTTGCTGCAATTTTAAGAACATTATATTTTTATTTTAATGGTTGTTATTGTTGTTGCTATTACTATTAGTTTGAGTTTGAACTCTTGTAACAACTCTTTTATATTAAAGTTTTATTTTTGTTTTTTAAACTTCTATTTTGAACCAGAAAAAGACAAACATCAGTTGGGTTTTTCTTTTCGATAGATTTTCCTTATATACTCCCGATTTTATTTTTCTTTTAATAAAAATAGAGTGAGAGAGAGAGAGACTTTTAAAAAGCCATTAAAAACTACAACATCATTGAATAGTTTTCAATTATTGGCCAAAAACTTGTCCCTTTTTATCGAAAAGCAACAATTTCAAGTTATTTTTCTATTCAATTCGTTATTTTCTTAGTTGTGACTAGAGGAGAGATTTTTTTTTTTATTTTGCGTAAATAATAACGTATCAATAGAAAGTTGCTCCATTCGTTATGAAAAGTGGTTTTTAAAAGACATTGAAAAGTAATTAAAATGAAAAATATGTTGTCATAAAAAGAATTTGAAATTAATTTTAATAAAACAGAATATGAAGGCAACTATGAAAGGAAGGGTTTCTTTGCTTTTTAAAGCATACATTTATTTTAAGTGAGCTCTTAATAAGGAACACTGCAAATTTGGTATATGAATATTTCTAAAATCGAACTTTAGAAATGATGATCAAGGAAAACCCTACTTTATATAAATGGAGCAGAAGTTTTCACAAAGTCCAACAGGGTCTAACAGGTCAGATAATATTTTCTGCACTATATTAAATAAGAACACTCATTGAGGACAGTCCTCCTTGGTATATATTTTCCCGGTAATTGTGATAATAAGGACAGTCAGTCTATACTATTTCTTTGTAACGGGTGATTTTTTAGCTATTATCTTTTTGGCAACACTGGTTTAAAGAGCTCACGCACGTTTCGTGTTTTGTTTCATTGTCAAACATCTTCAGTTTTGTCTATAATTTAACCATGAATCGTCTTACAAACGAACAACGCTTGCAAATCTTTGAATTTTATTATCAAAATGCGTGCTCTGTTGAGAAAGTTCATCACGCGCTTCTTCCATTTTATGGTCAGTTTAATCGACCCACTGAAGCGGCTATTGAGCTATTGTGACTAAATTTCGCACCAAATTTACATTGTTGGACATTAAACCACCAACACGCTTACGTAGAGTGCGAACTGAAGAATATATCGCAGCTGTATAGGCCAGTGTTAATGATGAACATCAATTATCGATTCGTCGCCGTTCGCAGCAATTGGGCTTCTGTTACTCAACAACGTGGAAAATTTTGCGGACGGATTTAGGTGTGAAGCCTTTCAAAATACAGCTGGTGCAAGAATTGAAGCCGAACGACCTACCGCAACGCAGAATTTTTGGTGAATGGGCTCTTGGAAAGTTGGCCGAAGATCCATTTCTTTATCGTAAAATTGTGTTCAGCGACGAAGCTCATTTTTGGCTCAATGGATACGTAAATAAACAGAATTGTCGATTTTGGAGTGAAGATCAGCCAGAAGCATTGCAAAAGCTACCAATGCATCCAGAAAAAGTCACAGTTTGGTGCGGTTTATGGGCTGGTGGCATCATTGGACCGTACTTCTTCAAAGATGTTGCGAATCGTAACGTAACTGTGAATGGTGAGCTCTACCGTGAGATGATATCCAACTTTTTGTTGCCCAAAATGCAAGAGCTTGACTTGCATGACATGTGGTTTCAACAAGACGGTGCCACATGCCACACAGTACGCGTAACAATGGACTTATTGAGAGGCGAGTTCGGTGAACATTTTATTTCAGGTCTATAGGCCTATAATAACCAAATTCTTTTGGCCTGAATTGGATATGGACACTAATCATATGTGGTTTCAACAGGATGAGGCTACTTGCTGCACAACCCATGCCACATGATATATTCTACACGAGCGATTTGAGGTAGTGTGAACTGGCCAACTAGATCATCGCATTTGATCACGTTTGACTTTTTCTTGTGTAATTTTTAGTCGCGGGTGCATATGAATATGTTAAAGACAACATAACCCATGTAATCGCTGAAATGCAGTACGATTTTTGCACAAGAGTCGGATGCATTACACTCAGAAAAATTGTGCCTGGAACGATATTATACCTGACACATAATGGCATTAGTAGGTCGTCCAAATTAATAAAAATTTCAATGATATCTAACACTCACTTGGTTTAATTCAAATTTAAAAGTAGCAAACGCTTAAGAAAAAGCCCTTTATAAGTCAAATTGGGGCCAAATAAGGGTGAAACGTGATAGCGTTTTCGTTATATACCACTGTGCTTGTAGCAAAGGCCTTCACTTGGTTCAGTGGTTAATCTGACAATTATTTGATAAACGAGCTATTATGGAATAGCGATTACACGATAGGTATTTCGGTCTTTACGTAGTGCAATCAAACTACCTGTTTTCTGATTTACTTAAATCCAGTCGAATTCAGTGAATTTGGTTAATCGAGTACATAAAAGAATTTATGTTTATTGAAAATGTAATATCCAACCCATCAAATATTTAATATGCCCCTGTGATAATATTGAAGAATAATTTGTTCTTCTTTCAACATTTCAAACCATTAACAGCAGCACGTCATTCACATGTTTTTCATGCACTTCAATACTCGTCTTATAACGACTTTTTGACACGCATTCTCTTACACTCACCACTCACTCAAGAGCGGAATGTGTGTCAAGACTTAATAACAACTCTTTTCCAATACATACATACTTATAGATAAAAATAAGAAATTAAGTAAAGAGACATATAGAGAGGAAGAGAAAGAGAAATGAATAAAAATTATATTGGAATACTTACTCAAATGCAAAAAATAACGCACTTGTGCCCGTTATAAGGATACACGTTAAATAAAATACTCCCGTATGAGGAGCAGACATTAACAAGCCATCACAATAAAATTTATTACGTCCGGCAAACAGTTCCCATTTGCGTGTGACGCGTGTATTTGGTGCCATGTTACAGCAGAAGCAGCAGCAACAAAATAAATTCATTTAAGCCCGAAACGTAATGCTATACGAATAATGATGGCGACGTTTACGACGAATGGTGGCGTACAAAAAATATTATGGCAATTCGTTGTTGTCGTTGATGTAGACGATAATAATGATGTTGCAATAATCAGCAGCAGGAGGAATATAAGCGTCCGTCCGTACACAGGGAATTCAAGAGACACATACAAAATAAAATTAAACGTTTAATATTATTATTGTTGTTGTAGTTATAGTTGTTGCTGTTGTTGTTGTCGTTTTGATATTTCTTTTTTCTTATTTTTGTTCGTTTTCGTTGTGCGATGTTAATGATGAAATTGCAGTGGGTGCGCGCCCTACTGCTCTTCTCTGTTCTCCTCTATGGCTTGTAGTGTGCGTCTGTAGACATCAATTGAGAGGCGTGAGAAGTTGTATACGTGGGTATTGGTAAGTGTTTCTTTCTCAAGGCATCACTTGCTCTCGCACAATTAAAAAACAAATGAATAATTTGCTGTTACTGTTGATATTGTGTGTGTAAGTGTGTATGTATGTTCTGATGGTTCGTTTTGTTACTGTTGACTGATACTCTGGAAGATATTGTTGTTATGTTGTTGTGCTGTTATCGATGAATGATGAGAGCTTTGTTTTTTGCTTATTTGTTACTCACTTCGTTTGAACTCACACACACACACATTAAAGGCATACAGGCTTTTACGTACACTTGTTGTTGTTTGAGGTTTAATCTTACAGTTTCTGTTTTTTTCCTATTTTGTGTATGTATAGGGGTATACGTAGTTTCCTGCCGTTTCAAATTGTTGCTCTTTGATACTTTGATACAGAATGTGTGGTTGATGTTGCTGTTAGTTCTCTTGTTATTGGTAATGTTTTCTGCTGTTTGTTAAGGCAAATTTCATCATCATTATGATCATCAACATCATCATGATCATCTTTCAGTTGTCCAGCAATGCTAAAAAGATGAGGGCTGATGTTGGTTGGTTTTTTGAAATTCAGTTGTGGTTGTTGCTGTTGATTTAATTCCTTTGCACTGTCTGTCTAATTTTAATTGTTATTAACGAGGAGTTTGCCCAGAATTGTTGCAGGAGTCAAGAATTATGCGACTTTTTTTTTTTCTAAATTTTTAACTCAATTTGTGGGAGTATGTAACGGCTATATTCAAAATCTGGTTGTTGATAAAATTAAAAAAAAAAAAAAATCAAAATAAATAAACAAAGAAATTATTAAAAAATTACATTTGTTTGCATTTTCATTGGTCACTAGATTTTATAGGACTGCACAGTGGGACTGGGTGCAATTGAAATGATAATAATTTTGTAACTTTTAAACAACTCAACAATCAGATTTGCTGAAGAGTTGGAATATAGGAAGAAGGATTAGATTTTTGGATAATCCAGATCTGAAATTTATTTCCTTAGGGAAAGTAGCTCATAATGCGAGTGCTTCTATTAGTAAATGATTATGACTGTTAAGTTTTTAATACAACCAAAAGTAGCGAATATCAATAAAACTAATAGAGTTTTCTAGAGTAGAACTGAATGAGGAATATTCCTCAAGATTACACTCAATACAACAACCTCATCGAATAATTTTTAATGAACCCAACGTAAGGCACGGAGAGGAGTTGGAGACTATTTAAAAAAAATTCTCTACACCTGGGATTATTTGATGAATTGGACTCTTTGTAGAGTACCGAAATTCAGGCTCACCTGAGCCTTGCAATGCGATGAGGCTGGCTAAGAAGAGATAGTGAATCTAACTTTCTCTTTCTTTTTTATTCTTTTCTGTGTTTAGGACGATCACAGTGGGTTTTAAATTTTTATGTCAGAAGACGTTGTCCTCTGCTTTTGAATATCATTTCAAAAAAAAAATCCGATTTGCAGTGTAAAAGCTACACAATCCGTTTACCACTCACTCCCACTGTGTGTATGTAAGGGGTTTCTTCAAATCATGTTGCGTTACGTAACCAGCCGTACAATGCTTTTGACAGCAAATTTGGTTAATTTTCTAAAATTTTTAATTGAATTTCAAATTAATAAGTGTTGAATGATGAAATGATTGAATTTAAGTGAATGCAAAAATGAACGCAAATATGAGTTTAAATAATGCCAGTGTTTTACTCTGGGTACAAGGTGGCAATGATACGTGTTTCGTAAACAGAGATTGAAAACAAAAGAAAATGGAAAATGTAACGGTAATATTATATATTGTAATAATTTTTAATGTTCACTTCTCGCTGTAGGCTTTCATTTCGGTTTCGTTTCGTTTCTTATTTAATTTTGTTTTGCTTTTTTATTGCTCACAATTAAAATTTGTTGTTGTTTGAATCATTAAATATAAAAAGTGGTCGTTATTGCTTCTTTTCTCGTATTTCTTTAATTTTTTATTTTCTGTTAAATTTTGTTTTGTTTTCCGCGCGATTATTTTTCTATATTAAAAGGAACGTGGACTAAAATGGTGTAGAGAGCGAAATTATAATATTTTTGATTGTTGTTGAAATTTTTCTAATGCTATCGTTGTGTTATCTGTTGTTGCTGTTCTTGTTGTTGTTGTTGATAATGCAGCTGTTGTTTGTTGTTGTAATAAAAATTTAAATCGTTCTCTTTTATTATTTCGTATTCGTTGAATTTATTGTTATTGCTATTACAGTTATTGTTACAGTTACAGTTACTGTTATTTTTATGTTTATTGTAATCTTTATTGTTATTATTTTGATGTCTCAGTAACAACATTATGGAAATTTTTGGAAATTTGTTTCTCTGTTCCTTGTCCTCTCTTTCGCTTTTTAATTTGCGTTTACTTTGATTTCTCATTTATTATTGCCAGTAATAAAACTGTTATTCATGATGTTGCTGCTATTGTTGCTATTTGCTATTAGCATTTGTATGTACTGCTGGCAACATTATTATTTTTTTTAATCTTCTTCTTATTGTTTTCTCCTAGGTTTTTTTATTTCGAAATTTTTTTCTTTTTTGTCTTGTCTTTTGTTAAATATTGTAAAGATTTGTTTATTGGAAATACGTTTTTCATTGCTTTTTGTGACTGTTCTTGTTTTTGTTGCTTCTTGCTTCTGTTTTCGTTGTTTACAAGTAGAAAAACAAAAATTATTAAAGTTGAACAAGAGAAATCATGTAAAATCTTTTGTTTATTGTTTATTTACATTTGTTGATGGCATTACTGAGACATACAGAGGGCGGGAGAAATACAGACAGGATAAGAAAAATCTGCAAAGAGAAAAAAAAGAAAAAGAAAAATGAATGAAAATGTTGTCAATATTGAAATATTTTGTTAAATATTCAACAATAAACTGCAAATTGAAATATTTGCGAATATTGTTTGTATGTTAAAGAGAAAGAAAAAACTGTTTTAAGATATAGAAGAGTAAAAATTGAAAGTTTCATTAAATTCCAATAATTTAAAATCAATTGTCAAAGAATTAAGTTTTGATTTAATACAGAGGTTTTTTTGAACCTCCACTATTTATACATAAATACATACATAATTGGTCATTACAAATCTTCAGTCAGGATTAAGACCTAGTTTCTCACACCACTTATGTTGTGTGTGTTAATTTTATACATGATTGGTGGGACTTTTGAGAAACTTTTCATGGCAATTTTATTTTACTTTCAGAATTTTTGTCAGAAATCTGGTGAGAGGAAATCGCCGAAGAAATTTTTTTTCATATTTCGTTGTGTTGGAGATGTCTGATCTGGGATTTGAACCATGGCCTCATGTCTAATAAGCCAACACACTACCTACTAGACTACAGCGACTTCCACAATTTATATGTGTTAATAACGATTTAAGCGTTCACGGTCTAAGATTTAAACATTCAAATTTTGTTGTGTTAATCGAAAACGTTGCTCCATTAACGCCAAAAGTACTTGAAATAAAAATTCGTTTTGCATCGTGGATTTTAAAATTCGATTTTATCTTCACACGCCTTAGACAATTCCATTGATCGGGTTTAATTGATAAACATACATACAAACGTACATATGTATGTTTGTGTCTTAGGTGTTAAGAACCATCTGACAAACTAATTTCATCGTACAATATTAATTCACTTGATTAGTTGTAGCGTATGATTAATACGATATCACTCATACGTTAAGGTGTACGTACATACGAACAGTTCTTCAGCATTTGCCCTCTCCTTTAAAACACACGCACTCACACATACACATCATCAACGTGCATATGTTCTTTTATTCATGAGTCGTCTCTAGATTGTCACAATACGCGTACGTGTTCACATGTATTAGTACACGTGAGTGGCATTGAGTATGGCTATGTGTGCATGTATTAATTAAAAAGCTAAAGGCAATCGCAATAGTATTGTACAGTACAGCAACAACACAAATGCTGTATGAAATTTTTTAAAAGATATTCTTGGTTTTTTTTCTGATTTTTTTTTTCATTTAATGAAAATATTTTTCGTGATAAAATTTTCTACTCAAATTCTTGTTGTTGTCGTTTTATTTTTAATAAGAAAATATTTATTGATACGATAGTAGAGAGTATTTAAGAAAGAATTTCTATGAAAATATTTATTAATCAACGTTATAACACAAGTTATGAACTATTTCATGAGACATGGTTTGCTTTACAAGGAATTTATTTTTATGGAGGTTTTTAATGAATTTGCAATTTTTCTATTACACTCTTTACTTCAGTGATTATAAAACTTTATTAGTGGCAGGAAATTTTATAGTGTATTGAAGTATTAAAATACTGATGTGGCTTTTATTCAAGCAATAATTTACGTTGGAATAAGAAAAATAAGAAATTACACTAGGCCGCTTGTGTAGGGGATAGGAAAAGAATCAATTGTAACTCTAGTTTTCATCAGAATTATCGAATTTAATAAATTTAGAAGCCTTACTGTCCCTCTAAATGGACCGTTTCGACGGTAGCTTTACAGGTATTGTTAGGTGTAGCACCCCTTGACTTGGAGGTAATACGACGTGCTATCACCTTCAAAATCAAGAAGGGACTACCACTTTTAGATCATGATTGGGTTTCTGCTTCTGACTTGGTGAATTTGGAGAGTAGGGAAATAAAGACACTCTTAGATGAGTGCCTTGTTTCAAAGTGGCGGACCCGATGGACCAATGCAGACGAGGGTAGGTTAACGTATGAATTCATACTTGACGCGGACTTCGTACGTCGACGTCCGGACTTTGGCTTCGGCTTAAGTCTGGGATTTTTACTTACGGGACATGGCTCACTTAATGCATTTTTGCATAAAAGAGGTCTGTCCGACTCTTCGGAATGTGGGTGTGGGAGGGGACCTGAGACTGTCGAACACATTATCACAATGTGTTCATACTATGATGACATTAGGTGCTTAGATAGTATGGGAATAGCCCATACTGGGGCGAGTTGGGATTTTAGTAGGGCTTTAGTGGACAGCCGGACTTTAGGGAAGTAGGGCGATTTTGCCCGTGAAGTATTTGTTAGGAGAAATATGAGGTATAGTGGAGGTAAGCCCGAAATGTGATCACCCACGTTGTGTTCTCCGCGTCGTGCGCCCCTTGCTCTCATTGCCGCTTTCGTCTGTCCCTGGGCGTAGATAGGCATGCGATCGTTGACAGTTTTGAATCGATTGCTGCTGGTTCTTTTGCTCCGCTTCGCCGTTCCTGTTGCTGCTGCTGCTGGCTTTGTGCGGGCCCAATTTGCCCCTCTCCCTTGCTGTCATCATCCCCGTCATCGCCGTCATCCCAGTCATCCCCGTCGTTGCCGTCACCGCCACCGCCGCTGCCAAGCCTGCTGCGTTGTTGTATGTCCTTTTGTCACGTTTGTCTTGTCCATTCCTTGTGCCACACCATGTGGCCAAAGCCTCGTCCGTGAGGACGCTGTTCAATGTCAGTAATGTAAGTGTTGTTCTTTATGTCGATGTATGTTGATTGTGTTGCTGTGGGCCACCAGTCCCGAACTGTTTGGAGTTCAACTGGTAGTAATCGATTTGATTACGAGGTCTGACCGGAGACTTACTTCTGGTACCACGGGAGCCAGGAGCCCATGGAAACTCGGTTCCAGCCTGGCTGTTAGTGTGGCCCCTTTTGGGAGCATCGTGGTGGCTGTGGTTTGGACCCAAATCGCGGGAAGAGTCTAGTCAGTAGGCTCGGTGTGGAGTTGCATATTCAACCGGGTGCCGTGACCCAAAGATCGGAAGGAGTTTTAGATAGGCTCCGCTCCTAACCAAGGGGGAAATCATGTCCAAATACATGGTTTCGAATTGGTACTCAGGTGTAGCAGTCTGCTAGACGCATTGTATTTCACCCTGTGCGAAGAGCACCGTGGGATTAGGTCCACGCGGACAGGTACCCACGTAAAACACGACATCGTTGTCCCTCTAAATAATTAAATGTAGAGAACGCTGACCTCCCCAAACATTAATAACATCAATACGATGGTCGTCATTGACACCGAAATTAGTTAGGTTAGGTTACAGTGGTAGCTTTGATTCCAAAAGCTTTCTTGAGCACGCATAACGGCCCGTTGTGATACCACAGGTGAACGCAGTTTCTGAACTGATCGAGTACCTCCAAACCAGAGAAGAAGAATAAGTTGGTCAGCTCAAGGGCTGCACACCGAAATTAGTTGTGTTCAGTAATTTATGGCCTCGTTTCGTTGAAACCAAATACTCTCCAGTTTATAATATTCAATTCCAGTTCAAAACAAGTTACTTATCATAAGGCCATAGCGTTCTGAATAAATGATAACGAAATTTATAGAGCATTTACGGCATTATCTGCACAAAATGCAAAACATCAACAAAATTTACTACAGCAAATGCAATTAATCGACAAACTTTTTATAGAAAATGCAATTCATCGATTAACTTTCTATAGCAAGTGCAAGTTATCGACAATCTTACTATAGAAAACTCCAGCCATCGATAAACTACCTATAGAAAATTCAAGTCATCGATAAATTACCATAGAAAATGTCCGTTATCGACAAACGTTATACAGCAAATGCATGTCATCGATAGATATAGATAGATATAGAAAATGCAAGTCGTCGTTACATTTACTATACAAAATGTGCGTTATCGACAGACTTTCTATAGAAAATGCAAGTCATTGACAAATTTAATATAGAAATTGTAGTTTCTACAGCATTATAAGTTGCCAGCTGACTTGAATTATTGCATGAGTTTGTCTTTATGTGAATTCAAATGCATAATACGCTACAACGCAAGAAAATCTCAGTTGCTGAAAACGTCAAGGAATCGCCAAATTCGCATAATCTATTACACTTTCTGTAAGGCAAGAGTTGTGATTAGCAGTGTGTACTGTGATAATGCACAGGACTGATCAGATCTGTAGATCAGCTTCATAATCTTGTCAGTACCTTGCAGAGTTGGCCGATCATTACTACCATAATTGGGGAGCAAAGTGCCACGAAAAGTGGCGTAAGTCTTAGTTTTTTGTTGTGCGTTCTTCAGCTGTTAAACGAAAGTGGCAAAACTTTCTATAAACTTGCTAAATAGGCTACTACATGGATAGCCGGATATAATATTGTTTATTTTGTAGCTATTGAGCCATTTGCGGTCATGTTGTCAGTAGCATATAATTTTAAATGTGTTTAATGCCTTAGAGCTACTGACTTACAATAATTCATTTAAAAATATCCTTTGAAGTGCTCCATAAAGTTTGCTGTACTTTTATTCAAATTTACTGCCTCACAAAATGTTCAGATTTTTATAAAAAGAAATATTTTTACTGCACATTCATATAATGAATTAGAGAGTGTTTTTGAATGTTTTCATTTGAATATCCAACAATGAATGAAAGAATATTTAGGCGTGTATGCGTGTGTGTGTGTGTGTGTGTGATCATAAACTTCTATTTTCATAAACATCAGCATCATTTGCCAGCCTTCTCCTATTATAATTACACTCAACTAAACACATACTGTAATGAAATTATATTCATTCATTACACGACTCTCTCTGCTTTCTGACTCACTCCTCACTACCTTGCTCTCATATGCTCTGTACTCCTACAATGAGTTGATTGCTGTATGCGTTTGTTTGTATATAAATTTATTTATTTTTTTGAATTTTATATTTATTATGCTCTTTAGAGAGCACACACACACAATACCAACAACACTATGGTAATGACAATCATAACCAAATGTTGTTGTGTTTTGCGTTCAGAGATCTGTTACGAACATTTCTGGTTTCATTTGTGTTTGTTTTTTTGATTGTTTTGTTTCTGCTCCTGCTTCTGCTTCTTTGTTTTTGGTTACTTGGCTTTTATTGTATACGACAACGAGTATACGCTCATTGAATGGTGGGTTGTTTGGTTGCATGGTTTGTTGTTTTATTTGTTATTCTTGTTGTTGCTGTTGTTGTTGTTGTGTTGATAGTTGGCTATTTATTATTCAATGCCTGCACACTTTGTGGTTTTAATTGGCACTTGAATGGGTTTTAATGTAGTTAAATAGCTTGTTGTCATTTTAATGATATTTACTGACACTACAACAACAACAACAGCAACAACAACAACAATTTTATAACAATTATTACCATTATACATACATTATTATACAATGCATAGGCAATAGCGGCGGTAACAACCGAAAGACAGCCAACCAACTACTGATATTGTCACATCTGTTTTGATATGGCAAACAGAGACACAGACAGGCAAACAAACAAGTATAATAACCAACAAATAATGCGTCATTTCGTTTTGTAACTGATGTTCTCACTCACTCTCTCTCTCTCTCATCTCTTTATATTTTCTTTTTGTATGTGTTAGTTTATTACTTCCCATTTAAACGCTCACACTCTGTTCGTAAACACAACTCTTATGTGATTTGCATACCCACTTTAAATGAGAGTAAAACAATTGAACCATTTAATGACTTTGTTATTATTGTTGTTGTTATTGTTATTGTTTAGTATTGTTTATGATATTTCATGTGTATGTATGTTTGCGAATAAGTTCTAGGATAGTGCGGGTAACGGTAACGAGTATGTGCCTGCGCGTAATTGTATGTGATTTATTGAAATGTTATAACTTTCGTAGTGCTTTCTCACACTCACTCGCTCCCTCTCTCTCTTTCGCTTGTTGCTCTCTTTGTTTGTCTATGTATTAGTGTGTTATGATTTGTCCCAAATATTTTAATGCAAATGTGTTAAGTTGTCGCAAATTAGTTTTAATTACTCATAATGTTTAAACAACAGACTGTTTTAAATGGTTTTTATGTTTTAATTTTATTTTATTTTATTTGTTTACATCCAGCACATGTAAACAATTGTGGCAATTATACAAAAACAAAAGAAACAAAATATAAAATAAGTGTGGTGAAATTAAAACATTTTTAAACAAAAAATAAACTCGGCTCATGGACTAGAAATCACTAAAGGACAGTAGGGTAATTAAAAATATTCAAATTTAAATAGGCTGATAAGTAATGTGCTACTACATATGTGAATGAGTGTATTGGATTCAATTCCCATCAGAGTTCTTGATCTATTACGCTACATCAATACTTATCTCTTAAAAATCGAACATAATTTGTAATTGTGTTGTATTGTATTGTATGCCAACCATACTTCCTATAGGAAGTCTGTATCTTATTCCTATATTTGGCACGATGTCATCCATAAAAATATTGAGATCCCTAGCTTAAATATATTGTTTTGCGTCTTCAACTCAAGTCCCGCATTCATTATTTTCCACGGCTTTGTTGTATTGGCAGTAGAAATTGCTCAGAAGGTTTCTGGATGGACTATTTGGCGCGGGAATAAACAGTACTTGAACAACTACACTACATCGTCTCATGATTTTTCTTAGTGCAATAGAAACGTTCTTATTTTTGCATTTTAAAGTTCCATTTACTGTCACTATAAACATTTAAGACCTAAACAAGCCGAGTCATCATTGGCTTACTGATTCATAGAAAAATTTTTACGATTCAGAAAGGTTTCAATGGCGTTTAAAATCCCTAGTAATCATTACATTCCAACTCTGACTCATAAATAAATACAAAAAAAGACATGCATGTTCAAAAGTAGGAAAAAACAAATATAAACGCACACATTGAACAACGTATACAAATAATTGCCATTGTAGATGTAAGTGAGTGAGTAGTGAAGTGGAAAAAAAGCAAATAAAAATGGAAATTTTCATTTAGAAAACCGTAAAGACAAGAAGAATCTAAACCAGGAGCAGATTCGATATGGCAATAGAAAACACACACTGACATACTTAAGAACACGTATATATTATACATTAGTTTACTAACATTCACGTATACACATAGCCATACATATGTACATTGAACGCATATAGACATTAACACCACATGAGTCATTTATTTAATTGTACACTCGTATTGTATTTTATATCGTCGTATTTGATGTTGTATTTCCATTTATATTTGCTTTCTGTTTATTTGTATTCTGTATATTGGTTTTGTGTCTGTATGTGTACGTTTTGTTTCAGTGTGTGTGTGTGTGCATGTTTGTTTTTAAAACATATTTTATGTTTCATATAAAAGAATTTCCATAATGTACAATAAATAAGAAGGCGTTACTCTTATTTGTCTTTGTGTATTCATCTCTCAACTCTCTTTCTCTCTTTTTGATTTGTGGGCCCAAGCATACTTACATACATTCATACACATGCTTACTTTCTCACAGATAGTGATTGGATAGTTTATTGTTGGTTTAAGTAATAAATTGTGCACATCGGAAACAGTTGAGGGCTGGTAATTAGCAGTAATACTTTGATTTGTAATGTATGAAGATAATCAGGACTTTTGCGTTTTGTAATTTCCATCCACGAAGAAGAAAGGAAAAAAACTGATAAAGTCTTTCAAATCTGAGTTTTTGTGCGGCAAAAACCGTAAAGGATGTGTTTTTCCGTCTGTAATTTTTTTATATTCTACAATTATTCAAAATTGAAGCTTTCTATTTCTGTGGGCCCAATTTAATATTCCACTTGCCTTGAGTCAGCATCAGAAAGACTAAACTTTAACAAGACAGAGATAGTCTTCAGTTCATTTCGGCTTGTGTTCGAATTTTACGGCACTTAGACATTAAAAAACTGATGTCTGACTATGTCGAGATCGTAAAGTTATCAGAAATTGGGTTCACCTATCTCTTTACATAGGAGTGATTATGACTACTACTACTAAAGAGTGTTTTTTATAGAGGTATAGAACTTTAAGTTGGCATTACTTTTCAAGATGGCGACCGATTTAACAGCTGTCAAGTGATTTATTCTCAGTTTGGTTTGGCAATTCATCGTGAATAGACTCACGCCTGAACAACGCTTGCCAATAGTGCAATTTTATTTCGAAAATAATGGTTCTGTGCGGAAAACGTATCGCGCACTACGTCCATTTTATCGTGGACAAAATCGTCCATCAGAGCAGTTAATTCGATTAACCATGGAACGTTTTCGCACCACGTTTACTCTTATTGATAACTCGCACCCCCAGAGACGCTGTACGGTGCGTACAGAAGAAGCTATTGCTGCTGTAGAGCGTAGCATTGAGGAAGACCCGAATGAGTCCATCCGCCATCGAGCACAGGAATTGGATCTGTGTCCATCCACTTTATGGAAGATTTTGCGGAAGGATCTTGGTTTGCGTGCTTACAAAATCCAACTCGTGCAAGATTTGAAGCCAAACGATCATCAAGTAAGGCGTAGATTCGTCGAATGGGCCCAAAACGAGATTACCGTTGTTCCCGATTTTCGTAAGCGAATTTTGTTTAGCGATGAAGCGCACTTCCGGTAGAATGGCTACGTCAACAAACAAAACTGCCACATTTGGAGTGAAGGTAATCCTCAAGTGTATGTGGAAACACCGTTACATCCAGAAAAACTGACTGTTTGGTGCGCTTTATGGGCTGGCGGAATCATTGGTCCGTACTTTTTCAAAAACGATTATGGCCAGAACGTTACAGTCAATGGTGATCGGTATAGAGCCATGATTACTAACTTTTTCATTCCTGAATTGAATAACCATGATGTCCAGGAGATGTGGTTTCAACAAGACGGCGCAACATGTCACACAGCTCGTGCCACAATAGATTTATTGAAAGACACGTTTGGTGACCGCCTAATTTCACGTTTTGGACCTGTGAATTGGCCTCCAAGATCTTGTGATTTAACACCGCTAGACTACTTTCTGTGGGGCTATGTAAAGTCATTGGTCTATGCGGTAAAGCCACAAACGCTTGACCATTTGGAAGACAACATTCGCGTATTATTGCCGATATACGGCCACAAATGTTGGAAAAATTCATCGAAAATTGGACGTCCAGATTGGACTACATCCGCGCCAGCCGTGGCGGTCATATGCCAGAAATCATATTTAAAATGTAATGCCACAAGATTATCTTTCGGATAAATAAAATTCATGTCAATCGAATAATCCATCGTTGTTTTATGGCAACTTAAAGTTCTATACCTCTATAAAAAAACACCCTTTACTACTATTACTAGAGAAGCAGCAGATTTGTTACAATTTCCTGTTTTAACACATTGGTCCTACGATGAAGCAGTTAAATAACGAACCTGTGGTGTCAGGTTCTGCCACTCCATCCATCCGGTTTTTGTTTGGTTACCTTTGTTAGCACATTTTCTGTCACGAGTAACGTTTTAGATTTAAGTCAACCTGAATTTGAACGCAAAGTTGAATTACATACCAAAAATGTACCGAAAGTGGTACACTTAGTCTAGATATGGTAGGTTCTCAGCTTAAGCGGGAACTCGTTAAATATCCTATAAGACTTATACTTCCAAACAGATAATGGAAGATATGATTTGTTATGGCATTTCAGAGCGAATTTAGATCCCTTAAGATTAGTGTATGCTTATGTGATGGCTTCAAATATCTTAAAGCCATGCATTTAAGCCTCAAGGCCTCCAGATGATGCAGGCGACAAGAAAATATAATTATGGGAAATTAATAAATATACATACATACATTCATAATTAATCATTACAACCCTTCATGCAAGACATTCGTCCAGCATTTCAAAAATCATTCTGATTTTGTCTCTCCAACGGAGGAGAAATAATCGCGGAAAAACGAAGTAATTCTAGAGTTCAAGTATAATATCTTTGGTCTGACTGGCATTTTACAATGGTTCGAAGATGATAGCGAAGAAAGGAACCTGTATGTACGACTGACTGTAAAATGATTTTCGGAAGGAGAGTGTTTGACAAAAAATGTACCTGCATCAAAAATATTTTTACTAAATAGCTTAACTCCGCTGTATATGTGGCAGAGTTGATTGCAAGTGAAATATGTTGGGTTTTAAAGTATTGCTGTTTGTGCATGAGAGGCCTGTGTTGTTTTGCTTTTACCATGGATTTCTTATTTACCATAGATTTTAAAGTAAAATTATTTCTTTATATTAATATTGTTGTTGTTGTTATTATTATTATTATCAATAACATATTGTTGTTGTTGTTGTTGTTGCCGTTGTTATCGTTATTGTAGTCCTATTTTGCCTTGTTTTTCTTCTTTTCTTATCGAATTTTGAAGAATTGCCAAAAGCAATAATATGTCATCATGTTGCATTCCCTGATATAATATGTGTTCTTGTTGTTTGTTTTATTCCTGTAAAAAGGAAAAAGAACATCACATGTATGCACATATATGTACATACTTATACAAATATTCCTTATATGTACTGTATGTATGTCACACCACTCTTTGCATAAGAGAATGCCATATTCATTCAGTCTCCTTATCAAATATAGTATATCGTCTCTGTTGTTTGTTGTATATGCATATACAATATTTGTATTTGTTTTTGTATTTTTTATTTTGTTGTTGTTTTTGTTGTAGCTATTGTTGTAAATTTCAAGTACAGGCCATTTATTATTTCTGCTTAAGAACGGAAGGTGGATCTTAAATTGCAATTTATTTTCGTTAAACTTGAAGAGAAAAACAAAAAGACAGTCTCTCTAGTATGGTACGGTTCAGTTCAGTTCAGTTCGGTTTGTTTCAGTTCAGAGCAGCAGTTCAGCTGCTTTTTTTTCAATATTTTTTTATTGTGTTTGTTTGTTTTTTTTTTTATTTTGTTTTATATTTTTTTTAAAGGATTTTTATTTCGAGTTTGTAGAGTTTCTCAAGTACATTTTTGTCTCTTTGTTGTCCAAAAAACAAAATTCAAATTTAACGTTGAAAAAGTGTTTGTGAAAGTTTTTTTCCACTTGACAAGAAGTTTTAAATTTGAACACAAAAATTTTTATTTCGGCTTGTATATCTTTTTTTTTAAAGGAGAATTTCATTATTGTTTTGTCTCAGAGTGAAATATTCCGAGTTTCTATCTCATGATAGTATTGTTCAGCTTGAAGAGAAAATATAAAGAACGGGTTGTAGCAGTAGCATCTGACGGTCAAGTAGTCAAATGAGCACCCGGCTCGTAAGAGGTTATCTTGAAAATAGTATAGAACTATTTGTGTAAGCTGAACATGGTGGGAAAGGAATCAGCCTTTGCCGGAGCTGATGTCATTTAAAAATTTACGGCAATGAGCAGACAGTTGTTATGCCGCTGATAGGGCTAGAAGGGTATACTAGGCGCGACAGGGAAGATGGAGAGCTGCTGAGACTCTTCGTAAGCTAATGCGTATGAAACAATATATGAACTCTTGCTGTGCAATTACAATAGGAAGAGATTCAGGGTGATAATCGGGTTTCTGTCTGAGTACTGTAGACTCAAAGTACACTTTTTCAGAACATAGTTTGTCTTAAGTCCAATATGGAAAGAAGACATCGAACCATGCTTTCCATGTCAAGTCCTTGACAGAGTGTCATCTTTGCTGACACCGAACAGAGTGCTGAAGTTTGTTTGGGACAATACGATTGGTAACTTATTAGGCTTTTCAGCATGTTTAAGACTCGAAATGAGTAGTTACTTGTGGCATATCGTCTCCAGGCTGTGGTGGAAAGGATCAACCACAGCCACAAATCGTATAAGCAGAGAATAATTGGTATATTGGATGGATACATACTTAACGCGGCATTGTTCGACATGATGCCTAACGTATCCATTGTGCTCTTCCTTGATATCTGATCCACTTTCTTGATCAAACTGATCCATTGCTCAGATAAACATATGATCTTGCTGCTAGACAGATGCCGCTAAACATGAAGATAGGACATAAGCTTCTTTATAGAATGGGCAAAATTGAAATAATGCCTCCGGCCACTGTATCTCAATACAGAGGTACGATTCAAACGATTATGTGATTAGATAATGAATGTTATGGGCCAGTGATAATTTGGTAAATTTGATGTATAGTGTATCACACACTGTCTCCGGCAGTCGACTGACATTAACGTCAATACCATTCAGTAAAATGGGATCAAGTATTGTCTTGGATTGTAAAAAATTTTATTAATCCAGACATGGCATGGTACTCATTATAAGGATACCTAGTCATCAAGGAGTGCTTGGGATTGAAGAATGTACTGGCTATTAGACACGAAGTAATACCTACAATAAGCTTGGATAACTTTTGAATAAGTTCGACTTGAGTACACTAATAAGCGTTTTCACGGGGTAATTCGTCCTTTTTGAACACCTGAACCGCATTAATATGTAGGGAGGACATGGAAATTATGAAATATTCTCCATGTCATTGCAGAGTCTTCGTAAACTCTACAATCCACCATGCTACTATGGTCCTCCTCTGGAAGAAATCTTTTTAAGATACGGAGTTCCAATGGAATGTAAGGTTGATATCCCATATTGGCGAGCGCACACCGAGTCTATTGCTGACTTAGGTGTATTTCGATTGCCATGAAACTCGTGTAATCCTCCCCCATTTCCTATCCAACTTCCCATAGCTAATTGTTTAGAATTCCTAACCGCCTTCATTCTATAAACAAATCTCTGTGCTTAGAAGCTTGTGTTAAAGACGTACATCTGGTGCAAATCATTTTACTATTATGGGTTTGTTAAGTTCAAATAAAATCTTATAGCCTCAGATTGGCTTTCACTTTATGCTAAATTTGCTTCGGAGCGATTATATTAATATGACGTATGATAGCATTCACCTAATTTTTTTATTGCAAAAGTAAAAACCATCACACGTTGAATTTAAATCAGCTCTTCTGCATCATAAATTTTAAAGCAACGCTTTTATGATTAATAAACATGCACGAAACCGTTTTGCATACACATTTATTCCCATATATATACATACGTACACACACATAATAAAATATAGGTGCAATATATACATACATACATATATGTATGTGTGTATTGGTATTTATGTTTGTACATGTTGTACATTTAAGTGTTAACATGTGTTTATGATGAGTACAAGAGTACATCATACTCTTACTCTGTTGAAGTTTATTATGTCGAATATACGAGAGCATATGACCACTTTTAAGTGTAGATGTGTGTTCATGTCACTGATATTGATTTAAAACGTACTCACTCATATTAATATGAACATGTTTATGATCTCTCTTTGTATAGTCTACCCCACTTGCCAAACACCACTTTCCTTGTTGCCAAAAACACATGGATGCCTGCCTATAAGTAGGCTTTAAAGAAAATTTAAACAGAGTGTCATATCTCGATGTCAGGTCTCATATTAATAATAACGAAAGCATATTTTAAAATGATTATTAAATATGACAATTGTTGTTATAATTTATGGTTATTATTGTTGTATTTGTATGGCATTACAGTTACTTAAAATATTATTTCACCAATTAATATTACGTTTTTCGTTTTCCTTTTGCCTGCGTCTGTTTGGTTTTCTGGTTTTTAATGTACGCAACACATTTTAGTTATTGTCAACCAGCAGACTGTATTTTAAGCACGTATTTGAAATATAAAGTATTTTATAGGCTGCTGAGATTTATGAACCAGTAAGACGGAGAGAGAAAGTAAAATTAATGTTTTAAATATTACTTTTATAAAGCTTTTTCGGGTATATATGTACCAGTAGTAATATTGAATTGCAAAAATTGAGAAGAGAGTTAATTAATCAAATATTATTGAAAACCTCAAAATATACTATGACAAATTAATAATGATTTACTTTGTTAAGCCCCTTGAATTATGCAATTAAATAGAAAATTAAGTCGTTTTTATTAAGAATCTTATGGAACAAATTAAAATTATTCAGTAAAGTTTATTCAGAAGTTTATAAATGTCCTGAATAACCACACAAATGTAGAGAACTGCGGTAAATAAAAAAATATTAATAAGACCCTTAGAGTATGCAACTAAATATCTAAAAACTGAAACTATGAGATCACATACAATATACCCGTAGGTTCTTTTTAGTCATAGATAGATGTTGATGGCAGTATATCTTGCAATATTGATGTGATTGTGTCAAACGAATCAATTTCTGCTGGAGGCAGATCTTCATTTCACCTCTGGCATTAGAAACTAAATAAGAAATTGACGTAAACATCTGAAAATCAAGGCAACATGGTGTTTTTCAATATGAACAATTAAAGGCTGTGAATACAAGACTGGTTTGGAAGCTATCAAGGTATAGTGGAGATGTTGAACATCAACCACGTGATGTTATGTTACGTCAATGTTATGATACTCCAGATAAAACTGCTGAAACGTGACGAAATTATAGGTTTTTTTTAAGTGAATAATACATGAAAAAGCGGTTGGAGGTGAAAAGCTGTTGACTTTAAATTCTGAAGTGATTCTAAGCAATCTTTTATTAAGTAATTGCTGGGATTTGGAGGAAAAGGCTTTTCTGAGTATTTTTTTTTTTTGCAAATTTTTGCTTCTGCAACTCTTGCATGTTTAAATGAAGCAATTACAGACTAGTGATGGGAATTGGTCAACGAAAAAGAGTTGCATTTTACCTTGCCTATACAGATATATATACCTTGGATACAGATATGTAGAAATTGATTAAATTTTGCTGAGACTCGTAGCATAGTCTGGGATTTACATCGTCTGACTGACTTTCATTTATTTTGGTGTTTACCAAAAGATTTTGAAAAGATTTTTTAAGCAAGTGGGAGTTGTTTTCCTGAACTAGTCTTTTCAGCTGAACAGATGATTTTTCTACGTTAGCAGATGAATATGAAGTCGCTGTAGTCTAGTAAGTAGTGTGTTGGCTTATTAGATGTAGATCAGACATCTCCAACAAAACGAAAGATGAAATGTATTTTTCAGGCGACTACTTTTCAGCAGATTTCTGGCAAAAACTCTGAGTAAAAATAAAATTTCTCAAAAGACTACCGTTTGGAGTCGACTTTAAACTGTAGGTCCCGCCACTCTTGCATAAAATTAACACACACAACATATGTAAGTGGTGTGAGAAGCTAAATTGTATTCCTGACTTAAGGATTGAAGAACTGAAGAGCAATTATCCATCATCTGTTTATGCCTTATGTAAAAATTTATTGGTTTTGGTATATTGGCAGTAGTGTTGGGGAACTTTTCTACACAAGTGCTACTTCCACAAGAAGCTATTTTACCTTCCCAGGATGTTCTTTGAAAAGTAAGGGTAAAATATTGAATATTCACTAAACTGCCTTTATGTTTTAATGTATTCCTTTCAATAACACTTTATATAATATTCCTGTTAAATTCATTTAAGTATACTTGTTTTCAAATACGCTTTCTATGGCCTTTATATCCACTTCACTATGTTATGTTGCCAAAAGTTAAATGTAATAAACTACCAAACTAAATAAATTTTAATAAATTCATTAAAATATTTCATTTGATACAACATCATCATCAGCATGAGTATAAGCATCATCATCATCATCTGATGACCATCAGTCTCATATAAAATGTTCTCATAATAATTTTATTTTCTCATTCGACAATTCAATTAGTGGCATTTAAGGTCCAAACTAAACTTCTGGCTAAAAGTTAAAACTGGTAATAAAATATTTCCGTGGTTTGGGCTACTCACTGAAGCCATTCTGATAAAAAATAAAACGAAAATAGAAACTTGTTGAACTGCTTACCAGAAAGACATGGATGGATGTTGATGATATGGTTGGTAAAAGCAATATAATCATGAGAGTGATGTGGTCAACAAAAGCCAAAATACTCGTAATTTTTGTTAAAATAATATTTTCCAAAAAGAAAAAAAAAATAAAAGAAAAAAAGAAAAATAAACTCATTTTTCTATGCTTTTCCAATAAAATCTGTCTGCAAAGTTATTTCCTCTTTTTTTTTCGTTCAAACTCTTGCTACTCTTTGGCTCATTTCATCGCAGACATTAAGAGAAAACAAAGAAAAGAAATTGAAAAAGAAAAACCGTTTCGTTATCGTTTTGCTAGCTTGTGAGCATACATTGTAGGCTGCTTTGTTTAACAGATTTTATGGCATACTTTAAGGATTATCACACCAACAATAGCAGCAACATTATTTTATACTCATTTTTTATTTTCAGTCTTTTTTCTTTTTCTTTCATTTATTTTAATTTTCTGTTTATAAAGTCAAAATAAACTTTTTACTTGAGGGCTGTGTCGTATTACAATCTTTAATACGTTTCTTTTTTATGGCCGCCATAACTTAGGCAAACACATACTTTCAACGTAATATTCGCTCCTTAAGAGATTTTCTAGCAAAGCTCCAGAGACGATTTATCATGTTGTTATAATAACATTAATAAATCGGTGGTACTTGTGTCTATTAAAACGAGAAAGTTCAATACATATCTGAAAGCAGCTTAGAAACAGAAGACTCTCATTTACTCTAAAAACTTTTACAAAAGTTCAGCAAATACTCGTAAGTTGTGATACTTTATTTATTTCACAAAATAATTTACTTTGAGTTCCTTAAGGTATACTTTAAGGTCATTAATAAAGTAAACTTTTTGTGGCATATTTTAAGGATGTAAATGTACTAATATTTACATGTTTAATTTTATCTAGTATTTTACATGTTTATTGCATATTTTAGGGGATGGTTTGAAATTGAATTATGTACAGAGTCGATATAATTTAGGCAAAAAGAATAAGAATTTGCGTAATTTTGTAATTTTTTCTTACTTCCTTGAAAGCTAAAGATAAAAAATAGCTTCTATATATTGCTTTGTCATCAAGTGAAGGAAAAAATACAGGCAGCAGGTCAAACGTTTAAAAGAAAATTTAATAAGGAATACTCCGACACCATTGAATGAAATGAAGAAGCTGTGTGTGGCCTGTAAAATGTGGCAACCTCAGATGTTGTTGCCAATAATGTAATTTATAGGAGCTCTGAATAGGTTCGGATGTCTGCGTTATCTTCGGGACGGATTCGAAATGGAAAGGGGCACAAAAGGTGTATTCATCTATGAAACCAATGTTAGAGAATCGTATAGTCTTCCAGTCTGTAATGCTTTTCAGGAGGAGCTTCTTTGGAACAGTCAGGAAACATAAGCACAATAGTAACAATATATGTTAATAATTAGGCAGCACTGGAGGCTTTAAGAGGACGTACTTTTAGGATCTAAGAGTGTAAGAGACTGTTAAATGTCCTTATGTCGAATTATCGAAGTTAATTGTGATAGTCGCCGTAGTGTAGTAGGTAGTGTGTTGACTGATTGAGTTCTCAAAAATCTGTTCTTTGGAGTGGACTTTAAACTGTAAGTACTGCCATTCATGTATAAAATTAACACACACAATATAAATGGTATGAAAAGATACTGGCGAAGTAGCAAATAAACTTACAAAATCAGGATAAGCTTTAGAAGTAATAAAAGAAGAGACATAAGGGGTTTCTTCTTTCAAAAGGTTAAATTTTACACAGACATGTGGATCAGACTTATAAGCCAAAGTTCGATAGAGCAGTTTATAGGAGTGAATTGAGAGCTATTATAGGGGCCTTAACGATGCGTGGCTAATTCAGACACAAGGTCATCGAATTGAATAAACAGTGGCTTGGTTTTTGAGAGTATTTACAGGCCATTTATTTTCAGATTAGATTTAGTACTCTTAGATAAGGTGGGAGTGAACTCCTGCTGAAAACATCCAAATACTGCTTCGGAGTTTGCTTACAGAATTACACAGTCTCACGTTGTTAAGTTGGAAATTTGGAAAAGCGAGGGTGTGGGCAACACAGTCTTTTTTCACTACTGTACTAATATTGAAGGATGAGGTTTATTTGTAGCCTAGTCTACATTTGGCATTTTAACAAAATTTTCAAATCAAATTTATTCTTTATCTTGGTACCGATTTGGATAACATACCGAAAGCGCATTTAAAATCGGCAAAATAAAAGGTATAGGATGCTATTATAATCGATGGACTACTTGATTATAAAACTTTAGTATCAGGTGCGAATCAAAGCCACAACTTTTGCACTGCAACACTAACGCTCTACCCATTAGACTGCCGAGGGCAGCCAGCTATTGATAAATAAATTATTATTCCCAAGACAAAATAAAGGATTCTTTATTTTCTAAACTAATATCGTATAAAACTAAGATCTCAGTTGATAATCAGTTATTATTTCTATTTTTATTTTTTATTTTTTAATGATCTTCAATCCATAATTTACACTCTTGCATATAAATTGAAACTCTTTTGTCTTTATCTTTTTATTTCAAGTTCCCGTGAGTGTTTGATAATTAGCAGCAGCGACACCTTTAAACAGCTTCTCCTGTACTTTGAAGTTTTGCGCCTTTTAAAAAGGCAACGAACGTAAATATTTCAAGATAAAATAGTTCTGTGCTGTTTTCCTATTTATTTTTTTATTTGTTTGTTATTAATGCACATGCTTGTATACTTAAAAACTTTATTTAATGAAAACTTAACAAACAGAGTCTTTCTTTATTCATGCTCAAGATTAAAACGTTGATGAGTACACTTTAGGCTGTATGGCCATACGCCTTTAATGGGCATTAAAAACATTTGCAGACGGCTTCAAGCGATAAAACAGGAAACTTGAGTTGAACAACAATTGACCGAAAACTATTTTCTTTTGATAGATAAATAAGAGGCTCTTATTAAATATTTTCTTTTAAAATGCTATTTAAAAGCAAATTATCTTTATAAAGCCTTGAAGGGAGATTATATTTAATCATAGAAATTATCAAATACAGGTATTTTATGTATAGGGAGAGCCAACTGTCGGTTTAAATTTGAACCATCGAATATTCCGAATCTGGCAATACTTATGTCATTCTATTCTGTCACAAAATTCAGTATATTATCTCCACTGAACGTAATGAATCGATTTACGCTTGAGCCTCGTTGGGATTTATTGGACCAACGAGAAACTTGCTGATGATGTCGATTTTGTCAAACAAAAAAAAAATCATCTTTTCGAATGAAGCTCATTTTTATCTCGAAGAGTACGTTAGTAAGCAAAATTGCCGTATTTGAGGCTTAGAAAACCCACACGTGGTCCATGCTCAAATTATGAGCGACTATTTGTCAATGGAAACACCTATAGCACCATGATAACTAATTTTTTTGTACCCGTTTGTATGGTATTGATGCGAACGATGTTTAGTTTCAACAGTATGGTGAAGCTCATGCTACAATCGATTAGCTGCTTCAAATGTTAGATGGCCGTTTAATTAGCCGAAATGGTGACGTCAATTGGCCGTTAAGAAGCTGCGATTTGACACCGTTGGATTATTTTCTGTGGAGCGCCGTAAAAGAAAATTGTTATGAGCATTTGAAATCCAAAATTCGTGATGCCATTGTCGAGATACGACTCCATTTAATAGAAAAAGTGAACTAAAATTGATCCGATCGAAAGAAGTACTGTGAGATCAGCTGGCGGCGGCAGCCATATAATTGAAATAATATGCCATTTCTAACCGAAACAATTGTACTTCATAACAAAAAAATTAATTTGACAAAATTTCAAACCTTTTTCAGGATTAAAGCCTAGTTTCTCACGCCACTTATGTTTTGTGTGTTAATTTTATACATGAGTGGCGGGACCAACAGTTTAAAGTCGACTCCGAACGACAGATTTTTCAGAAACTTTTCATGGTAATTTGTATTTATTCTCAGAGTTTGCCAGAAATCTACTGAAAGGAAGTAGACGAAGAAATATTTTTTTTGATGTCTCGCCTGGCCTTACTTCTAATACTTACTAAACTAAGGCTATTTCAACGTGCCACACAACTCAAGCCATATTGGGCACCTAGCTTCTTCACTGTGTGTTAATTTCATACATGAGTGCCGGTCCCTACAGATCTCCGTGAAACTTTTCATGTCAATTTTATTTTCTCTCAGAGTTTTTATTTATTTTATTTATTAAACCCGCCTAAGAAATTATTTTTAAATATTTCGTTTAGTTGGAGATGTCTGACCTGCAGTTTGCACCGACGCCTCACGTTTATTAACGCAACACACTACCTACTAGACTACGGCGACTGCATGTCGATTATTAAACTTTTAAAATTTTTCATTAAAAAAGAGTTTCATTTACACTCTCTTATCATATGCCATATATTCACTGATTTTTCTTCCTTCTAATATACTTAATCTATTTGAAAAGTGTTTAAAAGGCTTTTTAAGAGCATCATATTCAAATTAAAAATGAAAAACGTTGAAGTGTTTTTTTCAGATAATTTTTTTTAAATGCTTATAAAAAATATCATGAGTACGGGAGCATATTAAATATTCCCTTTTTTTAACGCTTAAAGATTTTATTTTCGTAATAAACGAGACAAAGTTGAAGTGATAGGAACATCACTTACAAGACGTTGATGTTGACATTGTCATTGTAAAGCGCATCACACAGCCAGCCCATCGTATTACACACCAACATTGGTAGAGCACCCCTTTAAAAATATTATGATTTAAGCATGTGTTAGAATGGTTGGAGGGTGAGTCATAGTACCCGCCCCCCCCCCTAAACACGTGCAAACAAGGATGTCTAATGACATAAACGTACACAAGATGTATCAGACATTTAGACAAATATTGTACATGTGCGTGTCTATGAAAGGATGTGCATGTGTATCTGTGTGTTTACACTGATAATAGCCCCCACACTCTATGCTGTAACACTCTACTCTACTTTACTTGCAATGAGTTTTTAAAACGTAACCTTATCAAATGTGTGTGAAAGTGTGTGTGTATATGTGAGTGTAAAGCAAACGATAATAAATATAGAAGCGTTTCTTTGCCTCTCTTTATCTGTTTCCTTGGCGTTTCGAAAATTGTCATATTCGTTGTTCATGGTTGTAAACGCGGCAGTTTGTGGTATTCTGTGTGCCTTTTGACAATGCCATGTCGCAGCAACCGCAACTACAAACAGAGATTTATTATTTGATTTTCGTAATGCTCTTTCCACAAAATACAGAGAGAAAAAAATTCACTTATTTTTCTTTTTTGCTCTTCTGCAGTCTGCCTCTGTATCAAAAACTGAAAACAAATAAGGTTGTGAGCCAAAATATTGCGAAAAAAATTGTAAAAATTAAATCAGATTTTGGATTTTTTTTTTTGGCTGGCATATGAATTTTGCGAATGTGCGTAGGTTTTTTAAAAAAAAGGTAAATCACTGTAGTAGATATTAACAAACACACAAACAAACATACCAACTGTAGGTACAAGGCTAACAAGAAAAACTTAATAAAGTTGAAAGAATTTTGGTTTAATTTTAAAAACACATTCATTGTTATTTATGGCTTGCTGACCTCTGCTACATTATTCGAAATTTATTTTAAGCATTTTAAATCATGTGTGGAAATAAAGAAATTTTTTTTGAACAGGGCGTATGAGTAATATTTCAATAGAATAAATTTTTAAATGTAATATTGCTCATACGTATAGTAGGTAGGTAGGTCGATAATTTATTATTGTTTCATAAACAAAATGACCGAATAGGTAAGAAATATCGAAGATATTTGAAACAGTTTAAGGAAACGAGAAATGATATACGAGGGTTGGTATTTCTATGTATTGAGAAAGTTTATCGAGAATAAAAAAATTTTTGCTTTGCAACAGCGGCCTGTCCAGAAATATTACAAAGTCTGGTTCAGACGCCCATTACTTTTCTTAGTTACGGTAAAAACGTAAAAAAGATAGTTGGGTTAACTGAAAGAACTCTGTAGCAAGCATAGTTCTGAAAAATGGAATCATTATCTGGTTGTACTTGGCTGCCAAAACAGTTAAAGGGAAAGAAAAATCTTTAAAATTTGTGCAAGTTTTATGCGTCAATCTTTCTCGAATACCTGAAAGTAAGTGTCTTACGCGTGTGCGGTAAGTCCTTCCGAAAGCCCTGTAATTGAAAAAATACAGGTCAAGTTTCACTATTAACGCTTGTAGAAATACAATCAATTATAGCGAGAGAAATAATAGTGCTTCTCTACTCCTCATACAAATTACAGATTATAAGTCTATTTTTTTGAATCATTCCTACTGATTGTTATATTTAAACTGTTTTTAGTATTAAAACTGATTGCAGAGTTACTTCCAATTAATCTTCAAACACCTCTTTAGTTTGATTCGATTTTTAAGAGAGTAATCTCACTATAACGTTTAACTGCAATAATTCTATTCAGAGTGTCATAAATGAAGCCAAGTGAACTGTTATTATTGCGATGCATTTAGGAGGAGATACAAACTAAGCTTAAACAGCAGTGGAATTTCCTGCATGTATGAAAATACGTTGTGGTCGTCGTAATCTAGAGAGTAGTAGAAGAGGACTCGAGATGTCAGAAGTCTATGTGTGGATTTACAAATATAGATTACACCACTCTTAAACAAAAATAACGGACAAAACGACAGATGGCATGAGAATTTTGAGCAGTAATCCTGAATAGAGGTTGTAACGAGTGTGTGTAGCAAAACATTTTGTGGAAACTGGTAAAAAAGAAGTCGTACCTGAAGACATGATATTTTTTATATGTACACGCTACAAAAGGCAGGAGAGACATCTGCACTTA
This sequence comes from Sarcophaga variegata, assembly GCA_932273835.1. Classification (NCBI taxonomy): domain Eukaryota; kingdom Metazoa; phylum Arthropoda; class Insecta; order Diptera; family Sarcophagidae; genus Sarcophaga; species Sarcophaga variegata. The sequence goes on along the minus strand of OW026362.1, from coordinate 86,549,666 downwards.
TCTACGTAATAGAACCCAACAACCAAACTGTGGGTACGCAATTTGCTTTCACCAATTGCTAACAACGGTTAGCCCTTCCAACGCGGAAAAGGTGAAACGTAGGGCATTAAATTCGTTGCATGAGAAAAATATTTGCTGCTCCATTACATATCGAGAGCATGACTAAATTTTGTCAGAGATTCAAGGATAGTTCGACGAAGAGATTGTTTTCAATTTTTCATTCTCCTAGACAAACATTTATAAATGTTTGAAACAATTAGTTGCGTAAACTGCAAATATATTTTAACTGTTTTATTTATTTAAAAATTCTCAACAACCAAAGCAGTCAACGGAATATACGATTCCTTAAAACCTACTTACATACATATATGCCACCTCAACTTTATTTCCTTTCGACTGCTTAAAGACATACTCTGACCATTGAGTCATTTCATCACTTTATTTCCAAATCATCGAATTTGATGCAAAATTTATATAAAGTCCCACAGCGATTAGTCATTTATTTCTAGATTTTATTGATTAAAGCATTTCTGTTATTTACAGTTACATCCCCCCCCCCCAAACTATGGCCTTCTCTTACCAACTACACAAATTCAAAGCGCAGCAATTCCAATTCATTTGATTTCAGCCATTAAGTTCAACCCTCATTTTCTTTAATTTTTTTCTATTTTTTTTGTTTTATTTTCTTATCAATTGTTTCATCGCTTTATATGGTGAATCATCATCATTTCGCATAGAAAATGAAAATTATTGCATACTTTGCAAAACAAAATCGTAGAGAAAGTTTTCCTTTTTTTGTTTCCTGCTTTCTTTCTTTTTTTGTTTTGTTTTTATTAACAACAGTTTTCTATTCTTTTATTTTTATTACAACAACAATAAAAAAAAAATAAAAGAAATACCCGGAAACAATAGGAAAACGGAAAGGATACAAACCGTTAAGCAGGGGTTTATGGCGATATGAATACGTAAATAAATGCACACATACTCTCCACACTGTTATGAGCTTACTGCTGTTTATGGAAGAGAATGAGTACTTATGTTGCTGTATATATGTATGTGTGTGTGTAACTTAAAAATTCTACTCAATTTTATGCGTTTTCACATGCACTTAAAGAAATAATTTTCGTTCCTTTACTTTCCACATTTAAATAAAATATTTATTTGTAAAATTTCTTTGAAAAATTTTCTCTGCTTGCCTTTCTCCCTCTCTCTCTATCTCGCACACACACTTAACACTATGCACATTATATACAAGCATATGTATGTATATATTGTATGATTGTTGCAACATAATACTATGCTTGCTTGTAGCACAAGCAACACTTATTTTATTACTTTAAATGGCTGGCAGGCAAACAACCTGTAGAAAGTTTTTTGAGGCAGATTTGAAAAGATTTCTCAACAACTTTCATAATGAAACTGAACGAAACAATTTAAATTATACCTGAGATGTTCGTTCATCACAAGCCATGAATGCTTGAATGCTTTGAGTGCAAATGCAAATGCTAATGAAACTGAACCTGATATGTTTCTCTCTTGAGGCGCTTGAAGAGTAACTTTGTTGCATTTATGCAGAGTATTTATAAGAAACTTGAATTTTGTAGAAGTAAACTTAACTGGTAATTACTGTACTAGACAATTAAAATATGGTTTTAGTTTTTGTTTTAACTTTTTGATTTAAAGGATCACAAAAAAAGATTAAAATGTTGAGAAAAGATATCCTGTTCTTGGTCTATTCGATGAAAAGATAATTCGGAGAGTATATCATTACATCACACACACATCATCATCATAGTACATCAACACATTTGCGTTGGCAACGAGCAACGGCATTAACCGATGGATGTCTTGATAATATAAGACCGAAATATTGTTGGAATACATTTTTTTTATTATAATCTGGCATACAATTTTATGGCAATTATTTCCGGCATGCATATGTCCGCCATGTTTACGAATTCCATGACGGATTCATTCAGTCCAGGTTTTGACTAACTTTTTGAAGAAACGTCAGGATTTACTTGTTTGTCTTAAAAATAACCCAGAGTCATTAAATCACACAAAAGAGGAGGACAGTCGTTCATGGATTCTGCAATAAATCTATTATTAAGCTGTGTGCCAAGTAGCGGCGACGGATGAAAGGACCGATGATACCACCAGCGTGAAAACTGCGCCAAACACTCAATTTTGATAAGAGTTATAATGATTCGTTGTTGGCTTGAGGCTCCGGTTTAAATGCGGAAATTATGCTTATTGATGTGGCCTTTTAACCATGTCCTTGTTCATTTGAATTTTGTAACAAATTGCCTGTCTTAATATCTAAAGAGCCTATCCTATGACTAAAGAAATGTGCATAAAATAATAGAAATTGTGAAGAGAAGCTAGTCTAGGAACTTGTATAATGCAATTTAAACCGTATATAAATAGAGACGTTCTACTAACGATAACAACAGTAATATGGTAGTTTCGATAACATACATACATACATAATTGGTCATTACAGCCCTTCAGTCAGGATTACGACCTAGCTTCTCACACCACTTATGTTGTGTGTGTTAATTTTATACATGAGTGGTGGGACCTACAGTTTAAAGTCGACTCCGAACGACAGATTTTTGAGAAACTTGTCATGGCAATTTTATTTACTCTCAGAGTTTTTGCCAGAAATCTGCTGAGAGAAAGTCGCCGAAGAAATATTTTTTGTATTTTGTTTTGATGTCTAGCCTAGGGCTCGAACCCTGGCTTTGCGTCTAATAAGCCAACACACTACCTATAACACTACGACGACTTCGATAACAATATAGGATATTCAAATCTCATAATTCCAAATTTGTCGATTACATACTTCACGGCTGAGTATGGGTTACTTTGAATTTGGGTTTATACTTCCATCTATGTATATACACTCCAACTTACGCAAAAGTCGGCTGTCTATTACACCATAGTTAAACTGATTGACTGCTAGAGCAACAGGCTTTTAATGGAAACAACATTTTCTTGAGTGATGATGTGATGATTACCCACTTAGTGATTCCATGTAGAGCTCGGAATACACAAAAGTGTTTATTGGAAAGCCATGCCAAGAAAAAGTGGCTGTTTATGTATGGGTTAAAAAAGAAATCTGGAAGAGCTGTTCGCGTCAATAGTGGCCACCATAGGGCCAAAAATTTAAGATTGTGAAACGAATAATATCTGATTTCAATACACAGCAAATGACACGAGCAACACGACGCGATTGAATTCGGCTTTATTACATGAGAAGCTTCTAGATGGAGTCATTTCAGGTTTTACATAACATAACATAATTGGTCATTACATCCCTTTAATCAGGATTACCAAGAGCATGCGATTTGCTGCTGTTAGACATAATGTTTGCTGGGCTTCGTCAAATATTGAATTTACGTAGACAGTCATCTAACACTGAAGCTTTTGAAAACCAAGATTCATCAAGTTATCGCCGAGATATCGACTAAAACGTGTGAAAAAAGTACCGAGCTCAGATAACTAGACTCCTTGAAATGTGGGGTGAGGAGGCATATTGAAAATTATATAGAGTTCGTTTTATGGAAGGCTGTAGTGCAGTTTAAATAGGTAATTTATCTATCTAGGCATGGAAATATTTTTTGTATATATATACCACAGCCTATATATACTACTCCATTATTTTGGGAGCAGTCTCTCTCAAGAGTAATTTATTAGGGGTAACAAAGCATTTTGGAATCTGTAATAGTATATATGTATGTTTAAAGTTCCATCGTGAGGCATTACAAATAATTTTCTTTTCATGGTTCATATATGGTTTGTATGACTCAGTGCGTATACTTGATGCGAAACGAATTTCAAATAAATCATACGCCCCCTATTGTTTTTATTGCCAAAGAGAAGAAAGGAATTGGAATTGTAAATTCAAAAATAAATGTAAACGACCAAATAGTATGTTTCAAAACTAATTTGTAAAGAAATAAATAAAATTGACCTTAAACTTCAACAGATACAAGTCATTAAACACAAATACTTGATATTTTCTTTAAGTGTATTCGTACATATATTGTATTTTAATGCCATAAATATCACTACAGAAAAGCCGTTTTTAGCAGGGACCGAAAATAACTGTTATTTTTGAATTTTTGATTAAAAAAAGCAACCGCAAGGAAATGTCGGAGAACAAAACCAAGTATACCATTTTGATTGTCTTGGACCAAATTTTTATAAAATGCGATGCTTTTTAAAAACATGATTTTTATTTTTTAGAAAAAAAGTAATAGTTATTTTTTGATTTTTATTTTTTCTAGCAAAAATATCAATTATTTTTGAATTTTATTTTTTCGAGTAAAAATAAAAGTTATTTTTTGACTTTTTTTAAAAGTTATTTTTTGACTTTTATTTTTTCGAGCGGAAATAAAAGTTATGTTCTGACTTTTATTTTTTCGAGCAGAAATAAAAGTTATTTCGGTTTTTTCAAACCCTATTACACAGAGATTAGTGTTTAATATACCTAAAACTTAATTCTAATAATTTTCTAACATAAATTACTTTAATTTTTTTAAAGAATTTTTTAATAAATATTATGAATTCATCATGAATTAAAACAAAAATAACTTTTATTTCTGCTCGAAAAAATAAAAGTCAAAACATAACTTTTATTTCTGCTCTTAAACATAAAAGTCCAAAAATAACTTTTATTACTGCTCTTAAAAATAAAAGTAAAAAATAACTTTTATTTCCGCTCGAAAAAATAAAAGTCAAAAATTAACTTTTATTTTCTGACTTTTACGATAAAAGTTATAACAGTTACGGTCCCTGGTTTTTAGTGCTATTTTCCCAAATTCTTTTCTCATTTTTTTTTGGTTTTTCATTTGTGTTGTAGTGCTTGATAACAGTTTTAAAGATTTTTTTTATTTATTTTTATGAATTTTATAAAAAAAAAAAAAATAAAAAACAAACTGAATAAACTTGGATGGTTATTAAGGGGTCATTGAACAATTTGATTGTTTTTGGGTTTCACTACGGCTGTAATGCATTTTCCTACTGTTACTTTTACTCAGAGAGGATTATAATTGTTTTTGGTATAATTTCCTTGTGGATTTGTTTTCTCCGCTGTATTATATTGTACTGTATAATGATTTAAAATTATAAACCATAAAATTTTATTTTATTTTACAATTTTTTTTATACGGAAATATTGATTACAACTGCAGTGGCATTTGAAAGAAAACTTAAAGCGTTTTTTATTTTCTATTTTCATTGCAATAGCCAATAGTCAGCAGTATTTGTTTTATAAAAGAACAAAAATAAATAAAATTTTATTTTATTTTCTTTCTTTTCTTTTCAATTTTCTCATATTTTTATAACTTTTTGACTTTCAAGTTTTAATTTTTCTTCTTCTTCGTACAACAACAACAACAATAATAACAAAAAGTGAAAAAGTAAAGAAAACTTATTGCATATTGTTTGATTATATGTTGCAAGTCAAATCAAGTCAGCAGGCCAGCAGCACAGGCTGGGTCAAGACAACATCAGCTGTAAGAAAAACCCAACAAGTTTTTTGTTTTTCTCATATTTTCAATTTTTTTTGTTTTTGATGCATATTGTTTGCATACTTTAAGGATTGTTTTGATTGTGTAAAATACATAGATTTTATAGAATACTTTATGGTTTAACGCCTTAAACAGAATAACAAATTTAAAAATTGTTTTCATTTTCTCTCCTTTTTGTTAATAAAACAGTATTCGAGAAAACTAAATGAAAAATAAATATTTTATTGCCAATAAAACCAGCATTTTACTTACTTGATTGCCTGTTGCAAACAAAACACATACAATTTTTAATTTCTATGATTTCTGTTACAGCAAAATAAATTCTCTCTAATTGGCAATTTTATTTGTAAAAACAAAATAAAAAAATCATATTACATATTTATATATTTCTATTTATACAAAATAAATAGCATATCATAGGGATGTTTCATAATGAAAGCAGATTTCTAAGTATACCTTTGGGCTTTTTGCGTTCGTAAGTAAACATTTTTGCGTATTTTTATATTAAATATTTATAAATGAAACCAAAGAACTTTAGTTTTATTCCTTAAAAATTGAAATGTTAATTGGAAACAAATTTATTTTAATTTCTTTTAGTTCGGCTTTTGTTATACAAAACCTCACGTCCTTTAGTTTTTATTTCCTTTGCGGTTTAGAATATTTTTTCCTTCTTTGTTCCTTTTTGGGAAAAGTAATTTTAATTGCACCACAAAAAGTCAATATAAATTCGAAAGATTTATTGATCTTTCTTGTTATACAGGGTTACGCATATTGTGGTTTTGAATTAATATGCAAGAATACACATCAGAAACAGTTGTAATTATGATGCGACTTTTATTTCATTATAATGCTCTGAATTGGTTAGAGCCGATTTGATTTAGCTTCCGACTACTTCTCCACACTGAGCTATAACTTGATGACTGTTAGCTCACATGCTCCAACGTTAGGAGATTATCCACGTGAAAGTGGTCATTGACGTGGTCACACAGAAAAGTCTAATGGCATCAACTCGTATGAAGTCGCCAAAAGAAGCAAAAAAGGCAAAATCGATTATGTTGTGTGACTCATGTACGCTGTTCTGTTGAAGCCTCCAATTCATAATCTTCAATTGCAGACTTAAAAAGTCGGTTAACATACAGATATAACACGGTAACGGTTATATGGCAGGGTATGAGCCAATCAAACCTCCCTCGTTCTAAACGGCGGCTGTTTCCGTAGGAAATAAATTTCCAAAATTGCTTTTGAGTTCTCCAAGCCCCACATATGGGTCACAAAAATGAAATTAGCTTCATCACTGAAGAACATTTTGTTAGAAAACACCCAATTAGCATAGACAACACTTTGAGGCTAGGCAGCTGGTTCGCTTTGCTGCCAGAGTTGGACTCAGGATTACGACGTAGTTTCTCACATCACTTATGCTGTGTGTGTTAATTTTATACATGAGTGGCGAGACCTACAGTCGACTCTGAACAACAGATTATTGAGAAACTTTTCATAGCAATTTTATTTACTCGCAGAGTTTTTGCCAGAAATCTGCTGAGAGGAAGTCGCCAAAGAAATATTCTTTCATATTTCGCGTTGTTGGAAATATTTGACCTGAGGTTTGAACCGTGGCCTCACGTCTTATAAGCCAACACATTACCTACTAGACTACGACGACTTTTTTATATGCCATTAAGACCCGTAAAATAGGACCAATTGATAAGAATGTCACATAATCGTCAAATTTAGATTAAACACCACACTTTCACTAACGAAAGCTTAGAGCGTAAACTGAGACAATGCATTAGCCGGCCTAACCACGCCTATAATTCTTACTTAATTTTGACAATTCCTTTCACAGGTAGGTTAGTTGCTATGACTATAACTACCCTATAGTGCACCAGCTTCATAGTAAATTTTAGCAATTCTTACGCCTTCTTCGGTTGACCATAGATATTCCATGTTCCACTAAACAGAAGACACTTCAGAGGCAAGATAGCCTCGCCGGACTATAACATATAAGAGCCAGAAAAGACCGAATTGTGTCTTCCCATTCTGAGAGCGCTTTTGGTCTCATATTTGAAGTAATCGCAATATTTACCTCTTCATTTAAAACAATTTCAAATCGTTTCATAAATGATTATGATTTCTTGTTCTCATTTATCTCACATTTCCGCACGTTCGTATTTCAAAACACTTACTCATGCTCATGCTATTGTGCGTTTAAAGCAATTGTTAAGCGCGCATTCAATATTTATTCCAATCAATTGAACATAAAATTTCTATTATTTGCACGAGTCAGTCAAAATGCAATTCCAGTATTTCATTCACATTTACACGCTCACGCTGTTCCTCTTCGCTTAAGAAAAAAAAAGGAAAACGGAAAAAGAAAAAAAGAAGAAGCACAGGCAGGCAACAATACGATTTGTAAACTTTAGCTTCTGCAGTAAAATTCAAAAAGTCAAACTCATCCTTCAATTTAAGCGAAATAAATTTTATTGCTTCTGATGATGATGTTGATGACAATGGGGATGGTGATGGTGATGGGAATACACTTTCATCCATTCTAATGCACTGGGTTTGGGGGAGGGGGTTGGTTGACATTATGTAATTGTGGTGTGAAATGCTCATGACAATTGTTGTAAAAGAAAATTGCATTTTCATGTTTTATTTCGTATCATCAATTGTTTTGGGGTTTTATGTTCTCATTTTTATTCTTTTATTCTCTTATTTTTTTTGGTTTTTTATTCTTCTATTTATAGTGTTGCGTACATTTTTATGATTTGAAAACTACCAACTAATGCATACGAAATAAACTAGGAAAAGTCATGGAGTGATTTTCAGTGGAACAGTGGAGCAGACAAATAATTGAAACGGAGGGCAATAAATGACTATAATAAGGAACTAAATTTAGAATCACTTCTGAATAATTTGTTCCTAACTTGGCTAAGACTTTCCACAAGGGTCTTGTAAGAAAGTCATCTAAAATTTTTTGTTGGCATCTTGGGGATTTAAGTATTCTCTTCTTAATTTGGACATGTTTTCTTTGTCCTTTGAGTGTTCAACAGTAAGTTGAATTTGCTATACGTTTGTTCCGAATACGAGTTCTCAATTAAAATTCTTTCTATTTGTTCTTACTGATACGGAGAAGGTAGGTTGTACGATTTCTACAGGGACGAAAACCTTCTCCGTATTGTTTTTACGGACATATTTTACTTGAATTGACTGAAGCTACTCACCAAGATACTGAAAATATTCTGGAGAAAACTTATGAAAACCAAATCGACATACACCATATTTTTGTTGACTATAAAGCAACTTTCCATAGCCCTTTAAGGTATCGCATTTTTTGCAAAGTTAATAAGGCTGTGTGGTAAGACTTGAGGCATTTTCTTGGAGCTCTTTAAGATAGGTAAGGTTCCTTGCAAACCTTTTGATGTTGTACGAGGTTTCAGACAGAATACCTATTATTATACGATGTTTTCAACTTCAAGGGCAATATTCTGTGAAAGCTGGGAGGGTGTTTATTACAATGACATTAATCCAGCAGCTTGCGTACACCACCAAGGGTGGTTTCAGAATGAAAACAATGTCTAGAAAATTACTCTTGTCAATAAGTGTTATTTTGGTTTCTCCTACACGTCGAAACAAACCTCTAAAAGTTCCTCATCCTCTTCGTGTCTTAGAAATATTTGAGGGCAGTGATCTACACAAGACCTTTGTTGTAGTACGAGTTTCCTCATCCAGACTTACAATGAGGTGCGTATAGGCTCTTCAGTAACATGAACGTTATTCAACGCAGTAACAGAGGCTATGTTAGTTCAACAATATCGTTCGGATGAAGATTCCGTTCAGACGAGAATTTGATGCGAGATTTAGTTATGTTCGACATAGAGGACTACCAAGTTTGCATTGATAGGACCATGTTCAGGAAGTACTGCCATCGATTGGTGTAAGCAATGGATCGTATAGCGAATGCATCGTAAAGGCGCCTAAAAGCAGATAATAAGGCTATGTGTATTTTTAACGTAGTCAAAAAGCAATCAGGCATCGGGTTTATAGTTGCTGCATTGTTTGGTAACTTTGCATATGTATTAAATTTATATACCGTAGTAGAATTGTATACAAACTTTGTATTGATACATTTTGGAAGACAACAACAAATTTGTTCAAGACTATATGAATTACTGACTGCCAGAAAAACCATGCGAAAGTAAATTCAATGTCAAAGTTGGGCAGAGCTGGTATATAGCTAGTAACTGTTGCAGACTCCCTAATAAGCTCCAGACGCTATCGACCTATAGGGCGTGGCGTAGTCTTAACTTGCATGGATTCTGTTTTGTTGGGAACAGAAAGTACAAAATTTGCCGTAAAAATACATATGTATGTATGTGAATCCTTGTTTTCACATATTTTACTAAACGCTCCACAGTATGCTACATTTGATTTGACATTTACATATAAATGAAACTCTCAAATACAAACACACTCATACAATTTCTTACGCTCATTCGAGTAAGTGAAGTGAACACAATGAAATCAAATACAAATATTATTACGACACTTTAATAATGTGGATAATGATGATAAAAACGACAAGAGATAAGATAAAAAATAAAAAAAAAATGAAATGTGTTGATTATGAAAGCGATAGAGATGATGATGATGATGATGACGGGAGAAAATTTGTTGTCACAACCTTACCCATTCAATTACATCAGCAATAAATATGCATGTGGTTAGAAAGTTAAGTAAAGTTTCTTAACAAAGGGGATATTTGTTTTTGATTTTTTGGGGAGATATAATCTGCAGTTTATAAAGTTAGAAACCAGGGTTAAATACAATAGAAAAACAAAAATAAACAATTTTAAATAAGAAATAGAAAATACTTGTCACTTTGTTTATAGAGAGAAATTTTTGTTTGTTTCTTTTGAATTTTTTGTGTAGTTTTAAAACAACAAGTGTTGATTATTATTGTTGTTGTATTTAAAAGCATAACATTGTTGTTGTTTTTAAATGCCTTGTCTTTTTTTCATTGTTTTGTTATGTTTTTTGTTTTCAAACATAAACGATTTGTCATGTCTATTTAAATGCTTTTCAAAATAATACATTAAAACACACACACATGCTCACATACATTTAAAAGTTTAAGTATGTGTGTTTATTTATATATTTTTAAGGACAAACAAATTTATTGTCTTCAAAACACACACACACACATGTACACATACGTTTACTAAAATACTACAAATGAATAGAAAAGACAACAAAATATCAACGGCAAACATCAAATATGTTTTTTACAAAAAACCAATAACAATAACAACACTAAAAACTAAAACACATAAAATATTATAAAATACTATACACTACAATACAATATAATAATAACAACAACTACAACAGCAAGTGACTGCAATGGAAAACTAAAATCATAAAAACAAAACTCTTTTCTTTTTATACTCTTACTCATACTCTCTTGAACACACAATTCAATCCATTATTATATGAGCTCTTCAATTTACTCTCATAGAGAAGAGCATAAACACACACACACATATTCAAACTTGGACTTACACTAACATATGTACATATATTTGAAATATACGAATAAAAATACATGTTGTATTGTATTGTTTTATAAACAAGCGTTTTGCACAAGGATAACTATAGGTACGTACTAGGTGTGTGTATGTATTGTTAAAGTTTTTGCTGTTGTTCTTGTTAGTTTTGTTATTTTCAAATGCAACTGTAAAAGTAAAGCAACAAATACTTCTAAAATGCAAAATACATTTCACTACTACACGTATACCATGCTTACGTGAACAATACACCTAGAGAAACTCAGAATACAAGGCTAGTTTTACTTATTTAAAGGGTCTGGGAGAGAACGTGTATGAAAATGGCGAAAAATAAGCTTTGCTGTTTGGTTTGGCTGCCAGTTGAAAATATTGTTCCGTTTATTTATAGGGGAATGAATAAATGAACGAAGAAAATCGTATAAACTTTCCGTTTACATGAAAATATTGTAGAGTGACCATTAGCGACTAAATATTGCAAAATAATAACACAGCCAGCGATATTCCAGGTAAGCGTATAGCGAATATAGTGTTCAGTGTGCCACAACTGAATTCTAACGAATTCTCTACTTTAGGAACACCTTCAAAGACCTGCAAGCTTATAATTGATAATGTAATTCCATCAACGTCGGGTCGATATATTCGGATACGACCAAAGATAGATATTGGGCACACGATAAGTATGCACCAAATCCAAAGAAGTACATACGTTCGGCGTGGCATTACTAGACATTGCATTATGGGCACTCAAGTTTGATGCTTTGCACTCGACTTACGCAATAGAAATAAAGATGAGAATGAAAAGGAAACTGTTTTCAACTGTTGGATACATGCTGTAGTGTCGTAGCGGAAAAGGACACTTTGCTACCTACGACATGGTGGCTTTAATGCAATTCAACGTCGAATCCTAATGACAGGTTTGAGAACTTTTAGCAGGAATACTACTGACCAACAAGCTAGTCACTAGAGTATGGTGATCACATACGATGTAAAACATAGAAATTCTGCAATATACGACCGAATTAATCAGTAGCTCGTTTGTTTAATATTAGGTGACACTAAAACAATGAGGTATTACACTCTAAAAACTTCTCTGACATTTGTCTAATTGCTTAACTCAATATTTACAAGAGTGTAACCAAAAAATAGAGCCTGCATGGGAAAATAATTAATTGGCTTCTAACAAAATTGCTTGCCAGAAAAAAGACCGCAACCGTATAATGCTCTGTCACGTTTGCAAATTAATTTTACTATACAATCTGAGAATCACCAGAGCTTTACTGAAGTTATCGTTATCTTATCTAAGACTGACTGTTTTTGAAAACTTGAACTGGTCACCTTGTGCTACATTTTAAAGCCTACATTGACTTTGCTATTTGAATATTTTGTATATGTATGTATCTCTGCAAAGAAAAAACTAAATAAAAGTAGTTTTCTATGTTTTCGCAGATGCTTCAATTGTTATATTGTTTTAACATGTTTTACTACAGAAAAAACAGAAACAAAAATCATGCGAATTTATTTTAAAACCAAAAAAAAGAAATTGCTGCTAAAATCGCATGTAGTTTAGGATGTCAATAGACATCAAATAAATAACAAGAAAAAATGTGTAAAGCTTTGTAACATTTTATGTAAAATTTACAAAAATGTGAAAAAAATAAAAACTTATGCGAGTATACATACATTTTTAAATATTTAAAAAAAATACACCATTTTGTATTACTGCTAACGATATGCTAGAGCAAATTTTGTTTTATTTTATTTCATTTTAATTTGAATTTTATTTTTGCTGTACAACGTTGTTATTTGGCAAATATAAACTATGCAACAGCGAACATGTAGTTATTCAACCTAAAAGTATGCTTTGAAAAATAAAATTAAATTGATTTTTAAAATAAGTTAATTGTAGTATGTAGGCCAACAAAATTTCTATCTACAGGCTCAATAGATAAAAATAATAATAAATTACAATTCGATGCATTAATTTTTGTAGGCAAATTTTAATTTCCATTTCAATTTAATCCTTAAAATATGCAACAGTTAAACGACAACAAATAATACTGCCTATACATATACTATGTTGTAAAATTTTATTGTTATTAAATGAGAAATAAAAAAATAGTAGTTATTGGAAAATAATAAAATTAAACAAAATAACTTAATTGCGGAAATAAAAACGGATGCATTGAATAGCACTCTATGAGTGTTTTTAGTAATCTGCATCACACAATGTGTAAGTGCAAGGACTTCGCTGAAGGCGGTGTTAGAAAGATTTTGTTCTTCGTAAAAGACGAAACGTAAGCCAGTGAGCAGAAGCGGTCGGTTATCTGGGCAGGACTGACGGTCAATTAGGTTTTTCTGTGTACTGACAAGTGCGAAACTTTTAATTCGGTGCTATTCTGTTAAAAATTGAAACCCCTGAAGGAAGAAATCGATTATAAGCTGTTAACATAGGTTAAAAAAGAGAGTACTTATGTATGTATGCGGATAGTGACTCGTCTGAAGTTCCGAGAGCTTAGTTGCTGAGTAGGATTGGAGTGTTACCTGCGATTACATGATAGGAAGTACTCTGCAGGCTTAGTTGGATGGTACTTAAGCCTGTAATTAATGGTTTTTCCATTTAAACAGGAAATTAGTCAACTTTAGCATGTCCCAGAATGATATAATTTTTATCTGCCGTTTTCTACGTGTAACGATTCCTGTGAAAACTGTGCTGAGATTACAAGAACAAGTTGCCTTCTCCAGGGACAGGAGAAGGAAAGTCGAAGACCAATACGAAAAAATTTATCGTTTTCTCTACTTCCTTACTTGCTTCTGATTACGACGAATAATTTTATTACAGCAAACGTCACTTTTGCTATGTTTTTTTTATTAACAATTGTGAGATTTTCGAGTGGAATGGAAGTCAAAATGTTATCGATAACAGTTAAAAAAAAAAAAAAAAAAAAAAAAAAAAAAAAAAAAAAAACTTCCTTTTTTGCTTAATTACTATCAATTAAGCTCTTCGTGAATTTTGCTAAAAAAAACATTTTAAAGTGCCTCAGAGAGGGTTTAATAATGTCGGACTGCTCATTTAAACGAAACATTTTCTTTCCAAGAACTTAATCTGAGCGACTAAGTATCAAAATATATCTTATGTAACTGTTTTTCAATTATTTTAAACCCGTTATTAGATTAATTTAAGAGAAGCTGAAAATTTTAGAGTAGCCTGACTTAGTGATGAGAACTTAAAACTCTCATCCGGATATCTTTGTAATGCCATGAATCACAGTCGGGCTTCACTTAAAATGGGTAGAGAAACTGTCCATTTCGCGTGTGCTAGGACATATCAGATTTATTATTGTTAAAGATCCCTCTGCACCGGCCATTTTACGAAACACCCACTCACTGATCCTTGTAAAGTTTTTAATTTCAAGTGAAAACAAAGAGTTTCTCTTTTTGCTTTTTATATTAAAACTTTAAAATTTCTTTACATTTAGCAGCTATAACTGTGCTTTAAAAACTTTCAATTGCATGTCAACAAAAGAAAAAAAAAATTACTTTTGAAAATTGTTCTTTTTCCACTTCAGCCGCCAGTCATTCACACAACCAAGTCAGGCCAGGCCAGGCATTCAGTCAGTCAGTCACACAGTTAATGCCTTGAACTGAAAACATTGCTCTCTTACTGACAAACAATTAAGCAATTAAGTCATCTGAAAAGTACGCTTTACAAAATTCGTATGTCTTTGGCAAGACTATGACTAACTATGTATACACATACATACATAGATAGATGGTGATGTAAATGAATGCACTCCTTAAAATATGAAATACAATATACAGGCATAAAATAACAACCCTAGCTAGCAGTGTAGCTATTCAAAGCTATGCTTTAAAAATAAAAAATAAAAACAAAGAAAGAAAAATTAACAGAGTGGTCTTTGCTGTTTATAAGTGTCTATTGTTAACAGCTTATAAAAAAACTGAATAAAAAAGCAACAACAACAACAACAATAATACTAGCCGGCTAGAGTTGATGGCGACCCCTTCAAACAAAAACAATAAAAATATAAGGCTTTTAAAATAAATAAAAAGCAGAAGGCGCTAGAACTATAAAAAATATAATTTTTAGAAGCCAAAAAGTATGCAACAGAACTTGAAACGGACAAAATGACAAACGAAGAATTGGCCCCCAGTGAAGGCAAAAAGAAAAACCCACAAAAAAGCATATTGAAGAGGTTAAAAAATGACAAATAATAACAATAATAATAAAAAGATAAAGCAATACAATACAAAGGAGAGACTGTGAGTGTGAGAGAGCGGGAACAAAGACAAAGAGAATACAAGTGGAAAAATCTATTTTAACAACTTGATGAATATCATGTATATTCTGTTGTTATTGCAATTTTTTTCTGTTTTTTGTGGGTGTGTCTCTTCTAACATAATACATCAAAGGAAAAACTTACCTACACTCACTACAAACACAACAAGAGAATGAAACAGAGAAAAAGAGGGAGAGAGAATAAAAAAGACAAACATATTTTTAAGCACGTGTATAAGGCAAAAAAAATCATCACAATAGTTTTAGAGACAACATGACTAGGCCTGTGCTTGCCTATAGATTAGGCATATTGTCATATCAAGATAATAAAAGCATACTTTTCAGCGTGTGCAGGTCTATTATAGCAGCAATTTTGCAAGATTTATAAGCAAAAATATTTTTTAATTAAAAACAAACACACGAGGCAAATTGAAAAGGCAATTTCTTTTGTTACGGAAACTAAAAACGAAACAGAAAAGAATTAGAAAATGAAAGTAAAATAAGTGAACGATGCTGGCTGGATCTGTTAATGAAAAATTTACTTGTGATTAACATTTTGAACTTTAAAGGGAAAAAATTTAGGTTACCTTTCTCTACAAAAAAAAAATTAACGCAAAATAAGAAGAATTGAACACCATCTATGTTGTGTGTTAATGGTATCCCTAGTACAATGGGTCAAACCGATCTCCGGGTACTGTACTTGTCTAAATTGACAAGTACACGTCCTCTAACCTAATGATATCCCTAAGTGTTGGATGCTACAGTCTCTCGAGGAATGCTAACAACAGACCTGAGAAGCCTTGTAAATTATGGGTCTGTAGTGGGTACCAACCATATTGCAGTTGCGTTGCCAGCTGACAATTAAAAATTTTCAAAAAATTACAAAAATTTACAAGCAAAACGTTTTAAAGGTTGGTTATGGTGAGGACATGGCGAGGACCAAGTGGTTCTAAACCAACAGAAAATGAGTTTTATCCATGGTTTCACTAGAAATGGCATTTTTAGATAATATGAACCTTCTGAGTGTTGCCTACATATTGCACTTAAGGCAAAAATAAATAAAAGTGTTAACAAGTTCTAGAATCATCTGCTGAGGCAAAACGGTACATCAATATTTACCTGATTACACACGCAAAGAATTCGAAAATGAAGTCAACTTACCTGGAAAGAAAAAGAAAACGGAAAAATATTAAAATTTAGAAAAATTTTAAAAAGAATTTAGATATGTTAGCATGACTACAATTAAATATTAAATTTTATGCCTATTTTTATGTGTGTGAAGCTAGTTACGAAAGTTACATATGTTCTTTTGTTTTACAGTACAAATTATTTTAATTAATTTTATTTTGCGTTAACACAGAAAAGTGAAAGCAAGGCGAAACTAAACCTTTGAATTTGATGACCAAAAAAATGTAAGTCACCAACAAAAAAAAATGCATATCATCAACTAAGAAATTCAAGTCACAATCAAAAAATCCAAGTCATCAGCCAAAAAATGGAAGTCATCAAACAAAAAATGCAAATCATCGAACAAAAAAAAAAAAAAATCAAGAAATCGACCAAAAAATGCAAGTCATCGATGCCAAAACTATGATCCACTAGCAAAATCGCAAGTCGTCGACAAAAACGCAATGCGAGCATTTTACGCGATTTATATAGACAAACTATTGTTGCTCATTTAAAGAAAACAATTAGTTTCGTCGCCCATATCTACGGTCTCCAGTAAAGCGCGACCGGAAGGAAAACTGTTTTGTAATAGTTGATACCATGGCTATCCAGTCCACAAGTCCATTAATTATTTATTTATTTATTGACCAACTTATATAGAACAAGTTACGTAAGCCGATCCTAAGGGCTACCCGACTGTAACGAAAACTGTTTTGGAATGCTTGATCCAATAACTATCCAACCCATTCCTGGCAAAAACTCTGAGAGTAAAATAAAATTGGAATAAGAAGTTTCTCAACTCTGTCATTCGGAGTCGAAATTAAACTGTAGTTCCCGACACTCAGGTTAAAATTAACACACATCATATGCGGCGTTAGAAGCTAAGTCGTAATGCCGGCTAAAGGGTTGTAATGATCAATTATGTAAGAATTGAAGGCAATGAGAATAACAGCAATATATCCAGTACTTTTTAAGTTGACATTAATACCATAAAGGACGTAGACACTTGCTACTTTGGTTAGCATTACAACGAACTCAGAACTGTATTCAAAAAACAAAAAAAATCTCATTTGGATAACTGGGGAATTGCTAACGAATGCTAATGTCACAATTGTATGACTGTGTAATAAGTGATATTAATCCTGTATAGATCTTCTTTTAATAGATACTTACATACATACGTAATTGGTCATTACAACCCTTTAGTCAGGATTACGACCCAGTTTCTCGCACCACTTATATTGTGTGCGTTCATTTTTATACATGAGTGATGGGACCTAGAGTTTAAAGTCGACTCCGAACGACAGATTTTTTGAGAAACATTTCATGGAAATTTTATTTACTCTCGGAGCTTTTGCCAGAAATCTGTTGGGAGGAAGTCGCCCAAGAAATAATTTTTCATATTTCGTTTTGATGTCTGACCTGGGGTTTGAACCGAGGCCCCACGTCTAATAAGCCAACACACTACCTACTAAACCACGGCGACTTCAATACTTGCAAATAGATAATATCGTATCTATCCTAAACGGCAATAGAGTGCACCCTACAAGACAGTCTCTGAAGAAGATCGACAAAGAAATGTTCAAGATAAAGAAAAGCTGAATTTAGGTCAAGAATATAACAAAGGATTGAGTAGGTTATTTGTGATTATTTGATGCACATAAGGTAAGACTTTAATTGATGAAATAAATTATGAATGAAATCAATACCAAAAGTATGTACATATTAATTTACACAAATGCTTATAACTCTGTAAATAGCGATAAAACAATAATAAAAATTAGAATTAGAAAAAAGAGAAGAGAGAATAAAAATATAAAACTAATGGTTCATTTTTCTTTTTCTCATAAAACAAAACAAATTCACATTCCTTGGCCTGACACTATTGTGTCCCTATTATCATTATGCATAATTTTTACAAATTGTGACTGCAATGACAGACTCTTGTAACAACATTGTCAATTCGCTTAAACAATCAGGCTAATTTTATTATGAAATCTTATTTCTTTTTTGCATTCTTAGACAAAACGAAAACAAATAAAAGAAAAATTGCAGCAAAAAGGAAAATATGCAAAAAACAAACACCGCATAAATTTAATAAAACAGAAAATAAACAAACAAAAAAAAAAAGAAAAGAAAAAATTGTGGAAAATAATAGAGGAAAAGTACAACTCTTTCAAGTCATTATAGAATAAATTTCATACTTTCAGGCATTGGCATGGAAATGCTTTCGCAAAAGCAGTTGAGGCAGTTGAGCAATAATAAAATGAAACTAAAAAAAAGAGAAAAAATCCTGCAATTTATCATTATGAATGAAAGAATGAATGAAGGAATGACTGAATGAATGAGTGACTGAATGTATAATTTGTGGTAAGAAAGACATCACCAGCATTAACACATACACATACATAATCACACAGACACCCAAAGACAAAAAAATACAAGACAGTCGTTAAGATAAGACAAGACAAGACACCACGAGACAAGACAATTCCTTTTTCAGTCCGCCGTTCGCTCAGTCATTCATTCATTCATTCAACACGAACAGATAAACAGAACGTTAAGATTCAATTTTAACCAGCATAAATGTCACAATGCCTTTTTATTTATTATTTCTTAACCCATTAAATGAGAAATTTTCCTTTCGTTTTATTCCACGACAAGGTACTATTTGGAATAGTACCTACAAAAATACCACCTTTCCTAAGCAAATGTTGGTTTAAAATCTCATGTTAAATACTGAAATACTAAATACTTACATTTTATTCAACGGAAAGGTACTATTTGGAATAGTAGCTACAAACATAGTATATTTCCTAAGCAAATGTTGGTTTAAAATCTCATGTTAAATACTGCTTTTTGAAGTTTGCTTATATCAAATTTCGCCGTAGTCTAATAGGTAGTGTATTGGCGTATTAGACGTGAGGCCATAGTTCAAACCCCATCTCAGATATCTCCAACAAAACGAACTACGAAAATATATTTCTTCGGCGTCTTCATCTCAGCAGATTTCCGGCAAAAACTCTGAGAGTAAATAAAAATTGCCGGGAAAAGTTTCTCAAAAAGATCTGTCTTTCGGAGCTTTTAAGGCAAATTGTTAGTTTTTAAAAAGCTTTGCATACTTTTCTAAAAACGTTTTCGGTTACCTTGTTTTCTATAGAAATTGTTTTATGTAAATTTGGTACTTTCGAAATTTAGTACCTTGAAGATCTGGTACTTTAAAAAAAATAAAGTTCTGAGTATTTTTTGCCAACTATTTTCCTTTCTCATTTTATAGACCACATTACCTTAGTAACTTAATGCCATAAGATCTATTTTACCTTTTAATAGTTAATACCGTCGTTTTTATCGTTATTGTTGTAATGGCCGCTGTTGATTTCTCTTTTCCAACTGTTTTTATAAACGGTTAACAAACAAATTTCTAAAATTGCTTTTTTCCTCTTCTATGTCTCTCACTGACAATACTTACTGCCTTATTGTTAAAATGGACAAGAATTGAATAAATTTTCTTTCTTATAAAAAAAAAAACTAAGGAAAGTAAGCAAAAGAGTACCGAAGTTAGAGAAGGATGCCATCACATAAGAAAATAGTGATGAGGAATTACGGTTTAGACAAGTGCAATTTTATTGGACTTAAGCCAAGTGCATAAAACTAAGAAAATAATGGAAACCAAAGGAAAATATTAAATACAGGGGAAAAACATTGAATTTTTTTTTGCATAAAAATAAATAAAATGTCGTGGCATAATTTTAAGGCGCCCAAGCCCAAACAGTAGAGGGTGCTAATAATGCTAATGCTGGTATACATTGTACGCTCACTAGCAAATACTATAACTGGGTAGTGTTTGTAATATTAGTTCAGACACTATGGTTAGATGCTCTCTTTTAATGGCATGTCCTTTAATTTATATGCTGAGGCAGTGGAGAAAGGAAAGGAATTTTTTTTAATAACAGGCCAACGATTAAAAGGCAATTGTATGGAAATTGCTTAATAAGGGATAAAAACACAATAAGGCGAAGGAATAAAGCCGAATAATAGCTCTCTACAGAATTCCTAAAGAAAGAGAAGTTGAAAACTAAGAGCACAGAATGCAATTTTATTATTCTTTTCGAGTCCTGTTTGATTATTTGCCGCTTTCTGACCATCATTGTTATTGAAATTAACGTAGTCAACACTTTTATGGTAGAATGGCCACAAAAGAGACTATTTTCGCTTAAGGCGAAACAATTTTACTACTTCACCTTTTATTATCATTTAATTTCATTTCGTTGCAATATGCCACAGATGACAAGATGGTTATTTTAAATAGGAAGAGAGAAATACTGTCTTTGGTTAAGAAGATAGAAAAGAAATGTTATTGTAAAATATATGTATGTGAACATGCTATGGCATGGTATGGGGATCACATACCATCAGAAAAATATTAAAACGATGTTAAGTTGTATTCCAATGGAAGATACGCTTAATTGAAGCACAAGAAAGTGACAGATGATGGCTTAAATAATCGAGTTTTTCTAGGATGGCATGTGGATTATTAGATTTTTTTTAATTATTTTACGTCGCAAAAGTTTAAAAAGGTTTGATGTTGTCAATTTCAATTCCAAGTTCAAGTCAAAGACAAACCCCGCTTTGAGGTAGCCTTAACATCGGAAGTAAAAGTTGATGAAGAAAAAGTATCGTCCGGTTCCTATTAAAAAATATGTTAAAGATCTAGACACCATGATCCGTTACATATAAAATTTAAAAATGTTTTGGACATTAAACAGTGTCATCGATGTTTTCCGCAAGGACTGGCTGAGTGATGTGTATGATGGAACCGATTTGTTCAAGCAATCGCTTAGCAAGATCCAATATCAGAGAAAGCACTCCACGCTCCATCAGATTTAAAGGTCAAATATCTTCAATAAATAAAAACTTATTGCCTTTTTAACATACATAACATAATTGTTCATTACAACCTTTCAGTCAGGATTACAACCTAGCTTCTTACACCACTTTATGTTGCGTGTTTTAGTTTTATACAAGAATGGCGGCACCTACAGTTTAAAGTCGACTCAGAACGACAGATGTTTGAAACAATTTTCGTGTCAGTTTTATTTACCTTCAGAGTTTTTGCCAGAAATCTACTGAAAGGATGTCGCCGAAGAAATATGTTTTCATATTTCGTTTTGTTGTCTGACCTGGGGTTTGAACCGTGGCCTCACATTTAATAAGCCAATACACTACTTACTAGACAGCGGCCTTTTTAAAGCAATTTCAGTAAGCCTATCTGGTAGAAATCATCGTTTATTATAATAAAAAACTTTTTAATCGATTTTTACAGGCTTCAACTGGTTCGAATTTTTTAACAATAAAACATGATTACAGAGTAATCATTTGGTGTCAAGTCAGAATTGTAAGATGATTGCACAATAACTTCCCAAACGAATCATCGAAGCTTGAGAAGCATGAGAAGTTTGCTTGTGGATTACTACTACCTTAATTAGTGTCTTGGCTTATTAGACGAGCTCCAATATATTGAACGAAATATGAAAAAAATATTTTTGTTCCTCTCAGCAGTCATCTGGAAAAAACTCTGAGAGTAACATACAATTGGCATGAAAAGTTTCTCAAAAATCTGTTGAACGGAACAAATATTAAATTGTAGGACTCGCCCTAAGGTACAATCGCTCATGGCTAGAACAAACTTTACAGCGTGTCAAAGCAAAAATGTGCCAATGTTGTTGCAATTCAGCAGCGACTATTAAATAGATATTCAGATATATTCAAGTGTGTTTAGATCCAGTGAAATAGATACTCGAACTCTATGATAATTTTATAGACACTAGGGACTTGGTGGCGCCATGATATCCTAATTAAACCTGTTACTGTTGCTTCACTGGCTGTTACAATATCAATACCAAAAAACACCATTCCCTTCTTGAGCCGTCGCCATGACGTTTGTATCTTTGTCGATGAATTATTGCTTCGAGGCCTTCGGAAGATGTTGAAAATCTTTTAGACACGATTTATATCTGATAAGAGGCTAAGCAAGCACTCCAACCTTTAGCTTTTAGCCATCGATACATAAAGGCAGGCGATATAAGAACCTCACAAAAAATGGCTAGAGGGCAAGCGAAAGCCAGATTATCCAGCCTATGGAGAATAAAATGTGAAAGTGATGATACAAGACACAAACCGATTGGGACTGTATGCTACTTATAGATTCAAAAGGGAATATAAGCCCATTTATCAGTATTTTTATTTTTACTACACCTCGTATAATATGACCTCCTTACCTATTGAAACGCTCTTTATAAATCTAATTTGCATATGCCCCCTATAAATTTTTTTTGTTGATTTTTGTTGTTTTTGTTTAAAATTAGGCCCATGTTAATTAGCGTATGTTAATTTTCTGCAGAATAAACCCTTTATTTTCGTCAACGACCTTCTCAATTCCTAATGGACATCACGAGAAATATTCAACATCAGGTTAAAATTTCGAAAACTCAACGAAATACGAGTAAAAGTTTTCCCAAAAGCAAACAAAACCCAAAAACTCAACTAAATTGAAAGTGAGGGGGGTTGTGAAATAAAGAGAATCATAAACAAAGAAAATTATTTAACGGTAAAATAAGCATATTCCCCTTTGGTGGAAATATTCTTTTCAAATGCAACACTAACCTACAAACATGCCTAATTGTATACGGTTTTTAAGTGCTAAAATGTGAGCAGAGTGTATGTGTTGTGTTGTGTTTGTCTCTCAGTGTCGTTTTGTAAAAAGCACAAACAATAAATGTATGTTACGCGCCATAAAAACACATGTCGAACACAGATGTAGAACACACATGTGTGGAATACATACATATGTATTATTTGTACTACAATACAACAACGATAACAATTCATTCATTCATACAGTCATACAGTCATTCAGTCATTCACATTCATTCTCATTCATTTATTATTCAGTCATTTCTTTAGGATTTCTTTAGTCTTCTAAAAGGATATTCAATGCCATGACATACATCACACGCCACAG
Source organism: Sarcophaga variegata (assembly GCA_932273835.1). Lineage (NCBI taxonomy): Eukaryota > Metazoa > Arthropoda > Insecta > Diptera > Sarcophagidae > Sarcophaga > Sarcophaga variegata. Next base: position 86,526,080 of record OW026362.1, on the reverse strand, counting down.
CTTCAGAATTTTAGAATTTTCATTGGAAAACTATGCTAGTGTTGTTGTTGATTTTATTTTGCTTTTTAACTTGCCTTTGAAGAAAAGACACGAAAAACTAAGAATATAAAGTGAAACAAATGAAAAACAAGATAAAAAGAAGAAATAGATGAGAAGAGGAATGAAAAGAATAAAAATGAAATCAAATGAAACGATATGAGCCATGATATGTTTTGCCAGTTTTTTTTAGTGACACTTGTGTGTGGTTAACAATCATTCATAGAAATACTCATACACAGGCAGAGACACATAACCGCACACGTTTACGTGAAAGTTAAATACCATAACAAAATACAGCAGCAGATGGGTAGTTAGTAACAGAGTTGCACGAGAAAAACATAAAAAAATCAAAACTTTTTAAAGTAATAAGCTATTGGAGTTCAATTGGCGCCAATGTCAAGCCAAAAATATCGTGATTCTGTAGCCGTGAGTCTGTGCAAAAAATGGTCAAACATAACTGACATTCTGAAAGGTTTTGCTGGTTATTTGCTTAACAAAAAGTTATGAACAATTGGATCATCTGAACTTATGCAATTTTAATTCAGATTTTTGATTTGAGTCCAGTTTAAATGTTCTTCAACAGACTTTATTTAGTCCACTGGTCTGTCGACCGACTATAGCATTGCGTTATTTTTGCGATAATGAAAGTCAGCTTCCGAAATGTATGCTCAATTTAGCCCCATTGTCACCATCTCATCCCCACGCACTGACATCTCTAATGTCAGAATCTTATGTACAGCTCTGAGTTGATAACTCATTTGTGTGGTCGCTATGTGCAAGCAATCTTGCTCAGGGAAACGTTGCTGAAAGTTTGCAGTATATTCGTTACTTTACTGAATTAAGCCGTAAAGGAGTACAGACTTCACATTCGCATCGAAAATACCCACATTTTGGTCTTAGATGTAGTGGCCGGCACCGCAATAATTTTTGAAGTCTGGCAAATACCCATTTTGCCTTCGTTAGTCGAAATTTGGTATCACCACTTGGGTTGATTTGTGTGATAAGTAAGTGCGTTTCTTCAACAGGCTTATTATTAAAAAGTTTGTGACAATTGTTTGAGTTGTTTGCTCACATTGTTTTTGTTTTGATTCGCAAATGGTAGCTTTCAGCCCACATTTGTAAACATTTGAGTTTGTCTTGTAAGCGATTTAGCTTCATAAAAATCTATGGAATATTTTCATCATAAGCCAGGTACTTAAGGTCTTCAATAAAAATTGGGTACCAGAGAATGAACCTGTTGAGAGTACGGATCTATACTCATAAGTTATAAAACATCGATTACTACCAGAAATATGAGTGAGAAAAACTACATCCTTGTCGTACACTTGCAGAACCATTAATAGAATCATAAAGTGCCCATACACACAAGATTTATCCACTTATTGAAATTGCCATTGCAAGCCTTTAGCCAAGATTGCGGCCTGACTTCACACACCACCCATGCTGTATGTGTAACTTTTATTAATGTATGGCGGGACCTAGATTTTTGAATAACTCATCATGGAAAATATTATTTTCCGCTCAGAGTTTTTACCAGAAGACAGATATTTCTTTTAATATTTCTTTTTGTTTGGGGTATTAGAGCTGCGGTGATCCAACCATGGGTTGGCGTCTAATTAGCCTACTCACTACCTAATAGACAACGGCCGCTTCAACCATATACGCAACACTCTATACTTAAATGTTTAAGTTAGTTACTATTTTGTAAAAAAGAAATTCACTAAACGTTACTATTCAGCTGTAATCTACTGTAAAATTCAACGACAAATTGTGTATGGTTTAGTAGCACGTGAATATTTATACACGTATGCCCAAGCACAGGCAGAAACATAGGTAGAAATCTGTCCATGTGTGTGATAGTGAATTACAGTATCATACTCATCATCAAAGCCAACTGTCGTGAGATTTTATAATGCAGTATTTTTTATTTTTACTACTACCACCACTACCACTAATACACGTGCAGTATAAACATATTTTTCTTATTCAGTTTTCTCTTTCTTCTCTTGTCCTGTTCTTCTTCTTCTTTTTTATTATTATTATGATTATATTGTATTTTACAAGAATATAAAGTAAAATGTCAGTGTCTTTTAACATACACTCACTGATATACATACACTTAAACATAACATAACAAGTGAAACACCTCAAAAATTTTACACTGTCAACGACAGCGTAACACTGTTACGTCAGAGTAACATAGAGTATATGTATGTATGTACACCTAATTCTGTTTTTACACGGTAGATTGGTTCCAGAAAAAACCGTGTAAAAAAAAACCGTGTAAAAAAAGACACTGATCGTATGCAAAAATAGGTGATTGGTTCCTAATCTCTAAAACCTATTAAAATTAGTGAAAAACAAGGATTTTTTAAGAAGTTTTGTATTTGACATCTTCTTTTAGGGATTCATAAAATATTTAACAAAATTAAAAACATAAATAACTTAATAAATATAAAATATTAACACATTTCAATTGCTCTGACCTTTGTGCTTGTATGCACAAAAAGGGAATTCCCCTAAATTCATGCCATTTACATTTGCTTTGACCAGTAAATTTGCTTGTACGCGCAAAAAGGGAATTCCCTTAAATTTGTGATATGAACATACTTTGCAAAAATTAAATTTGACAACAAAAATTAAGCACAAAAAATTTTAAATCGTGCTAAATGGAAAAGAATCGTTTAAAAAAAATTAAAAATATTTTATTTTCAAACCGTGTTATATCAAAACCGTGTAAAAAAAGACCGTGCAAAAACAGAATTGGGTGTATGTGTTACAAAAATGCACATGCAACAGAGAAATAAGAAAGTAAGACAGAAAGAGATCATAAACATTTAGTTGTTGTTTTAAATAAACGGTTCTTATTTGATTGCATGTATAAATGTCTATATAAATACCATACATACACGTATACCACCATACATGCATGCATGCATGCATGCATATACATAAGCAAGCATATGCATGTTTTAAAAGAGAGTAAAAGTTTTACTCTTCTGTTCCCACCTTGTGGGTTTAACCACGAGCACCATCGTGTCAGTGTAATTTTATACTGCAATGTATAAAAAGCAACGTTAGCAGCAGCAGCGGTGATAGCGTCAACAGCAGAATTTTTTTTATTATTTTAAAAACGTTGAGAGATAAAATTTTATGATATTAAAGGTAAAATTGTTATACGAGTGAATGCTTTCCTATCTTTTTCCCTTTTTCTGTCTTTCAGACAATACCAACAACAACAGCAATAATAACAAAATGAAATGAAAACAACAACATTTATTTATAATCACAGCTGTAAAGCGTTGGTTAGACTTTTGGGTTTTCTCCATGTGTGTGTGTGTGAGTATATGTCTGTTTAAGTGTGTTTAACCATGAAAGTGAGTTGTATGATGGGTTTTTTTCACATTTTTTGTGTAGCATAATTTAAGGAGGTGTTTAAATTTAATATTTAAAGCATATTTTAGTGTGATAAGAGTTTTATGTTTTTAAGAAAATGAACGTTTAAAGTGTTTTTGGGTAATCTTATGCTAACAAGTTTAAATTGAAATGAAAAATTATAACCGATTTGCAATAACAAATGTTGTTAAAATGTTAAAATATTTCATGGGCCATATTCTCTTTTTAACATGAAAATTTATTTACAATTCTTCACATACGAAGTGTAAAAGCGAAAAGAAGTTTAGGACATCTCGATTAAAATACTTAAACCCTTCTAAGTCATGCAGATCTCTGTTGCAATGTGACTAAAATCACCGAATGTCTCTTAACAATTATATTAGAACTGCTTATACGAATTTTTCGTGTATTTAAATTCAATGTCTGAATTTTATTCTACGTTAGTTCTATTAAGGAGCCTAAGGCTGTTACAAAGCATTTTAATTTATCTTGGCTTGCATATCGGTTTGAGATTATGGAAGACGAGACGAAATTCTCTCACAATTTATGTAAATTAAATTATCCAAGCCTGTAAGCCAATGCGAAGCCATTCACGATAGAGAGGTTTGTTGTAGATCCAATAGCGTTTCTATTTAACACTACTGTCCACAGAGAGAGGTGCAATGTAGAAATCAATTATAGATGATTTGGTCCCAATAGCCTTATAATACTTTCTACAAATAAATAGACATACAAAATATGTCTATGTATGGGTGTGAAGCCATAACAAACGTGTCCCAATTGTATTATTTGAGTAGCATTATAACTCGAAATGGTGGTGTCATGGATATCGTAAACTCCAGAGTATAGAACATACACACATACAAAATTGGTCATTGCAATCTTTCAGTCAGGATTACAACATAGCTTCTCATATCACTTATGTTGTGTGTGTGTTAATTTTATGCATGAGTGGCGGGACCTACAGTTTAAAGTTGAATTCGAACGACATATTTTTGCGAAATTTTACATGGCGATTTTATTTACTCTCAGAGTTTTTGCCGAAGAAATAGTTATTCATATTTTGTTGGATATGTCTGAGCTGTGGTTTGAAGCTTGGACAATATGGTGCCTACTAGACTACGGCGGCTACAGTGTACAGAAATTAATATTTTACTCTCCTCCTAGTAAAATCTGACACTCGAGCTCTAGTGCTAACACAAAATTTAAAGAGCAAACTGCTATACGAGCCAAAAAGCTAGAGGTTTCACCAGTTAGGTTAGGTTAGAGGTCGTGTACTTGTCAATTAAGACAAGTACAGTACCCGAAGGTCGAATTGACCCCACTGTACTACCAGTAGTTCCTCGCAAAACATTGTAAGGATTTGGTGGCCTAAGATTATATCACCTGCACATCTGTGGTTAATTGATACAAACACAGAGAAAAAGAAATAGAAATCGAATCGGACACACACACCGCACGTTTTATTAAATTTTTTTCTCTCAAATGAAGCCCACAGGCAGAAATCTAAAAGCCAAGGCAGACCAAAAGTCCTGGAAACGAACGAACGAAAAAAAAAAAAAAAAAAAAAAAAAAAAAACAGTCGAAACGCTCAGAAAACTGCAATTTATAGAAAGGCACGTAGATACCTTGCTCCTGCTGGAATTTTTCGGATTTTTTTTTTACTCCGATCACATTAATAATGCGGAAGAGATAATTCGACTTTTCAGTGAGTAAATCCACAGCATTATTTCTTGACATAAACGTCGACCATAATCCATTTAAGTCTAGTGGTGTCATATTCAAGAGACCACAAAAAATTTCTACACCTTGTGGGGTAAAAGTATTCTTTAGATATGTAATGTAATGTCGATGTAATCAACAGCACAAAGGATGGCGATGACGATGACGATGCAGAGAAACAATAATTTTTTCTCTAAATTGTGAATATTTTTATGATGAGCTAATGCCTGTTAATAACCATGACATATTTTTTTTAACTTTACGAGCCTTGAGAGAAAAATAAAAATCCTGTAGTTTTAAAAAGAAACAAATTTATTGTGAATCCATCATTAAATTACCTGTACAAATGCCTTTACACACGAACAATTTTTGTTTCAAATGAAAACGGGATGAAGAAAAAAATAAATTCGTTACGTTTTGTTCAACAACATAAAGTCAGGATAGGAAAATAGAGAGAAAGAGAAAAAAATAGACACGTTAAATAATATTAACCTGATTTGTCTGTGATAAATGCCAACAAAAATCAATTCAATTTCAAACGTACATACATACAGAGCAAATTTTTTCGTTTTTTTTTTTTATTTTTTTTTTCCTATCTTTTTGGCCACATATTGTGGTCAACAACCTGACAACGTCAAACAATTACAACAACAACGAGAAAAAAGAGAGGAAAAAATACAAATAAAATACAGCTAAAAAATACCGTCCATTTTATTTATGGTGTGTGTTAAAAATCCTGTTTGACAAATGGTTTTGATTTTAGGACAAAAAAAAAAAATATTGAAAAAAAGTCTGTAGGAAAGAAAAAAAAACGCAACAAATCCTTTATAAAATAGAATATAGAAAATAAAGCAACAACAATAATAACAACAACAAGTGACACAATCTATTTTTTTTAAAGAGATTTTTTATGAGGTGGCCAGCAAAAAATAGTAAGAAAAAATATATGATTGTGTTACATTAGTGAAGCTGTGTAGGGTCTAACAAGTTGCATTTAAAAAATGTTGAAATACTTCACTTAACAAATTATCGATTTATATTAGAAATCGGGACTTTGGTTCCTGATATTGTAGCCAGCGTGCCCACAATACCCCCAAACGAAGATACCCGATAGATTTTGTTATGGTAATGGTTTACAGTTCCCAGAGAATATCATCTAAGTTATCACTGATGACTACAGATCACGCGACAAAGACGGATGTGAAATGTTTTCGGATTTGTCTTAAACTGTACGTTGCACAAAACCATTGGTGGAATACTATTCTGACTGAAATAATTACTATAAAAATTGCGTCTAAAAGCTGAAATAATGGCAACTCCAATTGAATTGAAATACATGAGGTTGTCATTCCTAGAGGAACAAGCAAATGGTCTCAAACGAGTTACACTAAAAAAAAAATTATTGGATAATAAATCAACTTGTATAGACACCAACTTGTATAGAGACCAAACTAATTTGGCCTAATGTGGATATTTGAAGGACAAAATTTGCGTTAAACCTCATACCAATTGTAGAGTTTATATCCCGAGATAGACATTTTTCAAGTTTCATATGGCAGTGTGTTAAATTTTAATGTAATACCCGACTTTCTCACAGAATACTTTCGTGGAATATACATAACAGAATTTCTCTTTTAGTAGAACTTTTCGTCCTTGGAACACAAGGCTTATATTTCTTCTTTAAATATAAAAAATCCATATTCCCAGCCTAAAACCAAACCACTGTATGACTAGAAAGCATTGCCAGAAAGTTCAAAAGAAATTGAACTCGTTTATATTTATCACTTTCCAGCTGACACGAAATAAAATCTGTTGAAAGGAAGTAAAATTGTATTGTAACAAATCAAAGGATATCCCAACTTGAAACACCCTGTAATAGTCTATTTTCTTTTTTCATTTTTTCGGTTTTTTTTTCATACCAAATAGTCTGGGTCATTGTAAGCGAGTATTCTGTTGTAATTGTTTGTTAAACTTTTTCTTCCCATTTGCCCTCTCTGTGTCGCTGTTGCTTTTTTTGCCTGATCTTCTTAAACATTAACTGACATGAAAGGAAGAAGAAGAAAAAAAATAATGGGAATGAAAACAAGAAAAAAAAAGGAAAGAAACACATGTATTTTGTTATAATTATGTTTGACATTGTTTAGTTTTTTCTTTATTTTTCTCTTCCTTTTGCTCTCGATAACTTAAAACTACACACCGAGACCACTTGTACACAAAGATGTTATACGAACACACGCATACATACATACATACGAAACAAAAACAAAAAAGTTGAAACATACTTTATTTTTACAAATGATTTCCTTAAAATATTTAAAGCACTTTAACGAAGGGAGAGAGACGGAGAGAGTGTGAGAAAATAACAGAATACGACTGAAGTTTATTCTTCTGAAAACTTTAAGTAAGTCTGTGTGTATACGTGTGTGTATTTCTAAGTGGTTTATTGTTTCTTCTCTCTCTCTCTCTCTCTTCCACTCGATTACAACATCTTAAATCCAGTATAAATAGAATCCTAAATAAATATTGACTTTTTTAATACTTTTAAATACAAAATGAGCATAAGAGTATGACCATAAGAAAACAAAAAAAAGAAATAAAAAGAAAAGAAGAAAAGAAACAACAAGAGAAGAGAAAAATTTTTTTTGTCTACTGTGGTGGCATTTAAATGTTAAAGTGCAAACAAATCCTTTTAAATCTTTTCGAATGAGTATTAAATATTTAAAGGGTAATATTAAGTAAATAGACGGACTACTGTCGACTGCTGGTGACCTATTTTCTTTGTTTTTCTTCTGTTTTTTATTTTGTTTAACTAACCAGTGCCATAAACACACACGTAATTATGTGGGCAGCATAAAAGATTTTCCCAAGTTTATTATTTAAAAGGATTTTATCTTTTGTTTGAAGTTAAAAATATTCCTTTTTTGGTTTCAAAAAAATGTCACTTCTTATAATTGGAAAAGAGGGTAGAGGAGTTTAAAGAAGAACAAAAAAGTTTTTCACTCTATATCGTAAAGGAAAGTGGCTTATAAAATCCTATATTTAAAGCATATTTTTTAAAATAATAAACGACAAATTCAACAAATTGAGTGTCTTTTCTTCGTTTAAGAAAGATGTCACTTTTTATAATTGATATGGAGATTTGAATTTAAACAAGAGAAATAAGTTGGGTTTTATGTTCTATCCTAACATGTAGGCAAGCAAATTTAAAGAAAAATGGACAAAATAGACAGCAGTCGATTGAAAATGCCAACAGCGTTTCTAGCCTTAACACTATAAAAGCCCAACATATGTAATTTGGATTCAACGATATTGTTTCAGGCTAATCGTCAAAAATGTCATTAAAAACGAATTTTCAATTTCCAATGGTGTAAGGAAAGGTTCACTAGTTCAGACATTAAACGTTACAAAATCCGTTTGAAACCCCACGAATAAGCCCGATACAAAAATAAAGTTTTCTGTTGCAATCCATGGCGCATAAGTTTACTGATAAAAAAATTATTCATTCGGCCAGTTATTTCGTAATGGGCGCGAGAGGTGCTATAAGAGGGGCATTATGAAAGCTCTTTAAAATGACAAAAAAATATCAACAAACAATGGGCAAGTTCCCAACAATGACCTTGTGTTTTATATGAACGATTTAAAATACGGGAGAGGGAAAGTTTAAACGTAAGTGGCTCCAACATAAGACTTTTGTATGCACTTTTGTATTCACTGGTATGGAGGCGATGCCATGCCTATCCTGAAAGCTGTACAAAGCTTGATAAACTTTTCCTGTAAATCAAGTTCTATATTGACTTCACACCTCAGGGAAATTTCAGACCATTCACAGGGTTTCAAGATATGGTCGGTAATTGCGTTACTGATGAACTAGCCAGAGCGGATGTAAAAGTCGTAATTTCCGAGCCACTTAAACTGGTTAACCTCAGGTCGAGATATAAAGGCCCAACTTGGTTGGCATCATGAACACAGTATATCCAGTATTTCAAGACGAAGAAGATGACTTGACTAGTATTTCCAGACGGAGAAGATGATTGTTTTCTGCTTTTGAAAAGCATTACTACCCATTGCATTTTTTCACAGGTGCCTCCACAATGGAAGGTATACCAATAAAATCGTCATACCCTTGTATAACTTTTGCAGGAGCTGCGGACCAGTGGAGGAGGAATAGAAGACTATCGTCCACCTCATATGTCATTGTCTAGTTCTTGACAGATACGTATATATACACATAATCTGTCATTACAACACTTCAGCCAGGATTACGACCTAGTTTCTAACACCACTCATGTTGTCTGTGTTAATTTTGCACATGAGTACTTAGACCTACTGTTTAAAGTCGACATCGAGTGACGGATTTTTGAGAAGCTTTTTCATGGCAATTTTATTCATTCTCAGAGATTTTGCCTGAAATCTGGAAGCATTCGAAGAAGTATTTTTATCGTATTTCGTTTTGTTGGAGATGTCTGACCTGGGCTTTGAACCGTCGCCTCAGGTGTAATAAGTCAACATACTACCTACTAGACTATGGCGACTACAGGAATCAAACAAAATTATAAAACTTCACAATATATAGCATAATAATATGACTTTTCACAACTACTGACTGACAATGTTATCGGCCGCTTTGATTTTTTACTTCAGCCTGTCAACTTCTAGAATCTCGCTGTTGATTTGTTATTGTTATTCTTATCCCTCTTTCGCGATCTTGTGGTGTAGTTTTGTTATTGAAACATGCATTAGTCACTGGTGTAGAACCAAAAATATTTCTAAATGGAACTCTAAATAAAATGATATTCAAATAGATTTCGCGAAAATCATGTATTCTGTACCACACTGCATTATAATTCAATTTAATTAGAAAACATGCATAGAATTTGTCCAATTTAACTCACATACTTTCAGGATAATAATTTACTCAGCACATAACTATCTAAAATTGCATATTTTAAGGCTTTTCAGTGGTAATAGAACATAATATTTAATCGCATTAAATATTTAAAATTTCGTTCCATAATTTAAATGCTCTTATTAAATATTTAAATTAAACAATCGAGACTGAAAGTATGAAGAAAAACAAAAACAATTTAAAGTAAATTAATGGTTTTAAACCAACAACAACAATTTTGTTTAACAATAAAAAATACTTTCTTTTTTCTTTTAATAAAAGACAAAGAAATTCCCACCATTAATAATAAAACCGAGGAAAAGTAATGAAGAACAAAGAAGAGAAAAAGTATTAAAAGTACGTGGAGATGTAGAAACTACGATAATGAACTGAAATATAAAGAATTATAAACGTTTAAACACTGGACCACAGCCTTATAAGCAAGGCAATAAAAGAGAATTACTAGAGCTTTTTTTAATAACAATAGCAGAGTCGTTCTTTTTTATAAGAATGGGAAATCAAGGAATCAAATGGGTTTGAAAAAAAATGAAAGGAGGCATGAGTGGCATGAGTGTTGTTGTGAATTCGGACAGATTGTCATCTCTAAATGAGATTGTGCTAAATTTAGTATTGTGCTAAATCTAGTCTGGATATAGCAGAAGACATGCATTGAAAGCTGACAGTATTTGCCAGTTAAGGTTAGTACCTATTTGACTCACTTAGGAAATGATAGAGCAGACTAGATAGTCATTTGAGAATTCAACTATTACTACAAGCAAGATCTGATCTTGACGATCTTGACGATCTCTTGATGATTGTGATAAATTATTTTGCCCTATCGTTTGCAGGTCAAGTAAGTTACTTACATATATTGAGGGTGGTCTTATAAACACGCATCACATTTAAGCGATTTTTGATTCTAATTATGAAAATTCTCGGGAATATTGCTCTGTGTCTCTATGTTGTATATTCTGTACAAAGAAATGTTAAATGAAGCGTGTATAAACACGAACATAAAGTAAATACCAAGGAGTCATTTCCTCCTCCGATAAAAGGGTAGACACTTGCCCAATATCTGAAGAATACAGCTGAAGTCATTTGTCCAGTGCCCAAGGCATAATAACGCAATACCACTATACTGAGCCTGCTCTTTTGAAGTTTAAGTAGATTTTTCGTGTGTCCAGAATTGCCACATGCCATGCGCTGTTAGCGAAATCGACTTCTGTATTGTTGATTATTGTCAATTCGAAGTGGAGAACTTAAGGAATAGTTCCATGAATGTACGGCGCTTGATCAGTTCACCAATTCCCTTGAATATCACTATGTCCCGGTACCTATACAATACGTTCATCACACCGTTCCGCTAGCTCAGAGACTGTCATACACAGTTCCGGTTTATTTCATCAGAACGCAGGGCTTTGACAGTCGCCTGGGTATCAGAAAGCTTGATAATATCTCTTTCGGATATATTTCCGTCCCTTCGCAGCTTGTATTACCGACACTTTCGCCTGGAAAATCTTACAGTGTTTCCGGTTGCTTTATGGATTGAGCCGTTTCTATCGATTCTGCAAAAACTAACTAACTAGGCAACTAATCTATTTCCAGAGCTTGTGTATGTAAACATGTTTTTTAAAGTTATTTTTTTTAATGACAGAGCAGAGGTCTGAACTCACGAGTTCTTATCTAGTAAGCCAAGACACTACTCACTGGACTATGGCAACCAAAAAAATTTTACAATTTTTAAAAAGATTTGAATACAAGTGTACACCTTCGAGGATTACTTTTACTTTTGGTAGATAAACGAAACAAAACTTTATTACGTAGCTAATATTGTTATGATCGATTGTCATAGAATCTAAGTTCTTACTTAAGCCAGTCATTCTGGAAAAAGGAAAACGAATCAGAAATCAAACGCATAACTAACGATTTAATTCCTTTACAATTCCCTCTCTACGATGACATTCAACAATTTATGTGAGCAATTTATCTTCGGTTTACTTCAGTTAAAATATTTAAACGGCATTTAAAATGAAGCAGATGAGAAAAAGAAACACAAAAGGAAGTCCCCTTCATAGTTTATAATGAACAGAGAAATATCCACAGAATCTGGCTATAATTACAATAGCAACAGCAACATAGTATAAAAATAAAAACTTTAATTTACTTTACAATATACGAATACAATACCATAATAAAGAAAGAGAAAAGAAAAAAGAAAATACAGAGTGTGATTGTGGTAATACTGCCGTAAAACCATTTTTATGGGAATAATCGTGTTAAAACAGGAAAAGGAAATAAAATATTAAGAAAACATTAAAGTGGACACCGACAACGACACAATTAAAGACAATTATAAAGAGAAAATAAAACAAAAAAAGAGAGAAGAGAGCGAAAAAGAGGCCAAGAGAAATTTTAAAAATTCATTATTAATGAATATTGTATGCATTAACACATAAGCAGTGGAATTTAAATTGTTTTTAAAACGGATTTAAATAAATTAAAAAAACAAACCTTAAGGTTATGAAAATATTTAAAAATAATTTTTCGTTATCAAAATTAACCTTTTCTAACAAACATATGCATTTACAGACACATTCGCATACACACACACACTCACAAATTTGAATACAATGCCAGTATAAGCAAGTATAAATGCATACATGTAAGCATGTGTTCTAGAGAAATAGAGTTCAGTTTATGGTAATAAAACCACAGAGAATACACACACACAGAAACTATCTAATAGAGATGTATGTGTAAGGCTCTGATGATGATAATAATAATAATGTGACCTATTTTAAGGCACAACTTTAAATCAATATTTGGTTTTTGTTATAGAGGGCACAGGTAGAATTATTTGAACCTTCAAGCAAATTTGGACAAAAATGGAGGAAGAACTGCAAAAAGAGAGGAGGAAACATAAAAGTTTTATTCATATTTTATAAAAATGAATTTAATTTGGAAAAATTACATGAAAATCTAGTTTCTATTCGTAATTGTTCCGAATATCATTTTTAAAAACGTGTACGTGGTGTACAGAAGCTCAAATAATTAAAAACAAAATATTGTTACACGTACATTCGTTTCTGTATTAAAATGAAATGAAAACAAGAAAAATTTAAACGTATATTGGAAAGCATTTAAAGGACAAGAAAAAAAGAAAAGTGCAGTGGGATTTTATTAAAGCATTGAAACCATTACAAGAAGTCAGATAATGATGACTTCTACACGCATTACTGCTTCTGGTGTTATATAGAGATAACGGCCATCTTGTTGAAGCTATAAATGACAAATAAGTTGCCATTTATTCAATCTGTTTTGACAAAATAAATAAACCGAGGCTATGACTTGTATTCGCTGATTGGGCTCTAAAGCAATTCGTCTCCACTGACCCTAATTTTCGTCGAAAAGTCATTTTCAGCGATGAGGCCGATTTCTAAATGAAAAGGTGGTTGAAAATTCAAAACTAACGTATTTAGAGCGATACCGATCCACATGAGAGCGTTCAATGCGTCACAAAAAGTCCCTGTTCACAGTTTTTTGATAACGACGTTGGCCATTATGGCTCGATATTTAGCAACTTTGATTCACCTGAATTGGATGATCTGGACACCGACAACATGTAGTTTCAACACAACGGTGCAACGTGCCGCGAAATTCATTGGATATTCTGTAGGAATACAACATAAATAGTGTGAGAAGCTAGGTCTCAATGCCAACTGAAGGGCTATAATGACCAATTATGTATGTGTGTATGTAACTAGGGACTTATAGCCTGAAGATATGCCGGTTTCTGGTGTTAACTTTGATGCTTATGACGATGGCTCCAAAACGCTGGATAGAGTAAACTGCGGCATATTTTATTAAGGCTACTGACATAAAACTTTCGACCCGACCACTGTAGTATTTACCATGCTTTTAAAGCAGCGCAATACTTAAGGTACGGTCAGATATGTCAAATGTTTGCCACAATTTTGTTCTCCCTTGTTTGCCCGAAATATGACTGAAACAAGTAAAATTTTGTTTTGTGGTCACACTACGCACATTTATTTTCCCATTTTTGTTTCATCAAATAGCGGCAAACAAAAGTATGGGCAAACATGTTTGTCATATGTACAATTATATATATATATATAAATTAAAGGATTTGTTTTAGGTCTAACTTGAAAATTTTTTATAGAGATTTTTGAGAAAGGTTTTTATGTCACTGGTTGAAACTTTATCCTCCAAAGTGATTGAATTCCAAAATGAATTATGCTTGTGTAAAAGGAAAATTGGAATTACATATGTTGCTGCGTTAATTTGAAATTCTCGTACCGTACACTTCAACAGTTCCATTCATAACATTGTAATTTGAATATTTTAACCTGCTTATTTTCAGGAACAAAATTTGTCGTGATAAAAATCAAAATTATTGCAATAAAAATTAAAAATTTTGTATTACAAAAACAAGAACTCTTTATTTTTATGTACTGAAGAGTTAGGGCGTTTCAGAGATATTTTCCTTTAATGCGATTTAAAAAAATAACCATTTTACTGAAAAAATCATTGCAACCCTTGAATAGCTTTGATCTCGTAATGTATAGCAATTGATATATGCATTAACGTGTATTTAAATTTCAGACTCTGAATGTATCTCTGTATATGCAGGCACCCAAATATTTATACGAAATCAACGTTTTTTTTTTTGTTTGCCACTCAAAATTATTTTGTTGTCACACTAGGGCAAAGAAATATTTTATGTTTTGAGTCAAATATTTTTTAGATGTGACCGTACCTTTATTGGGTGACGATATTTTTCCTAAAAATCTCTGGCCACGGTTGGGCATGATCGTTTCACGTAAGGCTGACGTGAATTGGCAACCGAAATTGTGAGATTTTAACCCCTTAGGCTTTTTCTTGTGGGGTTTTCTTAAGTCGCAGATGTTTCGGAACGAACCACAAACTATAGGGGTCATCAAAAACAACATAACACTTACTATCGGTCAAATTCCTGGATTTATATGTCAGTGTTATGGGAATTTTTGAACAAATATTTGTTTTATGGGTTCATTGCATCGAGCTATCCAAATAGTAGCTTTAAGCCCACTGGTTTGGCCAAAAATCTTTCAACTGAAGAGTCATTCGGCAGTTTAGCCCAAGTGGTTTATTTAAGTTTGAAGGCCTGTTCTTTAAGTCTACTGTTTAGAGTAATTTCAATGTTTTTATTCTTAATTATAACCTAATCTATCGCGGTGGTTTTAATTCTATGTGAATGTGAACTTGATTTAGTTCAAACAAATTCGACCAGTAGTTTAGTTACTATTTTGAAATTTGTCTCACTGTGCACTGTAAAGGATTATTAATTTTAAAGAATCAAAGAAAGAAAAAAAAGAAGAAACAGAAAGAATATGAATATGTAAACAAACTTAAAATGGTAGAAAAGCAGACAGAAAGCGAAAGAGAAATGTGCTTACAAAAGTGGACACTAAAAGTTGAAAGTAAACAAAACGAAACGGAAAAATAAACAAGAGAGAAAATAATAACAAACATCAAAACGCAAAAACTACAAAAAGAGGCAACAACAAGAAAAACATTAAAACTTTAGTAAACAATGCAAGGAGGCAGGGCAGAGGCAAGACAGAGCACAACAAAATAAAGGCAGAAAAAGAAAGCAAAAAGAAAAACGTAAAAAGAGATGAAATGAAACTAAAATTCATACCGAATATAAATGAGTTTTTCCTGGGTGTTGTGTTTTTGTTGTTATTTTCTCATAGTCAAATGTTTTTTTTTTGTTTTGTTATTTAACAACAAAAGAAAAAACAAGAGAACAGAGAAATAAAACAACAAAATGAAATTCATTCACTTATACAAACACGCACACATACATACATACATGTACGGGAATAACTATACTTGCTCTCATATGCATGCATTTATTGTATGAAAGCAAAGAGAAAAACAAAAACGAATAAGTAGAGTATGACACAAGTTCACGTAAATGAGCAGATACCGCATGTTGGTTTCAAACACATACACACATTTGCTTACATATGTACATACATACATTTATAGAAAATACTAAAGCATACGTTTAGGCTGTCGTTTTCGTAGTAATACTACGATAATACAGCAGCAGTAGCAGCACTAGCAAAAGCAACAATAACAACAACATTGAATCTAGTAACCTAGATCCCCGAAAAAAAATCTGTGTCATACACAATTTACAGAATTCAGGTTGCAATAGCAGCAGTAGTAGCAGTAGCAGTGGTACAAGCAACAGCAGCAACAACAACGAAAACAACAACAACAATCATAAAAATCTGCTGTAAAGTACAAAAATTTTTATTTAATTTCTGTGTTGTTTTTTTCCGTTTTTTTCTTTTTTTTTTTTTGTTTCTGCTGGAGAAAACTATTTTCCAAACCTTACTAAATGTCACTAGAAAAGAAAAAAGAATTGTTTTCGAGCTGCAAAAAATAACAATTAAAATTGTTGTTTGCATAGTTGTGCTGAAAAGTTTTATTAAATTAACAAAATCAAGAAAAAAAGAGAAAAAACTAAAGCATACATACAAGGCATTTGCATTTAACATATAATTAAAGCATATTTTAGAGGATTTTCAATGTAGATTATTACAATCTAATGATATTATCAGTTTAAAGTATTTAAAGAATTTAATGACAACTAAGCTTAAAAAAGTTAAACGCAATTCATTTTAGACACTAAGTGGATTTAACAAAAATGATATCTCATCATGTGCTATACAAACGAGAAGGTAATAAATGAAGCATATTTTAAGAGGCTTGCATATTTTAATTTTAATATTTACGAAAATTCTTAATTTTGCATAGAAGCAATCAATAAACGGTAACTCGTGTTATATTCTAAAGGAATGCAGTGTGCCTTTTTAAATATCTTCTGCCTACAAATATAGGTCCCCAATATAAGCAGCAAGGGTTTCGATAAATAATTTCCAGTTGCATCATTTCATTGCCATGTTCTTAAGTTTACTCTTTATCTTGGCAACTTCTTTTCAACCCACTTTGTGAATACTAATTTATTGGAGTCGGGATTATCCAGTTCACATGAGTGGTATTTGATTTAACTGTGCCCATAGCACCCAAATTCTCAAGCATTCCTCAACAAATACCTTTATAGCCTTAAAGTCAGTAAATAGCGTACTCCAGATTCCGTAAGGATACACATGTACTGAACTGGCATTAAAGTTAATTATCCAAATTTTAATATTCGTTTATAATGATGTTCTTTTTTAATCAATTGATCATAGCACTAGGAATCAATGGAGTAAATAAGAGAAAACTTCAGAGCATACTTTAAGGATAGCAACCAACTTAATGTGTCATACTTTTAGGCTTCAATAATAATTTGTGTGAGTAAAATCCAACAACTTAAAGAATACTTGGATACAAACGTCGCTATAGAAAACATCCTTTTAAATTATCACACTTAAGATGCTAGAAATTAAACAAATTCTTTGACATTTATTACAATAATTTTGTTCGTACGTATTCTTAATTGTAATATTTAAATAAACATTTCTTAAGTATACTTCTGGGCAAACTGAACCTCTCATTTAAATTGTAATTAAAGATTTTTATAAGAGTATTAATTTACTTGACTAAAGAAATATTTAAATTGAACAGTCTTTCAAGAGCTATGTAAAGCAAAAGATTAAATTTTAAGTGCGTATATACTTCATTTATTTATTTACTTTGAGAAATTGTTTATATTTTATGGTATACTTTAAGGAGCAATAGTGAACAACATCTTCTGATATATTTAAATTCTGTTGTTTTAAAATCATTTGTGAAGTGGATAACTCTACATATAGAAACTTAAAAACAGTTTAAAAAATAATTTTTAAATTAAATTAAAAAAAATCAATAATTTTGCTTGTTTACAATATATAAAGCATATTTCAGACTGAAATTAAATAAGTCTTAAAAGATAAGATTAATGCAATTAAAAATCAATACTTCCGAAGCACACATCAATGTTATTTTAAAAAAAATTCCAAAGCATACTTTTGGGTTTAAGAGTCTTTTAAATAGAGTTATCAATAGAAATGCAATATAATCCTTCTTTAAGTGTAAACAATTCACTAATAAACGAGATTAAAAGCAATTAATTTATTTAAATAAATGAAACGTTTTCTTTTCACTTCATTTGAAGTATACTTTTAGGTTTATTCTACAATTTCTGTGAACTGTACACAATTTAAATACATTGTAATTTCATTTAAATTTAAATTTACATTTTAAAGTAGACTTTAAGGAGCGAGCTGCTATGATTGTGCGAGGTAGGGAGTAAGAGATTAGTGGACTAGTAAAGCATTTCACGAATACATATACATAGAAAATAAGGCAAATTAAATTTAATTAATTTAATGGAAATTTGATATGAAGTATGTACAAATATTTCATAAAAAATATTTTTACAGCATACTTTAAGGCATATTTAAAACAATCTCGTAAAATAAGAAATCCAAAGAAAATGTGTATCATGTTTCAAATAAAACATATTCATTAAAAGTGCAATTAAGCATACTTTTAGGTTTCAGCACATTATTAAAAAGTTTAATATTGGTTCTGTACGATATCAAATAATAACTCAATAATGCTACAAGAATTTAATAAACTTTTCATTTTAAAAATGAAATTAAAAATTTATTCATTGCAGTGGACTTTCAGGCGTTTAGAAGATTAAGTGAATATTTACTTTTTTAAAGCAGACAAAAACAAAAAGAAAATGAGTTTTTGTGTGGCATACTTTAAGGAATATTGATGTCCTATTAAGTAGATTAAAAAAAATAATTTTAATTGGAAAAACTTCTGTAATATTTTAACAACTTCAGTTGAGCTTCTTTTATTGGAATCTTATTAGAAAATTTATTTCTTAAGACGGATTATTTTTCTTCCATATAGCGAGCATAAGACGATGGTCATACATTCAACTCAACACGAGTAAATACAATTCAAGAAATTGTAGAAATTTATAAATTTTACAAGAATTTTTGTAGTCAATGAAGATGCCATAATAATGGAAAAATATCATCATAATGTAGCAACAAAAGTACTTTTTGGAAATTCTATTTCTTAATGCCAGTATAACTTATGAGCACTTTGGTAAAGAGTTCCCCAGAGAAGTCTAAATACAATATAATAAGCAACAGCTAATGGTACAAATTGAGTTATAAAACCATGCATGTCCCCAAAGTCTGGAAGAAAAAAAAAACTTTTGCTCTTAATCAATTTAGTTTCTAAAAGTATGCCACAGAATGTTGCAAACGTGACTATCCACTTTGTCATAAGAAATCTCCGCATAAACTTGGTTAAATTAAATGCTTCCCTTTAAATTAAGTCTCATACACATTTCACCCACTTACCAAAGAACTTTTACACATTTGGAGCCAAAACTCAATTTAAGTAAGTATTGTGGCGTTGCTGCTGCATGCGGTAAATACATGTGAAGGAAGTAAAATAAATTCCATAAATAAAATCATAATCCTTTTGAAAACACCAACCAGAAAGAATATAAAGAAATAAGACGAAACAGGAGATGGATAAAAATATAAATGGAAACGAAAAAGTAGTGAAATCATAATAATAATGATAATTGAACACAACACCAAGTCATACGCATTCAATAAACGAATGGTAAGCATAGGGTCTTTCAATTTCGATATTTACTTCGAAAAATTTTATTGAAATTTTAATTTCTCTGGTGGAGATTGTGTGAGTCAAAACTTACAATAATAAACGAAAACAACGATAGAAATTTCGAGAAGGCAAAGACACGAACGTTCGCCTTCAAGAACATTCATCGGACTGTTTACTTTCCCATTTAAAAGGCAAAGCAATCGAGTGAGTTAGTGAAGTTCAGTCAATCTTGTGTGAAGACACGATGCGTTTGAAGAGAGTAATCGTAGTTTGAAGATCTGCGTTACAATCGAACGCGTCGAACAATTGACCAGTAATTGTTATTGTTTATGTAAAGAGTGTATACAGAGGGATAACAAAGAAAGCAATTGTTATTGTTTACATTAGATTGTGAACAGTGGCACACAAAATTGTGCGAACAGTAAAGAATTTAATTAAAACTAAACACGAATTTATTTTTATTATTTTTTTGCAATCTACGAGCTCATATTTTAAACGTTTTTAAAAGGTAAAAACGTAACGGTATATTACATTTCCATTAAAATCTGTTTAATTTTCATTTGATTAGAGAAACTCGAACTTAAAAGACTGTGTATAAAAGAAATCTGGGTTAATATCAATAAATACAAAACAACAATAACAAAAACAACTTAAAAAAGAACAACTACAAGAACAACAAAATCATAAGATGAAGATAAAATATGAATGAATGAATGAATGAAAGAATATTTGTATAAAGCCACAATACGATTTACTCATGCACTCAATACAATCTCATACAATAAATTTCTATCTCTCCCTCTCTCTCTCTCTATCTCTCTTTGTAACTTATACACTTATAAAGAAATCAAATAAGACATGAAACGAATTATTGGCAGACTCTCTCTATAACTACTAACAGCAAAGCAAGTCGACACGAAGTGAATAAGCAGAAAAACAAAAAAGTTATTGAATTAATAACACCCGCATCGAACGAAATGTCGCCCTAACATTTATATGTAAACACTTTACATTTACTCATACACACACATACAGATCCATATACTGTCTTTGAATTAAACTAGAAAAACAAATAACAATAATATTGAGAGACAGTTAGTATGGGGAGATTATGGGTGAGTGTGTGTGTGTGTGTGTGTTTTTTTTTTTTTTTTTTATAGCTTTACGAGCTAAAGGTTGGGAATCTTCGAAAGACATTGGTAGCCCGGCCTACCAATGTGCACGATTCGCCGCAAGACTTACTCTCGGCTTGCTAAACGCATACGTACTAAACCCAACCTAGTTCGTCACACTTTCAACCATTTGCCCCCCCCGGGACCACAATCAAGTATTACTTCGGGGGGGTGGAGATTCAGCGAGTGCTGCCTTCAAATTCTGCTGACCTTGCTCTCTCAGCCAATCTTTGCTGCGTCAACACCTTCCTTGCGAAAACACATACTGCGTTCCAATTGTCACATGAGGTTAACATCAGGTTAACTATGTTATCGGGCGTTACCTGGAATCCTACTGTCCTCTCCAGGCAATTTCGTTGAACAACATATCGCGGGCAAGTAAAGAAAACGTGCTCCGCCGTCTCCCTTTCATTGGGGCATTCTGGGCATGCCTCGTCTACATCATGACCATACTTATAGAGATACGCTCTATAACATCCATGGCCGGTTAGTAACTGTGTCAGGTAGAAGTTCACCTGACCGTGTCTCCTTTTGGTCCATTCGCCTATGCTCGGTATGAGTCTGTGGGTCCACCTTCCCTTGGTTGAATTGACCCAGTCATGCTGCCATCTATGCATAGCGTCATCCACTAACTGAACAGGACTGGGGAGATCCATTCCCCTCCTTGTGTCATGTTTTCTCCGCTCTACATCCACTACTAGCCACAGGGGCATCATCCCCGCAATCACCAATGCTGCATCAGTAGACACCGTGCGAAAGGCAGAAATCACCCTGAGAGCTGATCTCCTGTAGGCCGTTTCTATACCTGCTCTATAGGTCTTCTTATCCATGGCCCCGGCCCATATAGGGGCCGCATATATAGCTATCGAAGTCACTACCTTCATCAGTAACCGCCTCCTCTCCTGTTTTGGGCCTCCAAGGTTAGGCATTAATCGGGCAAGTGCACATGATGTCGCCGCACACTTTCCACCGACGTACGTCAGGTGTTCCCTAAACGTGAGCCTGTTATCAATCATTACTCCCAGATATTTAATCGCCTGCTTTGATGTTATGCGCTGGTCGCCTACTGTTATTGTAATAAATTCTATCTTCTTCCTACTGCTTACAAGTAGTACATCCGTCTTGTGATCAGCAAGTTTGAGACCTATTCCCGTGATCCAGTTCCTGACCATACCAACCGCAGTGTTACATGTTCTCACTAATTCATCTAAATGTTTTCCCCTTATCACCAGGGCAATATCGTCCGCAAAACCAATGATCTGTGTACCTCTAGGGAATCTAAGCCCCAGTACACCATCATACATGACATTCCATAGTATTGGGCCCAGCACGGAACCTTGCGGGACCCCCGCCGATACCGCATATGTCTTCCTGCCATCATCTGTGTCATATAAGAGCACTCTATCCTTAAAGTAGTCCTTAATAAGTTCCATCAAGTAGTTCGGTACATCCTTTCCATCTAGGGCTGTTAAAGTGGCATCCCAATCCGCAGAGTTGAATGCGTTCTTGACGTCCAGGGTGATGATAGCGCAGTACTCCTTATCGCCCTCCAGCCAGCGCTCACCACTGATAGCATCCTTTGCTATTGTCATAACCATCTCTATTGCATCTATTGTGGAACGGGCTTTTCGGAAACCAAATTGGCGATCCGACAAGCCTTCTGCCCCCAGGAATGCTTCCAGTCTCCTACAAATTATCCTCTCCAAAAGTTTTCCAGCTGTGTCGATCATACAGAGCGGGCGGTAGCCCGATGCATCCTGCGCGTTGTTACCCTTCGGAATTAGAACCAGTCTCTGTCTCTTCCATATCCTAGGGAACGTCCTCTCCTGAATACAAGCATTAAAAACTTGTCTAAACAGCTCAGTATTACTTTCAATGGCCGCCTTAAGCGCAATGTTTGGGATCCCGTCGATCCCCGGTGCTTTGTTAAGTTTCATTTCCCCACAGACTGATTCCAATTCCTGCCTGCTGACTTCTGGGATTTCCTCCGGTGACCGTATATCCCGAACGCAGTATGTAATTTCGGCTTTGTGCGGAAAAAGGTCCGCAACGATTGATTGCAGCTTAGCTGCACATGACGTTGCTGGTGGTCGGAAGCAGTTCAGCTTTCTCATCACCACCTTATATCCAGTTCCCCAGGGATTCTCGTCCACATCGACGCACATTTCCCTGTAGCATCTTCTCTTGCTGAGCGCAATGGCCCCATTAAGGCTGGTCCTACACCTTCTATATCTTTCACGCAGTTCTGCAAATTCATCCCGGCCTCTGGCCCTTTGGAATAGCCGCCGTGCGCGCTTGCATTTACGCCTCAGATCCGCTATATCCGCGTTCCACCAGTAGACGTGTTTCTTCCCAGACATATTACGCCTCCTTGCCATAGAAACGTTGCAAGCCTCCGTTATGGAGCGCATAAGTTCCGTCGCCTTGTCATTCGCGTTCCCGAGTAACCGAATATCCTCCAATGCGAGGACAAAGGTTTCCCTGTCAAAGGTGGAGTCCTTCCAAAGAGGGTTCGGCGGTGCGGCAGGAACGTTGTGTCCCGTAGATCGTTCCCGGATCTCAAAAATGATAGCCTGATGATCGCTATGTGTGTAGATGTCAGACACCAACCAGGTAGATGAGGTCGCCAGTGAGTCGCTGACGAATGTCAGGTCAATTTTAGAGCAGCGTCCATTTCTCGAGAATGTATCCCTATCACCACTATTAAGTAAAACTACCTCCAATGTTGCAAGTGCGTCGAGTAGGCATTCTCCTCTTGGATTAGTGAATGGCGAGCCCCATTCAACAGCCCAAGCATTGAAATCCCCGGCAATTACCACAGGTCTCACGTTCCTTGCTTCCTTAACGATGTCATCTATTCTGCGTCTATAGTCTTCTATTGATAGGCTAGGGGGAAGATAACAGCTGAAAAAATGTACCCCATTAACGGTACATTTCACAAAGCTCTCCCACCTGTCGTCGACATTTCCCATTGGGAATTTACCACAGGACCACATCGAGGCCCTATTGCATTTGCTGGCTATCCAACGTTGGTTTTCAGGTGCTCTGTAGTGCTCGCTCAGTACTGCCAAGTCTATCCTCTGCTCCCGCACCGTCTGTTTAAGTAGCTCCTGCGCCGCTTCGCAATGGTTCAAGTTCAACTGCAGGACTCTCATTTACCTGAGTATGTCAACTTCCGTCGTGCCGCTAGATAGTGTGCGCACTTATGTCCTCCCGTGATATGCTTCGCGTCCGCATCCGGATCGCCTCTACAAAGAAGGCAGTGAGGGTCACGGTCGCAAGCCTTGGCAATGTGACCTTGCCCTCCGCATTTGAAGCAGTGTTTGGACCAGTCACTATTACTGCTACACTTCCCTGCTACATGCCCGAACTGCAAGCACTTGTAACATCTACTTGGGGTTACCTTTCTCAGTAAGCGGCAAACTGTCCACCCTACACGCAGTTTACCAACTTCCTCTGCCCTGCCTGCCAGCTTCATAGGGATTGCGATTACCGCCGTCCTAGTACCTCCTGGAACGTTCCTGATCGTCTTGAGAGCCGACGGTTGTATTTCCCCGATTTGGTCCCTCCATGCGGCGATTATTTCCTCCTCAGTTGTTACTTCATCCAGGTATCTGAGTTCGAATGTAGCCTCCTCAGTTATTGTTCTGACCTCTATCTCTTCGGCCAATAAGCTCCTTAGCTTAGAACGGTGCATCTCCGTAGCCACCTCTGCCGATCTTCTAAACTCCAGAAGGATTTCGCCCCTTTGTGTCTTCTTCACAAGCTGGACATCCTCGCCAACTGATTTAAGCTCCGGGGCATTCCTTACCTTCCTTAGAATGTCCGCAAACGATAGTTTCTCGGTTGGCTTTATTATCACTGCGTCTGGTCTTGGAGGCTTTCTGCGCTTCCTAGTTTTCACGATCCAATCATTGTGCTCCTGGGTGTTTTCCTCTGTTGATGCGGGCACTACCACAGTCTGGTTCGTAGCAGTTGCTGGTCGCCCAGGCGAGTCAATATTCCTAACCTCAGCGGCAGGCTTGACTAGTCCACGAGGACGGGTTGTCCTGGTCTTCTTTGGAGGTGTTCTCCTTGGTTTTTCCAATTCATCCCTCTGCCTTTTGGAAGCACAAGGTGTCCCTTGTTGCATGATCGTCTGTGTGCTTCTGTCATTGGTTCTGACCTTTACCTCCTGTTCCGCAACTTTATCCTTAGCGGCTTGCTGGTATAGTGACGATATAGAAGCTACTAGATCGCGCATCGCTTGGTGGATGGACCTCCTTCCTCCGCCCATCATCTCCACGAGTTCCGAGATTCTGTCGCCTAGCTTGGTGAAATCATCCACCTCCTTTTCAGGAGCTTTGCTCCTCTGTAACTCCGGTGGTGACGAGCGAGATCTCTCGCCGTTCTGCTTCAGCGGTGGTGAGTGGAGTAACCTCGAAGCCCTCCGGAAAGGATTCAGGAAAGGGCTGTCCTGCTGGGTCTCCTTTGCACCCTCGGTGCCGGCTGGAGAAGTAGCGCCTGTAACGTTATATGAATTGTTGGTTGTGTTGAATTCCATTTTGTTGGGTCCCAACTTGGAGCCGTTATCTTGGATTCGTTGTGTAGTTACCCTTATTGTGGTCCCATGGTTATCTTTGCAATGCAGGGAGGCCATGCGAGGGTTGACACAAGTCCTCATGAGAGCTTGTGTTCAGAGCCAGACCGGGAGCTAAACAGAAGAAATTCTTAACTGCCCCTACACCCCAACTCAACGGGACGAGTCCAAGATCGTTCTCCAAGGCTTGCCAGGTTTTAACGGGACGGAGACAGATGGTGTATTAGCCTGAAAGCCGTCTGTACCAGATTTCACTCCAGCACATATTGGTAACAGAATACCCCATCCGCCAGCCCATGTCATCAAATCGAAATAGTAGTGTAGTCCAGTATACCATAATCAGAATCTTACTGGAATCAATTCTGATGCCTATACGACTAGGCTCCGATCGTCCACATCCGTTGGGTGCGTGCTTGCACGCATGCTGATATGTGATTCCCACGGTGCTATCGTGATACCACGGTAGTTCAATACTTTGAGCGGCATTGTTTCGCTTTAAAGCATCAGTGTCATTGGGTATATGCCAGACTTTTCATCCGCACCCTCTACCTTTGCCCTCCCATTTAGTCGCCTTTTACGACAAGCAGGGAACCACTATGGTAGTATTCTAATCCGCTACCACACGGTGTGTGTGTGTGTGTGTGTATGTATAAGTGTGCAGTGTATAGGTATGCGAGTGACATCCATAAGCCAGTAGTCATAAATCTCTTATGATATGAAATCCAGCGACACACACTCACATACATACGAATAGGAATGCATTTAAAATCGAAGACTCACTCACAGGAATACAAGTGTAAAAAGTCAAGCAGAACACATAAAAACTAATATTTACAGACAGGAAATTCAAGTAAAATTGTAACCGAACGACCGATAAATATAACAAGAGTAGTTGCCAGGAACAGTAGTAGCAGCAGCAGCAGCAGCATAGGCTTCTTTCTCTTCTTGTTATTCCTCCTCTCCGTCTGAATATTATTATTGTTTCAAATACGGAGCAGCTGCTGCTGCTGCTGTTGTTGGCTTTGAGTCGTATGTGTTCAATTCAAAGATCATTGAACCAGTAACCCATACATCCACTTATACCTATACTCCATAAAGTATGCTGTATTTATATATTCATGTGGCATACTTTAAGGCATAAGTTTACAATATAAAGTTACAAACCGCATTATTGAAATTTTTATTTGTATTTTCTTCTTCTTCTTCTTCTGCCAGTATAATGTCCTGTATTTTATTCTCCTTTTTTCTGCACTCCTGCTCTAATGCTTCTGCTCTTCTCTTTTAGTTTATATGGCTGGCTTCTTAGGTGATGTTGTTACTGTTGTCTGCTTATCAATAGAGTTTTTCTATGTCTATGGGCTTGTTTGGTTTTATCGCTTCTCAACTTCCAATGTTTTTTCTTTTTTTTTTTTTTAAGAAGTATTAGTTGAAGTTGTAGATGCTGTTACTGTTGTTTGTTGTCTTCAAATTGTATTACAAAAACAAGGAAAAAATATCGAACGGTAAAGTATCAACAACATCAACTTTTTTTTTCTTAATTTTTTGTTTTCTTTCTTGTCCTGTTGTATTATATTCTGTAGAGACAACAACTATCAATTTTTTCCTCTTTTTAACTTCTAATACAACTACTACAACTACTTTAAAAGGGGATTTATCATGTGTGTGTGTGTGTGTTTCATTTTGTCGGTTTATCGATAATATATTGTTGCACAAAACAATAGACTGGGATTCGTTTACTTTCTTTTTATAGTTTTTGATTGTATTTTGCCATAAACAGATTTAAATCTTAGCTTTGTGTAGGTTGCCTTCAGTTCGAAGATAGTGCTTGTAATAATAAATCAGGAAAATTAAAATTACAACACAGTCGAGAGAGAAATTATAGTACAACAGGAGAGATCACATTCACAGCACCAATAGTTACAACAGCAGAGTTAATTTTAAAAGAGGTCAATCGAATACATTATTCAAGTGGGCGTGGCACTTTCACATAAAATAAAAAAATGTCTTCATAAACTCTAGATTTCAGCTGATTGACCAATTATTCTCACCTGTTCTGATCCGTCAATTTTCAATAGAAAATATCATCTTAATGTGCAAGTTTCGAAAAATCAAACACTTTAGGTCTTCGTATAACATGCATTGGAAAAGAAATTTAAACGGATGGATTAAATTGAAGAATGGATTCGTGAATGGTTTTTGTACAAGGAGTACATGAACAAGATTATTTGGCTATAAACTGGATTACGAGATGCACATATTACTAGCCATTACAACGCCCCAGATAGAATTAGGGAGTAGCTATTCACACCATTCAAATTGTAGGTCTTAATTCTATCCATTAGTGGCGAAAACTACAGTTTAATCGATCGACAGATCGACTTCAAATGACAGTTCTGAGTAGCTTATTCAGGACAATTAATTACTATCGCAAACTTTTACCACTGGGACAATGTTATCGTCGTAAAAAAATTCAAATTTATTTTTTTTTTTCCCAAAGCTGAGCTCTCCTCGTAAGCCAACACACTGTCAACTTTATCAATCTGAGTGCTTAGTATACGTTGCCGTATGGCAACGGTATTTTGAATAGAAGGGACAAGCAAGCAACTTTTTGTTTTTTAAGGCGTTGGCAACCCAGTATCGGAATATCTACAGTACTCTGGTATACGTACGTATAGCACTGGTCCTGCCGGTCCTGGAGGGCTACCTCACTAAGCACCCAAGGTACCAATAATAATCCAATAATAAGAAATTTTGTTACATCCTGGCAGACAGCCGAAAATCCGTCAGCAGCGCTGAAGGAAGATCCGCCTGGTTAAAAGTCATGAGGGAGTTCACATCGGGCCAGGGCCCACTAGTATGTTGAATGAAGCACAAAGCTCTACAAGTGCTTCATAAACTTCGAAAAAGCGTTCAACTAGAATGCAAAGGAGTCACGAGCAAAGCTATCCTTTTAATCAATAGCTTGTTCAACGATGCCACCCGCTGAATACGGCACGAATGACCAAATTTTAGTAGAGACAGAAGTACGCTAAGGATGTATATTCTCCCCATTGCTTTAACCATCGCACTTGATGCCGTAATGTCTCGGGTATCCCTAAATGAAAGATAGATACGTAGATATATAGATACGTGATAGACTAATGGAGGCAGGCACCAGATTGACTATTTGGAATATCGAGCACTTGATCCATACAGCAAATTTCTAGCAAAACCTGTGAGAGTAAATAAAATTGCCATAAAAAGTTTCTCAAAAAATCTGTCATTGGGAATCGACTATAAATTGCAGGTCCCGTCACTCATGTATAAAATTAACACACGAAACATAAGTGGTGTGAAAAGTTAGGTCGTAATCCTAACTAAAGAGTTGTAATGACCAATTATGTATGTGTGTATGTGATCGATACGGTGTCTGTTTAAGAGCTTATATCATTCTTATGATCATAAGATATTTTCTGCTCTACTTAGCATGCACGCAACCAAGGGGATTGAATTGATTACTGCCCATCATCTTCAAATAGGCAGTCGTAGTCGAAAATTTGGTAAACGTCATAATAATGTTTGCAAGCAATAATTGAACTCAATTACTCACTTTTCTTTTCATTGTTCAGAAAGCAAGTTAAGGTTTCAGGGTAAACATTATTCATAAAATAACGTCAATTGTTCGTAAATGAGGCTGAGAAATGCACCCTAGCAGCGCATTACCTCCGGCCTTAAACTTTTTAGACCTGAAACTTTATTATTCTAAAGTCACATAATCGCAACTTTGACCACTTCATGGCTAGGCAATGGAATCTGCAAGCCATAACCATCGATTTGGTTCGGTATATCATCGTCTCTATAGGCGGAATTGGTGTAGTCATCATCTGGTAATAGCGTAGTGAAGTGCTGTCACCATACACATACATCATTGGTCATAACAACCCTTTAATCAGTAAAAATTACAACTTGGCTTCACTCACAGCACTCATGTTGTGTGTGTTAATTTTATAAATGAGTGGACGGAGTTACAGTCGATTCCAAATGACTGATTTTTTGAGAAACATTTCATAGCAATTTAATTTACGCTCAGAGTTTTGCAAGAAATCTGCTGAGAGGAAGTCGCCGGAGAAATATTTTTTTATATTTCGTTTTGTTGAAGAAGTCTGACCTGGGTTTTGAACCGTGATGTCACATCTACTAAGCCAACACACTACCTACTGGACTACGGCGAATGACGACCTGCGAGCATGACTATAATCTAGCGGGCAGTTGGATTGGATTGTTTATTTCATTGCAGAGTAGAATAAAAAACTTTTCATTCAATTCTGACGCCATAATATTAAAGAATAATAATATAAATATGATGCAATCATTTTAAAATTCCATACATATGTATACATACATACTCATTCCAATATAAGAAATGTTTCTTAATAAAATCCAAAGATCAAAAGATAGAAAACGTGATTCGCCAGGATATTACCATAACCTATGGAACGTTTTATACATGCTCTCCATGGCAGAGTATGTTTTTCTATTGTCAACTATAAAAAATTAATAACCGTCGTCATAAATTTGAATAGTAAGTCTGTCATCATAAATATTTTATCGCATTTCTACTGTAAAGATTTATAGATCTTTTGTGCATAAAATTTATGTGGAGAGTGGAGGATAGCAAACAAATTTTGGGAAGGTATAAGGATCAACATACGTCCGCCCGCTACACTTATTTAAATGAGTATTTGTCTACAAAACAAACAAAAAAAAAGTCTGCTTAAAATTGTTATTCATCATCATATTCACTTTGTTTTTGTGGGTGTGTGTGAGTATGTATGTAAATGTATTTCCTGTTCTGTTTTTTTTTTTTATAAACTAACACTGCTTTCTTCTTATTAAAAGTGTGTACGAGTGATTTAAAACAGAGAGAGTGAGATAGAATGCGTAAATAAAAGTTTAGGCGGGCGTATGTAGTGCATATAGTGTGTGTTTTTAGGCGCATATGAGCCTGTATAGGCGTGTGCGTGAGTGCTATTAGTAAGTCAAATCACGTTGTCACTTATATTTCTTATGAAATATTTTTTTCTTCTTTTTGTTTTGTTTTTTCTTTGTTTCACTTTTACTTTTGCTTCTTCTTTCATTTTTCTGCTTTCATTCTTTTTTCTGCTTTCATTTTATGTTTTCATTTAATAAATGATGCTTTATTTAACACATACTTAACCCACAAAACAAGAACAAAAATACGAGAGAAGAGTAGCAAAGCAAAGTAGAGGAGAGTAGCAGAAACTACAGGTAACCAACCGGATGACAACCCTAAACATACATCACTTCACTCTCTACCGGCTTATGGTAGAGCACAACTACCACATGTACATTCATTCCGATGCTTTATTACATTTTTGCGGCAAAAGCGTCTACCAAAAGGAGAAAAGGACATTTTTTCTACGGGTTTTAGTTTCAGTTTCTTTGCCTGTGTTTTTCTCTTTTTTTGTTCTTTTTTTGTGGGTTTAATGTGTCTTGTAAAGACATCATGTACAACCTGTGTTTACAAGTGGGCTGAATTGATCAGGTTTTCACATTTTTATTCTTAAACGTTTACAGTTTTTGTAAATTGAAGGCAATAATTATGGCACTGATGTACAGCTAATGCTTGTTTTTGCAGCTACACAATGCAGTATCAATAGTATACTATATAGAGCATAGGATTTATTATCACAACTGTACGGTGTTATATTTTGTGTGGCTTCTTTTAACTATAGTCCTCAGAGTTTGTAAGAACCAGGAAGTATTACTCCTTAGAACTTGTTTGTTTGTTCAATTAAGAAGAGAGATTACGCCTGATTAAGTTCTTTGAGGAAAATTTTTTGTAAGCAACTTGCAATTTTCCACAATAACAAAATGCAGCCTGTAATTGTAAAAATTGAGGTCAACACCAAAACAAATCGAGTTGAATAGGCCGCCTTAGCTTCCCCTTTTATAACTAAAAGCCGTTGATTTTTAATAATTTTTCCCCTCTAAAAGTAACCCTAAAATAAACTAAAAACAGGAGTTTTCTTTTCTCTCTGACTCTCTGGAAAATTAAAGAGGATCCTTAACAATTTAACCTCCTGCCTTTTTATTCAACCTCAAAACTAGTGGGGAGTTTTATTTAATTTTTTTCGTTATTTTCTACAAAATGTAAATGATGTTGTAGTTCTTCTTCTTTTTTTTTTTTTTTTTTTTTTGATGAAAATTGTTGTTAATGTTGTTGTTGTTGTTGTAGTTTTATGCTCATTTTATAAAACATTTTAATTTTAATAGAAAATGTTGATGCCGTAACATGTCTCATGTTAATTTCTAAGGAAATGCTATGTATGTTCTCTGTCTGGGTCTGAGGGTGTTGCCAGCCAAAGGCTTGTTATGTTTTGCAAGTGATTGATGATGTACACCAAAAAAGGACATCAAAAGGATTAGTAAACGGATTTTGTGTAGTTTTCCAAATGGTTAGAAAACAAATAAAATTGGAAAATAAAATCATTTAAAATTGTTTGTCGCCATCGTTTATGTGGAAAATTATTAATCGGTCGTACGCTGAGATTGAGATTTAAATAAATTATGATTCTGAACAGCATACGCTTACAAACAAAAAAGCGATTTGTCATAAATATTTAATTAATTTGGATAAAACAATTTTATCTACTAAAGCAATAAAAAAACAATACAAAACAAAATAAACAAAAAAGTCAATAAAATTTTTAAATGACTTTTTCTCTGCAATTATTTTTCATTAAATTTTTAATTTCAGTTCTTTTTTTGTGTGTGCATTGTCTCTAAATGCTAATTTGCATAAATAAAATAAAATCTGTATGTTTCTAAATAAATGATTTCAAATAATAATAATAATAATAATGAAATAAAATAAAAAAGCAAACAAATTACCTTTTTTTGAACTCAATTTGTGGCTTTTTATTCGTTCACATGGCAATTATAGTCATCGTACGAATTAAAACTCATTGAATCTGTAATAAAACGAAAAAAAAACGAATAAAATTAGAAAAAAATTGTTTTAAGCGGATAAAAATTAAATTAATATTTAAATAAGTCTCTCTCTTTCGCTCTACTTTTCATTCACACACAAACTCACTCACATACAATTGAATGAAATTCACACACAAATTCAATTTTAATATTTATCCTCTCCTCTCGAAGCGACATATGAAAAAATTAACTGTATTTTATTTGCACGTACAAACACACATATACAGTGAGCATCAAATGAAAGTAAACACCTCACATTATTTGAAAAATGGTATGGGTTCTATTCATAAAAACAGTATTTTGTAATTCATTGTAATCATTAAGAAAATGTACATTTTTAGCAAATAAAATTTGGTGTTTATTTTCATTTAACACTCACTGTATATGAGTATACCTAAACACTCAAAGCTGCTTAACTACTATGCTGGTCCGCAAGGTGGTGAATAGCTGAACGACTGGAGATTTTTATATATATTCGCTGCGAATATTGAATAAGCACTTGCCGACAAAAAACGGCAAGGATGGAGGGTATAATTTAAAAGATTTTTATTGCTCCCCGGAGTATCTTTGACGGGGCGAGTGAATGTCATCAATAAAATATGTATCTAATCAAGCTCCTAATGGCGTCTACCTCAAATCGAGTGGCTTCTTAGATAGAATCTACCTCCGTATTAGGGGGCACAGCTGGATAAACACCTGTCAGTAGGTATAAAATGATATTGACAGGATCCAAGACCAATAAAGCTTGAATACAAATTCGAATAAAAATAATGAAATTACGATGCAGGGTATAAAAAGCTCAGCACTGGTTGTGTTTAGGGGTGGGCTAATGACACCAATGATACTACGCTCTTCTACAACGTTTCAAATAATGCTGCAAGTAGAAATCCCTTCCAAAGAGCATCGAATCTGGCTCAAACACCAGAAAATATAATCCCCATTAGAATGGCGGTGAGATCAAGATCTTCTGCATCATATGTAAATAAGGGCATGCCACAGAGAAACCAGCGCAAGTTGAACGACAATACATGTCTGAATTAGGAGAAAATATAAATAAACTTATTGAATCGATGCGACTACCTCAACGCTCAATAAACAATTGTATACGATAACTCCTTAGCAATATTTACGCTGATCCTGCTAACACACTGCCTGATATCACATGCATCCAACTAGAAAATGGTTTTGTACTTGGATAAAACGAAGGCTCAATTTGGTTCCAGTATTTTACATAGATAAATAACAACCCCAAATTTAAAGTCATCTGTATAACAAATAGTTCTCATGGGTCCATCGCATTATTTTCGCTACTTCAACCCTAAAATTATTGTTACGAAAATGAAAAATCTAAATCTTAAAATTATAAACAAAACCTACAAAAACAAAACAGTTCAGTAAACAAACCTGTTTACAAATTATCGTACTGCATAATATAACCACCAACGCAAGCATAAAAAATGGTAAACAAGTAAACAACACTACAAGAATAAACGTAAACAAAGATGTTTACATTTATAGAGATTTCGAGAAGGCGAAGTCATGAACGTTTGCCTTCAAGAACATTCATCAGAATGTTTACTCTGGCATATAAAAGGCAAGGTAACGCAGGCAACTACTCACTCAGTTGTCTTGTGTGAAGACGCGGTGTGTTTCAAGAGAGTATTCGTGGTTTGAAGATCTCCGTCACAAAGAACTGTCGAACAATTGTCTAGTAATTGTTATTGTTTATGCAAATGGTATAAACAGAGGAATAACAAAAAAGGCAATTGTTGTTGTTTACATAAAGTTGTGAACAGCGACGCACAGAATTGTGCGAATAATAAAGAATTTTAATTAAAACTAAACACCTAATTTATTTGTATTTTATTTGTAATCAACGACCTTATATTTTAAAAATTTATAAAAGGTAAAAACGTAACAGTATATACATT
This sequence comes from Sarcophaga variegata, assembly GCA_932273835.1. Lineage (NCBI taxonomy): Eukaryota > Metazoa > Arthropoda > Insecta > Diptera > Sarcophagidae > Sarcophaga > Sarcophaga variegata. The sequence goes on along the minus strand of OW026362.1, from coordinate 86,491,703 downwards.
CCCCTACAGTCAGAAGCCGACAAACCGAAATAGTATGCTTGTATCATAGTCATCTCTTTTGCCTGGACAGATAGGATCGTTTCCAGTGCCCTAGTTGACTGCTATTCACACGTAATATATTCTTTGTAATATTCTAACATTACGCTTCTTAACCACTGATATCTCCACTACTAAGCAAATTTTTTCCAAATTTTCACCAAAAATATTGAAATTTCGGCTTAAAATAAACTTTTAATAATAGAAATTAATGATTATGACAGGTCCTTACCGCTGTCATTTGCAACAAACAGCTGACAGCATAAAATTTGTTAATTTAATTTAAGGTTTCAATGGTTTTTGAAGCACTCACACAAGGGACATATGTACGTACGTAAGGCCAAACAGTTAAATGAATACGCATGTGGTATTGTGAAGGGATTAAAAAGGATATTTGTCAGCAAAACCTCTTCTCAAGCGTTTTTTTGTTTGTTTGATTTTTCCAAAATACTTTTGTTTTAATAACTTCACGAGTTTATTTAAAACCACAGACCATAGATTAATTTCATAATTAAAACACTTGTGATGTATAAGGATACAAAGGATACTCATATATATACGTATGTACGTACGAAATAAAATTGAAATTAATGGTGGTGGGTGGCATGATTGAGTGCAAATGAAAAACTTTTTAAAACGAGCAAGGAGAGCAAATTTCTATTGAAATAAACCTGGTGCCAATGACGTTGGTTGTTAAATTATTACGATGATGGAGGTGGTGGTGATGGTGGTAAGCGATGTTATTGAAAATTATGCAGAAGAATATTTGATAAAGAGTGGGAGATGAGAGTTAAAAACCATATAAATCGTTATTTTTTTTTGAGTATAAAAGGAATAAGGCACTAGAAATAACAAAACTTTACTGACATAATTTCAATAGAGTTTGCACAAGTTTTACTGGCATCAAAAGAATAAAAAAAAAAAACAGAAGGGGAAAACTATACTGTGTGACATAAATTCTAAAGATACTCGAGAGTTTGTTTGTCGTTTTTTAATATTTAGTTTGCCTTCATTCGTGAATATCAAATTTCATTTGCTTTAGCCTGACGACTAAAAAGAAAGAAAATATTTTCGAATCAAATCTCTACAATAAGTTTGGCAAACAAAGAAACGAAGGCCGGCTCAAGTGAAGGTGGCAGTAAAATAGGGAAGAGAGCTTTTTCTCTCTGAGTAGTAGCAGTAATAGTTGTAGCGTGGTAGTAGGTAAACTGTTTGTCCCTGTTTGCCGTAACTGGGTTAATTGATATTTGATAAAGCAACATGATTAATCAAGTTAAAAAGACAAAAACAATAGCAAAAACAAAAACAAAAACGGTAACACAAGAAACTTTATTGAAAATAATCAGGAGAAAAACAAAAACAGAAAGCAAAAAAAAACGGCGAAAACTTTTGCTATGAATATTTCATTTACGATTTAAAAAAATTTTAGACGTTGATTTAGGCCAAAAAGAAAACAAAAAAAGAAGACGATAAATTTGTTGGCAGTAAATATTATTATAGAACTTGTCAAAATCATAAAAATTAAATTTTGTTTCCCATAAAAAAACAGAAATTAAGGCAACTCATCACTTACAGTGAAAGCTAAGATCCTCTTACAGCAAAGTTATCCAATGAACAAACCGTAATTTCTCTCTATGCAACACTGTTATACTCTTTCTAACACTCTCTCCCTCTACCTCTATCTCCCTCTCTATATGCTGTATAACACACACAAAATTTATTTTACCTTCCGTATAAAATTTGTATGCATTGAATAATGAATGGCTTTATAACTTAACTTTTAATGTTCGTGTTGCATAATTTTGGGCGTTATACGTTTAAAAATGCTTTAGGTAAATTTGTTATTGCTCTTCCTCTTACTCCTCCTCCCGACTATTCTATTCTGTTTCTCTGTCTCTTTCCCTGTGTGTTTAATTTGTAAACTTATAACACAAAATAAACGAATTCGAAATATCAAGTTATTAGCAAACGTTGTTGGCAGGATTTGTATAATGAATTCAATGAAATTGTTTACTATTCTACTACTGCTGCTAAAATCAAGCCTGAAAGAGGAAAACAACCATATACGGAGATAGATAGACAGAGAGAGAGCAAAGAATTTATGGTTTGCATACTTTTAGGCGGTTTCATGTGTTCATAGAGTGCTAAATAGGAAAAACATAAATATTTAGCATATTTATAGGCATTAATTGGTACTGTATTTGGTAAGAGTATAAATTCAGGTATATGGTTCCGTATATTTGAAATAAAATTATAAAGGATAGTCAATGCGTAAGGCTAATGTATACCTATGGATATGCATACATACATATAATTGCTAGCAATAGGTAGAGTTTAGAGGCCTTAATAATAAATTGTTTAAGAGTTTTACATAAAATAATTAAAACTTTAGTAGTCAGGCTTATTAAAAAAAAAAAAAAAAATAATAAGATTACATTCATCCTCAAAGTTATAAGACATCAGTGTCTATGCCAAGAGCTCCTTTATTCGACACGATAGGTCTTTCGGTTTTGAAAATAGTTTTTAATTTTTTAACTCGTGGTTAATTCTGTAGTTTAAATTTAAAATGGAAGTGTTTATTATTAAAATTAAGAGTGTTTTCCTTCAAATTACTTGAAAATTACTTTTTTGGCTCATTTGCTTTCTGATGTTTCAATGGCGATATTTTATTGTTAATTTTTAAGTGTTAATTTTCAAATTCGGATTTTTACTTCTTAACTCGGCAGTTTTATTTTTAACTATAGAGTTTTTTTTAAGTTTAGAGTTTTATTTCAATAACGCAAGTTTTATTTTTAAAGCCGCGAGTTTTATTTTTTATCTCGCGAGTTTTATTTCTAAAACGCGAGTTAAATTTTTTCTCGAGTGTTATATCTTTACTCGCGAGTTTTATTTTTTTCTCATTACTCACGAGTTTTATGTTTTAATCCGCCAATCGGAAAACTCACAAATTTCTCCCGAGTAAAAGTTTACATCATCGAAATTGGTCTAGAAGAACAGAGGAAAGCACATAAGAATACCATCTGACAGTCAGTCTGCCATTCGAGCACTCAGTTCCTATTGTTGACTCCAGGTTAGAATGGAAACTTAAATCAGCTGAGCAGAGCAGGATCTCAGGTCATGTGTTAACTCAGAGTATAGCTTCTACTTCCTTGCCAAGACCAGAACCTTCCTGCAGATTAGTGAGAGGAATTTGGAGGCTTACATTCGGCGAAGAAGAAGAAAAGAGACAGACATACTTCGCAAGACAAACTGCTTTGGGACAATCTAAACGTTTGTTGTGAAATTACAACAAGAAGTGGTTTGAGTTCTGTATTAGAGTATCGACAAATAGTCGAAGGATAGCAAACGGCCACTTGTTGACAATAGAGATCGATTCGACCCTAATATGTAGACTCTGTGCTAAGAACGAATCAACACAATACATACTTGTGCGGCGTTACTGCGTCTCAGAGGGAAAAACCTGGGGACTTATTTGACAATGGACCAGGAGGAGTTATCTTTACTGACGACGAACAGCATTCTGAAGTTTGTAGGGAAACAGGCAAGTGGAAGACATTTTAGGTTATTGGTTGAAGGCAGTACAATAAATCGTTTAGCCAAGGAACTCTACCACGTCTATGCAACAGTAAGTAAATTTTGAATCTTTGTACTCTTTATATCCAGAAAACTTGCATGTATTTTGTGTTAAATTGATGTAATATCGATGTTTCTTTGCAAAAAAAAGAAAAAGAACGGTCACAAATTTATGTAAAAAAATTAAAACAAACCTTTAAAAAACCATGGGTTTTATAAATTTTTATATAATTTCTTAATGACTTATTTTTAAATTCTATAATTAAAATAGTATGTATTTTTATTTAAATTTAAAAGCTTTTATAAGTGCCATGTCCTTTATCAGCATGACATTTTTTTGCTTTTGTTTTTTGTTTCCATTGAAATCAATTACAATTTGCAAGTAAATTAGGAGGAAAACAATTATTGACGCTTCAATGAAAAGGGTTTCACGTTCAAAATCAATTAAACACGATAACATTTTATGACACATTTTATGATGCAGTTTTTTTCCTATTTTTTATTTTTTGTTTTTCTGCACTTTCGTTTTGGAATGCAGTACCGGCCAAAGCCAACTATGAATATTGAAAATGACACGAAATAATTACAAAAAACCGAAGAAAAAAAACAAATTTTTATGATATTCACAACTTTTTAATTACTTACCACTCACAGACTCACATATGTATGTTTATGCATGCTTACATACATACATATTTTATATACTGCATAAAGACAAAAGCAACAACAAATTTATTAAATATGAAAACAGAAAAATAAAGAAAACCAATACAGATGCACACAGAACAACTAATGAAAAAATAACTGAAAATATTGCAAGAACAAAAACTACAATTTAAACGTAAAAGAGTGAGAGAAAGAGAGAAAAAGAAAATTAAAATGTAAAAAAAAATCAAAACGAATCATATAAAAATAAATTTTATAAAGTATACGTACGTAGTACGTACGTGTGTGTGTTTGCTTATGAAAAAAGAAGAGAAAACAAACTAATAAATAGAATGGTAACACTATTTTACACATACAAAGACACAGCAATTCATTTTAATTTCGTTTCGTTCATTTTTTTCCTGCAATACATTCATATCCACAGTAATAAATGAATACAACCACTGCATATAACCAATTTGGTTGATGCAACGATTGGTAATAAAAACAGAGAGAAAAAGAAAAGATTCATAACAACAAAACGGCAACAACAACATGTAATATATGAAATATTTGATACAACAAATATGATAAAAAAACAACAAAAAAATCGGAAAAAAATTAAAGCAAAACAACAAGAAACTGATAAAATGAAAAATGATGGCAAATAAACACCATAAAACTTTTCCTTACTTACACACGCACATATGCAAGCTGTGCTATAAAGTAAACTGAAAAAAAGAAGGAAAAAATTGTAAAAACAACACCCACACATCATGAAATACTCAACACCCACACACATGAAATACTCAATATGTTTGTTTCAAAAAAATATTTACATAACGGACCAACAACAAAACACAAGTCCAAAACAAATATGCTCACTAAACAGTCACACGTACAGTTCAACACAGTACATCACTCACCTACACACACATATATATACACAATTATCAACTGAAATGCATGACAGCCTTTCTTTTCCAAACACACACTGCCACTCTTACTACTATCGTGGTGCTCAATCTATTTCGTATTCATCAACAGTTATTTTAGAAACACACTCTCCCACACATGGACATGGGCAAATAAAAAATGGTTTTTAGAATGGAAAGAAAAGAAGAAACTCTTGCATATTTTTAGGTTGAACATCTTCATATTGATCAGGATGTTAACAAATTTTTTTTTTTGTTTTGAATCTGAAACTCCAAATACTTTCAGTGGGTAACTGAGAAAAATATTTTTTAAACATTTTAAGACATCAGGAACAAAAAGTACAAATTACTACAAGGAATCCTTAAAGGAAATATGCCGCAAAAAATATGGAACTTGCAATGAAACCATAAAGAATTGCAAATGGGACCCGAAATTTTAATAACAAAAGTTTCTAATTTTAACTCGCGAACAAAATCAAAATTGTGACTTCAGAAATAAAATAAAACTCCTTAGTCTTGGATAAAGCAAAGGAGTTAAAAAATCAAATTTCTTAAATAAAAGCTAAGATTAGAGCTGCTGCCTCTATAATATTAACACTTCACTATGACAGTTAGTTAAATCAATCCCCTCCCTTCGCACGACTTCATTTGCACACATTATCATCGGGATAATTTCGCTCAAAACAGTGGTCCTCGAAAATCACTCTTGTGCGAAAGAAGTGATTCGATACTGTTTTTATCCATACCTGTCCAGCAGAGTCAGTAATATCATAGCTCCCTTTTGCTGCCAGTGAGATTGAGTTTTCTTGTGAAAAGAGCGGGTAATTTCCAATTTAATTCACTTAATACGAGCGGAGTGGCAGGGATCATATGCTCAGTGTAGTGTAACAGACCAGAGTCTTTGGTAGGAAACGAACCAACGACCCTCACACTAATACACCAGCACGCTATCCACTAGACTACCAGGACACCAACACAAAAGATATTTTCTGATCGATATTAATTTCTTTTTAAGATAATTCTCTTGTCTTGTCTCTAAACTCTTGTCTCAATGCTTTCTTGCAACTTTTAACACACGTTTGACATGAATTTTCGGGTTTAGCTCTGATCCCTTCAAACAGAAAATAAGAAAATTTCTTTTGATTTTATTAACTTGTTACTCATTGAAGCCTGATGGTAAAGGTTCACATTAAATAAACGAATTAATCACAAACAATAAAGTATAGGGAATGCCACTAGAATGCCTTCTTCACATCAATACTTTCTCTTTCAATATCTATTGTCGGTGATTTTGTGTCCTACTCAGAAACTGCTTATAATGCCAAGATACCACGACTTATGCTCTTTCAACATACCAATAATCAAGCAATAATAGAATAAACTCTGCTAAAACAGTAGTAGTGTAGTGGCCGTAGTCTAGTAGACCACGGTTCAAACCCCACGTCAGACATTTTCAAGAAAAAGAAATATAATTTCTGGCAAAAACTCTGAGAGTAAATAAAACTGCCATGAAAAAGTTTCTCAAGAATCTGTTGTTCGGTGTCGATTTTAAACTGTAGTTTCCGCCACTCATGTACAACACACACACAATACGTAATGGTGTGAGAAGGCAGGTTCGTAATACTGACTGAATTATATATGTATGTATGTATGTACATATGTATGTATGAATGTATGTATGCATAACAGTAGCTATGAAAAGAGATCACTTTCATTGCAAAACAATGAGGTGAAGTGCAACTTTTTATAAAAAAAAGTCCTTGATGTCATTTCGTTTTCCGCTAAAATATAAATTTTTTTAGAGAACAGTTACAAGCTTTTGGCAAATATTAAAACATAATTAACCATAGAATTATTAACAAAAACTACTCTTTTTATGATTAAATTGGCTCAGATAGAAATCTTTTTTTGGAAATTTGCCAAAATTATTTAAAAAAAAAAGGAAAATTAATAACGAAAGTGTAACTCATGTGCCATCTATTTAGGCTGTAAATGAAATGAAAACCTAAAATCATTTATCAAGTCAATGACGATAGCGATAACGATGACGAGGTTGATGAAAATTATTACAAAAACAACATGTTGCAATACAAATAAAAATACGAGCATTCCGCAACAAAACTGCCATAAGCAGAGCAAAATGCATTCCAAGTCCACAAAACAAATGAAAAAAAAAATGCCAAAAAATTATACTATTGAGAAACCTTTTAATTTAATCAAACGAGCTGCAATTAGGTCTGAAAGACATTCACACACATATAAGTTTACAAAAATGTCTGTCTGCTCTTCTTTTTTTTAAATTAAATTCATTTCACTTTTCTAGTTTCCAAAACTATGTGGGCTACTCGTAATGACCGCGCTGTTTGTGTTTGTTAAAGGCCTTTTTGCATTCTTTTTTACATCCTTTATTTTCTTGTTGAGGCAGTTATTTGTGGCATGAAAATAAAACTGAAAAAACTGTGTTTCAGTTGCCTTATCTCTTTGCCGAAATGTATCACTTTCTTTATGTCGATGCTGAATTCTTTTGAAATAGTTTTAAAGAGAACTGGAGCTTTGCATTGGCGAAAGTGAGTGTGTTGGTTATAATTAAGGGCAATTACATTAAAGTCTGTTGAAGAAAATAAGTTATTCCATTTAATACTTTCTGAATTAAATGTCTATTTAAACAATCGAATATTTTTTTCTTTTTAACTTTTCATGGTAGCCTGCTGAGAGGAAGTCGCCGAAGAAATATTTTCGTTTTGATATCTGACCTAGAATTCGGACCGTGGCTTTACATCTAATAAGCTAACACACTACCTACTAGACTACGGCAATTTCTTAAAAAATCTGTAGTTCGGAGTCGACTATAAACTGTAGGTCACGCCACTCATGTATGACATTAACGCACGCAACATAAGAGGTGTGCGAAGCTACATAGGTCGTAATCCTGACTGAAGGGTTGTAATGACCAATTATGTACATATGTATGTGCGTGTTTTGTGCTAGAAGATTGCTTAAGCGAAGTCACCGAAGATATATTTTTTTAAATTTTTTTTACTTTCAGATGGCTGCGCCTACTAGGCCTACGTCAACTTTTAGAACACATAAGTATTATGAAGGAGAGCGGACGGCTGCATAACCTTCTTCAGGAAATTGATTGTAGTCTGGTTGCACGAGTAAAGCTGAAGATTTTCAAAGAAAATTCTACGACCTAAGAACCATTGCAGAGCTTATGTCATGGCATGGCCTCCGCCTGAACAAAACTACTGCGATCAGGCACTCTAAATGACAAAATGCAACACAGGCCAGATAGAAGACTGTGTAGTTACATACATATCTCATATGTTTACTCCAAAAGGTAGGAACTTATAGGAACGCAAATACGTCATAGGTTTAACTCGATTATAAATCGTATGTTCTTAGCATAACTTAATGTCATCGTAAAAATTATTTTAAGTCTGTATACATACATATGTAGACGTATGTCGCAGTATTTGTAATTTAAAAACCTTTTGTGTTTAATGCCGAAATGCTATCTACAAGACTTATCCACAATGCATAGCACTCAAGTTATATTACATTTCCTCCCAAAACAGAGTGTGGCACTCGTTGTTTGTTAAGCATTTTTCCTTTAAAATTTACTTTTTTTTATTGCATTACATTCTCCTCTTTACATCCTTTTATCGTTTATGAATTTTTATTGTCGATTTTCTTCTTAAACAATTCGAAAAGATGTGAACGCTTTAATCGCATGATAGATTATGGCATTGACCGATTATACTACCATTTATTCCTTCTCTATGGCCATTATTATTAAATTATTTCATCAATTCTCTTCAAGAGCACTTCGTTTTGTGGGAATAAAGCTTAGAAAACAAAAAGTAAAAAAGAGAGAAGAAAATGGCCATTGAAAACAGTGGATAATTGCTATAAACGATTTTAATTCAAGAAACTTGTGCAACAACAACAATTGTTGTAGTTTTAACAAAAGTATAAAATTGATTTTTACTTTACTTCTTTTGTTTTTTTCTTACATTTTTTTGCAAAAGCGCACAGAACTAGAGAATAAAAAAGGACAAGAAGTTTTAATAATGGCTTGGCCTGATCTGGTTTTATACACTGTCATGTATTGTTCTATTGGCCACTCTATAAATAGTTTAACAATTCCTTTAAATAATAAGCTAAAGAGGATGAAATCATTGAATCTACTTCTGTATGTAAGTTAAGCAGAAGAGAGTGAACAAAAAAAAAGGAAACTAAAAATTGAATAAAAGGTTCACAGGACCCAGTTTTGTTAATGGACTAACTGTGACTGTGCACCAAATGTTTCCTGTGTGTCTAACGGAGAAAAAAGAGCTCCTTTATAAGGTTATAAACTGATGATGTTCAATTGTTCTTAATTTTATAAAAAAAAAAGGTTTCAGTGTATGGGTCGTCTCTGGTACAAATCAAGTTTCAAAAAGAAAAGCGATTGAATGAGAGGGAGAGGGAGAAAGAGGGAGTATTTGCATAAATAATTGAATATAAAATAAAAAAAGGGAAGGCAACGCACTTCAGTAACAATCTCTTGTTACGAACTTAACAAATCTATTCCAAATTGAACATAAAAGAGGTTTTACAATAACAACAACAATCAGTACTGCTACTACTACTATTACTATTACAACTACCTCTGCTATTGCTATATGTAATACAACAACAACAATAACAATAACAACATCTATTAAAGAGAATACCAACAGCTTTATCAAGTTAGAAAAAAAGAAGGGAAAAGATGTGAAAAAATATTCTATTTTCTGTGTTTCTTTTTGCTTCACTTGCTTTTCTAAAGAGAGACAGACAGTATGGAAACAACAATAGCAATTTGCACATACAAAACCATACATAAAACACATTTACACCCACTCTCTTACACAAGCACACGCACGCTCAAATACACACACAAGCATAGACCAAAAACATATTCTAATACATACTCACAAGCATACAAAGCCACAGATGTGTAAAGAACAATATTTCGAAATTAAATGAAGCATATGTATTGGCTGCTGTAGCAGTTAAATGATACATTCAATTTAAACACACACACACACATACACTTACACATAAGAATATACTCTCTTCTCTGTTCCTTACAAAAAAAAGGCCCATATAACTGGCTTCATTTACATATTAATACTGTAATACGGTATTTTATGTGTTTGTCTTATACTCTCTCTTCGTAAACGGATTTTCTCTTTTAGCCACCTCTTTTGTATTCTATTGAAAGGGCACACATACACAATATGTGTGTATATGTGTTTGGTCAATAGGAAATCATGTTAAGAAATCATCCATACACACACATACTTTTAGGCATTTAAGGACCTTTATATGAATGCATATGTATGTAAATGGTTATCAATAGAATTGACTACAGAACAACTGCTTTCTATGAGAAGTCTCTGTATTTGTGTGAGCGCGTGTATGTGTAAATATTTTAAATAAATTTAAGTGTAACGGTTCTGCTTACAAAAGCATTAACTGTGTGTAAATGTCTGTGTTTGCCTATGTTTTGTGGTAAATTACTGAAGAGGAAACAGAAGTGCTGGATGAGAGTTATTTTTGAGGTCAAAGAACCACTTAGTAAAGCAATTGAAATTCTTCAATTTATTGACTTTCAATAATTTGGAATTAAAAGAAAACCGAACTGGTCATATTAGATATGAAATGATCGTTACCAACAAAAATATTTTCATACCGCCATCAAGTCATGTTAAATGAAAAAACTGCATTCATTTGAGGCAATTGCGATTGCAAAAATACTCTTCCAAATGGACGATTAAATATGGATCGGAAACGATTGCAAACAAGATGGGATAAAAGGGTGGAAAAATGAAAAACAGAAATCTTGTATATTCAAACGAGGAATCGGTGAAACCATTATTGAGAAAAAAATACGATTTACTAGTAAACAGCGCATGTTAATCTAGTACTAACTGTAGGATTACAAGAGCTTTTGTGTAAAGAAATGAAACTTATAATAAACATAAGAAGGCGGGAGATGAAACCTATTATATGAGTACAAACAGGGCATGACCTCTTTAGACATAGGTTCAGCAAATATAAAAGGAATATTTATGATCTCTGTAGGATATCTAAAGCCGTAGGGGGAACAGTGTCTGCAGGTGCATAGGCAGAGATGACTAGGTAGTCGATTTTTTCAGGAACTAATAGATCTTGAAGACTGGTGACTTAATAGGATTCATAAACCTTATTGGCTGGCTAAGAGGAGATCTTTAAAAAGATGGGTGCTGTAATGGGTAATTGTTGTTGTTTTTGCTTTTTCTTTCTCTTTTTTCAAGAATGTTGCAAAACTGAATGAAGCTTCATTTATGAGTCCGTAAGTATAGCCCCTTCGATTAAGCTATCGGACCATTGCGGTGTCTTTCAGGCGGTAGTGTGGGTAGCCATATCGGCTACGATCAGCGTTGCCATTTGCCAAGTTTTCCCTTTTTTTCCAAGTTTTTTGAGATGCGAAAAAGTTTTCATTAAAATTGTTTTCTAACAAAACAAGTTTTTTCGAAAAATTCAAAATTTCAATAAATTCAACAATAACACGAAATATTTACATTTTTATATAAAATATTGTGTATTTTATTCGTCCCGGGCATAAGTAGCAAAGAAACACCAATAGGTGACACCGTTCTCCGGTGTTTCCTTTAAAAATGTTGATACTTTTGTAGAAAACAAGTTTTTTTTTTTTGTAAAAAAAAGTTTTTTCCCAGAAATAAAGTTTTTTAAAAATAATTACTGGCAACACTGGCTACGATACAGATTATTGAGAATGACAATGGCACTGAGAACGATAGCAAGGCGGCTGTCAAAGCACTGGGTTCTAAAGTAATTACCATTAGAACGTCAGAGAGAACAAATTTGACATCGAATGTGTAGCGGGGCTTATAACGAGAACTGTAGAGCTTATGAATGATGGCTAGATGATGGGACTTTTGTGTTTAGAAAGACAATACAGTGGTAGATTAAACTAAAGCCGTGTGGGCAGCATAGGTTACGGTCAAGAAAACGAAGCAAATGTGTACAAGGCTAGATGAGGGACGCGCGAAAAGTCTGCCTCAAAATATATTATTGTACACAATTAGTAGTCGTTAGACACTGCATTGTGAGTTGAAAAAGGAGGAGGTTCTTCGTCGCCTATTGGATAAATGCCCAGGGCACGCCTGTGTTTTAACTATGTAAATAACTATCCTAGTGATCTGTAGAGGAACATTGGCTGTCTAACTTATTTCATAAGAAACTCCGAATGGTCTAGGAGAAAAGAAATAATAGACCGCACCCTTTACCTTAAGTGGTCTAACTATGTCGCGGATGTCAGCCACTTCTACCTAACAAGCACTCCCAATAAGTTCCATCCAACTTAGAATTTTATTACACGAGGAATAAACGACAAAATCTGTGCCATAAACCTTGAATTGGTTTCTATATTCGAAAATATCCCAGAAACAATTTTCTTTGCACACAAATTTTAATAACTTTAGTTACCGGAAATAATAAGAAAACTATCAACATTAACCAGAAGATTATAATTACACATGCCTGAGTGCACACAAACACATCTTATGGACCACAATTAAACCGGCCACATATACATCATGCTGTGGGTGCTAAATAATGCGTATAATTTCCAAAACTTATCGATTGCATACTTGTAAATTAAACCTACGCACACATGAAAACACAGGCATACATATCATCACATACATACAACTAATTACACATTTAAAGCAAGCAACCAGGTGTTTAAGAGTGTACACAAGTGTAGATGAGAGTTAAATGGCTGATTTAGATTTCCAAGTTGGCAGTAAATTTTAATTGATCACTTAAGGTTTTACATGATGATGATGATGATGATGGCGATGACTTAACATTCATTAAAGGACTTAGCAATACACAGGTACACTTTCGCACTCTCTCTCTGTCTGTCTGTCTCTCTCTCCCCTTCCCTCTCTTTGTTAGGTAAAAAGTAATTCCTTGTGATGTTGTTCTCGTTTTTTTTTGCCAGCTTCAACATCCAATTTTAATTTCATCTTCTTGTGATTTCAAGTCAGAGCTTTTTTTCCTTTCTTTTCTTAACTGCTCCTGTTTGTTGTTTGTCCGTTTTTTTTCTATTTTTCTGTTTTTCCGTTTGTCGTTATTGTTGCTGTTGTTATTGGTTCATTGATTGTGTAAATTGGAATTGACTGGCTGACTGGCTGGTTTATCGACCCCGTTTTTGTTGCCCCGAATACAAGTGCACAGAGTTTAACTTCAATTGATTCCTCCGGTTTATTTTTTCTCGGTTTTTTTCGAGGTAAAATGATGTCGATTGTTTGTGGTTTTTTTTTCTCCTTCATCGGAGACGTTTATAGTTTAAAAGAGGGCATATATAGTGCCCTCTTTACATTTTTTCTTTATTTCTTTTCTTTTCTTTTTCTTCATCTTTAAGTCTTAATTTTTTTATTTGCCATACGTAAAGTAGTGTGAGTGTAATTGTGATTATCGTTTACAAAAGAACATTTAAGGCAATGTGTACAGCTGCTAGCAACTGATTAGTAACGTCAAAGCTTGTGAATTTTTAAGCATATATACTGCAGGACGTTTATAAATTTTTTGTCTTTTGAATTCTCCGCCTGACTCGCAATTATTCAGGATTACGACCAGCCATCGCACACCACCCCTGTTGCGTGTGTTAGTTTTATCCATGTGTGGCGAGACCTACAGCTTAAAGTCGATTCCGAACCACATTTTTTTTTTAACTTTTCATTGCAATTTTATTTAATTTCAGAGTTTTTGGCAGAAGACTGCTAGAGGAGGACGCCAAGGAAATTTTTTTTTCGTATTTCGTTTTGTTCGAGATGTCTGAGGTTGGATTTGAACCGTACTACCTACATAACATGTCGTATTAGGAAAGGCTTGTCGGTCGAATATTTTCTGAGAGCTATCTTAAGGAGAATATCCGCTCTAAACGCCTTTTGTCTATATTGGATTTATTTAAAATTTCTTTTTAGTTAACCTCTGCTGTATTATGTCTCATGCAGACTCCATAAGAATTCCTATACAATTTATAACGAAATAAATTGATGCCTGCTTGTTATGCATGCGGAAAATTATTTTATAGCTGATTGGTTTTCCTATTTAACGATTTAATGAATTATAAATACGAATAATAAGAATACAAATTACGATTTCAAGATTTTAATTGAAACCAAATATACTCTATCACACACACATACATATACATACACAGAAGAAAATAAATTCAATGTCTTTAATGGCTTTAACGCAAGGCAAGCATTAACGTTCGAAAGAAGAAATTCAGGAAGAAAATCTTTGTATAGAAAGGCAATAAAATTTAAACTGAAATAGATCCTGTAGAGGAATTATTTAATTTGTGGCATTTGATTTACATTCAAAGTTTTAAATGAGACAAATTTGTAAGTAGGTAAGTAGTAGGATACGCTAAGGATCAAAATGAATTCGCAATGCCTTATTGGCAAACTATGTTCAAAGTGGGCTCAGCAACGAGGACGATCTATCAATATCGTATATTTATAGCAAATCCTTGTAAGTATTTGTTTCTTCAATTTCTTTCAATGCAATCCTCTAACATAAGAAACATATCACATAATATGATGGGCTCAAAAGGTTAGCAATGATATGGAAAGTGCTGCATGGTATCGTTGCCCTGAATTCGCTGGACACTTATGGTCCCGTTTTTATTTACTTGATTGGTCATTACATCCGTTTAATCAGGATTACAACCTATCTTCTCACATCGCCCATGGATCTATATTTTTAAAGTCGATTCCGAAAGACAGAACCTTTCAAGGTAATTTTATTTTATTCTCAGACTTTTTGCCAGAAGAGTGCTGAGAGGAAGTCGCCGAAAGAAATATTTTTTCGTATTTTGTTCTATTCAAAATTTCTGAACTAGAGTTTGAAACACGGGCTCGCGTCTCGTAAGCCAACACTGCACCTACAAGACTACGTCAATCACGACAGTTATTCTTTATTCAGACTTCATAAAGTCATAGACCCAATACCTTAAACGCCCTAGAATATCTTTGAGATTTTGCCTACTGTTTCTGTTGTGCTGTACTTTCTATGCAAGCATGGTAAGTACAGATTTTTTTATTTCGTTCTACCAATCAACGTTTTGCAAGTTTCTGATTACCATCCCATCAACAAAAAGACTTTTTAAATTTTTATTTACGATTTAAGGTGTATTTTCGTTGTTGTCCTTAATTTGCATTTAAGCTTTCCTTAAGCCATTTAAGACCTTCTGAAATTCGCTGTTTGTGTCACAATCACATTCACATGAAATATTTAAAACTACAACTACACCTGTGGTTCAATTGTCTTCGAAATTATCTTTGTAACAAGGATATCAAAAAAAAAAAAACAAAGATATCCTTCCCCTTTTCTTTTCCTTGTAGAATTTCAATTATTATTCTGCTGCTGTAGGGTATGAATTCCTGCAATTGTCTTCATCGGCCCAATATTTGTACGACCTTCTTGGCTTCCTGCCTCTGTTCTACTACTCATTTTAGATGTAAATTTTTAATTTCACTTTCATTTCAAGGACAATAAAAACAAATTCTTAACTCTCTAATGCGTGAATAGTTTTCGATTTATTTTTTAGTTCCTTTTTTTGTTCTTTCCTTCGTTCTCTGCTTACATTTTCCAGCCCAAACAACAGATGCTGCTGGTGCTGCTGCTCGTAATGATTCTTGAACAAAAGAAAAGCCAGCAGGAGGTGACAAGACATGCAAACAATTGTAATCACAGTTTATTTCTTTTTTTTTTCTTTTGTCGTTTTTTTACGGTTTTGCTTTCTATAGGAAGAAAACAAAGAAAAAAAACAAACGAAACAAAAGGACGAGGGAAACTAAAACTAAGAAAACTAAACCACCACGAGCACTACACTACAAACACAGCGGAACAGAATCTCTCACTGAAATTACGAGAAGAAAAAAGAACCCAGTGAAGGGGACATTTTCTTGCGAAATTCTGACATTCTTGAGTTATGAGCACAAAAAAAAAACGAAAATAAATTTACGGGCGTCTTCAAGTGATTCGCAACATTAATTCCCACTGAAACTGCAAAATTTGAATTTGAATTTGAATGAATGAACAGCTACAACTGCAGTTACAAGTACAGGAACAGAAATTAATTTTAGTTTGAAATGCACGTACAAATGAGTAAATGACTGACTGACTGACTGGCTGCCTGCCTAAATTAATGAATAAATGCACAAGCGAACGAACAAACAAATGAATGAACAACGGAATGAATGAATGAACGAAGGTCATTAGCGAATTAACAAACAAATATTGATAATGACTACTGAACAGTGTGAACAATGCACAATTAGTAATTGGGTTATTGTTGTCGTTGTTGTTGCTATACTTGTTTTTTGTTTTCTACTCATTCTCTTTCGCTCGCTTTTGTCATATCAGTAGACAAATACGAGAATTCTTTTGTAATGAAAATGGCCTGAAGGCAGTGTCAATTTGAGCAGCAGAGGCAGGACAATATGAAGTGAAATGAAAAGGAAAAGAAATTCAATGAAAGGAAAGGGAAAAAAATGAATTTAAAGGAATTTTTTTAAGGAGCAAATATAAAATGACATATTAATTCAACACATTGGATTAGAAGTTAAATTAAATTATGGGAACAGACGATAACTTTTTTTATTTTCTTTTAAAAATACTGTTGTTATTTCATGTCGTTTGAGTTAATGGAAACACCAAATGAGATTCGTCCTAGTCTCTGATTAAAACGTATTTTTTTACACTTTTCATGGTCCAAGGAATGTGTAAGCAAAGGAAAGATAATGCGGAAGTGAACCCACCTCGAAGGATCAGAAAAATTTGGTTCTTTAAGAATATACAAACCAACAATCTGGTTTAAAAACTTCAATGCACCCCTAGAGTCAAAGCATTCGGACTCTATGCGTTCTTGGTACATCATGCAGATCTGCAGTACTGCTAAGAGAACTTTTCTGTAACTTCACATAGCATTTGCAATAGGCACTGTGATATTATTACAGAACTTTAGCAATTTTCAGATGTTGCTAACAATTTAAACAAAGGGAGGGGATTGTCAATGGAGACAACCTTTTGCACTGCGTCCACTGTTGCTCTATTATGCATTCCCTTGCCAGTCACAGTCTTAGTACCTCAATTAACGAGAGCTGCTTCTACAGTGAGCTTGTGAGCCAGTTCCCTTCACCCGTTCCTTCCTCTGGTGATCAAGCATCTGGTATGGTATTGAAGTGACACAGGCTACTAAGAGCATACACTCTGGGTAAAAGGAATTTGTTTCTCTTTCTCATACCAAATTTTATTTGATGCGACCATTCTGTGCGGGTATGAAGTTGATTATTTTCTCATCTTTCATTTCTCTTGAGTTCTGTTGAAGCCAAAATATATATATGTTTGCCATCATATTTCTTTTGTGGCGCTCATGTTCTGGCACCCATACCAAAGTAAATCAATTCAAAGAGATTAACGTAACTGCTAAGAGCCTTGAGGACAGATCGACGGTCCGGAAGTATTTTTCTTTCTATTCAAATTGCCGTTTACAATATTGCGCAGAGATACTACTGCATGATTGTGGGATCTTCTCAGGCTTATCAAGGCTGTTGTATTTAAATGCATGCATTGTGCAGCTATCTCTTTACATTTTAGAGAGTCATATAAGCTGCTATATAATTCACCTAGAAAAATAGGTATATTTCTGCCCTCCTTCGTTTATTGTATTGCGGGTTCTATCATCACGAAAACGACTGTTATATGATTCAAAGTTATATATGAAGAGTGCTGATATCTTTTCTGAAGATTTCTAAACCAATTAGTATACTTAACCATTCTTATGTCTTCCAAGCAAAAACTGGATTTATAATTGGGTCTTGGGCGGAATATAAAAAGGTTTTTTTTTGATAGTATCCAAGCTGTTGAAAGTTCTTGGGCGGAATATAAAAAGGTTTTTTTGATAGTATCTAAGCTGTTGAAAGTTCTTGGACAGTTTCAAAGGAAGGGTAACATAGATATGCCACTATATTGGAACTAAGTGTCAGTTCAGATATTTAAATAAACAGGTTTTCATGATAATCAAAAGAAAAGAAAGAAAGATTTGGATAGATAGTATAAGTATAAATGAAAATATGAAATCAGACTACATCGGACATCGGAAGCTTAAAGCTACATTAAAACTAAGTTTTGGTTTTAAGTCTGGCGGCATTCTCAGGACATTGCATGATCAGAAGTATTCTTAATGCACATGAAAAATGACAAGCTACGACAATCATAGGGTAGATGTCGCAACATCGATAGTAGTCTAGTGGATCGTATGCTAATCTGCAATTGACAGTGTTGGGTGTTCGTTCGTGCTTTTAGAATCGAACATTGTTTTGCATTTCATGCATAATTTCATCTTCAAAGCTGCTGCTGATAACAGTCATCTTACTACACAAATTTAAATCAAATGTTTACATTATTTTACCCTTTCTCCTGCCTATTTCGTAAACCAAAACAATGCATTACTTCAATAGAGATCATAGTTCCATAGTCATCATTTAATTGGTGGTATATTAGGCAAAAGTTTTTTCGGTTTTTTTTTTAACCACAATTGATGCTGATCTTGATTCAAGGCAAAATTCCTTTTTCTATCATCATATCATCATCATAGTTCTTCAAATTCATATTAAAAGTTTTACTCACATTCATTACTCTCTCGTGCATTTTATTACAAACGAACCCATTTGAAAAATAATTCCAATTGGAATAGCAAAAAAAGTTTCAATTTCATTCACTTGCTTTATACTTTCTCAGCCAATTAAGTTGGCTTAAACTATGACGTCTCTTTGCATGTTTTCGTTACTTTAACTGTAATTGCTGAAGATTTGTCATTGACTTGGAAAATACAAAATAATTGGACTCTATGTGTCATTAACTGGGAATTAAACTAAGAACATGAAACAAAAAAATTCTTTGAAAAAAAGTCATGTCGTGTTCCAAATTCTGTTTGAGTTTTTGTTTTTTTCTACTTCTTTTCATTTTCGTTGTTAATCTTTGACAAACAACAACAAAAAAAAGCCAAAGAGAAAAAAATCAAAAGAAAAGCGAAATACCACCTGGAGTATTGGAAAATAGTTTTATTACCCCTCAAAATTAAGTCAGTACGACTAGCAGTTGTTGCTGGTTGTTGGTTGTACTTCTTGACTTTTATATTCTCAGAGCATAGTTATAATAGTTTTGTTCTTCGTTCTGTGCAACTTATTGTTGCAGTAAATAAAGAAGCCATAAATGACAGTTTTAGAATT
Organism: Sarcophaga variegata; assembly: GCA_932273835.1. NCBI lineage: Eukaryota > Metazoa > Arthropoda > Insecta > Diptera > Sarcophagidae > Sarcophaga > Sarcophaga variegata. The sequence continues at coordinate 86,472,169 of OW026362.1, read as the reverse complement.
TTACTTGCTGCACAACACAATACAACACACAACACAACATTATTACATACACTGTGCAAGTATTACCAGTAAATTCTTAACAGCAGTGAAATGAAGAGAGAGAAAAAAAAATAACAAGAACAAGAGCAAGAATTGTATTATATTTGTAGGGAACAATGGCGCAACAACAACCACAACAACAGCAGCAGAAAATGAAAAACTGAAATCCAGGGAAACAACGACGACGAAAGTAAATTGTAATATGCAACAACAACAACAACAACAGCAACAACGATATTATTTGTAAGCAAAAGCTATTAGAAAAATGCATGCAACATGCCTTCCATATACTGCCACAAATTCAAGGAGAAAATGTTTAATACAGAAACATAAACGGTATTCTGGAAAGAAGAACAGAAACACCGTGTATTCAGTTTGGCAGAGTATAACACGCCACCTAGCAATCTACAGCTTAGGTTGAATTAACTTGGCAGCTGCTTTAAAACAACATTGCTTACTTGAATTCTATAAGGCACCATTGTCAAAAGAAGGCGTAACAAATGGCTATTACTTCTCAACCGTCCTGATGAACGTATAGACCGGGATTTAGGTGATACATATTCTGTAAACAAATTCTGGATACCACAGAATTCTTCGTCGCAGATTCTCTGAGAGTTAAACCCTGACAGAGAAGATGTTCTGCGGCCTATAGACGTCATAGTAGGGTTTTTACCTCTATCGGACGTATACTGCTATGAGGCTACTGTTAATCAATATACTCTGATACTGAATTTCCATAGGAACAGGCTTTATAACAATTATTCACCATAAAAACGATTTTACATCGGACTTTGTGGCATCTTCTGGATTTGGATAAGTCAATGACGCTCACTGGAAGGTGTAAAACATTATCACGACGGGATCAGTCCGTCATTTCTTACAAAAGCAGTATTGTTTCACCATACCCAAGACCTCGACATGACCATAGCTCCTGTACTTCCTTGTAGTTCTTTTTTTTTTTTTTTTCAATATGTCTGGTGTAGTCAGCTAAGTCTAGTACCCAATGTCTCAGGCGATGAAGTACTAAAATTCTATCACCAGAAGCGCCATCATCCTCCTAATTCGATTAAACCGGGATTGATGATTGCTTTTATATATAACCAACTAACAAACCGCAAAAACCTAGGATATCGTTGGTATGATTACCAAGCTGTACAACGACAATACTTTTTTAGGTTTGATAGCCCAGTTTAATCCAAAAGTTTTGTTGCAAACAATAGCAATCACTTGCTGCCTTAGTAGTTCGGGATGGTGTATTAATAATATTCCAGTTTAATTTGCTGTCCAATATTATTCCACAATATTTGGAGTTATTCGATAGAGAGAGAGAGCTATTTCGTGGATACCAGAGTTTTTCGTTTTGAGCATTTTCCTATCTCCTTATGTATCAAATAAAGAACCTCTACAACATTGTGTAGAAACAAGTAAACCTGTCAACAATTTGTTATCAATTTGATCACCATTCTATATACAGAGTCTACACAGTTTGATAACGTTTTGTAATCAATTTGACAACATATTGATAGATTTGATGCAACAACTTAATCAAATCGTACACTGGCAAGCAATTTGAGCATAAAATTGTGTAACTCTTCTCCGAAGAATTCTATTTCACCATCAAAAATTTTCTTTCAGTGCATTTCCTTCTCTAAAATAACAACTTACTATGAACTGAATATTCATAACTGTTGGTCTGTACCTAGAATCTTCAAGAAAATTTGTAAAAAAAAAACAAAGACATTAGAATGGAAAAATGCAGCAACAACAACAACAAAAAAACAAATAAAAAGATTTTGAGCCCCCTCAAGTAAAACGAAATAAAATGAAACACAAGTAAAGAATCACAGACATACACACACACACACACACACAAAAGAGTGAAGTGAAATGACATTTTCATACAGCACAGCCACTACGCTATAGCGCGGAACTGGCGGGAAAAGGAGCAAGAAAGAAGCAAGTGACAGGCCAAAGGATATTTTCTGCTGAAAGACAATGTGACGTTTGGGGGCGGAAGGAAAACGAAAAGCGTTAAGAGAAAATATCCTTTTGACAATCTTTAATGTCACCAGGGGAAATGAGATAAAATGGGAAGAAAAATATGAAAGAAAAGAAAGAAAAAAAAATAACAACAACAACAATCAACAATTGACCGGGAGCATAGCCTCGAATAGACTATTTTCCAAGGGTTATAAAGTTAACCACAAAAAAAAATGATCTGTGTTATCTTATGATAATTTGTAGGGATTTATTTGCGTGTCCCCAAGGTTAGTGGAAAAGGTAAGCTATTTAAGGGATTTCATATATTTAGTAGAAAATACGATTTTCTCACTACCGAAGAGGTTGGGATGAAAATGATGTGGAAAGGATATTTTACACACAATTTATTGAATTTTACTTTTAAAGGACTGAGGAAGCTTTCTTATTGAATTAATATTATATTGGCACTACGTAATGTTACTAAAATAATGAATACTTTTTATTGCAAGCGTTTTTGGCTGATGGCTAAAAAATTTTATAAGTGTAATCCACTGAGTTCGAAAAGGCAGGAAGTAATCTCACGGAGAAAATCAATATTTGTTGCATTAGAAGACGTGGTATAGAGCATAGAACAGATACAATAACAAAAATATCCATCTAGACCTCCAGAAATATTATTGCATTAGACAAAACGAAACGCTTTTTATAGCCTACAATATAAGAACATTATTAAAACATCAAAGTCACCTTAGCGGTCACAACGAGCTCTATGGTACAAAATGTGAATTAAAGGCAAGAAAAACTTTTGTACCACTTTGTAGCAGGCTGTTCAGTGCTCCATACTTTGACCATATCTATTGAACATTAATATCGATCACATACCCCGATTGGAAATGCCCGATGAATGTAATCTTATATGCTATAGAGACGATGTAGTAGCTGGTATTACCGCTAGGCAAGTAGATGACGCAAAACGAAATGTGGTAGGAATAAAGTGGACTGAGTCTCGCCACAGAGAAAACAAAGCTAATGTTGCTGACGAGCTATTCCATGTTGCCAAGAAAGCGGAAATTGCAAATTCCGTGCCAGCGAAATATGACCCAGAACCGATGAAACACATTGCTGACCAAATATAGATCATCGACGATAAGAATGGCATCGGTGCTTAGATTGGCAGCGGCGCGAAACTTAAAGAAAATAGAGTAAATAGCTTTGATGCCCACAGTTCCCGGTTGATTGGAGTCATGAAATATTATAACAAGTTTAGAAGCGTAGCATATCAACGAATTTAAATTGTAACATCGGAATAGAAAAATTAAACTCCAATCGTCACAATGAAAGAGTGCCCTTTAGAAGTAATATCCAGGATATGCTCGAAATTTTTTTCGATTGTCAGTAAATTCTAGTGACTAGGGAGTTGCCTTGTGAGTTCAGACCTTTCAAATCAGCAGTGGTCTGGTAAAAGTTCTGCGAGTAAATATTTACCACTAAAAACCTTTTCGGATCTGTCGTTTGAGGTCAAAAACTGTTGGTTCCGCACTAAGGGAATAAAATTTATACTCAAAACCTGCGTAGTGAGAAAAGCTAGTCCGTAAACCATTCAAAAATGTTGTAATGGCCAGTTAAGAAGAGGATACAATTGTCATCACTAGGTCTTAAAGTAGCCTTCGTTATGAGAAAAGTATCAAATGAAACAGAGAAAAATACGAGTGGCTGTATGATAACGTACTTAAAGCAACCTCGGTTTTCTTTGAAAGTCACACAACAGTATTGATTATTGAAATGGTAATTTGTAATTAATTTCTGAATCATAGTTTCTACAACTACTCCAACTATTCGTAGTTTAACTAACAGCAAAATCATGGTCTGAATCGTATTGCATGTCGTTTAATGACAGAACTTTTGTATGTCATTACTACGCTTTACTTTACTTTACTTTATTTCTTTTCACATCATTTCATTTTCTTTCATTTCATTTGATGTTCGTTTTATTTCTATTGCTTTTCAAATACTGCATTTGTATTGTATTTTGTTTATGTCACTGTAATTGTAATTGTTTACCATGTAATGCACACACACATACATGTATACAAAATACAATTTGCTTTACATTTGTATGTATTTTGTATCTCAATCTCTCTCTCTCTTTTTCTCTCTCAATGACTGTCAGTGTATTTGAGTGGAGAATTTTATTTGTATGACTTTTTCAAGTGGAAATGAATCGAACAATTGCATTGTTATTGCTGGTTGTTGTTGCTATTGTTGTTGTTTTAGTCGTTGTCATTGCATGTCTTTCTCATTTTCCACGTTTTCTTTTTATTTATTTATTTTTGTTTTGTTTTTTATTACTCTTCATGGCAAAGAGCAGCAGAAGCAGCAGCATTTGTTTCAACCATTTGCTGCTCACTGCCATTGCAGTTTCTACAGTTGTTTGGTTGTCATCTTTTCAAATGTCGTTGAATTTCGGTTTTTGTAATTCAAAAATATTTCATTTCTATTGTTTTTCCAATTTTCTTCTTCTTCTATTTTTTTCTACTATTGATGGCGTCTATTTTCCCCGTGTTTTAGGATCTTTTGTTTTATTTTTCAAATTCAATTTCAACATATTTTTTTTGGGAAAATTGGAGGAAGTTGAATGCTTCTTGTTTTCATTTTTCTGGCAACGATTTTGGAGAAAAATATGTTCAATTGAAAAGAAATAAAAAAAAAGAAAACGAAAAGGGAATGAAAAGCTTAGGGAAGATAGTTTCTCTCTCTTAATTGTGTATCAAGTGTATAAAATACATTCACAGGTTGTAGCAGCAACAATAAAATTTTAATTATTTTTTAAGTAAAAAGAATTTGTTTCTTAAGCGTTACGAGAAGAAAAAAAAAGAAGCGCTATAATAAGAGCAAAGACAAGTACATTTAGGGCTATATAGATACTATTCCCCAAACGATTTTCATTTACCTACTTTGAAGGTAAATGAAAAGGTTTGAAAAACCATTTTCAAAATAGGCGAGAATGTTCGGGTGTTTTAATTTCAAAATTATGTGAATCTCGTCTACAATCTCTGATTCACCTGATTCTTTCTCAGGCAATGATGGATGAATGTTTGATGATCATTGGGAAGCCTAAAATATCGAACCAAAGGCTACCATTTTTAAGGAACATGTGAACCATCAAAAACCATCTGTGGTCCAAGGAGCATGGAGCACGGAGCGAGGATAATTCAAAATATTGGTGAACCAAATCCATTGAAGAGGATGATAATATCGAAGCTATCGATAATGTTCTATGCTTCTTAGGAACGAACAACTTTCTGCGGTTACGACAAGTAGGAAATTGTCATTGGTGTAGCGCCGCATAAGCGCTATTAACCTAATAAGTAGTTTGAGGACAATATCTGATGAAGTGATATTGGTATTGGCAAAGACAATACCGGTACTTGTATTGGCGGTTAAAATGAGGCGGACATACTTTCGCGGTCTTGTGGTCCCAAGCCCTACTGTAGCTATAAAAGGCAATTATGGTTTTCCAAGTGCAAATGGCAGTTGCGTTGAGAAGATGATTTAAAGCGAAAGTGGACATTTCACTTTATTCTCAATGAAATCCCTTCGCTAGAGTAGCGAGCTGAACTTCTACGTGACCTAGTATATGTTCAAACTGTATAGATAAGGATGAAGCATATTCTACTACGCTGCACGTGATTAAAATGGCCAATGAAAATAACTTCCAGACTTAGACCATAGAACATGGAACCAAAAATATATTGATAGAGCGTCTCTAGCAATACATATATTTGGATACAATCCACACACCTTACTTAACTTAATTGATCATTACAAGCCTTTAGTCAGGATTGCAATGAGAAGCTGGATTGCATCCATTTTGAGTGTGTGTGAGTGGCGGGGCCTACAGTCTAAAGTTGACTTTTGAAAAATTTTCATGGCATTTCTATTTACTCTGAGATTTTTTTGCCAGGAGACTGCTGATAGGAAGTCGTCGAATAAATATTTTTTCATATCTCGCTTAATTTGAGATACCTGAGCTGGGGTTTGAATCATGGGTTTTCGTCTAATAAGCCAACACACTACCTACTTGATTACAGCGACCACATACTTGTATTACTTGGCTTTATTTGTATATAGAAACCTCCGTTCCACCATAGTTTATGAAAAAGTTCGTATTTGATTTTTAATGTACTTTGATTACTTCAGAGAATAACATGACTTTAAACAATTTAAAATAATTTTTACGTTCTCTTTTCTTAACATAGCATTTCTTAACTTCTGATGTTCATTTCCGAAGGATTTCATTTTCCTTTTTCTTTTTCTATTAGCAACTGAAGTGTAAAAACCAGATGACATACAGAGAAATGACGTTCTTCGTATCTGCATTGACATAATTTTTAAAAATTTACTGCCTTCCAACATTACTACAATTGTTAAGGAGTATTTGTAAGTAAATCAAAAAATAAAAATGAAAGAAAATATTGAGTCAACCAGGAAGGATTTTAATTCCATTTGATACCATACTTGTGGGAAATAATAACAAAAAAAAAAAAAGAGACGAAATATTTTTAATATTTTATGCAAATCTATAGAACAAGAAAATTGTCTTGTTCCCTCTTTTGTATGTCATATTTTTCTCTTTCTAATTCTCTTTTTTTTCTTTTCTTGAAAAACATGCATTTTAACCGGTAACCCCGACAAATTTATAGAAGAGTATAAGTGTGTATGTATGTATGAAACTACAAAGGAAGACAGGAAAGCGGAAATAGAATTATTAAGAAAGGAAAATAGAAAACGAAAAGAGAAAGAGAGCATAGCACGAATTGGTAACTGAATTATGGAAAACACACGGATGAATATGCCATATCCACACCAACAAACTACCTGACTGACTGGTTGGCTGACTGACTGACTGTTTAACAATTGTGAACTACCGCTGAACCTCAGGATTTGTTATGTTAGAATGCAATAATAAAAGCGAGCAAAATGACTCACGTCGTAGAAATATTAATTTTTTTCTTCTTCTCCTGCTCTATTCCTTCTGATATGCTCAAAACGCTCGTAAATGCAAATCAACATGATGACAGAAAACAGACGCCAAAAAAGAATTGAAAGGAACAGAAAATAGAAACGAAAAATAATGACACGCTAATGTGTTTGTGGTTGTGTGTTATGGCGGTTTGCATTCACGTTCACGTTCATGTCGTTGGCATTTGTCGCGTTTTGTAGTTATTGTCGGTCACTTATGACTAATGCCGGCAATAACGTTGACATTATGCTTTAGAAGCTGCCACTTATTGAGTTACATCAACGTCAAGTTTAACTTTACTTACCCCAACCGTATTCTATTCCCCTTGCTGCTATCTTAACATTTCAATTCTGTAGCATTTGAAACAAGATTTTAAACAAATTTCTGTGGTCAAAAAGTGAAAAATATAAGAGCAAAGAAAGAGGGAGAGAGAGAAAACATTGCCGTATGAAGTATGCTTTAAAAAATAATTTTTACTACTATCAGACAAAAAAGCTTAAGAGGATTAAAACACACATACAAATTCTCTTTAAAACACCTACTTACACATATACAAAGCCTGTAATATGCATGCATACATACACTATACTGCTGACTTTGACTTCTCTCTACGACTCTAGAGTATAGAGTGTAGAGTATAGAGAGAGAGAGAGAGATTCGTGTTATATTGAGTGTGCTTTTGAGGCGGCTACATGAGCGTGTGGGTGAGAAATTGTATGAAAAATTGGTTTGCCGGAAATGGCAACCGGAAATCACGCAAATTTTTTTTAAGGATTTTACGTGTAAATTCAAATGAATATCAGCGTTAAATGTGCCATTTAAAATTGGTAAAAAGAAAATAAATCATCATCGTTTATTAGTGGAAAAGAGAGAGATTGAAAACCATTAGCGTTCAACCCACACAAATACATTCGAAGTGTTGAACATTATTTTAACTTTAATCGTGGTTTAAAAAAATATGATTTTAACGTTCGATTTTTAAAGGTGTTTGGTGGCTAGTTTCATAAAAAAGGTGTTGTTAATAACATAATGACGGTGATTACAACTGTGAAATACAACATGAGGGTGGTACTTGTGGAGAAAGAAGAGAAGGGAAAAATAATTCCAAAATACATATGCAAACTTCAACAGATTTTCATTATAGGAAAAAGCAGGAAAACAAAGATAATTCAGTTATTTTTCATTACCCTTATTCTCATGTTATGATTTCTGGAATAATTATTCTGGTGTAGAGGTAGTACAGTGCTGTTGCCTTGATTCTTCAGAATGTTGTCTGGTGTAAGTATTACTCGCTTGATAAGGAGCTGTTTCTGTAGTTTCTTACTGAGATGCATCAACACCGCACCGGTTCTAAGTATGTGTTGTGATAATTCATTCTCCTCATCAAACATAACATAATTGGTCATTACAGCTTACAATTCAGTCAGTATTGCGACCTACATAGCTTCTCACACCAATTATGTTGTGTGTGTTAATTTATTACATGAGTGGCGGGATCTACAGTTCAAAGTCCAATCCGAACGACAGATTTTTGAGAAACTTTTCATGACAATTTTATTTACTTTCAGAGTTTTTGTCAGAAATCTGCTGAGAGAAAGTCGCCGAAGAAATATTTTTTCATATTTTTCGTTTTGATGTCTGACCTGCAGTTTGAACCTTGGCCTTACAGACGTAATAAGCCAACAAACTACCTACTAGACTACCTACTTAGGATAACATTCACAACGGATTGACAGCAGGGAGATCTTTATTACCCGTTTTACAAGAGCAAAAGAAGGCGTACGTTCTGTTGAACTCAGCAGTGTACCCAGAAACACATTCGACTTCCAAGTAGTTATAAACTTCTGTAACATCTGTTGTCTGACTAAGAAAAGCTGTATGCGTGCAGCAGATGATCATCTGTTATACTTTTGCCTGGCTTTAGGAGAATGAATTGTGAAGTCGGTTATCGGCAATTTAAGTCAAGGTCAATTGCAAGATGTAGGTCATAATAACAGACACATAAAGTATATGTTGAGTCTGATGGCCTCCGGATAAAAAATTCTAACGAATCAAAAGTATAAAAAAATAAGAAATTAAGCACTCCTCTTCTAGTGACTCCTCTTCTAGTGATAAATACGGTGTACCCATTAACTCTCTGTTCCCGTTAAACTCTCCAGTAATGCCTTTTGTAGGGAGTTGCCTGCATGAAAAATAAAGAATATGAATGCTGTTTGGTGTCAATAGGGCAAATATCTTCCTAGTACTTGACGTATACTCGGGTGTTCCATAAAGACAACGTTCACCAGAAGAACGAATATATGAAGCATGTGGATGACAATAAGCTTCATCGTCAGAACCGCACACGTTGCTGTGAAAAAGTTAATAGGCTTTCTGTAAAATATTCGTTGATTGACAATTTAAAGTCGTTGGAAAATAATTTAAGATTGGACAAAGAATTAAAACATTACGCGAACCGGTGACTTAAGATTGGTCACACTTAGCGGTCTGTTATAGATGAACGATTATAAATGTAGTCTTCTTTACATAAGTAACGTGTTTTCCCTTTACTCTAAGGATTAAAAATTTTATAATTCAACTCTTAAAGAAAAAAAATACCTGTAATTCATTTTATTTATAATTTTTCGTAGAAAATATTTCCGAATTGTTCTTAAATTATAAATTTTGCTTCATTCGACACCGTTATCTTAATAACTATTGATGTTTGAATTTAGCCAGACCAATTTATTTAAAATTCTTTCACTCTTTCTGTTCCATCCCACAAATATTGACTTTTACGGTTAGAAAATATTTCCAAATGAAGCACACATTTCAAACACATGTGAATAGAAGTAGAGAGACAGAGAGAGAGTAAATTTGAAATTTTTCTGTTCACCATGGCTTATCGCTGAAGCAATTCATTGGAGTTGGTCAAATGTAAGAGCTTTTAGTAAAACTATCAGAGACTACCAAAAAGCAGGCACTTGTAATCAACCTCAACACATGGTTGACTATGGACAGCCAGCCAGAAGCATGCAAGTGTGTAATAAAAACATATGAAATGTTTTAAACACACCTACTGCACATACATTTATAGACACTAAACGTGTACACACTCTATAAATCCTATATCACAACCAGTTGCCAACATCTTTAATTCTTTACATCCACCTACACACTCTTATTCACTGGCTTATTAAAAGGACATTCGTTTTCCCAAAGACCAAAAAGAAAAAAAGGAAGAGTGCAAGAAAGTTTTTAAATTTTATTTTAAACGGAAATACATTTAATAGAGCTGATCCACCCCACCACACCACATCCACACCAAACGATACCGACGACTTCTACTTAACCAAGCAGCTAATCATCCAACACTTTCCTATTGCCTGCAACCTCTATTACTCCTGCATCCGTTTATTACTTCAGGAAAACTCTTTACAATCTCTTTTCTCAAAGTATGTACGTGTATATGTATGAGTGTGTGTGCATGTAGTAAATACAATATAATGTAATAAAGTAAATCAGTGTGTAATGTGTGTAATTTGCGAATCCTTTTGGAAACAGAAAGAAAGAAAAAACACTGTCTTCAATGTTTTACACAGTGGAAAATTTGTTGCAAAACGGTGAAGTGAAGACGTAGAGAATCCGAAGTAGAAGCAGTTACAGGCAACATCAAATTGGGTTTTAATCTTTAAGCGCTTCAAACACACACACATATATACAGGCAAAGACACTCTCTTTATTTTTCCTTTTTTCTGTTTTCTATTTTTGAAAACCGGAAATTGTAGTTAAAACATTAATGCACTTATGAATAAACACATACACCCGCTCTTTAATGCATACACACATACATAGTGACATTTATGCTTAGGTACTACTAATACTCATGTAGAGGATGTGCAAGAGGAGCAGTTATGTCAGATAGGGATTTTAACATTTTTTCTTCCATCATTTTACATACACACTTCCGTGCATATTCATTCATGCTTAGCAAGAGAGCGTACAAAAATGTACAACTGCATCCAGCTGGAGGAAAAAAAATATACAGTGGAGGTCAAAAGTGTCTACCACGAGATTACTTAGACTTATAATTCAATCCGCGCTCTTTAACTTAAACGTACCGAAGGAAAGTTGATGTCAATTGAATGTCATTCAAGTTGAATGTCATTCCATCATTAGTCCATCATTCAAATTGTTAACTATCGGCTCTCTGTGACCTTCAATTCGGTACTATAAAATTTACGGATAGGATTCAATCCACTAAAGCTCTATAAGAAAATGTGTGATGCCATGTCCCAGATGACGGCAATGTCAGTCAACCCATCTCCTTTAAGGGCACATTTCTAGCGTAAAGACTAATAGTCTTCTTTCTTAAATCGCATGATCACGCATCACACTATTGTAATTCTCTCAAACCACAACTCTATTGGAAGGCATGCTCATAGACTTGGCATTCTTTGGACTTGGTCAGGCGTTGTGGATCAGTAATTCTTGGCTTTACAGCCGTATATTTTAGCCATGGAATTTTTTATGAACAACCAATGGATAATCTTTAATATTGCATTCATGGGCATTACTACCCTTCAGTTAGAATTACGACGCAGCTTCTCACACCACATATAATATGTGTGTTAATTTTATACATGAGTAGTGGGACCTACAGTTTAAAGTCGACCTCGAACGGCAACTTTATTTTCTCTCAGAGTTATTGCCAGGAAACTGCTGAGAGAAAGTCGCCGAAGAAATATTTTTTCATATTTCGATTTAATGTCTAACCTGGGGTTTGAACCACTAATAAGCTAACACATTACCTACTAGAGAAGCACGGCTACGTCGACAGGCCACTAGGGAATAATTATAGGCTTATTTCTATAAGACTGCAAAGACTATTTCAATTTCAGTACAATTCATTTAGCTTTCCATCTTCTTCAAGAGATTATGCTTTAAATGTTGCACAAACATATGGATAAGGAATTTCGCTCAATGTGGCCTCGAGCTCATAAAATAAGAGTAAGAAAGAATGATCTTTCACTGCCATCCACGATAGTGAAACGTCCAAAGGTATACATTTTAAATAAAGACCATAAGAACTCCTTTAAAAAGCCTCAAAAATATTTAAACCATCACTGTGCTATGAAAAAATTTAAAGAAAAAACATTCTAAAAACACTCTCTAAGAGAAAGTGCACGTTTATCTCTTAAAAGTGTAAGCTGGAGTGAATGTATGTATGTACGAGTATGTATGCTGTGCACTATGTTTCATATTGGAGAATGTAATTTTATTTAAATATGTGGTGTGATATGGTGTAGTATGGTGTATGAGTAAATGTTTAACGGTGTGTTACACACTCATAATTAGTAGCAGTTTAGTATAGTAGTGGTCGCAATACTACTAATGGTAGTTGTTTCCAGTAGTAGTAGTAGTAGTAGTAGTAGTGAGTGAAGTGGTTTGTTTTTATAATAAATTTTTAATCTGTAACGTTTAACAGTTATTTTTTTTTTCTACCACGAACACTTCTGCTCTCGCGCTCTCTCTCTCTCACTCTCTCTCTATTTATTACTTTTATGCTGTGGGATTTAATAAAACGAAGCATGTTTTTAATAAAAAAAATATTAACAACTTAAGCAAGTGTGCGTATGTGTGTGTATATATGCATGTCGGTGTGTGCGTGTTTAAAACAGTATTTAAAAGGATTATAAATTTCTTTTTTTAGTTTGTATTTTCGTTTTTATTTAAATATTATTATTATTTTTATATTGTTTTTAATCTTAAGCTGAAAAGCAAAACATACACAGGCAAAGGAGAAAACAAACAAAAAAAAAAAATAAAGAGAATTAAGAGAATAAAGGCAACAGAGGAAAGCATGAACTCCAGTTCAGTGGTTATAAAAGGAACTAATTATATGCGTAATTATTACAACATTTTCATAAAGTGTTTTAATTTATAAGGAAACGAAAAAGAAGAAGAAAAAATTAAATAAAACATAAAAGAAAATTATAAAAACAAATATGATTACAGGCAACAACAAAAAAAAAAAAAAGAAATAATATACTGTGAGAAGAAAAAAACGTGTTGATTGCATAGTGCCAGTAGTAACTATATGGAGGTAAAAGAGCGTTAAATAAAAGCAAAATTAAATAAACTGCATAGGAGGAGCAAGCAGAAATGAATGGTGGACTCTTAAAATATGTTTAATATTATTACAGAATTTGAATGTAAATTGTAGTTGTAATTAAGCAAGAAAGAGGTGCAGAGAGGGACTCAAGAGCCCTACTAGTTATTTGTTAAATTTATGTGGGTTTTTTTTAATACGCAAAACCACACAAGGGCCGCATACGGTGATATTTTTAAAGAGAAATTATTTTTTCTTTTGAAATTATGAAAATATTTTCTATGAGTTTGTGGTTAAATTTTAATAGGAAAACTAGTTTGAAACCACAAAGAATGGCTTAGAATGTATGCGTAGTTTTTTATTTTAATCTTATTATATGAAATAATAGAATTTAATCATTTTTATTATTAATTTGTGTGCATATTTTACGGTTTTTTAACGCAAATTAAACATTTTTTATGTATGCACCACAGTATAAAAAACTTTTCAAAACGATGAATTTAAAAGAGAATTATTTACTACCAGAAAAGGAATTTTTTGTAATGCATTCGTGAGATTTTTATTAAGGACTTGTGATTAGATAGGTGTACGTACGCAAATTTTTATTTGTGTATCATACAGTGTGAACGCAACAAATTTTTATGAACGACTAACGCTATATGAATCAATAGCTTGGCTCTTCAAAATGCGCGTGAAAGTTTAAAAAGGTGATCATTTTTAACATATTGTTTTCAATTGAAGGTTTTTTGTTCTCCTTAATGCTCACATAAATAAGCAACTTCCCTGTAAAGCCGTAATATGGCATTTTACTAAATGGTAAAATAAATGTTTACATTTGCAGAATCTATGCAATAATAAAGGCTTGCATATATACAAGCGTAGTTTAATAAGTTCAAACGTACATACATACATACGTACATCAGTCAGCCGTCAGCCAGGGGGCTAGCTTCTCGCAACACTTGTGTTGTGTGTGTTAATTTTATACATGAATGGCGGAATCAACAGCTTAAAGTCTACTCCGAACGACAGATTTTTGTAAATTTTTTAAGCCAATTTTTTTACTCTCTGAGTTTTTGCCAGAAATATGCTTAGGAAGTTACCGAAGAAATATTTGAACTGGGATCGCACGTTTAATAAGCCAACACACTACCTACTAGACTACAGCAAACGTACATACATTATTGATAATTACAGCCCTTTAGTTAAGATTACGGGTGTATGTGTTACTTTTGCCCATAAGTTTGACTTCCACTCTGTATGGTAGCTTCAAAAAGCTATTTCATGGCAATTCATTATTCTCAGATTATTTACTAGAAGACTGCAGAGATATGAACGACGAAGGTAATATTTTTTTATACATCTCTTGTAAAATGTCAGATCTGACTGAGGCTTGAGAGATCAAGAATCTGGTCTGGTAAGCCAACAGATTTCCTATCTATGTATGAGGCCAGTTGCCTCACACTTTATTTAGTTCATCTAGAGAAAAGGAAAAAAGAAAACTAAGAAGCGGGAAATTTAAAAACATACGGAATTATTTATCCGCCTTAGAAGGTATAACTAATCTTAGGAAAAGCAAATATCTTAACTTAGTAGTAAAGTGGTATTTTCTAATGAAATAGTTTGCATGGTTCAGTAAAGAAATCAATTGCTATTACTTTGAGCACTAATAGATTACAAATCACTTCTGTTTATTAATACTTAATGCGTCACACAACAGCTGTCAATATTAATACTTTGAGTTACAATGAAATCTTACACTTTTTAAAGTGCATCTGCTTAGCAATAAGCTGTTTTCATTATAATTCAACGCAATTCAAAATGAAAAATTTTATTTTCATGATGAACACTTGAACATTTCTGTGAAGACAGAATAAATACTGAAGACAGTAATAAAACAGCATAAAATAGGGATAAACAAAGATCAAATTACAATAACAGCACTATACAGAAAGATCACGAAAGATTTTAGATATGAACAGAATAACAATAACAAATCAACAGTATTGTTCTAGAAGTTTCCACATCGAAATTAAATGAAATATAATTACCTTTACCAGTTTTGCTAATAAATGGCGTATAAACAGAGTTTTTTTTATACGCTGAGAGATTAAATCAATCAGACAATAATCGTTTCTAAAAAGGAAAAACCGTAACGAGTGCATATTATTTGCAAACTTAAAGTCCAAAAATATTTGTTCTCATTATTTTTCTAAAAGATAAACATCTTTGTCTAGATATTACTCCTTATTTTTATTAGGAATGTATTTGATTTTATATAAAACAGTTTAAGAGTTGAATATATTTAATTGGCATCAATTAATTCAATCGAATTTCTACAATTCTAGTAAATGTTGCAATTTAAATTTAATGTTTTTATAACTTACCTCTGAAGTATTGCTTCCGATTTGCAATGGCAAATCGAAAGTGAAATATAATCTGCAAAAAAAAAGAGAAAATAATATTTAATAAAATAAATAATTGATTAAAAATTTTAAATAAATATTATTCTTATCATGAATGCATTTCTTTTAACATGCGTATCCCCAATTCTTATAACTTAGTTTAACTAAAAGTCTTTCTAGCTGTCGTTGAAAATTAAGGGAGAATAACATAATAACAAAAATTTTAGGGCAAAATGTGTTACAATATCAAAACTACAAAGAAATTGTGAGAACAGAGGCGAAGATTGAAGTACAATAACGAAACACAATATATATAGAAATACAAAAAATAACAGCAACAAATCAATAGTAAATTTCTGGAAGTTACCAAGCCACAATAAATAAAGAATATATACAGCGAACGGTAACGAAAGAATGTAAAAAATATTCTCATAATAAAGTATTCCAGAAATGATTCGAACATTGGTCTTTGCATTTATCTATCGATTTGAGATCACTTTAACTGGAATCTATGGTTCCTTACATCAGTTAAAGAAAACAACCACGAGAACAATTTATCCGTTTTGAATTCACTTTTAAATAACAGGAAAAACTAATTACTTTTGAAACAAATTGCTATTGATGATGATAACGCAAGCAAATCGTTGTGGTCGAATAGTCTCAAACCGCGACCAATTCAGGAGTAACGGTCTTGAAAGTTGGGTTGGGTGTTTAGTGGGATTGCCAGCGAATCATACCACAACCAGTCGCTGCTTTATGGCAAATGTCTTATTCAGAAGTAAAACTGTCAGCCATTTGAAAACTTAAAAGCAACGATGTCAACATCAAGCGACATAATTTACCTAGTAGAGAAGGGATCGTGTACCGTAAGAATACCGATCGCCTACACACTTCAATAGTGCCTTCCTAATCTTTTGAAATTTTGTTAGAAAGTTCTTATACGCCCACCTTATAATACGAACCGGATAACATATCTTGAAACTTGATTAGGAAATACGATGGATGCACAACATCGTATTAATTGCGATCGAAAAACTAGTCTTGAAGTTTAGTTTGAATGCTCTTAAAACATCCACCCTATAGTCCATATCTGACAACATATCTTGAAACTTGATTAGGAGATTCTTATGCATCCGTCCTACAATTCAAACCGGACAATAAGTTCTGAAGCTAGGTGAGTAATTTTGTAGGCACCCACCTTAAAGTTCGAATAGGAAAACAAGCATTTGAAGTCAGAAAGTTATTTTTTTTTACTTTGTCGTTCGTATATGATAACGAGTCATGAGCTTGGTTAGGTTGTTTTTATGGTTCTACGTTACTGTTCGGATGGGACAAGAAGTCTTGGGGAATTAGATAGTAGGTTCTTGTGCATTCAAGTTATAATATGTGCCGAAAGCCAAGTCTTTACTAACTGTTTCCGAAAACACTAAATAAAGTTGTTGAACGTAAACTGGTGTCCAGTTTTTTATTATATTAGAGAAGCATAATGAAATTAATCATACAACCAGTACATGTTTAATCTCAATCGGTATACACCGTTTGATTCCAAAATAATGGAATTTAATTATTGTGTAATATACAGTAGATTTCCTTTCAAAATTGTCCACTTTCCCAAACTTACTTTCTTCGTCAAAACGTATTAAAAGACTATTCTATCTCACACCACCAAATCCCCCACCACTATTTGCTCTTAACAGCTTCCAATTACAACCAAAGGTACCTTCACACAAAATGAATATTAACACTCCGGTGCTGTGGTAAAAGATTCTATTTAATGAAGACACACCTCAGAAAATAACGAAAAATTTTAAACGAAAAAAGTGAAGAAGAGAAAAAATATTGGAAACAAGACACTAAAAATGCAAAACGAAAAGGAATAAAGTGTAGAAAATGGAATTTTAATAAACAAATTTCGCCAACAGGAAAATTAAGCGAAACATTTTATTTCAGCGCAAACAAAAAAAAAACAAAATAAAAACACAAACGATGACGATAGAAAAATGAAATTTTCTAGTCAGCAGCAGAAAGTCAGTTGAAATGTTTTTGCGGAAAATTAAAAGGAAATGAAATACACACAGCTTAAAATGAAAAACAACCGGAAACTCAACTGAGAGGGAATCCTTTTGCAAATAAAACAACGACGAGAAAATGAGAAAAACAAGAAACATAGCTACACTACGCAAATAATTATTTAAAAAAATAAATTTAAAAAAAAAACAAAATAAAATATAAAAATAATTCTCGTACTTGTACAAAACCAACAGAAAAAAATACAGGCAAATAAAAAAAAACAAGAAAAAACCACACCTAATGTCAGCATATTGCAGTAGTAGAAGACATACAGGCAGGCACATACTTTACTTCACACAACCTTCAAAAGAGGCCAAGACAGTGACTGAGAGAGATGGAGGGAATCGCCAACAAACCGTAGAGAGAATATTAGTTAAAATACACAAATAACAACAGCCAAACACACAAGCATATTTTATATAAAAAGGACTTCAACTCTTTGTTTTAATTGTAAGCAACTTACGAGGGTTGAACATAAAAGTTTTTTTGAGCAAGGTGGCTCAGTAGTCTTGTAGGTAGTGTGTTGGTTTATTAGACGCAAGGCCACGGTTCATACCCAGATCAGACATCAAAACGAAATATGAAAAAATATTTCATCAGCGACTTTCTCTCAGCAAATTTCTGGCAAAAAAAGCTCTGAGAGCAAATCAAAATTGATATGAAAAGTTTCTCAAAAATCTTTCGTTCGGAGTCGACATTAAGCTGTAGGTCCCGCCACTCATGTATAAAATTAACGCACACAACATGAGTGTTGTGAGAAGCTGGGCCGTATTCCTGACTGAAGGGTTGTAATGGCCAATTATGTTATGTGTATATGCGTCAATAAATATACACCATTTGAAGAGAAACCAATCATCTTAGTTATTCCAAGTCTCAGTGATGCCTAAATCGAATCATAAGTGAAAATACAATGACTGAATTTAGATGGCCGGCAGTATAAGGAGATACTTGCAGGAGTTTTTAAGGTCACTTCCGACATTTGTCTGAAAGCCAGGAGCAAACAAGAATTAACTTTAGCAAGGGCTACCTTGACAAAGCTACGCATCATATTCCCTGTTGCTACTGTCCAGCTGATAGTGAACAATTACAGAAATACCAGTTCTTTCATAATTTCAGAAATGAATTACAAAATCACCCTAAATGTCGGCCACAAAATATATTGTTAGCAGGGCACAGATGGCAACCCTATCATCCTAGAACTCCTACTATAACTGGAGTAAAGTTAATTAATGAAATTCAAACAAAACAAGGAAGTAAAAAGAAGATGCACGACTGGCTATTTGTAGGTAAAATCTGGCTGTTGCAACGATAATTATGGATTATGAAAATAGGAAAAGGAAAGTACTATTGGCCATCCCCTTGCAATGATCTTCGCGGAAAAACTTTGGAAGTAACTAAACGTCATGGAAAACTTTCCAAATCTGTCGATGTTAAGGTAAAAGTGCCGCCACTCATTCGTAAACTTAATACAGACAACTTGAGTGGTGTAAGAAGTTAGGTTGTTATCTTGACTAAATGGTTATTATGACCGATTAACTTAAGTAAGCTATTGCCTTTCAATGGTTATGACCAGAGAAAACCTTGTCAATTTGACTAGCCGATCTAGTGTCAATGAAATCATATGGCTTCTGTGGATTTAAAGGAGTATAAATCGGTCTCAAGTTATCGTAAGAAAAGGCAAAAAAAAGTCTAACAATAGTTGCCATTAACAGGTGGCGTTAGGTAATATAATCCACGTCAAATAAATTCATCCATAAATCCCTGAGCCCTCCCTTCCCCCAAAAAGAAAAACATTTGAAACGAACCTTATAAAAAGTCCCAGTGTCGGCACCTCTTCGGAAAGTCTGAGGCTTAATCAACAAAAAGTTCCTCAACCCTAAACCAAACACATGTATACAGAATGTGTTGTTCTAAGGCGGCAACAGATAGGTCTATTATCACCATAAAAGTTGTTACCGTATACCAATCGCCTGCTAAGTTGAACTGAAATTAAAGATGGGGACAGCATTCTGGCAAACCAGTCGGTCACAAACCTTGTGACAGCCTTCTGTTCCTTGAAGAAATAAAAAAGTCTGGACTCACCAGTTGACCACCAAATATTTGAATATACACCCGCGGTTAATTTATTTTTTTCTTCATGTTATATGTGTTTGATGTATTCATGCGAGTGGAGCCTAAAGTTTAACCTCAACGCCAAATGACAAATTTGAGAACCTTTTTCATGGCAATTTTATTTTATTCACAAAACTTTTGTCAGAAAACCGTTTTACAAATGTCCCACTTGAGATTCTGGTTTTACGAGTACATTCAACAATTCATCGCCAATCAAGCTTCTCAGCCAAACCACGTAAATAATAGTGACAACGTTAGCAGCGATAGGAAAAAGTTTGCGGTTTAAAAGATTGCCCGCCAAACCCAACGAAACCAAACCAAACCGTAACCGTATTGCATGACTCAATGAGATGACTATTGTGTGAACAACAACAACAACAACAAGAACAAAAATAAAACACGCAAATACACGGTTAAAAATTTTTCCTATAAATTTCCCAGAAATTTGTTTGTTTTTATTGTTGTTTTCGGAAACTTTTATAATTACAATAAAGCAAGTAAAAGTTTTCCTTATCCAACTCATCTGTTACACTTATTTTGGCCTCAACGCAAACACCCCGCCATAAAAACCATATAAAATTTCACATATTTTTTTCGCTTCTTTTTTTCAGCGTGTACTTTTAAATAAATTATAATTTATTTTTTTTAAATATGACAACAACAACCATTTAGCTATAATAGCAACATGTTTATAATTTCACTGTCAAAGCCTTCAGTTTTTTTCTCTCGCTCATTCTTTTTTATTGTTGTTGTTGAAAATATAAGATTTCAAGCTGGATTTAATGTGGATGCATGTTAAATTGCTTGTTTATGTGCTTGGGTGTATGTGAACATTCTGAGTCAATTTAGAAAAGTATGGCAAACAGCTAGAAAATGTTTTCCATTTAATTATGCTGTGCTTAGAAATGGAGTGAAAGAAACAACAACAACAACAACAACAAATTAGAATTAGAAAAAAGTAATGAAATCCAGTACCAACAAACCAGAAGCAAAAAATTAATGGAAAAATTAAAAAGACTATCCAGCGATGTACCAAGCTAAGACAATCCACAGCCAACCATTCCCTTCAACCGAACAAAGTAAAAAACGATAATGGCACTTGTAAACAGAGAAGATGAGCGCGGCAAAAATTAGAGCAAAAAATACATCTCATGCAACAGAGGTTGCCAAACTGTTTTGTCTCGTGAATCAAACATAAATTTTTTATAATTAAGTTTTATACGTAACAAGGAGACTAAGAAGAATTACTTTTTATTATTTATTTACGTACTTTTTATTCCTTTCCATAGTCTTTTAATGTCTTTATCAAGTTGAATTCAGCCAAACAGGTAATTGATCTAATATAGCAAGTTCTAGAATGATAGAGTTGCCATCTTTCGTTGTCTTGTTTTTGCTGATAAAGTCCTACTCTTTTTCAAGAGCTTATGATTCCTGGTGCTCGTCGTTATCGACCCGGGAGTGTAATTCCTGGCTTTTTAAACTTTTCATTTTTAAAATTCGAAAACCATGATGAAATTTTTTGTGCTGTCCTCCGTAGAACACAAACTTTGAATAGGCAAGCGTAACTAATGCTTCATGTCAGTCGACAGCAGTGCTTTCTCTTTGGATTAGAATTTAAACGTGTAGAAATCCAGACGTTTAATTATGATGCACTACCAGATTTTTAAAGTATTTTTCAGATTGCAATAATAACTGCCACCATGTAAATTCGGTATCAGATTACATCGTATGGTGCTATACGCATATTTAGTGACAGTAAAGCGGTCATTAGAGCTCAAGTGAATGTATACACTACATCTAAAATTGCGTTGATCATCATTTCCAGAAAATATCTAGTAAGGCAGTTGATATCTTATTTAGAACAAGGAAGTGATTGATTACTTCCATAGGTATTGTTCTGGCATTGCTTAGACCAGTAGAACTGTATACCAGCCGATCTAATGTCTTTATAAGTCAAATGACTACATGGGTTGTTAATGCCATGAATCCCCGTAAGAATAATGCGATTTTTGATAAATGTGCTAATGACCAAGGGAATCTTAATCTGAATTTTTTTTCTAAACGTAAGACAATAACTACAAAGACGGTTCCTCATTTCATACTATCCTGCTTTCAACAAACTTTACAGTTTACGAATGATTCTAGCTATGCAACCAACGACTGAATGCAATGCTAATCCTTGACTTATTAAAGATTGTCGACAGCGTCTTGCTACCAAATTTCCATAGGATCCCTACGATCAAATCTTCCATAAAAGATTTACATAAGAACAGTTTGGCACTCTCTGACTTTTATGCTATACTTTTTTTTTACTGGTTTAGTCAATGGGCTGATGTTGCGGTTTTAATGTTATTTTTGTTGTTTCTTTACTTATGCTTTTGCTTTTGTTTACATTTGCATTAAATAAGTGTCTGCTTAAGCAAATACACACACGCACAGACACGAATACAAATTTGAGAAGAGCACAGAATATGAGAAAATAGCAACAAATAATTATTTGTAGTGAATGAAGAAAACAAAAACAAAAAAATAAGAGTGACAACAATAACAAATTGCAGTAAATAAAAGGCAACGTAATGAATCATTTTGTAAAACACTCCCTCACTTTCTTTCTTTCCAGTACCACCATGCAACAGCAGCAGCAACTCTTTTTTGTTTTCCTAAAGAGAAAAACTCTCAGATTTCTAATTTATTTTCTTCTATAAAGGTTTTGTTGTTATATTTGTGCCGTTATTCAAAATATAAATAAAAAATTTACATTTTTATAATTTGCACTCTTACACTTACTCACTCTATCTCGCTCACTCTTTTGCCATTTGCATACAGCAACAGCGAAAATAACAATGACAGTGTTAAAATGCGTGGGATGTTGTATTTGTTTGCCAAGAATTTGTGTTTTAAAATAGCGGTGGCTTAGAAGAAAAAGAAAAACAAAAGACTGTATTGCAGAGAAATAGTTTTAAAGTGAAAACCCTTTTCTTCGGCTATTAAAATTTCATTTTATGATCGTTGTTGTCGTTTATAAGCAAATATTTTTCCTTGTTTTTTTTTTGCTTTTCTACTGCCATTGTTTAACACAATTTCTGAAAGTTTCTTTTGTTTTTATTTTTTCTGTTGCTGTTGCTATTCAAAATAATTGTAGCCATAGTGTTAGAAGAAATTGTAACTCCAACCTACACTCTATATATTCTCACCATTTTAAGATGACTGAAAGTAAACCAATTTAAATATTTTATTTTTTCTTTTCTTTTAATTATTTTTTTTTTGTATTTTTTATTATTATTTTCAAACAACAGCATTAAAAATCTTTAGCAATGAACTGTGAGAACATCTTTACGGAAGAATTCGTGTTTCAGCCAACGCGTAAATTATTGTTAAAAAACGTTTAAAAATTTGGGTCACTGTGTTGCAGCTCTTTACTGGCAAAATAATTGGAGAATTTCTCTTTTAAATTTAATTGGTGTTGCTATAGTCGCAGAACAAAAGAGAAAGAAGAAGTAGAAGGGAAATATTTCCAACAGGCTACAGATGGAATTTAATTTGAATGTGAAAATCATTTGTCATCTGAAGGGTAATTGAAAGGATTTTAGGGAACATTTTTAAGAATGAAATGAAACGCAGATGTTTTTCATTGTATTATGCTATGCAACATAAGGATTGTAGGGTAGACAAATGAAATGCTATTTTAAAGTATGCCACTATACATTTTACGTAATCTTTAGCTTCGTATTGAGGTTAGGTCGAATTGAGGTTACGTGAAATTGGAGACTGATTTGCAAGGGCATAGTACACTTGGATCCTATTAGGCCCCTTCATTAACTATAAGTCCTATTAGTCCTGTCTAGTCTTATGAAAGTGTAATTTTAATCTACGTCTAGAAACAATCCATCAATAAGGTTCAGATGCCCAAGAAACCTTGGTCTCACATTTCCAAGAGTCTGACAATGAAAGAAAAGATTTTATATAGTCTCCTTTTATTCCTAATTATTATGGTTTCTGCAGAAGTCGTTGTTGTTAGTCTAAGTGCATGCGCACTAAGGGTACAGTGTCCCATTAGCAATGCTGTTGGGCTATAAAGATATACTCTGGTTAGGTGGAATGCAAATTTTGTTCCGCTTATAACCCGAGCGGGACAAGTTTGTCTGATCTCTAAAAATATTAGTAAAATTTGTGTGAAATCAATTGTTTAATCCTCTGCAGCAGTCTGCCAATCTTAAGTATGAATTCATTCGACTTTGATGCTGCGCCAGACTTTGCTAGTGAATCAGTTTAGTTGTTACTCGTCGGCAGAAACCTATGTGTGGGTAATTGCGGTCTAACTAGCAACATGAACACCCCCTGGGTATTTGATGGTCGCTTTGACTTCAATAAATACACGTATATCTAAACTCGACATACACTGCCATCGGATTTTCACCAGGATAGTCTTTATAAACATTACTGTACTCTGCATGGTACTACAGTAATCGGGTAGAGGAAGGAACAATAACAGATTCGTGTATTCTCGGGAAGGTGCAAAGCATTATCATAAAAGTATCGAAAAAACATTTTCAAAATAAAACTAGGCTCAAAAGCATCGTGTCTCAGATATCGTGTGGTCAATAGGGAAATCCAGATCAGCTATACCTAAATTTTTAGCTTCAACATAGCTTCTGTTCTATGGTTATGTGACGCTTAGTTTTTTTTATCGTGTTCGCAGCCACTTATTTCACTCGCATATGTGCTGATAGGCAATTAAGAACAGTAAAAAATACCTTAGATGATGAAGTTCTAAGAGCACCTTTTAACGTATACGAGACCATGTGTATATTCACTGGTATAAATCTGTCAGGATCTGAAAATTTAAAAGTATGGAAACTTTTACTGTCCATATAATGATATCAGTATATTTGATATATCACATGCATATATATTTGTACCTTCAGGATCAGATCCATCAAGTCAGTGTGTGGTAGTCCATAATCCATAGATTTCTTAATTTGGTTTGATAATAAAGCTTTTACGGTACCCGGATCGAATGGGAAAAGAATGAAAAAAGTGTTTCTGTGTACCTCTGGCCTATCCTTGGGCATTTATATAAGTTGGAGATTCTAAAGTCAATCCAAAATAGCAGGGAAACATAATAGAATTTCCACGTATAGTTGAGAAAATACAGCTTCTGTTAGAATGCCTTAGGTATGAAAGAGCAGCCAAACAGTTTCCATAACTATAATCGCCGTAGTCTAGTAAGTAGTCCGTTGGCTTATTAGACGTGAGGCCACGGTTCAAACCCAGGTCAGACATTTCCAACAAAACGAAAATATAAAAAAATATTTCATCGGAGAATTCCTCTCAGCAGATTTCTGGCAAAAACTCTGGGAGTAAAATAAAATTGCCATTAAACATTTTCTCTGCAAAAACAGAATCTTTGTCGTTCGGAATATATTTTAAACCGTAGGTCACACCACCTCCACTCATTTATAAAATTAACACACAAACCATACACACATGAAAAGCTAGGTTGTAATCGTGATTGAAGGTTTGTACTGACCAATAATATACATATATATGTGTGTATAATTGATGGGAATAGTTTCGGGATAATAACAGAAAATTAGGTACTGGAAGATAAAAGGGAAAAAGAGCTTCGATTTGAATCCATGTATATGGTATAAATCTAAAAATACTATGACAGGTACTCCACGAAAGTAGAGAGCGACCAAATAGCCTTCTGTCATCGGCTGCCCAACCGTTCACTAAAATATATACCCCATGATTGTTTTACATTCCTCGGACGCCACTTCTTTTGTCGTATACATTCGTCTGTAAAGATTAATTTTAAGAACTTTAAATCGAAATTAAGAAACGTTTCTGACTTCTACAGCCTACTGTAACTTTAACTTGATTTCATTCATAATGTTTGAAGAGTTATCTAAAACAGTAAAACCATAACATGAGTCAGTTTTCTTATCACTTAAACCCTCTTAATTCTGAATTTTGTAAAGGAACATATTCAAGTGCTTGGTTTACTTGTGTGGATAGCAGGGAAAATATTTTTAAATTAATTTCTTTAATCATAATTAATTAAACGTAGTATTTAAATTATAAACCGAAAGATATAAGAATGTTTTTTGTTTCGCTTAATGTTCTCTTTATGCGGGCTTTTCCAATTTTCTCTTTTTTTTCGTTTTCATTTTCACTTCAAGCACCCCTCGTTTTCGTTGATTCGCTAATTTAGTTTTTTTTTTTTATTTTTTGAAGAGGGTTTTTATATTTATTTTTAAGTATAATTCAAGCACCTTTAAGTAGGTCTCCTTGTTTTTTGTGGCATTCATTTGTCAACAATTCTACTCTTTTTGGATTCCCTGAAGTATCATTTGGACAAATGAAGTACTCGTAACATAATATGGGATTCTAAAGGCTTCTGTTCTCTCTCTCTCTCTCTTATTACCATTGTCCACCTAGCATTTCTCTTGCGGTCTTCACCGCACTGGTTCGTTCGTTGAATATTCGGCTATTTATGCTGTAATAAAAGCTGAAAGGATTTTGGCATATTTTTCCATCAACCATCAACCAACTTAAAGTAGCCCAAGAAGACTTGAGTAATTTTTGTGCTGTAAATAAATAAAGCTCAGCATAAAACGTTGAAAGTTGAAGAGTTCAGTTCGACTGGACCACAAAAATGTTTTACAAAAAAAAAGTACTTTAAACCGCAGTGACCCACTAAAGTAGGCCAATATTGGGAAACGCGGTGTATTAGAGCACGTTAAAAGTATTAAAAATTTTCTTTTCTGTCCAAAAGAAGGTAAAAGATGTGAATCTAAAAAAGTTAAATGAAAGAAATTATGAGGGAAAAAGAAACGCAACTGAAAGTATTCAAAAGAAAATTAATAATGAAAATAGCACAAGTTTTTCACTTTTATACAAGAGATAAGTTTTTCTTCTTTAAGAAATAAATTTTTAAAAATCTAGGAATTAATAAACAATTGAAATAATTACAACAACTACAACTAGTTTCTTTTATTTAACTTAACTCTGCTCTCTTCTGCTGTACTCCATTTGACTCTGCTCTGTTGTGTTCTAGTCTACTCTGCTTCGGTAGACTCTAATCTGTCCTGTTTGACTATTGTCGGTTCTACTCCAACTCAACAACTACTCTACTCAGCTCTACTCTGCATTACTCTGCTCTCTTCTCCTGCATTCTATTTTATTCTGTTGTTCTGTTCTATTTTGCTGTGTATTAGTTGCCTCGACTCTATCCTGCTTAGGTTTGTTCTGCTCTACATTAACTCAACCTAATTTACTACACACTTATATACTTCACTCCCCTCTACTTTACACCACTCTTTTCAGGTCTGACCTATTCTATATCCTGTATTTCTGCTCTGTTTTCTTTTTTACTCCACTCTGTTAAACTCTATTCTGCTCTGCTTACTTCCATTCATATTATATTCCATTCTCTATTGTAATCTACTCTGACCTTTTTTAGTCTGACCTGAATTCGTCTATTGCTAGACACTGCGCTATTCTGCCCTACTCTATTCTATTATTATTTACTCTGCACTACTTTGTTCTATTATACTCTGTCCTTCATCAGTATACTGCTGTAAAGGCTGTTGTGTTCTAAAGCCATCTGATCTTCTCCACTCTAATTTTATCTGTTCTACGCCGCTCTAAAATAGTCTTGCCCAGTTCAACATACTCTCCTCTACTGAAACATATTTTTAATTCACTCCATTCTAATCTGTTTTACTTATCTTTGATTGGAGTACAGTTTCCATTGATAACCATTGGATATGGAACCGTTATCTGGTAACAACGGAAATGAGTTGAAACATCTGGCAACAGACAAAACGCAATCGTTGAGGCTCTATGTTCTTTATAGAAAGAACAGGAATATATTATTAGGAAAATGAAAAATAAGTGAAGTTCAGTCAGTCTTGTGTGAAGACGCGGTGCGTTTGAAGAGAATAATTATGCAAAGGGTATAAACAAAGGAATAACAAAAGAAAAGCAATTGTTGTCGTCTGCATCAAGTTGTGAACAGTGGCACACAGAATTGTGCGAATAATAAAGAATTTTAATTAAAACTAAACACCAGATTTATTTTTATTTTATTTGCAACGTACGAGCTCATATTTGAAACGTTTTTTAAAAGGTAAAGACGTAACAATACCCTAATGTCAGTTCCAACATGACACTCGCGAAACATGCTCTGATAAACCACAACAGATCCCTCAAGGTAGAATAGAACTTTCTTCGATTGCACTTCCATACACACAAACATAAACAGAAATATTTTAAAATACATTGTGATTGAATGGGCAAAGAAAGAGACCAAAACTAGAGAAAGGATTCCTTCTGTAACGGTTTTCACTAATGGAGAAAAACGAATAAATTAAAGAATTATTTGATGTTATTCTTGCAGAGGATCTCAATGAATCAATAGAACTGCAAACTCTGATCTCATTAATGATCATATTTGCCTTCACTAGCATTGCGAGAATTGAAATTAATTTTCTCGGCCGAAAGCTATAACATAGATAGGGCCCCTCACTGAAATTAATGGTTCATGTGCCTTCAACAGCAATGGTAAACTAATTGGCATTAGTTTACTGACTGACAGGAAGCGATAAAGGATAACATTATTCAAACTTTAAATGCAGATTTTTAAATATACACCCAGCAATGCCTTATTTTCAACTTAGAAGGTCTCTACAATGTTTGCAGTACAACATGTGCCTCTTATTACCATCTTCCTCTACAAAGTTTCTAAATGCTAAAAATTAATCTTCCTCTTAATCCCCCCTCCCCTCTTTATGAAATTACCCGACAAAAACTCGCTTTAATTGGCAACATTTTCCGCGTACTCGTTTCACATGTACGACTCATTATCAGTTAGTTTTCTTTAACGAATGAATTCACAATGAAAAGAGGAAAATTATAAGGGTGGCAGCAGTGCTGCTAACAACTGTGAAAAAGTAAGAGGGGATGGAAATTATATCCTCAGCAAACAGAGTCATCAAAGTGTTGTCTCTGAAAACAAAAAACAAAAAACTGCGTCTTGAATATGAATTTTTATTTTCCTTTTTGTTTCCTGTGTTGTTTTTCGCACAATTTTCATGAGAGTTTTTCTTTTTGCATTTCTGCCATGCGAAACTTTAGCGGAAAATCTTAAGAAACTTTTGCTTTTGCTCCCCGTTATTTTTTCTTTTTCTTTTTTTGTTTTGAACATCAAAACTTTTCTTTGCTTAAATGCTACTTTTCTTACTCACAACAACAGCAATCTTAACTTTACAGTCTTTTGCTTTTAAGCTGTTTGAAGTTCGCATAGATTTACTGGAACGTTTTCTATTTTTCTTCCGCTCGAAACTTGTGTGTCTTAATAATTCATGAGCTTATTTTCATGCCTGTGTAAAGAGAAAAAGAAATTTTAAGAAGAAATTTTCTTCTTCTCCAGAAATCAAAAAGAATACGTGAAACAATCATATGCAATTTTCATTTAGTTTTTCTATTTTTCCAATTTTTCTTTTCTTTTCAAGAGTATAACGAACAAGTACCTTTGCATACTTATAGGCGTACTGAAAGAAAAAATGTTTCTAATAAAAATGCGTTACTTCTCCAGACTGCTGAAAATGTATCTCCAATTCAATCGAGTTGTTCGAAAACTTTTCCTTTACAGTTTGAAATAAAAAATAAAAAATGATGTAAAGCACAATAAGGCTCAAAAATAAAATTTATTTGCAGCATACTTTTAGGTATTCAAAACATGAATAAAGCCATACGTTATGAACACAGGCCCGCTAACATGATGAATTGCATTGAAAGCAAATTTTTTAAATTTATAAGATGCCATGTACTAAAAAATATTACTTGTACGTGTCTTTCCTAGTCCATGTTCCGTTACACCCATAAGCTTGTCACTCAGTTAATAACATTCATTAATAACAACTGATTGCTAAGAAAAATTACCTCCATTGGTGCCGAAATTAGCAGGCAATTTGGAAAAAAAAAAGATTTTCTAAAACGATTATAAAAAAAAATGTGACATAAGAAAAGTTTCCCATATTTGTTGATTTGTTTAAAGACAATATCAGTCCACCTGTAGGTAATCAGTGTGGAAGCAAATTTATTTCTATACGCACGTGATTGGATCCAATGCAATAAGCAAATCAGATCAAAATCACTAGACATATCTCGGCTTGAAATTCCGCAGACAGGGAAAACTTGTGCACAATAATGGCCATTGTTTGATCCATTTTTCCTCTCATAAATTAGGTCCATTGTTGTATAATAAAACAGAAAATACATTAGCCGGTGCTGGGATAATATCAAATGCTTAGAAACAATGCCCTCTATAAATATGAATTGGGTGCAGGTTTAAACCATTTTCCTCTCTCAGCAAGCCTCATCCAAATGCTGTATAATCTGCCAAGTTTGTCATGCTGTAAGCACACACCAATCATAATTATCGATTTCTGATCTTACGAATAATAAGAATTTGTTAGCATCTCTAGCTAACCTATTATATTTGTTATATGAAGTTGTGGATTCTATCTAAATCAGATTTGCCTGGACATGTTCTGTGCCCAAGGACACTTTCTCTTACATTCGCATTATTCTCCTTTCCAAGGAGATACAAAAGACAGGACATAGGAATACTGTCTGACGTTCAAACACTTGGCTTTTATGAGCTCAAATCAAAGATCGTATGTAACTGTCTGGAGAAACTGTATATGTTAGGAAGCCTATCATCTCCCAGATCATGTGGGAATTGTCGGCAATGGCCGAACAGACGAGCTTGCAAGAAGGGAAGGTTTGACGCCGCTGATGGAATTAAAACTCATCTGCGTAGTGAGAGTGAATGTTTGAAAAGATATAATACTCAACGAAAGGGATTTAAGGCAATCGAAATTTTAATGGCAAAACTATTGTAGGAGCAGATCTAAGTCATGCACCAGACTATTCAGGGATAACCTGAGGTTGATAAACGGTCTTTTGATAGAGCAGGGTAAGTCGCCGTGGTCTAGGAGGTAGTGTGTTGGCTTATTAGACGAAAAGCCAGGGTTCGAGCCCCAGGCCAGACATCAAAATAAAATACAAAAAGTATTTCTTCGGCGACTTCCTCTCAGCAGATTTCTGGCAAAAACTCTGAGAGTATATAAAATTGCCATGAAAAGTTTCTCAAAAAATCTGTCGTTCGGAGTCGACTTTAAACTGTAGGTTCCCGCCACTCATGTATAAAATTTACACACACAACATAAGTGGTGTGAGAAACTAGGTCGTAATCCTGAAGGGTTGTAATGACCAATTATGTATGTACACTTATTCAGAATGAGGTTTGTCTCCAGCCTAACATGTAGATTCGCCGTGACGATGAGAATGGAACATCGGAATAGAATCTTGGGACCTTTGGAGCATTAATGCATCCCAGAATGAAGCCCCTGGGTGCATACGAAGTGCTAGGCAAGGAATTGCAATTGTAGACACAGAGCAGCGTGTTGAAGTTAACCGGGACAATAGGCTTGGTGGAGACATTATAGCGATACTCTATAAAATTTGAGGGGAGCGCAATAAGAATTACAGTAACATAGTGGAAAAAAATTAAATAATATTGTTACTATTCTCTTCACATGAATAATACTAGAAACTGGTGGAAAGTAAAATAAAAATATTGCCGTATCGTTAAGGATTCAACCATTTCGTTCGTCTACCTTAAGCCCACCTTATTAATTCCAACAAATGGTTGGTTGGGTGCGTATGATTAATACAAATTGCTGTGATACTCACAAATAAATATCACTCATACGCCTCCATTACTTTCTAACTGTCTAACAGACACACAATAAAAGCCTTTAAAAAATGTAATGTAATGTGTAAATACACTTATTTTAACCTCTCTCTTTCTCTTACACGCACACAAAGCCGCGCTCATACCCACAATTGAATACAAGACACACATGAATTTAATTCAATTATATTTACTTCTCTCGCTCTCCATCTCCATCATCACACCTCCTCCCTCATGCTTATGCAAACAGTCTTGAACAAATAAAAGTACAAGAATTTCATCTCTTCGGTAACAGTTATTCTTTAAATATAATGAGAGCACAAGGGAGAGAGAGAGAGAAGAAAGAGAAATAATACAAATAGAATATTTATTCAAGATAAAAGTGCTACGAAACACAACGAAACAAAAAGAAATGAAGAAACGAATCGAATCGAATTGAATGAATGGAATTGAAAGACAAAAATTGTATGTTTAACACAAACGCTCACATACACTCACATAATAGCTGTTAAATGAAAACATTTCTCTCCATTAAGTTTTTCTTTCCTTTTTCCAAGAAGAAATGTTTACAAAGTACGTGAATTTCTTTAAAAGAAAATTAAGATGCAAAGAAAATATAGAAAAAAAATATTTTTTTTTTTTTTTTCAAATAAAATCAAAGGATGCTCCACATGCGAGATAGAGAGCGAGAGCTAAGGAGAGAGGTGCAGAAAAAAGTGTTTCCATCAACGTTTTTGGTTAGAAATGTTGTAAAATCTAACAGAAATTTTATATGAAAATATTAAAACATTTCATTCATAATCATGTATGTGTATGTAGTACACATTCGTATGTGCTCGACTGATTGTAATTCTTATATTCCTTTAAGAATTCAAAAATTCTGAATTACACAAACGCATGCACACATGCCCAGAAAAAAGAGAAAGAAAAAGAAAACTGAATAGAATAAATACAACAATGATTCAAATAAAAAATGGTTGCTAATGTTGTTGGTTTCAACAATTTCTTTTAGACATGAACAACAACAAAAAGAGAGGCATCTAAAAAAAAAAATATTTTGTTACATTTGAATTTATACTCGTATTTATATGTATTTGTAAATGTTTTGTCTTCTGTCTTCTTAAAATGACTGCAATACACCATTGCCAACTGATATACATAAATCGAGGCATTTTTCAAAACACTTCTGTTTTGTCGAAATCATGGATACACTAGAAAAAAACTAGACAAAGTTGTGGCACGTCATAGTGTTCCGTTATCATTTGACTACCTTGAAACACTATCAAAAGCATTGCATCGTTTCAATTCAATCTGATTCTGGTACCTTCTTTAAAACTTGCATTTACATTAATCAAGAGTGAGGGAGTCTAACTTTGACAGAAATTCCGCCTGTAATAGTAGCAGTTTACCTACTTAGTGTTTGCAAAACTACCGATCTGGCAAGGCTGTTAGCTGTCATTTAGTAAAAGGGATGGTTAAAGAACCACAGAACGCGGAAAAGTCGATAAAAGTCAACACAAAAGTTTTGATTTAAATGTGATCACTTTTCGAGGATTACTGGGTGACTATGTTCGTCGACCAACTGTGTAAGGAATAGACACGATTATAAAGAAATTAAGAGTATAAGATCAAAAGACTTATAAGTGATAATGGACAAGCGTTTGTAACCCAAAAATTTGCTGTTTGGTGAGCATCATTGTCTGAAAGTATCATTGGGCCCATTACCGTTAATTCATACTGCTAAAGCATGACCTACAATTAAAGATTGAGAATTGCGTTGTAGCCATAGTCTAGTAGGTAATTTGTGGGTGTATTAGACGTTAGGCCATGGTTCAAATCCCAGTACTGACAAATCGAACAAAAAGAAATATGAAAAAAATATTTCTTCGGCGACTTCCTCTCAGCACGCTTGCCATCAAAAGTTTCTCAAAATTCTGTAGCTCGAAGTCGACTTTAATGTGTAGGTCCTGCCACTCATGCATAAAATTAACGCATACAACATATGGGTGGTGCGAAAAAATAGGTCGTAATCCTGACTAAAGGGTTGTAATGACCGTTTACGTATATAGAACTGAATAATAATATACAACTAGACGGTGCTACGAGCCACAGCCACATAACATAACTAATTTTGGTTTTATTGTATTCGTAGTTTGATGTCATCAATTGACTTTACATTAAGGTCATGAGAGTTGGCATAATAGTTTTTTTTTTTGGGACTATGTTAAATTCCATGTCTATGCGAATAACCGGCTAATGTTGAAGCATTTGAACATATGAAATACCGCCCCGGTGAACATGTAAAAATATGGTTTTAATAACTTCTTCTGGAATTTCCCCCTCGCTTTCAGTAATTTCTACGCCTGCAGAGCAGCTATAAGAACAGCATAGTGTCTTAGCACACATTATTTTTTGTGCCTATTTGTGTTTGATACTTTTACATGGGGCCTCGGTAGTATTGTCGACATCTCTTAAAAAGCCTTTAAAAAATTTGCATAGAAAGTTTTCAAATCATCTGCTAGTTTTTACGAAAGTAAGTGGAAACTTTAACTTGAATATCGAAATAGGCCAGTTTTCCAAAATTATGGATCAGAGATAGGCTGAACACAGTAGTACATATGCCAATAATTTCATATTGGCAGACAATTACTTCTTACCTACCAGCTCCCTCTTTCGAACCTGATTGCTCCATGCAAAAAGATAAAGAATGGATCATAATCGAAATTTGCCGCCAAAAGTTGATTTTATTTAAGTTTCCTTACTATTTTTAAGACTGTGAACTGGCTAAAGCCTTATCAACAATACAGAGAGGATACCTCTGAAGACCGTACAAAGAACCTAAAGGACATATATGTTGAACAAAAAGGCCTGGCACCTCCAAATGAGATACAAAGCATTATTGCATGTGTGTGAACCCGGTCTAATATCACAAGAAAATCCTCTGGAGAAAATCCTATATTGAATATTTATTGATAAATTGAACAGATCTAGTGTACATTGTTGTGAAAAGAGCTAGGAATTCTCTAGATTTTGTAATTAGTTTTTAATACGTATGATGAAATTACAAGACCACTCGAAAGCTAGCAAAAAGGATTATACACAATAAAAGAAATTCGTTTAGAAATTTTAAAAAAATGACTCCAATAAATGCGAACAAGAAACAGTGTGGCTCTTACAAAATGAATGTTGGTACAAGGTTTATATTTTCTTTGTAAATTCATTTACATTCCCACACCGCTCTCTTAAATATAAACGAGAGAGAGAGAGAGAGAAAAAAATATTGCATACGAGATCAACACAAAATGTTTTCAAATAAAAAATAAACTGTGTGTGGGTATTTTGTAACATTTGTATCAACGAATTTAACTGAATGATGTATGATAGTGTATGTGTATGTTCTCTTTCACATACGTACATACATACATACATGTGGTGTAAACGTAGGTCTTCTCTCGTTATAACCTCAGTGAACATTTATACAATTTAATATGAACATTTTTTGGTGTGTGTGTTTATAAAACGAATGGGAGTTTAAAGAGCAAAGAGGGAGAGTGGGAAAGAAGTGAGTCACAAGAGAATTTGGTGTATGAACATGTTTAGACATTATTTACCTTGACTAAACAAGATATTTTTTTATGTTCTCCATCTCTCTTTCCCCTTGCCCCCTACCGCTTCAAATTGGCTTTTTACATCACTTCGTTCTGATTGTATATTCTATGCAGTGGCTGTTGCTGTTGTGTTATACAAATGGAAAGGAAGGAGAGCAGCAAAGGAATTTCCTGCCAATTTCTTTTTTTCTCGCTTGCTCTCTGTCTGTCTCTCTCTCTCTCCCTCTCTCTCTCTTTGTAATTGTATGTGTGTAAGAGCACATGTGTATGTTTATAAATTTCAAAGGATTGGCATTCGCTCTACTACTTCTCTTTATTTATATCGTATGTGTGTGTGTGTATGTATGGGTTGTGTGTGTGTTTGTTTATGTTGATTTAACTTTATGAAACATGCAAGAATGCTAAAGGAATTCTTTGATTGGGTCGATTATAAAATACCCCTTTTGATAACGGAATAACTGAATAACTTACTTCATCCGCACACACACACACACACATATACAAGCAACTGCATTGTTAGCCTTTAAGTATGCAGTGGCTTTCAACACAATTGTTATAAAGCCCTGATAAATTAAAAAATCAAAAGGTTTTCAAATATTCCTCAATTTTAAGCGGATTTAAGATGACGTTGACAGTTAGCCGAACTCAGAATACCTTTTCATTTGAATGTAGCGCATTATGGCTGCTTTCTTGCTTGTCAAAATGGTTTAACTGAGACTCAAGGTATTGTGTGTTTGTAAGGAAATCATTGTAAATGTTTAAAGAAATAAATAAATCAGGATTTGAATACACAGGTGTTGTAAGTCTAATTGAGCTGATTATAAATGGAATTCTTAAAAAAGAATTTTCTTAAGCCATTATGTCTGTCTGTTAGAATGAAATTTTCACTTCAAAACTTATACACCCGACATAAATGTCTGTAAAAAAGGTACATATAAAGAAGGGAAATATGTCTGATTTTTTGATTGGAAAACCAAACATAGACATCTTTAAACACAATCAAGTTGTGCAAGGGCATTTATGTATGTCAATAGGCAGCTTTCAACAATGGACAGAAACCATTAGCATAGTACCAGTGTGTGGTATACTGCCCTTTGTTAAAATTAGGCACTGTTGGGCAATTCTGTCACAAGCGTATATTCACAACGAATTATGTCTCAATAGCAGTACAGCATTTATTTCTGAAATGTGCGAAAATGTCTAAATGTTAAAGAAACTAAACGAATGACAAAGAGTTCCAAAGGTTAACAAAGTGTTAGACTTTAGGCGCTACAAATAGTGCAACTGACCAACTTTAAATGCAAAAATACAAGGAGAAAAGATATGAAAGTTACACCAGAAAACTTTATTCATTCATATTGGATGTGCATATTGTCACTCTGATTTAATTTTGTTTTTCTCTCACTCTTCATACAGATAAAAAATAATTCACACTGATTGCTGTTATTGTTGTTTTTGTTATCTTATTGAATAACAATTAATTACACAAACCACCTGTGCGTATCAGAAGTGTCCTACTTTTTAACACACCCGCCTCTTCTATCTTTTTCTCTCGTTCACACATCCTCACATTGTAAATGTTTTTTAACAGAGTTTTCGTGCAGCATCTGATTGCAGCATTAATCATATGCAGTTTTTTGTGTTAGCCAATGACTTTTTTTTATTTTTTTGTTGAGGATAGAGTGCGAGAGGTGTCACTGCTATAATAACGAATTGTATTGAGAATTAAAATATAAGGGGGTTGTCCAGGTTTCAGAAGCCAAACCTTCATAAAGTGAGCTGTGTTATGTGGATCGTAGAACTGTCACTTATCGTCCAGTTCGCAATCTTCATTTGCAGACCAAAAAAAGTCGACTGACATACCATTGCCAGAGCAGACTGAATTTACGATAACGATTCTTCCAGAGCCATTTTCACAAATATAATACGGCTAAATGACATCTACAAACCATAAGTCACTTTTTCTGAATGCAACAGCTTTTTCTCAATTATTTCTGGGATTTACAACAACATCTACATGACGGACAATTTTTGTTTTATCGCTGCAGAAAATTTGACTATGCCTTATGCGACGTAACCACATTTGCAAGGATTCCAATGTATTCAACTTTCTTTGTAGACTTACCAATTCCTTGCATAGTAGATCGATTATTATTAGGACCATAACCATTGCGTTATGCAAAAACTTGATGATTTTTAGGTACTAATCATCATTTTACAATAAAAACATTTTATTTTTTTTTTAATTAAGGGGTGTGTCCTCCTTCCCCCTTAGAGTAAAAGTTAGGCTTCATAAACCGAGGCCACACAATAACTATAGGAAAACATCTGAATTCAAAAACATATCTTACGACTGCATTAAGCCTTTTGGGGGAAAGTTCAATCAGAGATGATGGGAAATAAGAAGCCTTCATGGCAAGAACCGGGCACATGAGACGACTGATAGCCTCTTCCTGTTGCTCCGATCCACATCTCCTGCAGAATTCGCTCGGGAAAGTACATATTCTATCAGCATGGCTTCGAAAAAGGCAGAATACAGTGCGAATCGCAATAGTGTGATATATAGATATGCGATTTAAGTTAAGGAGACAATCAGTACTCTGCTTATCCATATTAGTGCAGCGGAAGCTAAACGACATTGCAATGAATCTCCATGCTGTCAACAAAGTTGAGCCTCCCAGCGAAATAATCAAAAAATATTGAGGCAATAGGAACACGTATGCCCTGCAATATGCTGGAGATTATAATCCACGACCAGTTTATCAGCAATGCAAACTTCCAATACCCTGACACCCATATAAGAGTTACTTATGAAGGATTTAAAATTTTCCTAAGAAATCCGTAACATTCATTGACAGGGACATAAGTGAGGAATTTAATCACGTGTAAAATACTTCAGGAAAAATCCCATTACAAAATCAAAACTGTGTCGCTTTTAATATGGCCATGTTATCAGCATTCCTTAAAAATCTTATTTTTATGGAATACTTCATACAATCAGGTATCACCTGTCTAATGTTGGTTGGTTGCCATTTGTAGTTTTTTTTTTCATACCAGCCATTAATTTGAATTCGGCAAAAAACCTTCATGTCGATAGCACTACACAGTTAAACTATACACACGATAATTGAAAACACTTCCTTCCGTTAATTCTCTTTCATATGCTCTCTCTCTATCTCATTTGCTCTTCCTATATATTGAACTCTCTTCCTTCATGCTTTTATTGCAATTGCTCACAGCATGTTGCTTTGATTTTAATCTTGCATGCACTGTATGTAGGTATGTATATATGAATGTAAAGTATGTGAGTGTGTAAGTGTTTTATTATGACGTTTTTTTTTTGCTTTTTAATTCTATTGAAATCAATTCAATTTTTTCAATTGTTCTTTTCTCTGTGTTTGTCCGTGTAAATGTTAGTTGTTGTTATTGTATATATTGGTGTAGTTGTTGTTTTTTTTTTCTTTTATATTTAAAATAAATTATAATTCAACCAGAAATAAAATTAATAAATATTTATCGTTGGATAGTAGAAACAAACGGAAATACAAACACAATTTTTTTTTAAACAGTCATGATGAAATAAATAACACACATTTAATAAAAACACCACAGAAAGTAAATTATTTTTAAAGTAGAAAAGTAAAATTATTTTCAAAGTATTTTCGTTTTTTTTCAATTTTTTTTTTAAGTATACCATGTTGTATCATTTATGCTAAATTTTAATCACATTTAAATGTAAATTCAATAGTTAAGCACTTCAATAAACCAACGGCTTATCAATGAGGCCAAAAGGGATTTAATTTATTTACAAAAACAAAAAATATTTCCTCTCAAACAATTACAACTAAATGACAAATAAATACTGGAAAAAACTACAGAAAAAACAACAGGATATGAATTAATTATTACTAGAGTTAATCAAAAAAATCTGAACAATAATAATAAAATAAAATAATTAAACAAACAAATAAATTAATAAATTAAATAAATCAGAAAAAATAATAATAAAATAATAATAATAAAACGATTTTCCTATTGTATTAAGAGAAAATAATGTGTGACACCAAAAGAAAGAAATATTAATTCTATCATTGTGTACAGATAACTTCTGCAATTATTAGCACACATTATTGTAAGAGCAAATGGTTTAGACTACTTAAAAGTCGCCGTAGTCTAGTAGGTAGTGTGTTGGCTTATTATAAGTGAGGCCACGGTTCAAACCACAGGTCAGACATCAAAACGAAATATGAAAAAATATTTTTTTGGCGACTTCCATCAGCAGATTTCTGTCAAAAACTCTCAGAGTAAATAAAATTGCCAAGAAAGATTTCCCAAAAATCTGTCGATCGGATTCGGCTTTAAAATGTATGTACCGCCACTCATGTTTAAAATCAACACACACAAAATAAGTGGTGTGTGATGCTAGGTCGTAATCCTGACTGAAGGCTTGGTATGACCAATTATGTATGGTTTAGACTACACAGATAGGTAAAATCTTGCACTAAGAAACTTTTGGCAGTATTGTTATTACTTAACTCAGTGCTATTTAAGAGCACTTCGATAAAAGCGCAGTACTCACACCAAAAAATTATAAACGAAAACCAGGCTACAGAAAAGTTGAAAATTCTGGAGGATCTCTTTACTGTACGGATTTCTTGAGTCTCTTAATGAGCAATTGTCCAAAATGTCAATAAAATAAATTAAACCTTTGAGATTAACACAACTGATTAATTACCCGAAACTAAAACTACAATACTTGGAGTCATTTGACTTTCGAAAGGGTTGTGGTACAGATGAAGCAGTAGTGAATGTGGTCAATTATAGTATATATGTGATGGTTTGGACAGGGGCTTCAATGGTGTTGCTGGTATTTTGTATGACTTTTATAAAGCATTTGATCTCGTAAATCACTCAATTCTGATTGAAAAACTAAACTTTTATGGTGTAAGAGGAAGAGAACTGGAATTTTTCCGAAATTATTTGGATAATCGCATGCAGTATGTGCAGATTAACGAAGGTATAAGTTCAATGGTTACTGTTAGACACGGAGTTCCACAGGGAAGTGTGTTGTGGTCCTTTACTATTTAATATTTATGTTAATGTAATCAATAACTTGGGATTGTATGGGAAGATTGTAATGTATGCTGATGATTTATGTCTACTTTATCCCTATAAGGAAAATTTAGTTTTTAAAACATTTGGAGAAAGAGATGCATCACTAATAGCTGAATTTTCAAGAATAAATAAATTAGTGTTAAATCACAATAAAACAAAACTAGGACGTTTTAGACCTCAACCTAGTCGACTATATGGAGAGGATCCATTGCTTATAGATGGTGAAGAAATTAAAGAAGAAGATTCAACA
This sequence comes from Sarcophaga variegata, assembly GCA_932273835.1. Lineage (NCBI taxonomy): Eukaryota > Metazoa > Arthropoda > Insecta > Diptera > Sarcophagidae > Sarcophaga > Sarcophaga variegata. The sequence continues at coordinate 86,431,709 of OW026362.1, read as the reverse complement.
AAATACTTAGGAATTATTTTGCAAAATAACTTAACCTGGCAAAATTAAAACAAATATATTCGGTCAAAAATATCTCCTGGACTCGGTGTTTTATTCAAACTAAGATATAAACATGATGAAAAAACTAAATATTTAATTTTTCAGGCTCTTATTCAAAGCCACCTTAATTACATTACAGTTATGTATCACTTTAAAAGAAATGCTGATCTTAAAGTCTACAAGTTATACAAAATAAATCACCGAAAGCTGTATTTACTTACAGCCATTATACCCTACTTTGCTGCTTTATAAGGATATTGCCAAAAATGTTTTACCAATATACGGTATTTACAAACTACAATTATTGATATATATTTACGAAACCATACATAAAATTGGACATAATACGATCAGTTTCTCTATCAACCAAATAAACTATAATACAATACACAATACCAATTTAAGGGTTCCTAGATGTCGTCTAGAAATCACAAAACAAAGAATAGAATATGTTGGTAGTTTAGAATGTAATGATTTGCCTCAACCTCTAAAAAATTGTACATCAATATCGCTGTTTAAAAAAAATTCAAAGAATTTTATCTAAATAATATTGAAGTAATTCTAATTAAATAAGTTCTTCCAACTGAGCAGGCGAATGATCCATTGTAGGAGGTTCTAGGATATGCACGATGAATCGAAGGAAGATCTTTTTTTCCCTTCATATGAGAGGAACTACAGATCGTCCAGATAATGTGCCATCAAACAAAAATGGTACTATCCAAACGGTACAATATCTGGAAATATGTCAGCTGAAGTAGTAGGACTTTAATGTAGGTTTTAAAGGGGTTTGGCAACAAGACACCTATCGTGCCTTTACTCGTATTGTGGCTATTTTTCTTCAAACTATGTAACTGTTTGACGATAAACTCCTAATGATGAAACAAAGTTATCTTGAAATTGTTACAGATTCTTGTCGAGCAATACCTTCAATTTACTTTACTTACTTACAACGAAGCAATTCAGAGCAGATTGCTTCACTAAGAGCAGCATTTCTGAACGCATTTTGAAGTTTTAGTTGTCATCCTGCAGCCATTAACTTCGAAAGAAAACCTAAACTTCATTCAAACATTTCTGTACAACCAGAAGTGCATGTCACTCTAAAACAATCTCTATCTTCTTTGACTGATCAGATCAAATCAGATACCTTTCCATTGCGACTTTTAACTCTAAACTGATTGCTTTGATATATTATCGCATTCATTTTGTGTCCGCCTGATGGGAGTTCCTGGTTCCTAATGGTAAAGCCGGGGTAATTGTGTAGGCCGATAAACCATAAGAGCTAACGCAGGTACACTCCTATCAAATACTACTTACGAGGTACAACGCTTAGCTTCGCTAAACTATCCATCAGGCAAGGACCTGGAGGTATCTTCCTTTATTGCCGCAGGTGGTGACATCTCTCTCACTGTATTCTCATGCGTTACTGCATGACTAGGGTCTTCGTCTCTGGGATATACAATGGGCCGTTAAGTGATTATCAGTGAGCTCGTGAGTTTCCTCACAGTTTCGTTGTCGTTGTTGAAATAATTTGACAGAAATTAAAAGAAAAACTTAATGTTTTCCGTTTATCTTATAATCAAATAATGTCTTGGCTTTTAGCCACTCTCGAACCATCCTTCCTCTCCGTTTATTGGCATTTTCTATGAATTTTTATTTTTTTGGGATAAATATGTCAATAAGTCTACTTCAATAAAGGAAAAGTCCTGTTGTTGTTATTATTGTCACTGATGTTGTTGTTGTTACAGTAGTAGTGATGTCATTGTCTTTTAGACAACAATGAATGACAACAACAATAAGTTTTTCTACTACTAATTTTCAATTTTTTTTTTCAGTTTTTTTCACATTTTCGAACATTTTATCAGACTGTCAATAGAAACTTCATGTCAATAGACTTTTAAACTCGTAAAAATACATTTTGTTGTCACATACCATGTTGAACATGGATGGCTCAAAATGATAACATACACACAGACACGCACATGTACAAGCACAGGCACACATACACACACGAAAGGAAGAAAAGTGATTTAGAGAGGGACAGAGGGAAAAAAAGAGTATAGACGCGTGGATATGTGTCAATCAGGTTCAATAGAATACATTGCGCTACACAACTCGCTTTTAGCTGTACAATAACAGACAACAACAACAAAAATGGGGGAAAATATTTTTTTAGGGAAAGAAAATTTTCCCATTTTTTATTTTTTTTATTTGACAATCTTTTATTTTCGTTTAATGGATTCTGTTGTTGATATAAAATGTTGCTACAAAAATACGTGTTGTTTTCTTTAAAGGCAACGACTAAAAGGATAAAATCATACAAGACGAGTACAACAATAGCAACAGCAATAAGTCATAGCAACAAAACATGTACTGTAATAAAATAAAATTGAATAGAAAACTAAAGTTTAAAGATAATTGAAGTTGCTTCCTGATACCGGAATATTGGAATAGTGACCGTGCTTTTCTCTCTATTTTCCCTCATTTTTATAGACAGACAAATTGAGGAGTAACAAAACCAAAAGAGTTTCTGTTTAAGTGTACATGTGTGATGAATGTATGTATTTAAGTAACAAAATCAATAGAAAAATTAAATTAAAAACAAACACAAAAAAACGTTTCCAATAAACAAAGTCCCCTAGCACCATTGTCAGTGTTTTATAATACACAACCCCATAACAATATTTGAAAACAAAATTTAAACAAAGAATTGAAAAAAGAAGCAGAAAACATTGGCTTTAAAGTAAACCTAACCTATGTCTGATAAGATTAGGTGGCGGGCTCTCCCTGAATGATAAGGTCTCCCTTAGACCTTGATGAACATTTAAACATTGCCTATCGGAATACAACTCCACCCCAAAATGTATCTCGCAACCATTGTTACATTTAAAGATGACAGAAAATAAGATGTCTAGAACATCTGCCTCCTTATGGCATAAGCTGAGTATTGACATATGACGTCCCGTATAGTCTCGTCTTTCACCACAGATCGATAACTCCTCTAGAAATCATTTCAGTGTATGCCACAATTATCGACTGTCTTCGAGAAGGACAAAAGCTCGATTACGGCCATGCGATTTAAGGAAATACGACATTCAGGTCCTGTCATTCGATTGAAGGAAAGAAGTCCCGCAAGGCTTAGCAATCCGTCACGTACCCTCCTCCTCTGCTGGCAACGATGTTTAGCCTTCTGCCGATAAAAACCAGAACATCTATGCCCTGTAACCTGGCGAAGAATCAGTGATCAGGAAAGTTTGATATCACAACACTTAATATATGTATACTCTACAGTCCACTCTGTCTATCATATTGGAGTTATCGGTCTGCAAATCAAAGCATAGCACCCGCCGGATTATCAGACTATAACTTAATAGTTGAAACATAAAATAAAAATTCTTTGCCACAAAACTATATAAAATCATATGGTCAACCCGAATGTGCCTATGAATTCCCATATACAGTACAGGTTTGTTTACGATATAACTGTATTGAGCTCTATTATCACCATCTCAGTTCACTGCTTTAATATAAGATCACAGAGAAGCAAATTACGTGTAGCAAAAACTGAAGACCGAAGGAATGGTAACTGCCTACGTACTCTGTTTACCAGTTTGCAATAGATTTTGTATTTGAACACCTTCCGTTAAACGTGATCAAGGCAAAGGAGGTTTGTCTCCAACAAGGATAGATAGGGTCAGAGTGTGAGTAGCTCGCAGTGTAAAATTTTGCTTTCACATGACGGAGGCATACTAGTTAGTATGGCTTACAAATGCTCAGAAAATAAGTCAACATTAACGAATAGCGGTTTATTCAACGATACAATGAAAGCATTTTTAGCAAGATCATAAAAGATACAAAAGACAAAAATAACAACAATAAACCAACAATAAAATTCTAAAAGTTGACAGATCGAAAGTACATGACTAATATATACAGCGATAAGTAATGCTGGCAGTAAGTTGCTATAGAAATCACGTATAATAATGCACACCAAAGTCCTCTATTCGAGAACAGTAATTTCGGATTTCAAATAAGTTTTTTCTGTATTAAAAATCATTGCTTTATTAAAACATTTCAACCAAAACAATTAACAGAAATAATTGGCCTTTTTTATGACAAAAAAATTCATTTAAAAAAGCCAATTTTACATGTTTAATCCCAAGCTAATGTGTTCAGATAAATAAAAAGCAAAATTATTTTCACATTTTTTCGTTTCTATAGGTTTTAATTTTGTTGGCTTGTAATACAATTTCCAGTCAAATTAATTCGGAAAAAAGCATTTGAAAGGAACTACATACACTACACAGTGTACACGTACTCTCCCCCCGTACGTATGATTAATAACGTTAAAGCCAATGGCACACTTATACGTAGAGAAGTGCGATTAAAATTCAACATCAATTGCACCACGCGCACACACTTTAAATTATTCATGGCTGAGGTGTAGAGTTTTATAATCTCTCTTTCTTTCTCCCCCTTATTTTTTTTAACGAGTGATACTCGTTTATTTTTTCTATTTTTTTATTTTTTTAATTGCAAATGCAATAAAATACGTACTTAACCTGAAGTGCATGTGTGACCAGTGACCAGCCATTAAAATGGAAAATGTGAGAAATAAAAAACAAAAAGGGGGAGGAAAGGAGAGAGAACGAATAAAAACGAACAGAAATTAAATGTATATTGAAGCCATTAGAGTTAAAATGTTTAAAGCCACAATAAAACCAACGCGTTGTAAGAGAGTTGGAAAAAACATTCCAAAGAAATGAAACATAAATTGGAATGACTACAGGAGTGGAAGGAACATTTTTAAACACCATGTCTTATTTTTCTTCTCCCGTGTTGCAAAACTAATGTGCTCTCGAAAAAAATTAAAAAAAAACAAAGTAACAGCAGCAGGGAAATACTCTCTCCCTGTTTGAGGAATTTAGCCACTTGAGTTAATAGACGAGGTTGTTATTGTTGCTATTACTATGCTTTTTCTTTTGCAACGGACTTGTTTGTTTTGTTTACCTTTTATTGTTGTTGTTGTTGTTTTTTAATACATTTGCAAAGCCAAAGATGTTAAAACACACCATGAAACAATTTTATTGCTTTGAATTTTATTGTTGTTTTACGTTGGCAAAAAAATAACAGTGAATGGTGAATAAAACAAAAGCAAAATGCGTTTGTTTGAGAGTGTAAGTATGGTAGAAAGAAATAAAGAGAATAATGGCTTTATGCACAGCTATACCAGACGAAGGAGTAAATGGCGAGATCACAAGCACTAGCACAATAAGATTTACAGTTTATTTCTACTTCTAGTGCAAGTTCATATTGTTCTTTCTGTGTCTTGTTTTGTCTTGTTTTTTGGCTCTTTCCGTGATTTATAACAATTGTTTTGAATATGGTCCGCCGTTAGATGGTACAAAACTACATACATATGTACACTCAAGCACTGTCTGTGTGTGTAGGCATATTGTATGCAATGACCTCTGCCACAAAATTGTTTGAAAAATTATTGCATCACTGCATGTAATGTTCGTGGTGGTAATGGTGGGTATATTTTGCTGTTGATTTTGTAGTTGTATAAGCCGATGTTTGTGACATTTTAAACAACAATAAGGTATAGTAAAATGAAATCCAATATTTCTCCTATTTACAGGAATTGATTACACTATAGCTACTATTTTACAGCCCACGGCTACTGTACGACAAATGCAAACGAGTTCTGCTAATTATTACAGTCATCATGAATAATATTAACTTTCGTATTCATTTCTTAATAAGAATTAGTTTTTTTTTAACGAATCAACTAAAACATTGTATAGCAATGCAACGTTGTGATTTGATTACCTTTTATATAGGTTTCGTAGCTCCCATCTACAGTCATAGACAATCGTTTGACCGCACTTAATTTGTTGTTCTGAATTTTTTACTTATATTATGAAGTTTTTTTTTATTAAAAAAACAAATTACACTCCTTAGTCTAACGACATTTAACAATAAATATTCATTGCTGTGCTATTTTTTGATAAGAAATTCCTTTGACCGCAGTAAACAAAAAGGTTATAAATTTCTGCAACTTGACGTTCAAACCAGTGTTTCGCTAATTTTTTTTGAATTTGTTTGTTGTTATTTTTTCAACTAAAAATTTTAATGATAAATTCGCTATCCACGATATTTTCCAACAAGATAACACGACATTAGATGTTACTTTGAAAAGTAAAGACTTGTTTTCTTTCAAAAGTATTGATTCAAATTTTATTTAATATTTTTAAGACAATAAATAAAACAACTGCGATCAAACGAATGTCTATGACTGTATAATGCTATCGTTATTGTTTTTGTTAAACCCCATCGCTAAAAATACATAAATATATACACACACACACCTACAGAAATGTAAAGGTATGCGGACAAATACACCCGCTTTTTAACATTCTCACATCCTCACACAAACACACACACATACATGCTGCCAAAATATATTTAACAACCTCTAGGATTTATGGTGACATTTTAACTTTATTGTTTATTTCATTCGGCTAAAAAGTCTTTTAACCATTATTTTTACCGTTTCTTTTTCTCTCTCTCTCACACACACACTCTCTTTTATTTTTATTTTCCATGCCACATGTTAAAGCAAGCAGAGAAAAATAACAAAAAGAAAAGAAATGTTTTTGAAACCGTTTTAATATATTTAAGCCGCCAAAACAAAGAAAACAAAAATAACAAGGGAGAGGGAAATTTCTGTTTTCTTTTTTCCTTTCATTGCGTTTTTTACTGGCTGTCTATTACTAGGTTCCGAGCATTTACGCGTATAAAGTGCTTCAACATTTAATAGAGTGCATATGTGTAGCAGTGTGTGTAAACATTTTAGTGAGAGAAAAAAATAAAAGGAGCAGCATTGCAATTTATTTCACGAAATGGAAGTAAATTCGTGTAACACATGTTCTATTTTCTAAAGAAAAAAGCAACAAAAAATAAACGCATTTCCGTTTGAAAACAATTGCAAACCAACCGGGGGAAAACTATTACCAAAAATGCTTACTCGAATTGAAGTGCACTCTGAGCATATTTTTCCTGCATTTTTTCAGCATATTTTTGCTAGAAAGATCAAGGACAGTGGTTTAAATTCTTTGGTACTTAGGACTCCAAAAATATTTAAAAAAAATTAATAATTAAGTTAAAGTTAAAAGTTAAAGTTAAAAAAGTTCATAATCGTGCAGTTTAATAAACTCAATGGAAGCGAATATCAGAAGAGGCCTATTAAGTTATGTAACGTTCTGAGGATATACAAAAAAAGTGTTACGAAAATGGAAAAATCTAGTTGGTGTGTTTTGGTGTTTTGCTTTTACATCGGTAAATATTAAAATTATAAACAAAACTAAAAAAAAAAACAAGTAAACAGAAATATACCAATAAAACACCAACAAGTAAACAAAAATGGAACAACAAGCATTATAAGAATAAATGTAAACTAAATACACAAACAACAATAATGAAACAACGATGTTCACATTTCTCGAGAAGTCGAAGCCGCGAATATTCGCCTTCAAGAAGATTCCTAAAGACTTCACTCTGCCGTATAAAAGGCAAGGTAAAGCGGGCAACGAAGCTAGTAAACGTTCAGTGAGCCTTGTGTGAAGACACGGTGTGTCTGAAAAGAGTAAACGTGGTTTGAAGATCTCCGTTACAAAGATCTGCCGAACAATTATCTAATAATTGTTATTGTTTATGCAAAGGGTGTAAGCAAAGGAATAACAAACAAAGCAGTTGTTCTTGTTTACATCAAGTTGTGTACAGTGGCACACAGAATTGTGCGAACAATAAAGAATTTAATTAAAACTAAACATAAATTAATTTTTATTTCATTTGTAATCTACGAGCTCACATTTGAAACATTTTTAAAAGGTAAACATGTAACAATACAAACGATTAAGCATTCATTTGTCACAGTTTGATTTCCCAACAGTTGATTTCTTTAATTCCCTAAAACCTTTAAAATTGATCTGAGTAAACAGCTATTTTCGACAGTGTTATCGAGTTTCAATGAGATAGAAAGATTACTAGTACCACATAACGGAATGTATCAATATTGCGATAGATTTTGCAAACCTCGAAACTCTATTAAGCAAAGTATAAATTTTATTCCTAGCCCACACCGAGACAAGAAATTTTCTGATAAATTTTGAAACACTCGCCAGACTCAACAGACTAGTGTTAGAGGTACATAAAGAGAGTGCACTGAAAAATTTGAGTTTACTTCGAATTTCATATCTTTTAGTACGTTACTTTGCTTGTAAATCCTCTTTCTCAGTAAGCACGTATGAAGTTCCATTTTCAATACAAATTTGGGTTTTTGGAAATGGGCATCACCAAACAGGAATAGCTCGCGTAAATGAATAATTGAAATTTTCAATAAAAATCCATTTCGTTCACAGAAACCAAAGGTTAAGCTTCTAGGTTTTACTCAAAAAGAGCTTTTGAAGTAGTAGAAGAAAGAGAAAGTTTGTGAACTCCAGGAGAGGAGTAAAATAATAAGGATTCTTTTAAATTACTTTAATCACACAACTCCATAATAAAATAGGGAATATTGCGTGACTTTTGTTAGAAAAAAAAGTTGACCTTTACATTTACATTTAAGGTACAAAATGTACTAAACAGATGTGCAATCCTTTAGCCGGGATTACAACCTAGTTTTTCATCTCACTCATGTTAGGTGGTTGGGTAATTTTATCGATGAATGGTGGGACAAACTGTTTATTGACGACTCTGAACGACCGATTTTAGAAACTCTTCATGGCAATTTTATTTGCTTTGAGAGTTTTTGCCAGAAGACTGTTGGAAGGAACTCACTGAAGAAATTTTTTTCCGAGATGTTTAAGCTACTATTTGAACCAGAAAACTCGTCTAGTAAGCGAACACACTACCTAGTAGCCAAAGGTGACACAAAAACGCTGAAGTTTGCAAAAGGATTTCTTATAAAAAATGATTACGAGATAGTTCAACCTATCTGTTTGCCGATATGCGTCGCTTTCGTATATTAAGGCAACATTTCGTGTGAAAAAAATTTAGGCACCCTAAAAACCACAATAAAAGCCCCAATAAATCATAAAAGCCCCAATAATCATAAAAAAAATTGTTAGGACCTATTAAAAACTTAATAGTATTGTACCTTTTCATGCAAACAATACATACATACATAATTGGCCATTCTCTCACACCACTTATGTTGTTTGTGTTAATTTTATACAAGAGTGGCGTCACCTAGAGTTTAAAATCGACTTAGAACGGGGGAATTTTGTGAAACTTTTAATGGGAATTTTTATTTACGTTCGGTGTTTTTTGGTAGAAATCTTCTGAGAGGAAGTCGCTGCAAAAATATTTTTCATATTTCATTTTGCTGGAGATGCCTGATCTGGGGATTGATCAGTACCCTCACGTCTAATAAGCCAACACACTACCTACTAGATCAGCGGCGGCATCGTGCAAACAATACTTTCCGTAATTTATGTCAGAATTGAAATCAGGTTTAGTTAGTTTTCTAAAGTGAAATGTATATGCAAATTTTTTCGTCCTCACTCCTGATATAGCTCATGTTCTGAGTTGGAAATGATGATTGAGTTTCAAAGAACAAGATTAAAGTCATAAATTTAGTGATGAGGTTGCTATTGCACTATAAGACATTGTATTAGAATTTTCGAAAAACACACAGACAATACCTGATCATATTATGGCCTACAGACCTAGTGTATGCCAATACTATCATATTGATAAACTTAATCTATGGCTATTTCAGATACCAGGGTAACGTTGAAAACAGCGACAATGTTAACGGAAAGACTTAAAAACAAATATCCTATGAAAAAATTTACCTTGAAATGAATGAATGTTTGATTATGAACGCATGTGTTTGGATTACAAAATTACCTGCAAAGAGAAAGAAAAATTATTTGTATTATTAACGGCTATGATTAAATGATTTAAAATTAAATGAAAGAGAAAACTATAGTTCAATGACTGACTGTCAAGACCGGTTAATCCGAACTTGTCAGTCAACTTTATGTGGTATTGATTCTAGCACAGCTGCCACTCACTTCCATGCTATCCCCCACTTCAATTGATGAAATCACTGCAGTTTTGCCTATTCTACTGTATTCAGTAGAGGCATAATTTAAGAATTTTGATAACAAAAAAAAAGGAAAAAACCACTCGTAAATGTAAGGGAATACTCTATATTCGCAAGCACTTTAACAAGCATGAGAGACACATGTCATTTAAATGTCTCCAGATTGTTTTTTTTTTGCAATTTGACATATTTTTTTTGTTTTTTTTTAATAGGCCTCAAACTACAAAACTTACACAACCACAGTGCATTAGAATGAAGAAAAAAAAAATCATGTTAAAAAACGAAAAAAATGTCGAAAAGTTTTTTAAAACATTGAATTACGACATCATTCAACTTTTCATGCCATGCCCAATGCCATATCATACCATACCATTTACTTGTTTCTCTTGACAATTTTTCTCCAGAATAAATTTCTTTTTTTCTCAAAATTTTTTTTTATTTTTTGAATGAACGAATCAAGTATGCATTACACATTTGGTTTTTCCGGGTATAAAAAAAGTTTTTTTTTCAACCTGTCTTTTGCTCTTCCACTCCAGTGTTCTTATTATTTTTTTCAACTAAAAGTGTCACTTTGAGTTTTCCAGGATTTTAAAGGAAAGAAGTAAAAAATTTGTGAAATTATTTTTGCCATATTTTTACTCTGCTGTTTAGCTCTGGTGGAGAAGATGGTAATGCTCTTGTCTAACTAATAAAACTGATTTGATTTAACATTTAAAAAAAAAAAACTACACACATATACATGCTTACACATACATGTTTAGAGTCGTTAAAGTGAAAACTTTTTCCTGATAACATTGTAGTGGTATGAGCATTGTTTTCTCCTTTTTTTTTGCTCTTCTTTACTCTGATTGACTTATTTTCTACCTTGTCAGTTGTAAATCAAAAATAAGTAAAAGAGCACAGGCAAAAGACAAGTGAAATGCAACAACACACACAGGAAGAGAGAAAGAGAGAGAGAGGGCATTAACTACGAGGCAAAGATTTTATTTTATTTTCTTTTTTAAGGGAAAACAAATCTCATTAAAGATTTTAAATACATGCATATGCTGTAGTAATACACACGCACACATGCATAGACGAATACACCTAACGGTAGATACGCTCTGCCATATTAAAGAGAAACACTATACACATAGTGAGTACACGCACCACACATATACACATGAATGTGAATGAAAATAAGTTAATAAGTAAAGCCGAGAGAATATTAAAATTTTGTAAACACTGCCTACACTCTCCTACACGCACACATGCCTGTATAATGCCCACGCATTTATGCATTCCCTCTCTCGCACACAAAAAAAGAACGAAACAAAACGATACGAAACTAGAGAGGAAACTAATATTGTGTAGTTTCCATGTAATATTATGTGTGTCGGTGGTGGTGCTGGTGGTGGTGTTGGTGTTGTTATGGTACAATGTGTGCAGTTGCATACTTGTAGGCGTTTTTTTTTCGTTTTTAATATTTTCATGTGTGGCTTTCAATGTTTTTTGAGGAAATTTAAAGGCAGGTACCAGAAATGCTAACAAGCAGGATTTGCAGCAGCTGCTGCTGTTCCTGTTGCTGTATGTTTAATTAGAAAATTCTGTTCCTAAAACTGTTGTTTGTAGTTTTTGTTTCATTTACAAACTTTTATTTTCTTTTACAGTTTTTTCTTTAGGTTTGTGTAATGAAGAGGACGTTCATTAGTCTGTCTATGTATTCCTTCCTAAAAACCTACATTAAACACAAGAATTAATTCGTAGGCACAGTAAGAGGATTTTAATTTAAGACTGAGAAAATCAATTCAAAGTAAGCTGTGATTAATAGGATTTCCTACAGAGGAAAACTAACTTAAAAGAATAGAATTAGAATTCACAAAAGATGGCGTATTATTTACATATGTAGGTACACAGGGTTTGTGTTATTAATAAGTTATAGAGCAGGTTTTAGAATGATAGCATTATTATCTGCAGTTGCCTGGGAACAAAGGATTGAACAAAAATGCATTGCGTTCCAGCAAAGCAGGTAATTGGTCTGCAGTAGCAGTAAAATATGGTTGCCAAATGCCGTTGTCCACAAACACTGTCCTCTCCGAAAATATATCGAGTTTTTGTATTGATCGTAGTGGTGAGAAACTTTGATCGCAATAGTTGGCATTCTTGACATTCATATGATTTTCGTTATTGGTTGTACTGGCCTCAATTAATATAGGATATCCCTAGAATATGCTCTCCAATCCTATTACTCCGACAAACTACGGAATGTTGTCCTCAGCCTCATTCTCCTCAACGCTTGAAGCGATCCCTATTCTGAAAAAATCTTCTTTAGTCTACAGTACTCGGTCTGACAACCAGACAACCAGCGTTTTATCTGGCTTCACTCAGTCAGTCCTGGGTAGTCTGAAGGAGGACTTAACTCAAATCTCTTCTCATTAAGATTGCTACAAATCCTCTTGGCTTGAAAAGATTATCTGCCTTTCTCTATCTTCCTAGTTTTCGCCGCGTATACTCATCAAAACACCTGTTTCCAATCTGCAGGAGGGTTCTGCTGATATTAGTGGCGTAGAATTTCCCCCCTCCTTATTGCCATGAATTCCGAATTAACGTAGGAGACATCCGAAGCGACTTCATTCCCACTACCTAGCTCATTCAGTTTGTCCAGACAGTCCCGTCCTTTTCTAGAGTGCATCTCACATATGACGAATACTCGGATGGCGGTTTGACTGTCAGATAGTATTGTTATGCACCGTCCAGTTCATGTTGAATTGAAGACATCTTTCAATGTAGTAGACTCCGCCTGAAGGTTACTTACGTGTTTCCCTCGGTTAAAAAATTATGTGTTTTGAAAACAGTGGCTGTTAAGTGTCGACAGGACTACTTTGTGTTGGCCGTTTTAAATTTGCAAACAAAACCCTGCATTTTTAAGTTATATGCCCAATAAAGAGCAAATTTTTTGACAAACGATGTAACACTGAGGGTCTACACTTTATATCTTAATTCTGAAATAAAAGTTTCTTTCTGCTATTCTGCTATACGCAGAAATCTCTCTTCTATATCGCAACCAATATGGCTAGGCAACTACGATTAATCATCATAACCGCATAATTTTATCGAAAATTAAAACCAATTTAAACAAATACAGGGTCAGTCAACTTCGTTGATCTAAAGCATTACAAACTCTAGCATTTACTGTGGTTCCTCCTTGTCATTTGTATTCAAACCTTTAATTAAATCGTCATGTGAATAAATGTTTATGGCTGCAGCACATATTGATTTAAATGTCATTTATTTTGTGCCAGTATTTGTCGATAGAATGTCATTTAGAATGATTGATAAGTTGCCTGTTTAGATGCACCAGTTGGCTGGCTGGCTGACTGGCTGGTTGGTTGGATTGATTGTTTCAATTGTTGCCAGTCATTTATAATAAATAATGATGATGACAAAAGCAAAAGAAAGAGTCGAAGAAAAATTGCCACAAAATTGTTAAAAAAAAAGTGGAAGAAGAAACATAACAATTAAATGCCAGGATTCTTTGCATAAAAAAGAAAATTCTTTATGATTTTCAAATGCTATTCTCCGCTATGATTTACAAGAGAATTTCTCTTTTTAATTTGCCTGTCTTTTCCTTTTTGATTTGACAAATTACTGTAGTTTTGCCATGTGAAGGCAACAAATTCAATGATTCCCTAGTAAGAAATGTTAGCTGGAAAATACTCTTCATCCGGGTTGTATTAAATAATTTACACTGAAGGGAATATTCATGATCCTACATACGTACATACATATGCACCTTTTTTTGCCTTTTACTTCAGCATTAATAACACATGTGTGCACATTAACCCAGTGGAAAAAGTTTCTCTTCATTTTTGATTTTCTTACTTCCGAGTTCAAGTTTCATATGTCTACTCCTTCTCCTTTGTATGTGTTTTGTGTGCGAGTGTTTTATTATGCATTCAAACGTACTTTTTTTGTTCATAATTCTTAAGAACTTCAGATTTTTAGTTTTTGTTTTTATCTGGAGTAAGTTTTTGCAATTGATTGCAGCATATGTTTAGAGTAGAGTACAGTGTAGTTGAGTTAATTAAAGAGCGTATTACTTGCTATGTGTACAATTACTGTAATATTAGGTTATTTAAACTTTAAAAAGCTTAGTACCTTACACAGATCCTTCTAAAATGCATTAAAGTTGCACAATTTTTAAGTATGCGTTCTGATAATTCGTTATCCTCATCACAAGGAACAAGTAATCAAAAAACCGGTTCTACTCTCAAGCTATTCCTGGGTAGCCTGCCTGATGCATGACTTAAATGTCTACTCATTGTATTTAACCAAGAGTAGCTTAAATTGCTTCGAATGCAATTGTCTCTGTCTCTCTTCCAAACATTTCTTCCTACTCTACAGTAGAGTAATGGTTATCTCAGAGGTAAGGAGGCCTTCTTACAAGCTGATTTCCTACACATTGCAGTGAACTCCCACATAACGTGATATCTATTTTCTAGCTGGTTTAGCTTGCTCAGAATATCCCATACTATTTTCGAGTTAACCTCAAACGAGCCGAATGCTCTGGTGAAGGTCTGTATATCAGATAGTATTACTACTACTATCTTGTCCTTTGTACTTCCTGTGCTAGTTGATGTGAGTTCTTCTTATGATAGCGTTAACTATCGTATGAAAAAATACTCGCGAGTTTCCTTATATTTTACCCTGGTAATGAACACCCCCGCTTGTGTCTTAACTATCTGTATTTCCACCTCTGAAGCTGTGTTCTTAAGGAAAATGTCCACACTCCGGAATATCTCGATATACACACACTTGCGTCTTTAAATTTTTGCTTCGAAAATATCGTTTTATTCTCTTCTTTTCTCCCGTTACCACTAACACGTTACACGTACGTTACTTTATTAGAGGAAAGCATTTTCCCATACGTTCAAATTGTTTCCCTGCGGTAGCGTTGCGATATGCCTGATCATGCGATGTACTCCTCAGGGAAAGTTTCTGTAGCCTAAGCATAGCAATTTATTGCTATAAACGGTTGTCTTTTCATGGCAATTCGTATATTCCTTATTACACTTCACAGTGTATACACCTTGGTTGCTCGACGTATTATAATTACAAGCTCCAAACTATATGGTAAGGATATCAAGGCTTACCAGCTAATTACTGCCAAACAAGAATGTGGCCTGACATTATCTCATTATCTGTCGACCAACTCTGTTTACACTTAATGGGTTGTCTTGTTGAAGTGATCAGTTGTGAGCATTAGATATCTCGATTGATTACTTTGCCAAAGTGTGTCGTGGATAATTCCCATCCAAAGCAATTTTTATACCTGCTCTGCAAATGCCTCTGTCTGAAGTTTTAATTTTTTGAATAAATTTCGCTTCTTTTATTCCTATTTGAAAAAGGAATAATAGAATATCATTCTAAAATACACCTCAAACCCCCTTTGCAATGTAAATTTAAAAACACAATGTAATTAAAACACAATGAATACCCCACCACCACTTTAAAATAATGTTTCCCTATGGGGCGAACAGAACAAACAAACAATTTTCCCCGGGTACTCAATTACTGATACAACAAATACACCACCTGCTTGCAATTACTTATCGAAATAATTAGAATTTTAATGATAATTTTCACGAGAAATCCCTCTACTCCCCATCACCACCACCACCACCAACTAAACAAAGGTAAAAATTAGAAAAACAAATCGATAACGTCATCGTTAAATAATAATAAAAATCTATTGAACTTCATTAGAGAGAAATATTTACACAAATAATCAGACACACACACTAACACACAAACACATACACAGCATTGTGCAAACTTAATTGTTTATCAGTTTATCAGGAAACAATGTACTACGTTTGGAATGTGAAGCGAAAAACTATAATTTTTAACACCATCACTAAGCTCATAACTACGACCTCTTCTTTACAGTTAGAATTACTATATGCCCTATGGCAACAATAACAACAGCACCTATAGAAGAGGACAATGATAATCGCTTTATAAAATAAATAATAAAATTGAAATAAAATCCAATGAAATGGAAAAGAAAATTTGTAAATAAAATAAAACGTTTTAGAAAACAGATAATAAATAATAATACGATGCATTCAAATAAAGTTAAAAACAAATAAAATAAATTGAAATTGAACAAATAAAGTGAAAAAAAACAAACAAAAAATGTACGAAATATTGTATTATAATTCAATTTAAAATTTAAAAATTTCACAATAAATAAACACCAAAAACAACAATAATAATAAATAAACAAACAAAAGGAAACAAAAAAAATTCAATAAAAATTTATTAATTTGGAAAAATTTGATTTGAATAAATTTTGCATATATTTAGTGTATATATGGCACAGACAGACACAGGCAAACTTATACACATATTCTCATTGTATCATCCTCTAACTGTTAATAAACATTTCTCACTGGCTGCACACGCTACACCGGGTTATACCTGTAATGGTTTCCCAAATTGTCTTCTTGGAAAACCACTACATTTAAAATGTCATTTATTTAGTGAACGGTTTGCCATTTGCAATTATGGAGCGTTTTTACAACAGAAGAATGAGTAAAATAAGTTAAAACCTATCAGACTTCGTCTCATTAATACTGCACTTCTGTCACATATTTTTGCTCTTTACTTAATGAACAACTTGTTGTAATAGTAACAATTTATTACAAAAATCTCAAAAGTTATGCCGAGACCTCTGGTAAATTTCTCAGAATTGTTAGTCGAGAAAGTGCACCTAATTTGCCAACCATTCGAATAATGTTTCATTTATGGACTGTAAGACTCCTATGTATCGGACTTATGAAAACATTGCTGCTGTAAACAAGAGTGTCGCCGAAAACATTAATTCGGTAAAATATCTCCTCCTTTATGCGTATAAAATTCAGTTCAATGAGGAACTCAGACCACACCACACGTGCAATTCGTTTAATAGGTAACGAAACAAAGTGAAGTCAATAGCAATTTTTCGAAAAAAAAAAGCGATCTTCTGCTATGAAGAGCATTTCTAATTGAAAGACACAAAATTTTTAAATTTCGAAATCTGAAAATCTTGAGAAGCAAATACACCATTAACGAGCAACTGTTTTGTGCGCATTTTGGTCAGACGGCATGATAGGCATTTTTTGATGATGAGGCTGAAATTGCAGTAACTGCATTCACAGTGCTCGTGAATTCAAAACTCAGCTCTGACAACCACTCATGCAAAATATTAACACACATACCATGGGTGTGTAGAGAAGATAGGTCGTACTCCTAACCCTGATTATAATATCCAAATACCATAAGTATGCAAGTACGATTTAGAGGCCGAATTTTTACGAAAATGAAGCTGCAAGAACTGTTACTTCAAAGTCGATGGCCTCTTTTGGCCCTCAGTGGAAGATTATAAACGGTATGTAGTTTGAATAATCCGGTGAATCGAGACATGCAACACGATCAGAAGGTCGACAGAAATACCAATTCCGCCTTTTTTATGTCAATTGGCCGGTGGCTTGACGACATTAGAATTTTTTTTGTAGGGCCACATCAGAGGAGACTGCGTTTACACGAATGATCCCCTAACATTGAAGGATTTTGAATTCAATATACGTCGCTCGAAACCTATGAAAGGAGATCGACTGTTACAATTAATCCAAAGGCTTTCATTTAAATAACATTGTATTTCGTGCACCAAACATTATAGCTTTATTTTTTTAAAACAACAAATGGATCACCCTTTATATTAAGGTAAGATATCGGTAAGACTGCTTATAAAAAAGGAACCCCTCTTCTGTTCCCCTTACATTCACTCTCTATATTGATTATCTCTTGTGTTATAAGGTGAGATGATATCTTAGCCTGTGCGTATATCAAAAAAAAAAAAAATAAAGAAAAATAGAATGTACTGTAGGGAGTAGTAGGCCCCTCTGTGCTTTTCATTTTCCCATTCTTTATCTGATTTATAGTGTAAATAATATTATTGTTCTTGTTTTCTTTATTTTGTTGTTGTACTACATTTTATCTCGATTATTTTTTTATTTTTTATTAAAAAATATTTACTTTCGTTGTGTTATCGTATTAACACCAGCCGCTCATCTGTACTTTTTATATTTTATTGTTATTGTTGTTGTTTTATTAATTTGCATTTCATTTCCATAATAAGGGTGTTGCGAGAGAATGCCAGAGACAGACAAAACAAGAGAAAAATTGTGTTAAAATAGATAAAAAAAAGAAAAAAAGTGAAAATATATTTACGATTACACACACGATTATTATCAGGTACGGAAATATCGATACTTTTTAAAAATGATTATTTCAAGTGGATTCGAAGATTAAAATTTTAAGATAAAAAAAATTTTTAAATTTTCTTTCTTTCTGAATTAAACAGAACACTTTAATTGATAACACTGAGTAATCAATTTTATTTTAAAATTTTATTAAATATTACCCCGTATAACACGTGTTACATTTGTTTCTATTTATACTTCACTTAAGTATCGGAAGTATTCGTGACGATTACAACCTCAGTGTCTTGATAAAGAAAAACCCCGTGATATGCGTAAACTACAAGAGTATATGCCATTTCCCTATTATCGCATTCAAGGTTCTTACGTGCGTATTGTGTGAATGATTGAAGCCACTCGCCAAGGCACAGATTGAACATTTTCGGTGTGACTTCAGACCTGTTAAGTCCACCATCGACCAGATGCTCACACTATGCTAAATTCGGGAAGAGGCTCTTGAAAACCAAGTTAACATACACCATAAGTCTGCAGTTTATAGTCCAATAAGGGATCGCGGTTTTGGCACAACATCTTTATCGGTTTTCCTACGAAGCTAAAAAAGGTTGTGCAGCAGGACTCTGCAGCTCCGTCAATGTAGGAAAGCACGTTTCTATAGGTTTTTAATGTCATGCAAGGTTTGTGGCAATGCGACCCCTCTCCAGCTTTATACCCCTCTTCAGCATCATCACCACCTAGTGTCGTGCACAAAGAACTCTTTTCCACAAAAGTTTCCAGTTGCTTGCGTACCCATCATTGGACGTAGCAAACGAGATGTTATCGCTGTCTTTAATGATACAGAGTAGGGGATGCATTTGACATCAAATGAAGGGCGGCCTATCAAATTCCAAGGTACGGTCTACAACTATACCTTGAATATTGTTAAGGAATTTGTTTACCTTGACTCTGCCGTTACCAGTGAAAATGATGTCAGTCTAGAGATCCACGTGAAATTCTTCTTGCCATTTTAGTGCCAATAGGCGAAACTAATGCTCTATATGTCGCTCATCCTTCCCGTGCTATAACGCAGAAGCATGAACGCTACTACGTACCGATGCAGTTGCGTTACAAGTATTCGAGGAAAAAGCTCAGCGCAAGACCTTCAAGCCAAAGCGAATTGAAACCGTATGAGCTCCTCAATGATAAGAACGTTATTCTGCGAATCAATTCCGAATCCGATAGAAGGCAAACAAACTTTTACCATGGTTTTTGAAATTTTAAAAAAGTTAACCAGCTTCAAAGGGTATGCGAGTACCATCTCTGCTGGTATTTTTGTTTACTGAACATTAATAATAATTAGCTTGCGTTCGTATTTTACAATCCAAATATCTTATCTTTGCAAGCAATTATTATTAAATCAGATAAAATATCACTGGTCTTTGACTTTGTCTTTGTCTTTGCCTTTGTTGGGTTGTGTGTTTTTGTAAGTGCAAAAAATCAGGTACTCCCCCCCTTGATACTTATCAGGCGTAATTTGAATTTAAGACGCGTTAATTACAGAGTTTTTTTATTTCCAATTTGAAAGTACATACTCTATAAATATAACAGCGATAACGATAACAGCAACAAAAACCAAAAACAGTGGTTTTTTAAAAATCTTCCATAAAAATTTAGTGAATCATGTTGTCAACTTTATCGCCAAATCTCCGGCAATTATCTTTAAAACGAATCAGTTTAGCAACTCAATTTCAATTTCAAAGATTAGCAAATCAATTAAAAAGGAAAATTGAAAAACTCAAACTCTTACTCAGGCTGTAACTGAAGCTGAAGCTGAAAACTGTCATTGTGTGTGTGGATTGGAAAGGATATTGAAAATTTCCTTCAGATATTTTTCACATCATATTTATTCGAGCATCATCGTCATCAGCATCGTCATCATCGTCATCGCTGACAACGTTAAGCGATATTTTTTTAACTCAATTAAAAAGAAAAACTACATGGGGGAGACAACACAGCAAGCAAACAGACAAACAAACAAATAACATTTCACCCAGTCAGCCAGCCAACCAGCCAACCAGCCTGCCATTTCAATTTGAAAAAAAAACCAAAAAAAAATTGAAACCAAGACACAGAGTAAAGAGAGTCTTTACCATCCCAACCCCACATACTGTGTTGTGTAGCCACAACACAAATGCAACATTTTCCATGTTTTGCTTTTATTTCGGGTAAACTGGCAAAGTTTCAATCACTTTATAAACAGAAATATTTATACAATATGAGTGTGCTTGTGTATACGTTATGTTTACAGTTCATATGCGTTTGTATGGGTGAGAGTGCGTGTATGACTGCGTATGGCTTGTACGTGACACAATACAAAAATATTGTACTTACACCACATGTGACTCTACTACTACTGCATGCTGTTGAAAGCTTATTCACCCTCCACTCTGCTGCTGCATCATGTCAACCATGCAATGATACAATCGTCCACATGAAAATTCATTCCTTTTTTGTTTCTTTCATTTCGTCCATTTCGTTTCTTCATCTGTTTACATCTGTTCTTGTGTGTCATCCATTCAATTCCAATAAAAAAAATAAAATAAAATTGAATGAAAATGTAACATAACAGCAGCAACAAGAAAAAAATTGGAAACAGAATCGAACTGACCGCATCAATAGCTACGATGAGATGTGATCGCTTTCTTGTTTTTTTTTTTGGATTTTTTGGGAGCCTGTTCCAATATTATGTTGTTGGTTTGTTTTTTAAATATTTGAATAGCGGTTCGTTGGCGGGAGTTCATTTTTCTGCACACATAGGCAAAAAATGCAAATAAAAGCATTCATATTTGAGCAGTTGTTAGCAACTAATTAGAAATGGCAGTTATTATCATGGCTTCAAAAATTATGTTCAACGATCAAGACTATCGGAAAATTGATGTGGATTACTAGGTGGTATTGGTTTCATTGAAGAGAAACTTGTCCTATCCAAGTTTAATCCACTTTTTCCTCTTTTATAGTCTTCTTTAGTCACAAATAGTCACAATCGTTTACCGATATTATTCCCCCAAAAATATTCTGCCTATTCAGAGCGATAAATCAAAAGAATACGCTCTCCCATAAAACCTAGTAACTCTTGGATAGGAACAGATTACGAATCCAACTGACAACGGTTGAACATATGCAATCTTGACCTGTGTCAACACAATATAAATACACAGAATGTGGGTTCGGCACTTCATTTCATCCTGCAGACATAACTTGTTAGTACATTATCTCTGATACTAGGGCCGCAATATAAAGTCTATTATCCTGCCAATTTTCATCTTCCGGAATTAAAATGCCTTCTCCATAGGAAGAAAGGCTTACTAATCGTTAAGCCTGAAATAAGGAAAAGTGCCTCCAACAGTCCACTCTTGACCTTCTTGTGTACAGTTAATTCCGCAATAAGACTATGGATCAGTAAGTTAGATCTACGATGACAGAAAATTAGAGGTTAGTAACCTCTGTTTCCTCATAGCAAGACCAGCGCACCGACACATTATGTGAAAGACGACAGTCTCTTCCTTCTCCTCAGACCCATAGCTACTGCAGAAGTCATTAGTTGGAATGCCGAGTCCTTCGGCATGCCTACCACCCGCGTGATGGAGGGCTATACGAGTTTGGGACAGAAGTGAGTCAGCCTTAGCAGAGTGTAACTTTATTTGATTATACATTGCACCACCGATACCTATCTGTATGTTCACTCAGCGCACATTGAAATTGTCTAAATCTCAGCTTTAAAAGCACTTGATTATTTGCTCATGGGTACAGAAATCTTATAGATAAAAAGACGGACAATCTTTGTTCTACCCTTCAGGCCCCTAGGCTTGACATGTGATTCAATTAAGACCAGTAAACATGATTTCAAATGTTAGTTGGAAAACCAAATTGGGATTGATACGATCCTATAATCCGGAAGGTTCCTATAGCTTAAAGTTCTAGCGCTGACCACAATTTCCTTTCCTTCTTTAAAGCGTCTAAATTGCGGTGTTTTGTTAGCGTCTTCTTCTTTGCAAAAGAAGTCTCAGCGATTACCAACAAAATCTTCAGATATCACAACTCCCTCTGCGTCCCTTTGAGTAAATAAAATCCCCGATTTCTGCATTAATCGCGCAGTCAAAATGTTTGAATCAAAGTTCAGCTATTCCTAGAAAGGAAATTGCAAAGTGCTCCCCTCACGCAACGCCAGTAAGGGTTATGGGTTAATTTGTTTACAAAATGCTGTCGTTTTAGAATTACAGTGAACTGTAGCTAAGTTTTATGCGTTCGTTAACTCGCTTTACGATTTGTTCAACATTAGTGAGGGCAATACCTACTAGCTTGTGTAAGCCAGACATTGTTAAAGTGGCAGCACTTTTTATGGATAATATTTGAATTCATAATCTTCTTTGATCCTAGTTGATCTTATCGGATAGGCAGACAATGATTGACGAAAACATGCCTGGGTTTGTGATTACAGTGACCTCCATTTTATAAAATTACACACGTATATGGCAACAGATTTCACAAAACGGTTAAAAATGTCCAGTATGGTGCATTGCAGGATATGCTTTCTATCATATAAATGATTTGATAGGTCATACGCTCATCTAGTGTCTGGTAATACAAAATACGATTTCAGGGATTCATTATGTAAATAAATACGTATGGATTTTGGGCTACAAACCAGTTGCAGTATCTGATCTGTGTTAACAAAAAAAAAAAAAAATCATGTGACTTTGGAGTGCAAACAACAGGAGTAATTTGATGAATTCTTGCTGCATATGCTTCATGAATACATAGTATATTGTTTACTGAAGTAACTTTCTTTGTCTCTATCCCCATAGTAGTGGTGTAGTTTGTGTATAAATCATAGAACGAGGGGCAACACAAAATTTACTACAATTAAGTTCACATTTTTTCAAAATCCTTTCCTTGGCCTATAATGCATTATTAAATCCCAAAAAAGTATGCAGCATAGGATATGATTGCATCTACTGTGCCCAAGTAAAGGTAGAGGTAAGCTTAAGGGCTTGAGTGAACTTATCATTGAGTATAGAAGTCAGCTTAACTTCGCATGCAGAATGGAATATCGAATGATTTTTTTTATTGGACAGCAGAGCACAGGTCATAGATTGGCCAAAATGATTTCATTGCAGTAGTCATTGTGGCGGCAAAAACCAAATATTTCTTTTATTAGCCCAATGCTCTCGAAATGTATACTCGTATTCATTTTCGCATTCGCATTTGATTTCATTTTCATTTGCAAAATGAAATGAAAACCATCTTTAGAAATGGGAAAAGAAAAATAAAGAAAATTTTGCTTTTTTTCCTTCGTTTTTACAAAAGTGGGATTAAAAATGCAACAACATAAACAATCGAAAGAGCAAAGCTAAGCCATGCCAGGCCAAGCCACTAGTCAGTGAAATGCTACGAAATCTTCATTCAAACATTTTGGTTACGGTTCGGTATTTAAATTTCAGTTTCTTCTTCTTCTTCATCTTCTTTTTCTTGTTTTGTATGAAACGTTTTGCAATCGAAGTTTACTGAGCCATCAAATGTTACCAAAAACTGATTTAAATGTTGCCACACTGCTCTTACTGCTACTGCTGCTGCTGACTGTTGCCACCATTGCTGTTGTCTAACAGAAAAGTGCTCTTTTGCTAAAGTCATCTATTTTTTGTTGAGGCAAACGTATGCTTATTTAGCTTTGAACGTAAACATTGATGACGTTAACGTTTATTCGGTAATCTGTTATGGGAAAGCCATAGAAAAAAGACTTCAGCACATGGCACAGCACAGTGGGAGGCAAAAGAAGTGTTACAGTAAGAGAAGATGCAACAATTTTAGAAAGAGTTGTTGCCTAAGTGTAATAGAAACATAAAGAATTGACGTCAAGCAATAAAATGTTGCAAAAATTGTTGTGTAGTATGTGAACCTTTGACCTTTGACTACAGTGGCGTAAAAAAGATATTTCACGCAATAAGAAGTCAATTAAAAACAGGATTATATCTAAAAATCTAAAAAAACTGAACCATTTAAATGTGGAGAACAATCATTTCAGTACGCAATTTTTGACTACAGTCGAGGACAAAAAAATGTTACACTATAAAAAATTAATTTTAGCCAGGGTTGGTCTAAGCAAAAACAGGAACTGAAATTAAAGCACCAAAAAATAATGGTGAAGCGGCAGCAAACCGAAAGCGTTCGGTCTTTTTGCCTTCTGGCGAGCAATATTAGAACGAACGGTGGCTCTTGAGAGGACATATGTACATCCAGTGTGGACATACTTTACGATGCACTAAACTGTTTTAAGTTTTAGCAGCTGTGTGAAGCCAGTAGTCTTGTATGTGAATCATGGTCGTCTTGATATCAGGACAATCCAGGTCTTTGTCAGCCGATGCCTGAAGAGAATTCAGAGAATTTCCTGGCCAAAAACTATCAGCAATTATCAAATCTGGGTACAAATCGGGGCAGACCCATTTAAAATGGCGATAGGCAGTCTGTGTCCTTCGAAAGGAACAACCAAGTCACACCTAAAGGCGGTAATAGTATTAATAAATAACCATCATTGACCTTTCTAGGCTCAAAATTTAGAAAAAATGCTGTTCAGACCAGGAGATAAAAAATGGCTTTGTACTGGAAACAGATGATTTTGTAATTAAAAAACTCATTGACTCATTATTTTACAAACTTAGGTTAAAAGTGGCCACCACAACAAGAGCTAAATACGCCATAATTTATGGTTTCCCTCTAACAAAGGCGAAAACACATGTTAACCAGTGGCAAATATGAATAGTCTGTGTAGGACTGCTGGCAATAAAAGCCAATTGCAACATTTTGGGTGGCTTAAATCATTTTAACTGCGCTAACTTAACTGCCTTAACTATAGTACACCTTTTTCGCTATTAAAACACATTGTTCTCATTCATTTGCCACCACTGTATGCCTCATTCATGTATAGGGTTTCCTCTTCTCCTCTTTCTTGTTTTTATTTTTGCAAATACGAATCCCAAAAACGTTTTGTTGAACTGTTTCATACGGTTTTTATTTTGTTTTTGCTTGTGTTGTTGTTTTCTTTCTTTTTTTCCTGTTGCCGCTTTAGTCTGCTGTTGCAACAAATTGCAGGAAAAAATACAAAGAATACACAAGAAAACAGAGAAAAATGTTGCATATTTAATGGATTTGTCTAATCCGACGAGAATGTGAACTGTTTTGTTTTCTCAATGAATTAAGAGGTTGCAATGCAGGTCGGACTAACAAAGATTTCGTTCGTTGCTGTATTGTTTGATTTGCTGATTTTTGCTGACCTCCACTCTGCGACTTTTAACAGTGCGATGATGAAATACAATCGATTTCTCTTTAATTCTAAATCTAATTTGATACGAGTTAATACAACACATGATTTGATTAAATTTTCAATTCATTGCTGGTTAAATATTTATATTGAACACTATGAGTGTGACCGTGTCCACTTAAATATTGGGTCATAGAAAAAGCATCTGCGGTTATTTGGTCAATTTTTAGACTAAAAATTTTAGTCCTTCCTACTGCGACTTTGTTTAGCAATGCAGCGTTTTCGTCCACTGTTTCAGCTTGGTCTTCAATGCATTCTAAGGCGTTAGGTTATCCAAGCTTACGGCCATATTAATGAGAATATTCGCTTCCTCACTACCGATCACTCTTTGATGACTAGGTACCCAAATAATGCCTACCGTCTCAAGCCTAGAGTACTTACTAATTAGCTTTTTACATTCCTGGATAGTTGTTGATTGCGTATCCCTAGATGCTATTGCTCTAATTGCCAGTTGACTACCAGTGAAAATATTTAGAGCCCTATACGGGACCACATCACTAGCCAAAGCCATAAGTTCCCTGATCACGCGTACCATATTCTAATCCAATAGCCGGAGGCATAGTCTGATTTATGGTTCTTTAATATAAAGCCCCAGCCCTGCTCTATCTCTATGTTTAAAGTCATCCATGTAGCAACAAGTCGCCATGGACCTCTGTGACAAGAAACTCGTTTAGGTATCAGAATAATGCAATTGGTATCGATTAAGTGTTAAGCGAACATTCGTCTAGTAATACGATTTGTGGCTCTGGCACTGGCTCTAATTACATAAAAGCCTGCCATACAGTTTCTTCATGCTATGTGCCCCAGTGCATGTCAAAGGATAAACGAAATCCATGAACTTCTTCCACGACTTCTGGAAGTCCAACTCATAAATTATTTCCATTTTTAAAACAAATCATAATCGTCTGCATTGATTACTATTCTTAATAGAAAATACTAGTATTACTGGACCCTCCTCAACCATAATTATTCACAAATCGACCATTAAAGCTCATAAACAAACCTCAATAACTGGTTCAATTTACACTTTCAATGAGAAGAGACGCATAAAAGAAAGGAAAAACAACGAACAACAACAATACAAATTTACCATTTCATTGTATTCCAATCAATTTACAAATTAACTTCAAGTGATTTTTATTTGCTGCCCTTACCTCACCATTTTATACAACAGTCTTCTTGTGCTCTGTTAAAAGCGTAAATGAAAAAACAAAAGAAAAACAAAACAAAACAATATGGAAATAAAAACAACAAAAAATGAAAACGAAAAACAAAAAACAAAAGATCGCTCTTCTACATGCTAATCGACGTAATAACCACCACAAGGTCAATTGAATTGCGAGTGTTTTTTTTGCGATGTTATTGTAGTTGTTTGTTATTTCTTGTTGTTCTTGTTGTTTTTTATTGTTTGTGTAAGAGTCTGCTTAATAGAGTAGCCATCAAATGGAGTAAAAAAAATGGAAAGCAACAATCACGTGGTCAATCTAACTAATTTGTTGAAAATATCATTTACTTACTACACACACACACGCATACACAATACATACATACATACAGACATGCAGACAAGGAGGTCAGTTTATTTTGCTTTGTTTTTTTAGCACTCTTGTTGTTTCTCCCTATTGAAATCAAGACGGAGGAAAATAAGGAAAACAAGCAACAATAAAAACAATTACGGGCTTATGTTTACGCACATTTAGAAGTGTAAGTAACGTTGGGAGTGATTGTGTAAGTGTGTATAACCCCTAAATGGCTTTGGTTATTGCTGTAATAAAAGTTGTGTTACCCTAACAATTTCTTTTGTTGTTATTGTTGTTGTTATTCTATATTGTTGAGTATTTGAACTTTTGTTTCTTCCCTTTACCCGGTAAAGGTTTTTTTTTGTTGGGTTGAGTTGCGTGTATGTTTGTTGGGCTTTGCTTGTAAAAGAAAAGAAAAATACTCGTTCTTATCTCTTCCTTTGTAAAACCCGTACTATCACTCTTATTCTCACCCTCCTTTTCTCATTCCTTCTCTCTCTCTCTCTTTCTCGCTGCCACTATGTCTTGTTAAAAAGTCTCCTGTTATAGTGTTGCGTTCAATACCTTTTTGTTTGGTTTCCTTTTGGTTGTATTTTATTTAAGTTTTGTTTGGAAAACCTCTGCTTATTGCTGCCGCTATTGTTGTTGTTAGAGTTGCCCTATATTTTTTATAAACGACCTTATCCAACATTGTATTTATTGTTGCAGTTGTTGTTATGTTTAAAGTTTAACATGATTTGTTTACCTTTGTTGTTCACTGTGCCCTATAATTCCTGACGTGTGTTGTTTTTTTCACTTTGCTTTTTCTCTATCCTTCTAATAGATTGGATAACCTTTGGCAATTTACCCTCTCGTGATATTGTTTTTGTAAATGTAGTTATTTGTATGTGCATAAAAATGTATGTTCTTGGTGATGGTGGTCGTGCCAATGTAAAACTTTTAAGCCACATTGTTACAATTTTTTTCTTTGTTTTTATTGTGACTTTATATGTTTTATGCTGATACTTTTACCCTATACTGTACTATTTTTCAATCTCTTCCTCCACTCTGCCTTTTACTGCAATTTTAACTGTGTTCACCTGAGTATAAAATACGGGTGATAGCGGAAGTCTATATATGAGAAGAGCTTTGTAGCGAAAGTATATGCGTGTACATGCGAGTTGAGTAAGTTGTTATCTATGTGTGTGTGTGTGTGCATATACTTTTATGTCATACTATTATTACATATACAATGTTTTCATTTTCTTTTTGTTGTAATTCATGTAATATTTTTGTTGGTTTTGTAGTAGTTGTTGTTATGAATGAATACAAAAATTTATGTAACAATTTATTTATTAAGGTTTTGTTGGTTTGTTGCCAACATGAATTATAGCCACTTTTCTTTATTGGTTGGAAAAACGCGAATTATTTACTGCGTGCTTTTGTTTTTATATGCGTTTCATGATAATAAAAATAAAAACAAAAGTTTGAATCTAAAAGATGTAAAATTTTTCAAAAGACTCAAATTGGCACAATAATCTCATGGTTTTCAAATCCACCTGAGACTTAATGGTTACAATTTATTTCACATTCAATTCAGTTTTAATGGGTTATGCATTTGTCGGTTTCAAAATTAAGGCTACGGTTGTGATATCGATAAAAAAAATTTATTACAATATAAAGCCTGGACCTTGCTATTATGTACGCAATACATGGAATGGTTTCAGCGATTAATTCTTTTAACACAGGTTTCGACCACTGCTTCACATAATTTGGGCAGTTCTTGCCGAGTGTTGATTTTCAAATATCTAAACATCAGTGGGTTAGCCGCATAGAACAAGTTTTTGATGTAGGATCTCGAGGATCGTGGCAATGTTTTATTGAAATCGCATGCCAATTCATAATCCTCAGTTACAGCCCAAAAAAAGTCGATTTTCATGCGGCGATAGAGCTTAGAATTCACGGAAATGGTTGTTTCAAATTCATTTCCAAAAAAAAAAAAATCAGTCCGCTGTCTACTGTCGGTCACTACGCGCTATAAACAGTTACTTTTTACACCTGCAATGGTTTTTCTACAACCTCATAGACAACTTTGCTTGTTGACATAACAACTGAGTGAACAACAAACTGCAACGCTTAAGAAAATTTTGATTGACAAGTCAGCATTGCAAACCTTATGTTTTAGCACCCAGTATGTTGTGAACAGTAGTCGGCGTTTCTAATGCGTGGTCAGCGTTTGATCGCCACGCTTGTAGCCAAGTTCTTGTGGACATTTACGGTTGTTAAACGATCCATATTTGTAAATGGCAAACCTCTCTCTCTTTCTCTGAATAAATAGCATTTCAAATAAAAAATATTTATCAGTTCACATCCCCTTACAGACCAACTAACTTGAAACCACTTAAGGGTTAACTTGAATTGTTTACTATGTGTGAATACTTTTGTTATACACTGTAGTGTGCATTGCGTTAAAATTAATACAATTTGTCATGTTAAGAAAATATAAATTATATAATAAAACATACAAAATTAAATCAAATAAAATAAAAATACTTGTTGTTGTTCTGTTGGTTATGGGGGATTGCCTTGTAAGGTATTCCGCCATTTTGAGATAAGATTACTTCATAAATAACAGCAAGGCAGGCAGGCACACAGTTCATTGCGTTTCACATGGGATTAAAAATTACAAGAAAAATTTACCCGTGAAATGTAATGTAAGTCGCACATATATCAGTGCTTAGTAATGTTTGTGTTCGTATGATTATAATAATATGATAATGAATTCAAGAAACTCAAGTTATGCACGTAAGTAGTTGCTAATAAGGCAACGATTTGAGTATTCTTTGAACAAAAAAAATAGGGTGACATTAGAAGGCACCATTTAAACATTAAACTGTTTTATGATGAATTTAGTCCCCATGTGAAACATATAAAAAATAAATGTGGTATGCTTAGTTGATTTTCCATGTTACTTGTGAAAAAAATTTCTCATCATTTTGTCTACTTTTGCCTATTTTGAACCCGTATACGGCTACTAGTAGATCACAAGCTCCACTTGATTTTTAATTACGCTAAAATTGAAGCTCTATAGCGGAGAAAATTATTTTATAAGTTCAGTAGTTGAATTCGGGTTTCAAAGCTGGAATGTGTTTAAAACTACGTTAAGTACAGCTAATAGTCGTTTGAAGATTTTCATTGTCCCCAGCTTACAACGATAATGAAATATTACGTACAGCTTTCCATGATTCTTGCGCATAAATCAGGCTGAATTTAATCGATGACATAGGTTATGTTGGCTTTAATGACCCCTTTAGTATGTGGAATATTTCCATTCACCTGTGAGTTAAGAAAGCCCCACAAGAAAAAGTCTAACAGTGTCATATCGCACGATCTCGGTGACCAGTTCACATCACCACCACGATAAAAGTCACCGTAGTCTAGTAGATAGTGTGTTGGCTTATTAGACGTGAGGCCGCGGTTCGAAACCTAGGTCAGACGTCTCTAACAAAGCGAAATACAAAGAAAATATTACTTCGGCTATAGCCTCTCAGCAGATTTCTGGCAAAAACTCTGAGCGTTCAATAAAATTGCTAATGAAAATTTTCTCAAAAATCCGTCATTCGATTTTAAACTATAGGTCCCGCTACTCATGTATAAAAACTAACGCACTTATGTTGTGGTGTTAGAAGCTAGGTCGTAAATCTGACTGAAGGATTGTAATGACAAATTAAGTATGTATGTAGGCATTAGCTATGTCGCTGATGTCCACAATCATTTAATTGAGTAGTTAGTAATCATCGACCTATCGTGCTCACCGTTGACAGCCTGATGGCTTGGCCCACGACTCAACTAGCATATAGAAAACATCAACTTATCAATCTGTTTAAAATACGTTTGAAAATATGGAAAAGAGATCAACAATAGTCGAAAGTACAATTAGTTTAATCATTAGAAAATCTCGTGGACAATTTTTGTGAGTGTCTACATCTTTTTCAACAATTCTCGATGAAAAACATTCAATCAAAGTTTATTTTAAACGTTTTGCAGGTGTTCGCAAGAACATTTCTATGACATGTGGTTTAAACTGTGCAGATTTCAGATCACAGTAATATTGAAAGGATTATGGAAGGATAATATTTCTTTCTCTTTATTTTTTAACGATGCTTTTAACGTAGCTTTTAGATCTCTTTATGCGCTAGTTTTCTTTCTTTAGATTATCTTCAACGACTTTATATTGAAGCATTATGTTATTAACACACGCATCTTGACAAATAACCCTTCACTATATTCTGACTACCAACAGACCAGGCCGTATTGTTGGGTGTCTTCATTTATAGTGATTTTGCTTTGTTGATATTGATCCTAAAGCCAGCCGAACCGTGCTGTAGTTCCTCTAACAACAATTCTACGTTTCTAAGTGTCTACGTTAATACGAGACCAAACCTTTAAGGCATTCCTGCAAAACTCCTAGTGATTCCCATTTGTGTGTACGCGATCCAACACAGTGATGAAAAGATGTCCCTGCCTCACACCAGAGGTTCCTTTACGTAAAGCAAAAATTTTTTTCAAAAGTCATGGTGGTTATAGCTTAAGCTTGATAGAGACATTGACTCACAATATAAACGTTCGATAGCAATAGCAATAAAAATATTTGAACAAATAAAATCTCAAACAAAACTAAATATTGTGAATTGATTGATAATCAAAGAAGCAAATAAAATTAAAAGATAAGGGCGATTATAAAAAGAAATATTAGAAAACAATTCAAATAAACAACAAATTACCCACAGAATAGATGCTAAATGTTTACAGTGTTTACAGTCATAAAATAAATAAAAAATTAATCGTTAAAAGAGATTGTTTCATTGTTTTTTCTTTTATGAAATTTAATTTAAATGAAAATTATTAATTAAAAAAAAGTAAATCAAATTGAATAACTTCAAATGAAATCATTAAAATACAGCCCTAAAGTTTCTGCACGGCTTTACATATACTACAACAAATAAAATCTACAAGTACTACGAAATATTTTTTCTTCTTTTTTTATAATTTCAACAGCAGATGGAATGATTGTTTAGGCGGATTTGAAAAGAATACGAAAAAGAGAAAAATAACGAAACGACGAAACACCAAACAAAGTTACAGCAAAAAATGCGTCAATCGCAGCCGGTTGTGTCTGGACTCTTTAAAATTGTTGAAACGGCTAAAATCTAAGCCCACACTAAAAACAATTAAATGCTGTTTTTAAATATCAGACGTAAGTATGCATGAACTTCTGGTTGCTTTTCACAGATGGCGTTAACAGTCAGTAGTTGTTTATGCCAGAGATCAGTAATGAATCGTTTTTTCGCTACTCATAAGCATTCATGAAATTTTGAACATAAGTGAGTCAACAATATTGAAATTGAACTACTCGTACGCGATTCATACTTATTTTGTGATTCGTGTATATGTTGAGTCATGGAGAGTCTAGGTCAACCACATCATGCGTGTTGTTAAGTATGAATATGATGAGTACTTCAAACTTCGAATATGAGTAAAGGTTCCATGTTATGAAAATAAGTATGAATGCGTATAAGTATCAGAAATTATGTTTTTGATTCGATTCTAAACTCATCTTTTTTAATACTCATTGTTGACCTCTGGTATACCTAAATTGTAATTGTTATTGTGGAAGCATTGATGATAATGTTAGAACGTCAACATTTCCAGAAAGTGGTAAATTTCATAAGTTAAGTTTTGTGTTATAGGCTGAAAGTTGACAACTGACCATAAAGTGAAATTTAACCAGAAAAGCTGTTTAAGCCAAAATCATTCTGTGGACTGGAAAGTATGTATATACTCGATGAACAAGAATTGAAAAAGAAATTGAGTCATGCATTAGACTCAAGGAACCCTAGTACAGAAAAGGGATCGTTTCAAGACCAATACGTAGTTTTTTTTGACGAGAAAAACATATGAGGAGAACACATTCTTGGAATCTGTGTGACGTTAATGCGTCTCAAAAAGAAACATCTAGGTGTTTATCAAACACTAGGTCACTCTTACTGATGCAGGATTGGGGAACACATTCTAGGAATAGCCTGTATATGCGATTGAGAGCATATCATATGATTAAGGGCAGCGATTAAGCTCATTTCACACTTTGTAAGAAGCAAAATTGCAATATATGTAGCTCGGATAAACCAGAATGTGATTGTGAAAAAGCTATTACACCCGGAAACAGTAACTGATTGATGCAGAGATTGATGGTCTAGAGTACTGCGAGCGTATGATAAACGACTTTGTTTGGCTGGTAATTAAAAATTATGATTTCAAAAATACGGTGCCACTAACATGAAAATTTTCCAGAAAGAGTTATTTCTCGTTTTAACGACATTAGTTTAAGGCCATTAAGATCATGATCAAACGCGTATAAATTCCTAAAGCTGCAGACATTCGTTGTTGTCGGGATATCGAACGTAAAGTGTGAAAAAGTTGTCGAAAACTGTCTCCAACGGAACGGCTGCTGGAATCAATTCTGAGGCGGTTATTTAAATAACATTTTCAATGGTAATGTCAAGGTCTGAGTCAGTATTAAATTTTACTTTTGAAACCTAATAATGGATAACTCTTTACATACTTTTTGGAAACTCTATTTTGTTTACCTTTTATGGGGTGCACACAAATCAATTTCTTTCAAACGACTTAATAAAACTTAACAAATTTAATTTGGAATATCAAGATGACTTTGTATTTATTTACATACACCTACGTATGTATGTTTTAAACAAAGAATTTTAATTTGTTTAAAACAGAACTTTCTAATACCATGTGACCGTGCCCCCATACCACAACCATCCATTAAATGTCATGGCGGCATTTCCCTTACTCATCACTTAAGTAGCTGTATGGCTGTTAACTTGGTCAGTGTTATAAGAGCATTTTAATTGTTGCATGTTCAGCCAGTTCTTACTGGTTAAGTAGGTAAACATTTTCTAATTAAATTGAATAAATTTAAATGGAATTTGTTTTTGTTTCTATTTCTATTTTTTTGTGTTTTTTTTTGTTTTTTTTTTTGTTTTTTTTTTGTCTACAAAGCCGCCCTAGTAACATAAGCACGATATAATTCGTGATATAATTTACACTTGCTGGTGCTGGTGAAGACCAAAGTAATTTTTTGTTTCTAAATTTCTAATGATTCTTGTCTTGTCTATTATGCTTAGAAAATAAATATAAAAAAATGCTTTCGTTTTCAATCATTACACGTTTAGAATTATTAATTAAATGCCCATCACCTACTCCAAATGCTTTAAATAAACAAATTGCCTGCGCGCTCGCTGTACAGCACTGGCGCTATTAAACAATTGTCTTTTGAATCATACACACACACATATAATGTTTCTTCTAAACATATTTTAAATGTGTAATTGGTGTTGTTATTGTTGTTGTTTTTGTCTTTTCTTGGAATGTAGTGAAAGTGTTGCTTCATCACTTTTTATTATTTCAGTAGTAGCGGCGCTTAGAGAATTGTTTTCTTAGTAAATGCCCAGTTTTAACGCTGTCGTTATGTTTTTGTTTTCTACATGCATATCTGGGCCTGTGTAATGTCATGTCGTGTTTATGGTTTATGGCCAAACACCATGGATTTCCTCTGTTTTTTTGTCTATTGTTTGGGAACCATAGGCCCCCATCTCCCAAAAAAAAACTCTTCAAAAAGAGATTTGAAAATCGCTTTTTGCAAGCTGCTCTAAGACTCATGTTACTTATGTTTGTTACTTTAATTGTTAATAACGATATAATTTTCGTAAAATTATTATTAGTTGTGTTGTTATTGTTGTTGGGATTTACTTGTTTCGTTTGTGTTTGTATTTAATTTTAATACGAATTAACCAATGCCGCGTGTCTTCACAAAAATAGAAGAAAAGAAAAAACGTGAGAATTTCAAAGTTATTGTTATTAAAACGTCGTTGTGGTGGTAAACTGTTGGTGGTAGTGAATAATATTTCAAATTTAAACCATTAAATTAACATTTACACTCATTCACTCATTCATTCACTTATTCATTCATTCACGGTTTAATTTTGGCAGCCGTATTGGTCTTACTTAAGCTTTATTCCAAAACAAAAAACTAAGTTTTTTCTTTATCTTTTAATTATAATTACGCTCTGAAATATAATGTTCATTAAGATTGTAGGCATATTACATTGTCGGATTTAGGCGTGAAAAGCATAAATCAAAAGTTTTCTTTTGTTGTTGTTGTTATAATTTATGGCTCTGAAGCATTTAAGTTAACAAGTTTAAGATTTCCATTTTCTTAAGGCAAGTTAATGGATTTTTATCAAATATTTCTTAAAATTCTTAAAACTTGTTTAAGTAAGTAGAACTACTTAATTAAACACAGACCTAATGATGTTGTTTTCCAAGGGCATAATTAATGACCAAGCGCTGAGTATAACAGTGAGACAAGGGTATCAGAGTAAGACATGAATGTGGCCTATTTTCACTTGTTTTTGAAACCACAGTTCTGCACACAATACCTAAAGACATTTACAGTGATTATTCAATGACCTCGGAAAAATCTTAAGTATGGAGAGGGTAGTTATCTGTAGTGAAATAAAATTGCCATCAAAAGTTTTTCAAAAATCTGACGTGCGGAATCATTTAAATGCAGATCCCGCCATTCATGTATAAAAATTAACACACACAACATAAGTGATGTGAAAAGCCAGATCGTAATCCTGACTAAAGGGTTGTAATGACAAATATATATGTATGTATGTTGTCCTCGTCCAGACATCTGTTAAAAGCTGTGTTCTGGGCATAAAAATTTAATGCGTTGCTCACTGAAACCAGCATATTTTTTTTGAAGTGACAAAAGAATTTTTCAAGTGCCACGGTTCCTTAAGAAGATGCAAGAAATACTTCAACCTGTCTGATCATACATACATACATATATCCGAACGAATATGGTATAAAACCCAATAAAATTTATTTTGAGTCTACTAGACCGCATACATTAGAGCACCATCATAATGTGGCTTTAGTTTCGCTATATCACAGGTACGGTATTTACTGAATGGGATATAAAGGGATTTGTTCTTACTTAGTATTGCTGGCACATCTGTTTGCGATCGATGGGCTGATGGATCGCACAATGCATTACACAAAGAATTAATTCTTTAGCCACACTCTCTCTATGTTGAGCACTCTTCCCGCAGAATTTTTTCTTTAATTTTTAGTGCAAATTTAGAATCAAATCTAATATCATAAACCATACTCCCTATTTCTACCCTTTCATAACCTAGTTTCCTGCTTACTATATAATACACTGCACGAGTAAGAGCCATCCTCTAGTGTTAGTGCAAGTTAAAATAAAATTACTTCTCCAATAGGAACTATCAAAAAACCAAAAATCGCTGAGGACAAATACATGGTAACAAGATTCCAACGAGGACAGAGAACCCGATGGTGATTCAGAACCGGATATTACACCTGCTTATATGCTTATAGTCATGGTGTACGCTTGAGCCATACCTTTCAATGACAGCAGGAATTGTGTGGAAATAGTACCAACCAGATATGCCGATGATATCGTATAATAGAATTTTAACAGGTTCTCTCCAAAAAAATTCTGAAAACTACGGCAAGTTGTGTATATGAAAAGTGGGGATGGTTCCGAGATAGACGGTAAAATTAGTGCAAAAGTTACTGCACTCGTGGTACTTACTGGTACTACGACTTGTTAACGTAGTACCTACTACAAGTACCTTGCACTATGACTTGTTTTTCAATAGAAAAAGCAGTGTATATAAACAGCTACACTCAGCTCATAAAAGTCAATAATAAAAAGTCTCAGGAGAAATTTAGGCGTCTACAATCTCAGTAGACAAAATTATGCTGAACTGGGCTTCAAGGCGCAGTAACGTCGGTGAAAATGAAAAAGATTTACTGCCACCAGAGACACTTAGGGATTTTTATCACAATGCGTAGCATGAAGACAATGGCACAACGACTTATGTGAGGCAAATATCTCCAGGCATATTTGAAATAGGTTTGAGAAACAGAAAACTAAGAATATTATGAAACAATGGTAGAAGAACACATCCGGCTTTATACATAGAGTACTAGACTCCTGATATATATTTTGGCATAAAAGACAACAATCCCTTCGACAATGTGTGTTCATCGTTCACAAGAAATAAACTGAAAAATGCTTCACTTCAAACGTGAAGGAATAATGTTGATGATGATAGGATCAAATTGGCTAAGTGGATTATTGGATGATAACAGTTTTTGCGACGTATGTATCAGAGCTCAGCAATGAATCGTTTTTCGCTACTCATAAGCATTCATGAAATTTTGAATTTTTGCAATCAATATACGTACAACGTTGACATCAAACTCATACTATTCGAAATATCTTTGATTCATAAGCCTACAGAGCAGAAAGCGGAGCAAACACCTTCTAGGGAGCATGATTCTACTCACCTTTTTGAATATTCACTACTGATCTCTGGTATGTATGTATTTTCGTGCTACCAACACGGAGTCACCTGTAGTACATACGTACCTATTTGGTCATTACAACCCTTCAGTTAGGATTACGACCTAGCTTCTCACAATTTTATTTAGATGTGGCGGGACCTACTGCTTAACGACGAATTCGAACGAAGTATTTGTGAAAAACTTTCATTAGCAATTTTATTTAACGCTCAGAGTTCTTGCCACAAGTCTGGTGAGAGGAAGTTTGCGGAAGAAATATTTTCTCATATTTCGTTTTGTTGGAAATGTCTAACCTGGGGGATTTGAACCGTGACCTTACGTCTAATAAGCCAATATACTACCCAGTAAACTACGACGACTACTACATGTACTATATAACCATCTAAATAGAGAGTTTTTACAAAGCTTATGACAAAAATTCTAAATTTTGTTTTATTTTAAAGAGTGCAAATTTTAATATTAAAAAATTTAAATATTAGTTATAACGGCTCTTTCCTTATTATACTTTTTAATTTATTTTTCAATTGTTTTCTGTTATTCAACAGTTGAAGGTAGACATGTCTTGCTATTTAGCGTTTAATTTATACTAAAATAGTTGCAAATTATTTAAAAAAATAAACAAATTTTCTGTAGATTTTTATATTTTTTTTTTTCAATAACTAACTGACTCTCCGTGTTTAGTCATGAAATACAAGTTTTTTAAAATTTTTTTTGCAAATTTTTTGCGTTTCAATACACCATACATGCATAAATATTTAAACAATTCAATAAAAAAATATTTATAATATAACAATAATAAATGGTGTGTTAGGAAAACAATAACAACAACAACAATAATTAAAATAAATTAATTTTTTCTCATTTGCTTTTGTCTTTGTTTTAAAAAAAAACATCGTTTTTATGCAATAAATTGTATTTGAAAGCTGATGTTTTTATAACAGAAAAAAAACAACAAAAAAATGATTTCAAATCAAAATTTTAATTTTAGTTTTTTCGCTTAAACTTAGTAATTCAATGAATTTGTTTTTGTTTCGTAATTAATTTTAAACGCTTTTTTGCTCGTACTTTAACAATTTTCATTTTTTATTTGAAAATTGTCTGGCTTGTGTTAAATGTTACACGAGTATTATATGAAGTCTTTAGCATCATCTAGCCAGCCAGCCAACTAGTCAGAGCAACCACTCAACCAGACGTCAAGTTAAAACTGTATTTTAACTTAAATTAGTTCAATGAAGCAACTAATCAGGGTCAAGCATACTTGACTAAATTTTATATAATTTAATCGCAATCTCCATCACTCACTCACTCTCTCTCTCTCTCGCCCCTCTTGTTTTTTTTTAACAATTTTTATGGCCAATACTGCTCAATATCCATAGAGTAAAGGGTTTATAGTCTATTGGTCTCAAAAGTAAAATTAAATAACGAAACAAACACACAAAGTTATGATGATATTATGGAATAAAATAACTTTTAAGTGATCGCCTTTGAATTGGTTGCAGCAATCTTCGTAGTCGGCTTACTAGACACGAGTCCTTGGTTCAAACCCCAGCTCAGACATCTCGAAAGAAAAAAAAAATATTGAAAAAATATTTCTTCGGCGACTGCCTTTCAGCAGATACTAAGAGTAAATAAAATTGCCATGAAAAGTTTCTCAAAAATCTGTCTTTCGGAGTCGAGTATAAAATGAACACTCAAATAGTTGGTGTGAGAAGCTAGGTCGTAATCCTGACTGAAGGGTTGTTATGTATGTATTTCGGAGGAGAAAAAAAGTCACTTTATTGTCCACTACAAAGACGGTTTAAACGATCTGTAAGTGAAACTCATTGGTAAGGGACTAAGTCGCTTCATTAAAAGCTCCAATTGACTCCGGAACTAGGGGAAAATGAATAACTTTGGTAGCACAATGAGCCTTATATAGCCTATATGAGTCTATCCCACCTTCATTGGGTAGACGGGCATTCCAACCCAACCCGTAATACTTGAAAACTGATCGCGTTTGAATCACCGCTTTCGTAGTTGTAGTTGCTCAGCGATTCATACTCGTAAATGACAAAACTTTTGTTAAAAATCGGTCGAGATTTGAAACCCCTAAATGGATAACCCAATATATCATGTTAATGATGATACTTGTCGGCGATGCGACTTCATGTTGCTGCTGTGTAATGTGTGTGTTGCTGTATTACTACAAATTTTTCTTTCTTGCGGGAGGTTTCAGTGCAAGCGTGAATGAGTGGTGCTTAAATTGAAAATCAATTTTAAACGCAATTATGAAAAAAAAAAATTAATTTCAATATAAAATTAATTACAAATAAATTTCAGTAATGGCTTCCATCATTAAACTGTGAAAAATAATTCATTTTAATGGCAAAATGGATTTGAACTTTCAATTTGAATTTGAATTTAAATTGATGGACAATTAACACACGCCAATAAAAGTTATTGGATAATGGCGTTAAATTGTTGAATCATTTAATTGCATTAGAAAATGATTTGATAACGAGAGTAGGCAAAGTGGATTTGAGTGGCAATGGGTAAAACAAACCCGTTTGTTATTGGCCATTACAACACCTTAATCAGAATCACGGTCTCACTTCTCACAAAACCCATGTTGTCTACGTTAATTTTATCCATGAGCAGCGAAACCTACAGGGTTTGCGCCGCCTAAGAAAAATCAATTCATGATTTTTATATCGTAATAGTGGACTTCCTTAAAATAATGCGACAACAATTCTCATTCCTTAAATTCAGAGTTTTGTGTTCCTTTTTTCCTTTTACGAATAAGAAAATAAGGATTTCATTGCCGCAAATACGCAAAAGCATATGGGAAATGGGACAGTGGTAGCTATAAGCGGTATGAGAGTATGGATACCGGAGCATAGCTAAATTCACGGTAACTGTAAAGCGTATAAACTTTCTAACAGTGGCTCAATCATCTATCTTTCCGGTGAGTTCTTTACATTGTTAACACGTTTAAAGACTAACGAACTTATAATTGACGACACAGTTATAGATTTCATCAACGCCGAATGGGCGGCTTCGGATACTGGTTAAATAGCTCAGCAAATCTAGTCAAAGTTAGATAGAGTACACGAGTACGAAAAGTCTGTTCAATAGCTACAGGAGTACATTTAATATTGTCGTTATTAATCTCGGACACTTGGCAAATGACTTCTATAGGAGTTTTAGAGGTGAGACACTTATTTGGTACATGCCCAGTCCAATGTCGAAAAAGAAAAAGGCACTTTGGTATCTACTACAGACACGATTTGAATCTGTAAGTAAGTGACATTGGTAAGAGACAAAGTCGCTTCATTAAAACCTCCAAATGGTTCCTTGACTAGAGGAAACTGAATAACTTTGGTGGTACAATGAGCCTTATGCGGCCTATATGTGCCTACCCAAACTTCTTTGGTTGGAGGGATAGCCCAATCCCAGCTATTAGAAAACTTTATCATATTCGTGGTGCTATAAATATGTCTGAACCTGCACTATTCTAGAAATGCCTGAAGTATGAATTTAAAAGCTTCACTAGCTCACACTAGTTGTAAAAATGAATCAAAATTGATGTGAGTGTGTTATTTAAGACCGATATTAACTTAGTCCCATTAATCTTCACTAAATCTCCATACTATTTACATACTATTTACACCACTTACAACCTACCGAGAATAATACCGAGGTGTTGCCTCGAGTTGAGACATCTCGACCGCGTACAGTAGAGGGTGAAGGTGATCATTAAAATTGGATCACCATCGAAAAGTGGCATGTGTTTTACTATTCTATCGCTACTACAACGGATTTTGCTCCAGCGACATAAAGGGACATGTTTCGGACAATCATACATTCATACATAGTACTCGCACTATGAATTGCGTAGAAATTCATTTTTCAATCGCGGTATTCGTATGTGGAACGCCTTACGCCCAGAAGTTTTTCTTGTCACCTACAACATGAATGGATTCAAACGTCGGTAAACTCCCTCTTTCCAACCTCACTAAACCTATTTTTTTACATCCAATACAATGCACTGCAAGAGTAGGGCTAGGGCGCTTAAAAAATGCACTGAAAATTATTAACATCAGACACTTATTTTCTGTATTTGGAACTTAAGTTTGAATTTTCATTTGAATTCAATTTGACACAAATTTTCTGATTCACTGTTGCAGTTCCTATAATTCTGTTTATATTTTAAATCTGAAAAAATATTTGCTGGGAAATAATTGGTCACTAAATGCTGCTTCTGCTGTTAGCGCTGGCGCTGGTAATGTTGCTGCTGTTATTTTTGCTGCTGCTACTGCTGCTATTGCACTCTGGGTGACAATGCGAATATTTCAATGCTGTTGTAAGTGTTTCAAGACGACAAGAAGAGACAAATGAAAACAACAGTAAAGAAAACAAAAAAACAAACTGCCATGAGCCTATCAGCTGAACCCAAGGACCGACGACCGACCGACAAAATAGTAAAACAAAAAGTAATTTATGCAAGAAATGTCTGTCCTCAAAACAACAAGAAAAAATCCTTTTTTTCTTTTCCTGCAAACTCTACAACATGGAATTTTAGGTCACAGCATATTCGTTGCTATTTTCTTACTTTTTTTGCACTTTTTTACTGAAATATATTTAGGCAGGCAGGCATGCATGCATGCACGGCCACGTTTCATAGAATAGAAGAAAAGAGAAAAAAACAAAAACAAAGCAAAGAAATACGGCTATTGATTTATATAAACAAAAATAAATAAACATTATATAGAGTTAATGTTGTTGCTGTTGTTTTTGTTTGTTACAAACACTAGCACTGAGCATTATTGAGAAATTCTCATTTGTACTGACCTGTTATTATAAAAATCGCGTAGCTGTTAAAATTTTTCTGCTGCTTTTTTGTTTGTTTTTATTTTTGTTTTTATTACGAATTTCAATTCCTGTCTGCTCTTCGTCTTCCTTCTTCGTTGCTAAATATGAATGTGTGTGTGGCTGTGTGTAATTGTTGCTGTTTTCTTAGTTTTATTTTTATTTATTTTGTTTTTTCTTTCTTAGTTTTTGTTTTACTCTTCTCTTTTTATAGGTCTGTGTTGTCGCGTGAATGACACTTTGCACTCTGCTTTATATAGCTGTTGTTGTTGGCGTTATTATTGCTGCTTCGTTTAACTTTGCTGCCACTATGTGTGTCTTCTGCTAACGTAGTTCTCTGTATTGTTGTTGTAATTAAAATCAAACACACACACACACATACACGTATTCTAAATGCACTCTAAAGCAACAACAATAATGATGATGATATGAAAACACACGTTTAAAGTAAAGCAAAAAAAATAAAAAAAAACAAACAAAACCTCAACGAACGAACTTTTATTTGTTAAATGTTGTGGACAATAAGAAACAAAAAACAACACAAAAAAATAAGAAAACTTAAAAAAGCACAACAAAATTAAGAGAACGAAATTATGGAAGATGCATTGCAGGTTAATATTTTACACAAAAAACACGGATTTTAATGGATTTTTATTTTTTTTTTTTGCCACTCATTACACTTTATTTTGCAACACTTATTCACTTTTCGCCGTTTAGTTGAATTGGAAAAAATTAAAAGTTTTTACCTCTTTTATACAACCACACAAAGAAAATAACAACTAATTATTGAAAATATAATCAAAACCAACAACAAATATAAGGGAATTTAAGTTTTTTTTTTTTTTGTTTTTTGTTATAATGATGACTCGTTTTTACGGTTTCTTCTTTCTTAACGATATTTTACTACTAAAAATACAACAACAATGAAAACAATCCCACAAAAAATACAAGAAACGCGTCAACCGTCAACCATACGTAACGTTAGCGCGACCGAATTATTCTCATAAAAACTCATGCGTTTGATTAAGTTACTGTTTATGTGTATGTTTGTTTAACAGTATGTTATTGTTGTTGTTGCTATTGCTATTGCTGTTGGTATGACTCTGTTTAATAGATGATGGCGATGATGGTGTTGTGTGGAGGAGAAGCTTTTATTTATTATTTGTTTCATTTGTTTCATAGCGGTTTCTATTATTATTAAATCACTTTATTTTCACTTAATTTCTTCTTTTTTTACTTATAATTTGCTTATAGTATTTCTTCTCTTTGTTTTATTCTTATTAAATTACGTTATTCTGTTATAATTTTTACAACTAGCCATAGCTCTCCCTCGCCATCTTTTTTCTTTGAAAACTTCTTTAGAAATAATTTCTTTATATGTAGGCATGCAAAACAAAAAAAAGAAATATATTTTTTCTATTTATTATTTAATCCGTGTTAATGATTTTCTTAGTTTTTGTTTCTTTCATTTTATGATTTAAGTTTTTCTCGTTTTTCCCGTTCACTTATTATTCGAACGTCTTAACACCACGGCACCGCACAACTAAATAAAATGACAGCACGCAAAATGAATTTTGTTCAAGTTTAATATGTGGTACGTTCAGTGTGGAGTATTTAGTTATTTTCTCTTCTTTTGTTCTCAATTTAATAGTGTGTTATGGAGCTGCCAGAAAATTAAAGTCAAATAGGAATTTAAATAGGATTTCCTTCCTTAGATTCTTATTAGATCTCACATAAAAGCTGACTTTTTGAGAAACAGCTTTCTTATTAGTTTTTTTATTTCTAACTAAACAATATTAATCGTAAAAAAATAGGGAATAATTTTTAATTTTTTTTCCAATTTTCGTGATTACTTTTTTAGGAGTTGA
Organism: Sarcophaga variegata; assembly: GCA_932273835.1. Lineage (NCBI taxonomy): Eukaryota > Metazoa > Arthropoda > Insecta > Diptera > Sarcophagidae > Sarcophaga > Sarcophaga variegata. The sequence goes on along the minus strand of OW026362.1, from coordinate 86,387,268 downwards.
ATTTAAAAAAATTTCTGGCAACGCTGATGGGTTGAAAAATCCGTTTTTGTTCGTTCAAAAAAACAAACGTTAAAATTCGCACATTCTTTTTTCAATAATAATTTATATAAATAAAAATTGAGCATAAGTGGGATTTTGTTTCTACTTCTCGTTGTGTTGTTGTTTGTGGGTCGGTCAGTCCTGAATGTGTGTGTATGTGGTATTATTATAAAGTTATTATTTTTACTTTTTAGTGAATTTTTGAAAATTGTGGTGAATTTATTCTGTGTGGTGAGTTATAGAGTGGTGAGTTTTAGAAAGTGTGGTGAATTTGTTGGGTGTGGTGAATAAAATTTTAATTTAGCAAAGTCCCGTTATTCGAAATAGCTACTGTACTATCATAAATAATCGTACTGGTAATGGCGAATTAACAGGTTCGTGTCTAGAAAATAAGTAATTTTCATTCCCATTAGTGAAGCCATTGCACCAAATTGAGGTGTGAAACAGGGATGGGTGGGTCGAGTCACGAAGTGTTGCCATTGTCAGGCATTTAAAATTAAGTTAAAATTAAAAAATATTGTGTAATGCATATTTTTTTACTCGTTTAAACTTACTTATTATTATTCAAAGATAAATAATGCGCTAAGGGACGAATTCCCCTGGAACTAATTAAACTTTTGCTGTAAACTTAATATTAAATATATAATAACAAATAATATAAAATATAACAAAACTGGTCTTCAGCCTCAAAATGCTTGCAAAAAAACTACTACTTAAATTTAACAACAGGAAGAATTAATAAAAAAAATTATGAACTAAATAAATGTGGCTTTCCTGTTTGGTGATTTCTTTTTATGAAGTTAAAAAATGTTTATTTCCTGGCAGCATTGAACGCAACGCATAAAGTAGCACGACTTTTAACTTTCGACGTCCGCCGACTAATTTGACTGCCATCAGGGGGTTTTGTTTTTTTATCTCTTTTCCTTGCCCTTGAGAGAAGTTAGTAATAGTAATAAGGTACTTATTTACTGTAGACTTAAAGTACACTTGTTCAAAATGGGAAGCTATACAGTATTAGGTAATAAATAGGCTTTAGAGTGGAGGCATTTTAGTGATTCGCTGTATAATTGAGGGCAGTCCAATAAAATATTGTACTGTTGCAGTACTATATCGCCTCTTAAAACAATGCATCGAAGGACACGATGGTTTTTAATATATGCAGATAGTTGAGTCGATTTGAGATTTTTTTGACAATTTGAATTCAAAATATTTTTAAAAACAAAACAGTTGGCACGAAACACAATTCCCCTGCTTTATAATAATTGAGTGCTCTTGGCAACTTCACAATATTGAATGTACTGTTTCATGCTTAACCACTGTACTGTGTTGTTGTTGTTACACTATCATGCAGAGTTGCATTTTGACAACCATATGTTGATTTACATTTGTTTTGTTCTCTAAATTCGTAGCCAGATGTTTATTTTTTTATTTTCTCACTCTGAAAATAGAAGAAAATTCTAAGGAAAACCCTCTTATGTACACATACAAAACCGACAACAAAAAAAAAACACTATAAGAAAAGGAAAAAAGAGGTTTTTCACTAACAATGAGCAATTTTCATAGAGAAGAACAGTTCTAAAGAGAAGAAAAATAAAATAAAATTCTTTGTAGAGTAGATTTTTATACAAAAACAATAAGAAAAACAAAATTTTAAAATTTTTTCAATAGAAATGGAAACAAACCAACATGATGTGGTTAAAGAGGTGAGTACAGACAGAATACAATTGAAAGGGTTTCCAATTTGATAAAGGTAATGTTCACTCTGTAGATCAAACAAAATGTACAAGAGAAGTTTGCTGAATTAAAGTCTGCCGTGATGATGCGTGAAAAGCTATTGCTACGACAGCTGGAAGTGATAAATACCACCAGAAAACAACAACAGCAGGCTGGGAGACGTGAAAAAGATATCGATGCCGGTGTGGAATTCTTATGCGAAAACGAGGAGGAGCTGCTGGCAGCCATACGGAACTTTGGACGCTACCAATTGACCAATTTGAATTTAGCCATACAGGATGTCTACTTGAAGAATGAGGATTACATTAAGCCTTCCGATGACCATGAGACCATGTTTAAGGGCCTTAATGAAAGCACTGAGCAAGACGATGAAAATGTTGCTTTGCAACAAGAGCAGGGTAAGGAAAGTATTGTAGTTGATTTCTCACGCCATAAAAGCCTAATGGAACACAATGCCAAGCTTATGAATGAGAGCATCATAAACATTACCTTGAAAGAGGCCAAAGAACTGATACGTCAAGCTAAATTAAAACGCGAACAACCAGTACCACCACTTAATTTAGAGGAACTTGATGATGAGGTGGAATCATCCATAGCTGAGGTGGTCTCAAGCTTGGAGCAAGGCTCTTTAGATCTTACAGATCAGCTGTCCAATAACAAGTATTCACAGACCCAACAACAAACAACAACGAAACAGAAACGGTTTAAACCAAAAATCACCATCAACAATTGCAATGGCACCATAAATCTAAGGAACATTGCCTCTTTAACCATAAATTGTACCACCGAAGATAAGGTGCAGGCACAAATACCTGTTAACTATCCTAATCCAGAGTATGAGGCAGAGGAAGAAGAGGCTTCTTCATCTTTAACACACAAACAAACACAAAAATCCAAAACTTTAGTAGAATCTTTGGTGTCGTCGAGCACCAATACAGAGTGCACTACACCCACCTCTACCAGCAACTCAAATACACCCAAGAGCTTATCCAATTACTCCAGCAATAATAGCTCACGTTCACAGTCCACCAAAAAAACAAAAACAAAGAAATTTCAAACAAAAACAGAAAAATTACAAAATTGCGATAATAAAACGGAGCCTCCACAAAACAATATTAAAGTGGAATCGTCTTCATCCTCAATGGCTAATGAAGTGACTTGCGATTTTTATAATCGTTTGTTAAATGAAATTAAAAAATCCATTAATCAACAACAAAAGGTACGTTCAAAATGCACTGCTAGCAGTATAGCAAACTCCCAGCAAAATGCGGATTCTGCTGCGGATTATATGTCATCGTCCACAACAGGTAATCAACCAGGCAGGCGTTTGGTTTTAAAAAATTTCGAAAATCTCAGAATTATTTTGGAAGCCAATAGCAGTGGCGATGAAGATTCGTTTCATCCCGTACAAATCGAACAATGGCTGGCTGAAATAATAACCGATACGGACTTGGAGCCGATGCAGAATACGGATATATTAGAACATTCCAAAATATTTTCGGAAGAGACACAAGAAACTTAAGCGGGAAAGAAGGGAATTTTTGAAAATGTTTTTAACTTATTGTGTTTATATAACAAGATGGCGTGGTAGTAATAGTTTCGAGAAAGGTATCACGAAAAATGTGTAATTGAGGCCATTAATTAACGCCACTTTTTATTTTTGTTAAGTTCTTTTTTTAGACTTTATTTTTAAGATTGTTTTTAACAAAGGAAAACCCTTTTTAATTATTGATTTTAATACGTATTTTTTAAAGCATTTCAAATTCTTTGGGAATTTAATTTGAATTCTGTCATGATGTGCAGTTTAATATGTCTGAAAATGTTTATAAAATTGAAAAATATTTTTTATTTTAATTATTTAAAATTAGTTTTTCGTGGAGTTTCAGTGTACTCGATACCGTTGATACAGTGTAGATCAATAAGGAAAACAAAATTTTATTCCTGAAAGAACTATTTTCAAATAATTTTTATGTTCGAATATTCGAAATTGCTTCAATTCTTTCCTTAGCTATAATGCTTCCAAATGGAATTTCGAAAATTTTTAAAGAAACAATTTTTCTTAAACTGAACCGCTTTTAAGCTGTAATTTTAAACTGTTTTTTCGAATTTTTCGATATTATTTTACAATTTTTATTTATAAGCATCTTCTGCTTACTTCAAGTATTTTAAATGATTTCCCTTTTTTAAAATTGTATAATCGTCTCCTATATATTTCCAGTATTTAAAATGATTGGTACTTTTAAACATTGCAAGTGTTAGGCTTTCGAAGTTACTTAAACATAATTGTAGTATTTTTTATTATTAGAAATTCCTATAAATAAAATGTAATTTTATAATCATTCTAATATTTCCATAAGCATACGTTTTACGACCAAATAATTTTTTATTGTAAATCATCACATTCAATATTTTTTAACTTTACAATTATACAAGTTTATGTTTTTAAGGACAATTTTATAACTTTTACTCGGTTTTTTAAAACACATTAAAAGGTATTACCTTAATTTCTCTTTTCTTGTTCTTTTTATTTAAATTTATATGTAATTATTAACAAAATGTACTTATTTTACGTATAAGATAAATGTATACGCTGAAATAAGAATAAAATAGTTAACATAACCAAAATGAAAACAATTAATCATTGTTGTTTTGGGTTTCACAAAATAATTGTTTTCTTTACTTAAACTATTTAAAATGTATCTAAAGCAATAAGAAAAGAAGAAGATAACTTCATTAGTGAATTTTAAATACCACTCACTGATACCGTAAGAAAAATATTTTCAATTTAAATTTCTAAATACAAAAATAATTAAATATTGTTTATTCCATATACCAGTATATTTACAAAAGTCCCTGAAAAGTGTTTTCGTTAAAAGTTTATTCACATGTGCCGAAATACACGTTTTTGATTTGTAATCCCATAAGAAAACATTTTGACACATTTAACCATAAAAGATAAATTATGTATAAAACAAATTGCAAATTACCCTACTTGACGTTTATAATTAAAAAACAATTTTTACATTATTTAGCAAAAGTTTAAAATTTTAATTTTTTATTCATGACTTGCGTCATAAAGAGATTTTATAATGAATGTCTGCTTAGAATGCAACCAAACATCCTGCTACTGTAGTGTAGTGTACATAAGTAATATAAACCTTTGCAAAAACAATTAAAATTTCGTCGAGATAAACACATGCTAATGAAATGCAGGTTGATTTTTATTAAAAAAAAAAAAAAATTAAATAAGAAGCAGCTTTTTTATAACAAATTCAACAGAAAAGGAAACCAATGTTTCACAAAACATCAACGAGTACATGATAAAATATACACACAAAATCATGAAAATGATTTTTAAAGTCACAAAAATAGTTGGAATAACCCAATAAGCAACTTAATCAGTATAGAAGCGTATAAAGACTCACGTTTTTTTAGTTTCAGGAAGTAATCTTATTGTGGCTTTAAAATCTCAGAGAATATACCGGGAAATTACGAAAAACAAAGTTGTTTTCACTTCACTAGCACTTTTCACATTCGCAAACATCGCTGCTGTGATGACTGAGCGCATTACTTAGCGATTAAAATAACAATTGTAGGTGCAGTAAATTTAACCGCTCATTGACGTCAACGATGATATACAGTACAAGAGAGAACAAGTTAGCATTTAAGCAAGTAATACCCATTATAGTGCAAACTCATAAAGCGTATCGGATTGCATCTAAGCATATAGAGTGTTGTAGTGGAAAAAAAGACTCATCCAATAGATTTGAATCGATTTATATTGTAAAAGAACAGAAAATAACATTTTGAACGTGACACTGGCGTGGAGCTCAGAGTATCACACAACAACTTCTGAGGAAGCTGCAATGGCGAGAAAGAAGAGGAGACTACAGGTCATCTTCTACACTATTGTCTGGACATCCAGAATTTATTGATAGATCGTGTCTGGCCAAAGGTAATTTAAATGAAATCCACACATTCATTAATCTTCCAGGACGGTTGTTGAATGATCAAAGTTCCTGCATTACAACAGAATCTAATAGGACTCAAGGTATGCTTTTTAAGACGGCTGATAATTTAATCAAACCTAACCTTGTGTAATATACCTTGTTTATCTTTTTTTGAGATATTTTCGCTTTCAATATCTTCAACGGGTTGCCTTAGTTGCTTTGGTTTGGTTGATTTGAAAGACAGCTTTAGCTGTCTTCTTATATTTATTTTAATGAATTTGCTTGACTAAAATAAAAAGTATGTTTCATTCTATAGTTTCTTGAAAGAAGGGATTTGACTTTTCGGATTTGTAGGATTGATGTCGTTGGATTTTTATCGCGTATAGATGGTAGAGTATTACGAATTATCCTGTTGCCCTGACAATATTTTAGGATGTTGTTCGGTGTTAGTAAACATAACTCCTTGCCTAGTTTTCGAGATGTATTAACGCTGCTCGGGTTCCAGGTATGTATTCTGACGATTCTTTCTCCTTATTAAGAAAATACTTTTAATAAATACAGCTTAGAGTACCACTCGATTCATTTTATTTTTTTCTTATAAAATTTAAATACTTTCTTCGTTTAAAATTAAAATGTTTATGAGGTTATTTGCAATGAATTAAAACAAAAGTTGATATTAATTTAAATTAAATGCGATTGTATTCGGAAAGATTAATTCAAAAGCAACAAACAAATGAACGAATTCTCATACACAAAATAAAGTTCACAAAATAGAAGAAAAAAAAAAGATTAAAATAATTCAAGTCCAAAAATTAAATATAAAATAATTAACAACAATTGGCCTTGATATTGTTGTTGTAGATATTTAATAGACCTTAAAATCGGGGTTTATTTTTAATATTTTTTTATTAATAACAATATTACAAAATTATTTAAATGCATATCTGTATGTATTCTTCAAGTATCCGTTTTTATTTTCTAAATGCTGATAATAAATAAAAGTATTAATAATTGTAAACCTTCTCTGTAGTATAGACCCGTACACACTATGTTATCATACTTATATCATGATGACATGCAACTGTTTAATCAAAAAAGTTCGTTTTTTGTCAATTCATTACGCAAAAAAATATAATGACGAAATATGTTTGATGGTTTCAATAAATATTGTATGATTTATTACTATTATTGTCTATTTGTTAACTGTTAATAATTAAGAGAAATTGCATAATCGATATAAAATATAAAAAGATAAGTTTCTTTACACGAATATGTAGTCCCAGTACAGCAAAAAAAAAAAAGTTAAAGTGTTCTACATTCGAGCTTATGATGATTTAAAATTTAATTAAATTTTTGTACTTAAAAATAATTTTCTAATGCCTTTGCCTTTGTTGATAAACACTCACTCTTACTGTTTGAGTTTATTTTTGTGGAACTTAAGGCCTTCAATTTTTATCAAACAAACACAAGTTCAGTGTGATAAATTCTGACAAATACTCTGGCCTAAAAGCAATCGTTTTAAACATTTCTTTAAAGGAACTTAATTAACTTAATAAGTACACTTAAATTGAATTCAATTAACCTCTTCATCAGCTCCCAATTGTATTTATTAACGGCTTTTCTTTGACTTTTATGTTCAGCAGCCATTATTTCTCCTCTTGCAGAATATCCAAAATTTGTGGTGTAAAATAAGTGATAATACAATCGGCACCAGCACGACGGAAACCCTTCATGGATTCCATTAAGGCTAGCTTCAAGTCAAAAGCTTTATTTTCGGCAGCGAAATATAACATGGCATATTCACCCGACACCTGATACACATACAAGGGATGGCTGGGATAACAGTCTTTCGTTTGTCTCAGTATATCCAAGTATGGCATGCCGGGTTTAACCATTAACATATCGGCACCCTCTACCACATCACGTTGTACGGCGCGCATGGCCAAGCCCTTAGAACCACTGGGCAATTGATAACAACGGCGATCACCAAAAGCCGGAGCAGATTGTGCTGCATCTCTGAAGGGTCCATAAAAGTTGGATGCAAATTTTGCCGAATAGGCAAGCAGCGACACACGATTATCCAAGCTATTGTTAATAAGGGCTTCTTTGATAGCCCTAACGCGATTGTCCATCATGTCGGAGGGCGCAACAATATGAGCACCAGCCATACCATATGCTACACACACTTCCGCTAAACGTTTTATGCTTTCGCCATTTCTTATGCCCCCCTCATCAATAAAGCCACAATGGCCATGTGACATATACGGGCACAAGCAAACATCGCAGGCTAACAATAGATTGGGAAACCATTCTCTCAATAAAGGCAAGGCTTTAACCACAGGATTTTCTTTAGAATCAGCATGTGTGGCTGTTTCATCTTTCATGTCACAGTCCACCACACCAAACAGTAAGACGGCACTCAGACCCTTGGCCACCAAAGGTGTTAAATGATCTTTTAAGACATTAACACCCATTCTGGCCTGACCCGGCATACTGGCAATAGGCTGGAAACTGTTGTCATCACATACCACAAACACTGGATACATTAGATTATGTGGAGTAATCTCACAACCGGATTCCTGCAGTAAACGCAATGTGGGATGGTGTATGCCGCTGTGTAATTTTTTGTCCATTTTTATTATTTGGTGTCGTAATATTATTGAAAATAATTAAATTTTGTTGCAGTATAGCTGTTAACTTATTTTTTAAGTCTTTTTTTCTATCTCTCTGCGTTATTTTGTTATTAAGTAATAAACTTTGAGTTTTAGATTTCTACTGCACACACTTATACCCGCACCGTTTGCCGTATGACCCACCGTTTGTATGTTGTTCGCGTGTTAAACGAAAAAACAATTTTAATTCCGCTCTGGTATACCGTATTTTATAAACTTTCTTCAATGAATGCGTGTTGCTTAGCACTGCATTAACGAAAAATTAAACAAAAATTTGAGTAATCCAATGCTATATACTTCCATATGTACATACATGCAGACATACATACATACCTATTATTTGGCGACGACTTCCCTTATTTCTCTGAACTCACATGTTTAACGATTTCTCTGGCTGTTGTTGATTTCTCCCAATGTTTCTCTTTTTTAGGTGAACTGAATTGTATTGGAGAGCGAGCAAGCACGTTGAATTAATGGTGAGTTTTATTTTTTATGAGATTCACCATATCAAAAACTAAATTCACTTAAGCCGACTTGTGAATGCTCTATTAATGATGAAGTAAATTTAAGACTTAGTTTCCGAACAGACAAGGCTTATTAATTGCGTGTTACGAACTTGTAGAATGGATCAACCAGAGCCACAAATAGTATCACCAGAGTATAATTTTGGCCCTTTAAGTGGAATTATCCGCCTATCAATTGCGAATAATTTCGTAACTCTAATAACAGATCGACCTTCTTGGTAAAACGAATACCTAGCACAGATGCCCGTTGGGACTTACTGCCACACGGATGGCTAAAAACATTGAAATTGTACTGTATTGGGCCTCTATAAAGAAGAAGACACTAAAATTTAACTCCGACTACGGGGCCGTAATGCGGTTTTTCAAACGGAAATACGTGCAATCAGGGAATATATAATCTGGGATTGTTATGCTTTGGGAAACTTGACATATAGGGATTTAAATATCTTCACTGATAGTCAAATAAAAATTAAGACGATATCATACAGGGATTAGGTATCAAGAACTGTCCTGAAATGTAAGAAGGCGATTAACAATCATGGCATGGGGCGCAATATACAGTCATCGAGGAGTGATTGTAATTAAACGAACAGTTTTATAGAATATTTTCACAAAATATAACCCAATGCCTTCAAGAAATTTTAAATTTAGACGTTCATTGTGGCAGAATAATGAAAATTGTAAAGATAATCTGGATCGATAGTGATAATAGGAAAACCATGAGTATATTAAGACTGAATAAAGTCGATATAAGGGTACAAAACCATATGGGACTCTTTGCTTTACCTAAGCTGTATAGGCGTAGTAGATAAGGACATCGATATGATATAACGCTTTTTATGACATTTACCAACGTTCGTAAGCTTAAGGTTCCAATACAATACTAGACATAACTTATCTCAGAGATGTGTACTGGCAGAAGTTAAGTTAGTTTGTATAAGACATACAGGATTTTGTTGGTAAAACTCAATGGTGAGCATTCTTGCCAGCTAGATGACTTAGAAGTGTGGCGATAGGCACGAGACCTTGAACCCCTATAGTTGGTCTCCTACATCTACACTTAATGTGGTTTACATCTACACAGTACGATTTGTGTACGGTCGTGGGAGACAGCCTTTTATCGAATTTTTTCAATCATATTTTTGGTGATTAAATGATGTGTTCTGAAGGCTTAGTTATCTTTTTAATTAAATTCAGTTTGGTAGACCTGCAAGAGGAAAACATTATTAGCTCCAATGGATTGTCTATTGCCTCAGATAATTATTTTTTTCATTGAAGTCGTTCGCCTCCGGAATCGAGCAATTAGTAAAGCAACGCAATTCCAATATGATTACTTTTGTTATATAATTGTATACGTTTATTTTCAATTGATTATTTTTAATACGATTAATTTAAAAGTGGTATGTGATTTTGTATGTTTTAATTGCAAACCTTTGATCAAAGATTAACGTCAGTACTGTATAAAAATAAAATTTAATCCTCTTGTCTTAGGTTCAGCATAAAAAATAAATAGAACTCCAAACCATTATGTTATGGTGCAGAATGTTATTGTGTCTTTCCAATATTTTTACAGGTTTTCTCCATTCTTTGTGAGGTCCATCATCATTGTAGTAAAGAGTTGTCTGTAGATTTTCATCCTCCTTTGAAATTTTTGATTATATTTTACAATAATTGTTTGTTAAACTGCCAATAACATGAAAAAAAACGAGAAGATAGTAAAATACACGATAATATTTAAAAAAGTCTAATAATTATTATAAAAACGAATGCCAATCCTTTTTCTTTCTTAACAGATTGTACAAATATATGATTTTAGAAGGGAATAAGGGGCCATCTCTCACATGTGAGAACCTAGGTTTGTGTCTTATATTACTTCTTGAAAAATACTGTCATCAATCGGGTTCTATATATGTACATATAACCGCATAAGGTATACTATCAAAGATGCTGTCTATATCCATAAAAGCATAAATAGTTACCTTCCTAATATCTACAAACTCCTTAGGGCCTCCCATAACTATCAACAAAAGTTGTTTTCGTTTAATCTACCTGATCTGTACGCAAATTGGCTAGAATGCATTGGCACCCGTTTTAATATGTATAATATAATACTCCACATCTAATGTGGTTGTTCACCGTTTTCGTAAGTGTTTTCGGCATGAACGATGTGTGGCTAATTGGTCTGAAAGACTTCATCGTTTTTGCAAGAACTTTATATATTTTTGCTATCTTGATCACTTTTAGACCTCTTAACCGCCTAATTGTACTCCGTATGATTTGTTTTATATTCCAGCCTATGTCCGTTCCAGTTTGTCTATTCCCGGCCTTAAGAAGTTCGGTTCTCACTGCAGAAAGATGTTCTCTACCAGACTAAGGCCTTTTTTCTGCTTCCATCTTTCTTGGGACTAATTGTTGTTGTCTCGGCATTTAGTGTAGCCTCATTCAGTTGACTTATACTATCCTCGATCTCCTACTGATTCCTTACAAATCTCCCAATTAGTTTTCTTTGATTTTCCAAATAATGTGAAAATCGGAGCTCGAAGAGTCCTCAGTGGGAATTCAATTATCTTGTGATTTAATAATGATTCTTGGCCTGATACTCTCCAGCTCTTGATATAACAATGCGCAGACTAACACTATTCAAATATTCCCTGAATTCAATATTTCCATGTTGGAAGCTACTAAATATTCTAATGGGTACTCACCTCTATTGTTAAAGTCGATTGCTGCACACGGCATTTTGTGGTAGTAACAGTCTTTGCCTGCCGCGGTACTCAACAGCCCGCCGTGCTTTTACGCGTTTCTTGGAAAATATGCCAATGTCCTTTATCTTAATGAGGGTCTTTATCGGAATTACGTTTATTGGTTTAAATTCTGTAAGAGAAATATTTTTAGTACTTTTTTATAATGTGGATGATGTATGTATGCCTGTTAGGCCATATTACCTTTCTGCTATTACGGCTTAGACTTCTGAGTACAACTTAATAGTGTCAGTTTTTTTGAATCAGTATCAAGCTCAGTTTTAATTTAATCAGATTAATCATATTGTTATGTATGTTAACCAGAGCGAAATTGATACTGGATTCGTTTGCGCTTTTTATGAGACTATTGCGGAGGTGGAACACTGCCCACACTGCCGCCGCTCATCTCCACCTCATTTGGACATTCTGTAGCTGAGAGATTAAGTTCTTCGTTCTCCTCTTCGCCACTAACCATTTTTTCTTGTTCCTGTTCCGTGTCCGCTGGAACCGGTGCTTCACATACTTTTGGTGGGCATGCATCTTCTGATCCACATGTATCTTCTGGACGATATGTATCGTCTAGTCGACTTGCATCTTCTGGACGACATGTATCTTCTGGTGGACATGTATTTTCTGGACATGCATCTTCTGATCCACATGTATCTTCTGGACGACATATATCGTCTAGACGACTTGCATCTTCTGGACGACATGTATCTTCTGGTGGACATGCATCTTCTGATCCACATGTATCTTCTGGACGACATATATCGTCTAGTCGACTTCCATCTTCTGGGCGACATGCATCTTCTATTTCAGTCTCAGTCTTCTCAGGAGTTGGACTACTCTCCTTCTGCTTGCCAATGCCATGGACTGCGATTTCTCCAAATCTATAACTGATGACATTGCCAGATTTCTTTATGGACTCAAGCGATTTCTCATCTATGCCGACTGTCATTAGTTTTCCACTGCCTTCATCCTTGGTCTTCAGGATACGCCATAAGGATGTACGCAGTCCTTCGTTTTGGGCGCTCAACAGAGCCAGGATATGCTCCGTTGTTTGACCCGCGCTTCTCGGTAGGAAGAAGTTGACCACATGTACCCTGGGTACATCCTCGGCAGGACATGTCATCAGCTCTACTCCCTTCCATTCAGATAGTTTCGGAGTAGCTATCTTCAGCCATTCGGCCGTTTGAGCATCTTTACAGTCCACCAATATATGACCTGGACGGAAGTGGATGCCTTCGAACTTTAACGTATGAGTCCATCCCTTCGCCACCTCACAAATAAGTGCTTCTTCAAGTGTAGTTAACTCCGAAGGGGTTAAATTGACTTTGGGGAATTCTTTTGGTAGAACCGCCATTTCGATCGTCTTTGATACATCTGCGTGGGTTTTGCTCACAGTTCTCTTTACTGATCTTGGAGGGTCATTGATAGCACTGTCATGATATCTTCTCCTCTTTAGTTCAGTCCTTTGGGGTGGTATATTGACTCGACCCCCCCTTTGGTCCGTCTTTTGACGAGCTGGAGTATTATTTCCCTCTTTCGACCGATGTCCTTCAGCCTTCCTCCTGGCCTCATGTGGTGGTAGTCCTCTTTCTAGGTACCTTAAGTACCATTTGCAGCCTGCTCCACTGAGGCCTTTACGCAGTGGATCATCAAATGCTCCAGGTTGACCAGGAGGTGGTATCTTCGGCACTTTACGGGAGTTATGTTCGTGTACGCTTTCCATCATTGCTCCTTCGGTCTTTGTGCCCAATCTCTGGTGCAATGAGGAGAAGCTGGATGTAGATGGTCCCTCATCCTTAAAAGTTGTTATTCTTGTTTGTGAATTTCCTATTGGTGCTCTTGCACCCATCTGTGCTGGTTGGCCAGCCATCTGCGGCATTGCCGCTCTGTTGCTTCCATAATTAGAAGCAAAGCCTCGTGAATTGTCTTCGTAGAGCTCATGCTCCAAACGCTCCGCGAGTTCGGTTGCGGTCTGTGCCCGCCAATTTATTTTATTTATTGTGTTTTTTATTGTTGTGTTTCTCATAAGTTTTGTTTTTTTTCTATTCGGGAGTGGATGGTCGACCATGGCAGAGCCCGTATGCCGTGGCAAGGCCTATTTACACTTGAATTCGGCCGGATGTTCAAGAGGCTCCGTTATCGACTGGGTTATTTAAGGGCTCCCAGCCTGACTGATTCTCAGCACGGGTCGCATAACACCTTAATCCAGCCCCTGGGACGACTCTTAGTTACTGCTCCTCAACTGCCATCCTGACATGAGAGGCCCTGCCGGAGAGTGAATTACTCTTCGTCAGTATAGCCAGTTGAGTCTTTGCAGCATAAGCCTTCACACCACGACAAGGTGATCATCCCTTCGTGAAGGTCGATAAGGATTATGGGGTTCCTTTTTTTTCTTTGCAATTGTCAGACACCGAAAGCGAGTTTCTGGTATCTGAACGAGATATATTTTTTTTATTCAAACAAATGTTTGAGCACACCCCTTGGGGTATGGATAAGGTGACCATGGTAGCTTTATACAAGAGGTAATTGGACGTTTTCTTCCCAACTATGCAGTACGTATTTGACGCCATACTACACAATGGTAGGCATTGCAGAAAATTCGCTGCGATCTGAATTTGCTTCCAGATGCTATCCGTATTACAATGGGACCCTATTAGACCCAAGTAAACTATGCTTTTTGACGCCGCTTTCGATTTAACCTAATCTAACCTAAATGAGGAAATCAAGATGACGCCAAACAACAAAATATGTTGCTGACTGGACAACACTTGGTGGCGTCCCACCTGCCTACTCATTCTAATCATCAAATAGTATGCCCGACAAGGGAGATTCCTATAACAATTGACAAATCTGCGACCAATTGTCAGTGCTGAAACGCCAAGCGGGGTTCACGGTTCTCAATGAAATCCTGCATATGATTTAAAATAGTGAGCGGCAATGATCTATACAAACCCTCTTTACCTAGCACAGTTGAGGTCCTGCTGGTCCAGAATTCTAAAGTGTTACAGAGGGAGAATTATCCCCGGTACCATTTACTATTGGCCGGTCCTCCATATCTTCAAAGCTCTTATGGCATGGTACACCTATTTAATTGCCTCATTAGAATCAGTGCCTTACGCCCATAGAGTCTCTGGCTGAGGATAACCACCATCTGGCATACACTTGATATCAAATTTTTTTTATTACATTCTTCAGGGAAGAGCTGTTACAATGACAAAAACAAAAAACTTTTATTAGATGAAATGATCATTATATTATAGAATAGTTGCTGACGGGAATATCTGGGGAATACCTAATGTTAACGAGATGTTCGAAAACTTTATCTTAATTTATCAGTTTGTGAAATCTGTTGACATATTATAAAAACGAGATTTTGTTTATAGGTTAGGTTTGGTTAGAGTGATGGCTTTGGAACAAAAGCTTTCTTAAGCACGAAAAGCGAACGAATTCACCGAACTTATTGCAAAGTTGGTCAGCACAGTGGCTGCACACTAATAGCATGACTCCCCTAAGCTGGATATTGGCCATACCTAGTATTGAAATTCCTATTGCCTAAATCGAATTGTTACTGCAGATCTTTAGAAAGGATTTGGACATATTTCTGCCTTTGAAAAACTTACGACTAAACCGACTTTAAATGCTTATTTCGAACTAAAAGGCGTTAATGGCTGTTAGTTTTCACTCTCAATCAGTATATAAAACAAAATTCTCTCCCAAATATTTTTTAAATTACGGTTGACGACACTTCATTGTAAGCTTCACGAATTTAGATGTGTTGCATGATATTAAAATTTCTTTGTTTCTACCAAAAAATGGAAATTGAATCAAACGATGTGAATATTTAATAAAGATTACTTGTTCTGGTTTTTTTTTGTATTTTTTGCGTACGACTATTTTATTTAATTATTGTATTGTATTCTTCTTAAATATTGTTTCACAATTTCTTTTTTAAAATTTTTGTTTTTGTATGACTTAAAAGCAAATAAAATACATTAAGTTTCAGATTAAATCTTTAAATTGTTGTTTTTTAACTAAAAGGAACCAAAACGAAACTAAACTAATGGTAAATAAATATATGCATAATACGCTGCTATATATGTATATAAACGCAAAGAAAATAAAGAAAAAAAAATTATAAAAATAAATAGCCTTGCATTGGCATTGCAACAAAATTTACTTTCTTTCGTTACAATTGTTGTTTTCACTTAAAACGCTTTATAAACGCGATACATAAACTTTTAAATCGAGGAACTAAACCTAAAACAAAAATACAATTTTAATTACTATTTTGCCTTAAACATTCCAGGAAACTACAAACGTACACACACATATATATTTTAAAACTAATCATTTTTTATCTTCTTATAAGGGGTGTGGAGAAAAAGATAAGTTAAAAAACAAAACAAAAATTTTTAATTAAATTGAAAATAAAGATAAAAAAGATACTTAAGTTAACTAAATGCTAACTTAAAATAATTCAACGTTGGTCTTAAATATTTGGTATGGTTAACATTTTTATAATGAATTTTATGAATACAAGCCGTAGGAGCAGAGTGTTTAAGTAAACCATGTGACTAAGATACCGAGGTGTGATATAGAAAACGTGTATTGGAAGTATTATGGAAATTCAAAGGACTCTTTTGTGGTACCTCCGAAAAGCTCTCAGGGTGCTGGTTGTGTATGATACGTCTGTGTGTTAAGGAAGCCTTTTTAATTTGTAAGTAATTATAATAATAATAATTGTAATGATAATATTGTAAGTTTAGTCGTCGCTGTTGCTGTAACATTTGATTCCCATCTCGAGCATCACCTCGTCAAGCCAAAGAGACTTGATAGAAAAGCCATTCTTCCATAAATGATGGCACAAATGCTTTGGATGTGGTAAACTTTACTTTCGGTTTCAATAAAGCCAATTGTTCTTCGAACAATTCTAAAGACTCCAAACAGCTGGTGCCATTGCCATGCGTTAGATATTTGCCATCAGGCTTAAGGATTTTAAACGAATGCTCCAAAATTGTGCGTATAAAATCCCAACATTCACCAATGGGTGCACCCGATATGGGTATATCGGTTAAATCGCCAAATACATAATCAAATTTACGTCCATCGGCAATGAATTTCTTCATGTACTCCACACAATCACCCACAATTATTTCGTAGTTATCACCTTTGCGTTTCTCCAAAACATCACCACAAATACTGTTTAAATACTTGTTGCACGCCTGCATAACTAACTCATCGATTTCAAGCATTACAACAAACTTGGGCTTCTCCTTCAGTAGTTCATAGAGGAGAGCACCATCACCGCCGCCTAAAATACAAATTTCTTTGCCTTCATAATTTTCAACGCCACGTCCCATAAGGGTTTCAGTGTAGATTAAATCGGATTCAGCAATATCTACGGGGGGAAAAATACAATTTAGTTTAACAAAAATTACTTTTTAAAATTTTACAGGATCTTTCAAGTTCGAGTTACGTTTTAGCCATTCCACATTTAGGATTCAAATACTTTGGAGAACTGTGCGGATCTGTCTCATCCATATTATGTAAAATTATGAACATTTTTTATCGTTTCAATTGTCAAACATAGGCTGGAAGTTTAATTCAAAAATATGAGCACATTTGCTCGGTATAAGACGAAATAATGGAGCACATTTGTTTTGAGCATTCAACTGCAAATACAGAAGCAATCAAGAAAAACAAAATCTGGATACTTGGTCGGGATTTCCCATGCTGCAACAATTGTAGGGTGTTCTACGGGATTCAGGTGTTTCAAAAATTGTAGTCAAACGACCATCAGCAACGTTTAAAACTCGGTTATTTCTTTAAAGAACGAACAGATTGTTATATTGAGAAAATAATTTTCTTAGGCGAAGACCATTACCATTCGAATTAGTACGAATATAATTGTGCATTGCACTTTCTCTGTTACGGTTTGCGATCTTGAACTGAAAATTGATTAAAAGCTGAATGGCATTTGCAGCATTCGTCATATGAAGGACTATAGAGAGTAGCTTTTCCTAGCGTGGGTTCTCAAGTAATCTTTATTGATAGTCAAGAGGCCATAAGACCGCTTAGAGCGATCTGCAAGAACTCTGTAAAGGTCTTTTGAACAGATCGAGTCAGTTTTCGTTAGATTCCGGAACACAGTAATGTTCTTGGGAACAATAAAACTGATGTCCTGCTAGATTAGTTTATAATTCCAAGAATAAGACACGATTGCTAGTCCTAGTTACAAATTTGATATACCTATGGTGTCATCAGAGAATGGGTTCGGGCGAGGGAGGAGAAAAGTTCGAAGGGATTTGGTCATCGATTGACATCTGTGAACTTGGATCGCTGGAGTGATTCAATAAGCCCAATGTGAGACTGGTAACTAGGTTTCCTGCAGGACGTAGTGGTATCACGTCTTTGGATGTGGAATTGATAGCAGACGAATTTCAGCAAGACATATGGAGATGATTAAGAGTTGAAGTCAATAGAACATCTCCTCATGCCGGGTTTTGGACCTCCAATACTCTAGAGACAGAAAAGTTTCAACAATCTGTCGGCAATTGATATTCAGGTTCTCCTGAAGTTGATTTTATAATTTCGCTGCCTGAAAAATGTGCCCGCACTTGATATTTCGGTTTTCTGTTAATTTCCACTATCTTTCTCCCTATTCATATTTAGCCGCCTTCACTTTTTTGAGTGGGTCCCGTGACCTCTGCGTATTTCTATCGACTGTTATAGCCGTACACATTGTCAAATTTACCCACTATTTCCATAAAAATTCGTAACTTTTTGACATTTTTTCTTGCGAATTATTGGCAATTTTATAAAATTAATCTTTCCACGCACTAACACTAGTTATTTTATAAAATTCTTTATGGATTTACGCAATCAGTATTGCAAAATTTAACGACTGTAGCTTATACCCTCTGGACTATCTTAAGAGTAAGAATATTCTTCAAATTTTCGAAGCCTTAAAAGACAATATTCGGGACGATATGGACTAAATATGAATAAAATTAAAACGAAGTGCAATCGAAAGATATTAAAGATATTCTCTATCATCCACAAATTCTATACCCTGTCAACTTGCATTTGAATACGAAACTCGAATTTAAAAGACTCTGCAAGATTTGATTTTTAAAGGAATTATGTGTAGGCATTTTAACATTCCTTTAAATAACTGTTTTCAATAGAAAATAAAGTTCAAGGCCTTTGGTATTTGGTATGGCTCATACTTACTTTGCAATTCATCCAATATTAACATGTTTCCCAAAGTTTTCGAGTGCAGAATTTGTATTTTTTGGAATGGTGAACGAGCCTCATAAACCAAAGCGTCGATATCGTATTCAATAATACGTTCGTCTATAAAATATTAAGGAGTGTTAACATATACCACGAATGTATTGGAACAAATAAACCATAAACACAATGTATATATAAATATATGTAGGTATGTATGCATGGTTATTGTTATTATAGTTTTTTTTTTTGTTTTTGTTTTAATTTTCACTTTTTATACAATGTAATAATGTATGTAGTATGTATAATGCTTATATACTTTTTTTTGTTTTCATATGAATTTATATTGTATTATGGCACTGTACATTAACAAACATGATAATGACGATGATGATGATGATAATAATAACGGATTTATGGTACATTGAATGTATGGTTAAAAAGTGCACACTACTACCATTAACACTTAAAATGTGTTTTATATTTATTTTTACTATTTTTTCTTCTCTTTTTCCCATTTTTCTCTAGTTTAACCAACGCAAACACATAAATAACACTTCTGCACATACTACATACACATGAGCTGGCAAATTTAATAGAGCACTTAAAGGATATTACAAACAAAAAATACTGCAACAACAATTTGACAAAAAAAATTGAAGGAAAAAGCTAAAAAAAAGTATTCAAGCAATTTGA
This sequence comes from Sarcophaga variegata, assembly GCA_932273835.1. Lineage (NCBI taxonomy): Eukaryota > Metazoa > Arthropoda > Insecta > Diptera > Sarcophagidae > Sarcophaga > Sarcophaga variegata. Next base: position 86,367,670 of record OW026362.1, on the reverse strand, counting down.
AACAATAATTATGCCTTGAGATAAAGGAAAAATAAAAAAATTAATGCGTTAAAGAATTTGCACTAAAAGTTTAGCGGCGTTATAAGGCTTTTATATAAAAATGAGCAGTTTTTCTCTGGTACAACAAAAATAAATTTTTCTTTTAAATAAAATCAAGGACAAAATTCCTATGGCATAACAGATAGTAAAAAAGAAAAAAAGATGCAAATAAATGGTTGGAAAATTAAATAATAAAAATATGGAAGTAGAAAAGGTATGTTTTAGTACAGATTATAATTTAAGAACTTTAATAAAGTCAGGGTCAAACAGAATTTTGAAGTTTAAAAAAGTGTAGACTCTCTATATAAACTTCGTATGAGAATAGATGATTAAATTTATGGTTTGTATGGTTTCATGTTAAATCTATTATCAATTGAGATCACGACAGTGAAAAGATATCGTCATGAAACGAAAAAAAAAAATTGTTAATAAAAAACAGAAGTCTATATTAGTGGGATAGTAACTACATTCTGTTGAATCCACATTCTGTTATAGTATCACTAAAACGGTAGAACAGTGATATTCACTGAAAAATATTTTGGTTCTAACCAAGTTACCTTTGAGTTTATTGCACAACAAAATCAAGAGCTTCTTATTACTCAATAGGCATAAAAGGCTACATCATCGAAGTGTTATATGATTACTTTCTAGAGGTCAGGATCAGGCGGGGTTATTACGTATATCGATTCGAAAGAAACGTTTTCGAAACACACTTCCTTACAGCGTACGATTGGAATGAAGTTTCTTTCGAAATTAAAATCTATGATAACCTCTCAGATGAGAGTTATTCGTACTAAGTCCTTTTGCCACAATATTCAAAGGGTTAGGATTATAAAAGAAGTTACAGAACAAAAAAAAGTTAATTATCTTTGGCATTTACTGGGACTATCATCTAACGTGGGATTGCCATATATAAGTTTAAAATTTTTTTAGTACGACTAACAATCTGGGTATGGTTACTACTACTCCTACAATGTGTTGTGTTGTAATTCGGAAAACGAGTTCCATTTCTGTTTCAACTTCGCTGGGTTATGATTTGGCCAGCTTAACCTAGATGTAGAACAGAACCACACTTCTACCCAGAAAGGAAATAAACTTTCCCGTAATTTCCAGTCCAAACTTGACCAAGAGATTTGGATTATGGATAGGTTATATAGGAGATTTATATTTTAGCATCTGGTCAATCCATCCGAAACACAGTTTTCGGATATTCCCTATGCTCAGGAATCTTAATAATAGAGTTCTTAGAATAATACAACATGAGCCGAAAAAATAGGCAACAGTCATGAACAATCTAGTACATCAACGTTCGGAAGGGATTTCGTGGTAGGCTAGCCGTGCGAAAAAGACAGTATATTCTCATGTGACATTCTCTTAGTGTTAGGGACAGTATACATTTCATAAGAATCTCAATGTAATCTTATTTCGAAAAGAAATCACGAGGGCATTAATTATACCACGAAACGTACAATTCATCCTAAATGTAAGGCAAGAGATTTGCATTTGTTGGAGGATTACAGGCGCCTCAATGGGGTTCAACAATTCAATTGTTAATACCACTGGCAAATTTCGAAAGAAAAATATGAATAAATTCGATATTGACTGTAAATTAATAGAAGTAAAATAAATAATAAAACAACAATCTATAGATAGGGATTTGTATAATACTGAAGAAAATATACGATTTCATAAAATTATGATTTTATAATAAATTTCGAAGCGATTAATTATTAAAATTAATGGTATAAGACATACAAAGCAAATTGAAAATACATAAACACAGCTGCTTACAATGACAATAATTAAAACAATGAAATAAAAAATATAACAAATTTAAGAATAAAAAGCGTTTAAGACATGTCAAACAGATTATTTATTTAGACGAGAGAATTTAATATGAATTAAATTAAATTAAAATAAAAATAAGCAAGTATAGTGGTTAGTTAATTAGTTAGTAAATATGGAATAGTAGCATATAAATTAAAATTAAAAAAAATAAAAAGGCAATATAGTGTAAATAATAAAATGTATATATATTACCTGCTGATGGAAAATATCTAGCAACATCACCACGTTTCAAAGTGGGCAATACTTGTCCAGAATATACTTTCAATTTCTTGGCAATGTTATTTTCAAGACGTTTGGATGACTTTTGATATTGATATTGATTTTTTTTTGTTTGTTTTGGTTTTGTTTGTTTGATAAAACAATATGCATTTGACAAAATTTCATTTAATCGAATATCAATAATTGGTATTGGTGGTTGGTGGTGGTTGTAAGTGGCAACATGATTTGAATATTTTGTGAACAACAGCGATTATAATATAGAAGAGTTTGGTTTTTTGATTTTTGGTTTTTGATATGAAATAAAATTAAATAAAAAGAATACATCATGTTAAAATTGATCAATTAAAAATATTGCAGATTACGTATTCATATTTTTGCAAAAATATAAAATTTCAAATAAAAATGAAACACAATTTATTTATAGAAAATGAAATAATGAGAGAAAGAAATTAATGGAAAATGTGTTCAAATTTAAAGTGTTTGAAAATATAATAAAAAAAACATAGATTTTGTATAAACAAGGCATGCAGATTGAAAATGATACAAAAAAGCTGTCAAAAAGAAACAAAAAAAAGAACTATCTAAACAAACAATTTGAAAAAATAGATAAGAAAACCCAAAGGAATACAGGAGGTAACTAACATTTCTTACAAAAGGTTCAATTGAAAAGTATGCCAATTCGATTGTAATTTGCTTCCTTTTTTTTTTTTTTGTTTTAATTTACACTACAAAATAAGTCTGTATACCAATAGAAGAGAAGGGGGTAAGGATAAAGAAGGGAAAATATTGAAAGCTTAAATTTTGAGTGTTTCGTTTTAAAAACAGTTTCGAGTAAATTATTAAACTAGCATTTAATACTTTCAATATACATATGTATAGTATGTAGTATATGTAAATGGCATAAATAAACAAAACTATAAACATTTTTGCAATAGAATATCGAATAAAATGGTTTCAATTTTGGAATTTGCAACCAATCACAATCATCTTAATGGTGGATGATATTATCTTTTTTTCTTCATTTTTTTGTTTCAATATACAACATTGAATAGGTTTTTTTCTTGTTTTCTTGATTTCAAATTATTTCGAATGAAAATGTGAAGGCAAAAGTACACTAATTGAACTAAATAATGACAATTTTTCGTTTAATTTCTAGGTGAAGTTGAACAACAGGAGATGTGTTGTAGTATTTCAGTAATTTATGCTAACCTGAGCTAGTCATGTAAATATCAATATATCCACCACGTTTAATAGGCGGCAAATATTTGGAACGATCGGAATTTAATTTTTGTTGCAATATTAATTCCAATGCTCGCATGGTCTGCAATTGTATATTTATTTAGACACATCAAAACAATATCATATAATTAGTCAATTAAATTATACATTAAATTACAAATAAATAAATCAACAATAAACAAAGAAAAATTAAAAAAGAAAAAGAGAAATTAGGAAAAAAAAACTAAATTTGAAACAAAAACAAATTAATATGCAAACTTAGGCACTATTATGATGTGTATTAAATGATTAATAAAAATAATTATTTTAAATTCTATTATACACGATCTTTAAAGTTCGAATTTCGTTTTTCAAATAAGGTTTGTTTTCTTTTGCCAGATAAATATTATCGCCAATGCATGGCTGGCCAGTTACAGTTGACCTAACCTTAGGTATACTATATCTCAGTTTAAAAGTGTAAAATAAATTTCTTTTAAAAACCTTATAAAAACATTAAAGTCCGCTACCAAACTGCTTGATCTATGCAAGCAAGATTTCGCTCAATTAAGTACTAAAAATTGGAAGTGGAAGTGTAAAAGGCTACTAAGCGATGGCCATTACGACATTACTGACAATTTCAGGATCCGCCATGGAAATAACGACAGGATAAGATTCTTCTTTAAATTTTTAAGGAAAAGCTCGATTCACTCACCAATTATGCATGGAGATGTAGACCAGACTTCTATAGATACGAAACGAAACATTAGTAAGCGGTAGATGAGAATTATCTTTGACTTCTGTAGGCTATATGAAGAGGCAGATGAAACAGTGGATCATATGTTTATCACTGTTCTTGTTCAGCTATGTCGGTGGAAATGACTCGGTAGTCGATTTTTTGAGGAACTGGTGTAGCTGAAGGACTGCAAGCTTGGAACTCTAATAGGGTTAATAAATGATTGACTGATATCTTTAAAATGATATTATGGTCGGGGATAGTATAATTTTGGTTCTTTCTTTTCTTTTTTCGAAAGGTCACAAGAAACCAAAGGGTCTCTAGGTAAAGGCGTATTTTACAACAAATATAGTACTACTACTAGCTAACCTAACCCATAAAAACTTTATTACAAAATGTCAGTATATAAAAACTTGGGTGAATATTTGTTATAGAAGATCAAGGCGATGCATAAAATGCAGTCAATATCATGAATTTCATTACAACCATTGTCAGGATTACGACCTCGCTTCTCAAACAATTTATTGTGTTTTATTTACTTTCAGAGTTTTTGCCAGATATTTACTGAGACAAAGTCGCCGAAGAAATATTTTTTTCGTATTTCGTTTTGTTGGTGATGTCTGAACTGATGTTTGAACCGTGGTTCCACGTCTAATAAGCCAAAACACTACCTATTAGATTACGGCGACTATTGCCATGAATTTCATGGTTTAAAAAAAAAAAAAAATCATAAAATATGCTTAACGGCAACGTTTTATGATATTGTTATGCAACACACTGTAATTAAATTTCTTTGAAAAATTATTTTAAGATATTTTGAAATAATTTGGTCACAAAGGTCCAGAAACTATTAAACCTTTAAAAGGTAATATTCGGATTGCAAATCAATCGTAATACCAAAACTTTCGAAATCTGCAAGACATTTGCAACACATTATTCATCATACATAAATAGTAGGCCCTTTAGAGCTTTTTAATTTTCATTTGAAAGGGAAATTCATATTCAATAGATCGTGTATAAATCTAATGTTTATTATTGTCACTTTTAAATGCAAACAAAAGGGAAATGTTTCCTTATTTATTTATTGTTTACGTTAATTCAGTTTATTTTATGTATTTAAAAGAAAGATCCGAAAAGTTCATTAGACTCCTAGTTGTTTATGCTAATTTAAATTTAATTTGGCTTCATTCTAATCTTTAAGGCCCATATATCTTGCACATTTTATTAAACGAGGAGCAGAGCCGGAGACAGAGAGAGAGAGAGAGAGAGAGAGAGGAGAGGCACCATGTGCCTTTGTTTTCTAAATCTAAATTATGAACAGACATTCGTAATTTATTTTTAGCTTCAGCATAAAACTAATGTGTCGTCGCGTTCGTTGTCTTCTTTCGGCAACTGTTTGCTTTCTTTTTTTATACTTTTGGCAAGTATTTATGCACAAACAATTTTTGATTTCAAACAAATTATTTTGAAATATTTTATTAAAAATTGAAAGTATTTTATTTTCTAATTTTTATGTTAAAACAAGGAAACAATTGCATATGCGAGATGCATAATATAAATCTTTTTTTGTTATATTCAAGGTTGCAATATATTATTTTTATTGTTTTTGGCTGTAAATTTAAAATCATGTTAGTTTCTTAATTTAAATAAATTTTTTGTATAAAAATCATAAAAATACATACAATTAGAACAATATTAATTTCAATCATTTTGACGTAATATAAGCTAAATCGCTCGAAAAACAAATGAATTTCATAAATAAATACAGACAGGATTACAAAGTGATAATAAATTGGAATAATAGTTGTTTTCTTTGACCTAAAAGGTGTAACATGCATTACGCACACCTTAAAGTGTAACTTTCCATAGATTTTACTATAAAAAATCATAAATACGAGTATATTTATGCGGGAATACTTTTAATTTTTCTTTGAATGTATAACACATCGCAGGCCCGTGTTAATTGAAATTGTTGCTTGCCGCCATTAATTTTTTTCTTAAAAACACTACGCATAGCATTTAATAGATACTATAAAAAAATAGCCGGCCGGCTTTTTCTTTTGCTTTTATCAGAATGTTGTTTGAAAACAAACAAATAAATTTTATATTTACAAAGTAAGAAGAATCACATGCTCGCGCAAATTTATTTAAACAGATAAGCAGCTCTAATGTAATCTAAATCTCCTCGAAATAGTATTTTAGTTATTATTACTTTATATAATATTTAAAAAACTTAAATTTTTAATGCGTAGACTTTCAAGCCAAGTATGTATATAGAACAGTTACAATAAATGTTATTAGAAATTAATCAAACTTAAAGACATTATAAGATAACATATGCTAGAATAAATATGGCAAAAAATAGGATTTAAATGTAATTTTAACACAACAGGGCCAATATTTCGAACTAAATTTTTTTCAGTGATGAAGCCTCGTAGAATCTAGAAATCCTTGTGGAAATTATGGTCTGGAGGTGTTGTTGCCGTATTGTTCCGAAAATAATTTTAAAACTAACGTTACCGTCAGTTCAGACGGCGCCATGAGCCACACGTTCGATTTAATCTTTATTGCATGAGAACTCTCCAGAAAGGGTAAATTTCACGTCAATTGGCCCTGAATACCATACTATTTCTCGACTTTGGGCTTTTTGTGTCGTATTTAGAAACTACCTTTCGTCAAATTATCGCAGAGATACCGCTCAAAATATACGAATCTGTGGTGGGAAACTAGCTCAAAAGAAACGACTACTGCAAAACCAAAGACTGTCATTTAATAGACGTTGTATTTTGGACAAATGGTCAATATAGTCTAGTAGGTAGTGTGCTGATTCATTAGACGGGAGGCCAAATATTTCTTCGGTGGCTTATTCTCATCAGATTTCTTTCAAAAACTCTGAGTATTGCCACTAAAATTTTTCTCAAAAATCTGTCGTTCGGAGTCGACTTTAAGCTGTAGGTTTATTCAAAAATTAAGAATGTCGGGGATTAAAGAGCTTTAAAATTTAAAAGAGGTTCTTGCAGAAACTGACTTTCCTTCAGAGAAGGATTTTATGCTTTCCATAAGAGTTGATAAATATTTGTCTTTGACTAATACGCTTGATTTGATTTGTATTTAGGCAGCATATAAGATTTTCTCAAGCATGGCCATTACCTACCAAAGTATTTTGCAAAATTGATTGCTGTAACATCCTGATACATGATTGCGGTTTATTTTTCAAATTGCAAGATGTCATTGTAAAAAAATAATATAAAAATCACTCCGAAAAATCACCGTGATTTCGGAACAGCCACTATATGTATGTATATTATGACATCATTTAGAAAACATCTTGCAAAATTTGAATTATTATAATGTATAGTATAGGATATGTTCTGTTCTTCTACCAAAGTCTACTGCACTCTGTCTAATTGACTGATAACTAGACTGTTTTTAACAGGTACCAATGTATGTAGTAGTAGGTATATTAATTAGAATATTAACAAATAAATCCGTTCTTAGTTCCTAATTAAACACGTAAGTTAAATTATTTTGGATTAAAACCCCCGCGACTGACGCTAAATGATTTCTTTTGTTTATTTTTTCTAGTCTTCGAAACAACATTTTTTAATTGCTGATACTATAAATAAAATAATTTACGTTTTTACCTGACCCTATACAATAAAAAATGCTAAAAAATGAATGACAAAATATAATAATAATAAAAAAATAACACAAATCTGCAAGAATTAAAACAATAAATAATTGCAAACGAAAACAAAATCAACAAATAAAAAATACATGCTATAGAAAATGTTTCAATACAGCAGAGCACATGTCTGTTCTTTTTTTTTTTTTTGTTGAAAATAGAAACACAAACAAAATCAATGACCGGCAAGTGGATAGAAGAAACCAAAAGTAGAAGGAGAGCACAACACTCGGAAGCAAGAAATGATGTAAGACTCTCCCCAACAGTTAAATGCAAACGACATAACGATAATGTAAATACACTCTAGTCGTTATTGTTGCTGTTGTTGTAGTTAGTTTTTCTGATGAAGAGCACCCATGTGAAAAAGCCAATGGGTTTATGGCTGTGAATGTGTGTCTGTATATTCTTGAGAGTCTTACAATAATGAACTTGACACCCTTTCGAGGACCAACCATCATACTCGCTATCATTTTCATAAACCTCAACTATGTTAACCAAAATTTCGTTCTATACCACCCCACAGAGGCCCTTCAGAATATAAGCAAGGCAAACGACAAGGTTAAGCGAACGGAAAGAGTGAAGGAAAATTTTTCCAGACAGATGCAAGAGAAGGCCAGCTGGTGGACGATGTGGAGGGGGAAAAATCAATTTTTAATGGTGAATAAAAAAAGAAAACTTAAATTAACAAAATGAATACCAAATAAAAATATAAATCAAACATGCTTTGTTAAAAATTATGTAAACAAATTAAAATTAATAAATTAAAATCATAAAAAATTAAAAAAAAAAAATAAACTTCTCTTACATCGAATGACATCAATTGCTCTTTGCCATCCTCCAGATAATATTCCACATTAATGGTTACCAAACCCTGCTGGAAGATACGCACTGTAACAATGGTTTCCTTGTTTTCAGCCAAAACGGCAAAGTAACCATCATCTATGGGCATTTGATAGGCCATCTCCAGTTGTGGAAAGATGTGCTCCAATTCATGGCGTAATATTTTTGCAACTTCTTGTCGCTCCTTGGCGTCTCCGGTGCGTTCCTTGTCGACGGTAAAATCAAATAAAATTGTTTGTGCGGCCATAATTATACTTTACAATTGTATATTTCACAATATTTATTGTTGTTGGTTTAAAAGAATTTTACTTTCTAAACAAAAACAAATTCTTTTTATTCCAATTCTTTCTGTATTCCTCAATGCAAAAATTTTGAAATAAAAATTCCTGAGGAATATTCCACGCGCGGCAAACAAAACCAACAAGAAAAAGTGCAAAATTGAACTGAGCAAAATTTGTTGGTGTGTGAGAAATAAAGAGGGAATTAACGTTCACCAGCGCATGGTTGTAAAATAAAATACACAAAATCAGCTTTTGTTGGTGAACTGTAAATACAACCGTGTTATTTGCGGTTGTTGAATAATAACAAGTGAAACGATTTTGTTTTGATCTGCGTTGCCACCAGTGTTTCAAAATTGAAATTTTGAAGTAGTACTGAACTATAACTGAAAGAGTACCTTTTTGCATCAAAAGGTAGTTTTATAATGATATATTTATATTATTATACTTACCGTACGGAATGGAATAGAAAAACTAACACGTGTTTCTCATATACAAAACAAAACCAGTTAATTCGAAACGTAGGGTAAAAAAAATGTCGACGCAACGGTTCATTCAGCATTCTCATTGCTTTTCGTAATTAAAATACATACGTTAGCCCCCGGCTAACCGGGTCTTAAGACATTTACCATTAGCCTGCCTAACCCATTTATAGTTGAAAAGCGCAAATCATTAAATCAGGAATCTGTATGTAACCAGTTTTTTTTGAAAAAGAAAAAAATGAATGAATTCTTTAATAATTTTTCCTGATCCGATTTTTAGATCCGATTCAAACAAAAAAGCACAAAAATTTATAAATATTTCGACAAAAAATTTGCAATTTGCAAAAAAGCATTTTGGGAATAAATAAACATAAAAGATCTTTCTTTCATTTACAAAATAATTAAAATTTAATTATTTTTTGTAATTTTAATTTTTTTTGATAATTTTAAATAGAATGACACAATGGCAACATTGTTTCAATGCAGTAACCAGACATATCGGTGAATGCCTCCACTATCAGATGTGAAAATTACTTATTCTAGACACACACCGTCCAAATCACAATATACAGTACATGGATTTATGGTAACACAGTACCCATTTCGAATAACGGCATTTTGGTGAATTTCGATTTTATTCACCACATTTTGTGAAAAAAGCTCACCTCAACTGATGAATTTTCACACTTCAAAAGAAAAATTAATTAACAAATTCAAAATTAATTTGACTTTGACTATGTTAAAAACCCGACGCCGTTATAAAATTGAAGCAGTTTAAAATCTTGACGCCTATAAAAATCAAAAATCACCAAATTAGGAGAAAAGTAACCAAAATTTTTTATATATCAGGCATGTTCTGTTTTTAACAAATTCAAAATTAATTTATTTGATTTTGACAATGTTAAAAACCTGACGCCGTTATAAAATTGAAGCAGTTTAAAATCTTAACGCCGATAAATTTTTGCGCGTTAATATTTAGATGCCGTTAACAATTTTGACGCTGTCAAAAAGTGACACCATCAAAACCTGATGACGGCGTCGAAAAGTGACGGCGTCAAAATATGACGTTGCCAAAAGTGACGCCATTAAAGTGACGCCAAATATGGCACTGCCAAAATTTATGAAAAAAAAAAAATAACACCACCAACAATAAATTCGTCAAAAGAGATATCACCAACAACAACAAGAAAAACAACAAAAGTAACAGTACCAACATCAGCAACAGCGATCAACAACAATGAAAATGATGGCACATTTTTTATATCATTGCCTAGCCTTTATAAGCTTGAGAACCTGAAATCCTATACCAGACATATATAGTTAATTTAGGTTTGAGGACGTGTACTTGTCATTGTCACATGTACAATACCCAGAGGTCAAAATTATCCATTAGAAATTCGTCCTAGAAGAGACAGAGAGAGATGATAGTGAATGATATAGAAGAGGTAGGAAAGGGAGGATATAAGAGACGGAGGAGAAACGTTGTACCACAAACAAACAAGAGAGCGCGACTACAACTGACCCATCCGGTGATGAGGTCGTAGAAGATGCAGATTGGGGAAACAGGACCAATTATCACGTCGCCTCAGAAAGTCTAGCGAGTAAACAGCCTAGGGCAGCCTCCCAGTTACGACCTCAATATCTTTCAAGATATCAAAAATCTCTGTCTGAAACACGCTACAGTCATCGTTTAACCTAAAGTGAAGTTCAAGACCGAGATCCTTGCAGAAAACCGCAGCACTTGCGCCTCCCTCTAACTTCAACCCCTCTGTGAAGATGGGTATACCTCTCTGCCTCTGCTGTACCCTACTATTCCATAACGCCTTATTCGGTATCAGTACCCTCAAACTAGGCAGGAACATAATTTCAGGCATAATATAGTCGGTAGCTTTTTCCAAAGGAACGATCTCTCAGGAAAGACGACGTTCAGAATTCCAGAGTGTCCTATCAAGCGCTGTTTCCAGCAGTCCTCAGATGCCCTCAGACGTATGGCACTGCCCGCTGCATACTGTTTGACATACAAATCAAGCGGAGTCAGGTAGAGCACAGTACCAAGAGCAGCCTGAGGACAACTCTTCCTAACTATTGAAACTCAAGTATGCAATCCGCTGAACCTTATCCAAGATTTTCTATTGGAAGCTCTTATCCAAGGCTCTCCACCAAACAACACAACCATAAATAGCCCTAGGCGGAAGACTCCAGCTCTTACCTATGGAGTTAATACACTGATAAAGAGCCTTCGGTCCTTCTTTATTATTTTCCGATGTTCCTTGATTTCTAGAACAACACTTGCTTTCTAGAACAACACCGAGATACTTGACCTCCAAAGACAACGGAAGCTTCCTACCACCTGATCTCGGTAACCTGAAGGTTTCAATCTTTCTTATTGGTATTTGTACCTAGACCACAGAGTGTAGCCCAAGAGGATAAAACCCCAAACGCAGACTTCATCAGTTCCCCCAGCGTTGAGAAAAATTTGCCACCTACCAGAATAACTACATCATCGGCATGTGCAACCACCTTAAAGCCCCTACTTTCTAAGCGTCTTAAACCACCATTAGCCACCAGGTACCATAAGAGAGGGGTGGTATAACCCCTGTGAAGTATCCCTGGTTGCACGCATTCGATCGGATCAGTCTATTACCTAGCATGTGAGTGATAAACTGAACCGGAAAATCTAAGGCACTTATAGCCCTAAGTGAATCCTCAATTTAAGAAGTGGTTTCATTGCTAAAAGCCTCCTCAATATTCAAGAAAGCCGGCAAAGTGATCTCAACCCTGGCCAATTTGCCTCAACAGAGCAACATGAAGAGCGCTCTTAACCGACTTACCCCTAACGTAAGCATGTTGCGTCGTACTCAAAAGAGATCGGTCCATGTTTGACCTTAAATATAGATCGATAAGTCTCTCCAGAGTTTTCAACAGAAAGGAAGAGAGCGATATCGATCTATAATCCTTAAGGGCGACCTGACTGCGTTTACCGGCTTTCGGTATAAATACCACAAGTACATCTTTCTCTATAAACGTCCACCACGTGCTCGTATAATATATCACCAGCATGCTGAAGCACAGCCGGAAAAATACCATCCGTATCAGGCGACTTAAAAGGTTCAAAGCTACATATAGCCCACTTGGTAATGATTTCTTCCAAGTCTGGCGTCAAGCAAACAGTCAGGCGGATCAGGCGGCTTAAAAGGCTCAAAGCTACATATAGCCCAATTGACCCTATCCCCAGTAATGATTTCTTCCAAGTCTGGCGTCATGCCAGCATTACAGACACGATCAGCTACTCCCCACGGAAGCTATACGGATCCACACAATTGAGAAAATGAATGATCAGTAGAGCCTCTTGGGTTTCTATTCTCCAGTCAGTTCAAGTCTAAGATTTCGGGGTCATTAGAAAAAATCCTGCGAAAACGAGCCACAATATCAACATCCTCGATACTTTTTCAGGTTCTTTTTGAGCCCTTAATTTCCCTGTTATATTCATTAAAGTTGGATCTATATACCAGACATAACTCATTTCAGGAAGCGGACTATAAAAAGTTAAGGAAGACTGTGTGCTCTGTACAAATATAGAACATTTTTTGGTAGCCCTTAATGGTAAGCGCACAATAAGCTCATACTTATTATGACTTAGGCTTACGTCAATAGGTGTGAGTGTTTGAATCCATACGGTTTAAAAGAAAAAATAACCCTAGAAGGCAATGTTTTTTTTAACTTTTTAAATTATAATACACAAATCCCCTTAATAACTTTAAAGGAAAGCCATGTAAAAATAAAAATTCTCAAATAGAGCTCTTTTAAATGAATTAGGCCCTGAAAAATCCTTCTACATCAGTGGTCGGCACCCTCATAGCCCTCAGGGGCCGAACATCTTCGGTTTTTTGCAGACATAGGACACGAATATCAACAATGTGCTTCTAAATAAGAAGGTTCCTGTTGCTTTTTTCAGGTTTCAATTATACACCCAAAGAAATATTACTGCAGGATGCACTAATACCAATGAGAAATGATCTCGATTTTTGGAAGAATATACACAATATTAGGTTAATAAGTATACTTGAAAATATTACTAACAATTTTCCTCTAGGTTATACACATCAGAGATCAGCAATGAATCGTTTTTTCGCTACTCGTAAGTGAGTCACCAATATTGAAATTGAACTACTCTGATTCATTCATACTCAGTACAACGTTGATTTATAAGTACAAGTTGCAATGTGTATGCGTACAACGTTGACGTCAAACTCATACCATTCGAAATATGTTTGATTCATAAGCCTACTCATTCAGAATCATAAATTTATAAAAATACTTATAATACTTATAAATGATTCGAATGCCTCGAATCATTCATAAAAATTTACAGTCTTAGTTGTTGTTGCATTTACAAAAAAAGAAAAAAGACGCATAAGCAAAAACGGCAGAGCAGCAAGCAGAGCAAACACCCAACCTTCTAGTAAGTATTTTAGTGTTCGTAGGCGATTCATATTTATTTTGTGATTCGTGTATATGTATGTGGAGTTATGGGAGTCAAAATCAACAACATCGGGCGTGTTGTTAAGTATGAATATGATGAGTACTTCAAACTTTGAATATGAGTAGAACTTCCGAGAAGTATCAGAAATTATGAGCATGATTCGATTCTACTCATCTTTTTGTATACCCATTGCTGATCTCTAATACACATGCTTCTCACAACTACAGTCACATTTTAATCATGTTCTCTTTGTGGTGACCACTGTTCTACATTGGCTATCTTACCTTTTACCATTGTCTATCTATCCCTTTTTTACTAAAATAAATGCAAGCACTTAGTGGTTTCCATTGAAATAAAACAACATTTAAAACAATTTTTTTTTATAATTTTTATACAAGTTTTCATTTTGTTTTTATTTATTTCACTTGATTTGTGGTTATCAATTTTATAATATTTTTTTTGTTTTTTTTTTCGTATTTTTCATTTTGGTAAATAACTTAATTAATTTTTGAAATTATAATTTGTTTATTTGGTTTTATTAATTTTTATTTTAATTATTTTTATTTTTATATTTCAATTTTAATTTTCTGTGTGTAACATTTTATGACATCTTCCTTGTGTCTCTTCTTTTACTAGAATTTATTTTTATTTTTGGTTTTGCATTTTGTTTTCATATGGTTTTTGTTTTTATTTTTTTTCATACAGTATTATTAAGTTAGTTTGTGTTTTCTTGGTTGTGTTTTTTTAGAATATTTTATTATCATTATTATTTAATAATAATAATAATAATTTTATTAATTTTTCTTTTTGTTTCTTGTTTATTTTTTTATTTACTTTATATAATGAAAATTAACACAGTCAAATATTTATGATCAAATAAATTGATCATCATATAATTACATCCTACAATAATTAATTAATACGTAAATATTAATATTAATGTTAGTAATTAACATTTCTTTTTTATTCTTATTTTTCTTTCATTATAATAGTCATTATTATTATAATAATTTATGTATGTAACTCTCATTATTATGAATGGTTTATTTTGTTAGTGTGTTTATATTTTTTAATTATTTATTTATTTATTGAATTGCTCTATATTTAAATATTTGGTTTGTTTATAAATATTTTTCTTTTCTCTTGTAATATTTGTTTAATTTTTTTTTTGAAATTTCTTCTTCATTAATGCGGGGATTTTGTGTTTTTTTTTCTTGGTTATTAAAAAGGGGAACAAGTTAGAGAAGGGATTGTTCCATATGCTATTAAACAATTTTTCTTTTTTACTTATAGAGTAAGGGGTGTTGTAGGCTTAATAAGGTTAAAATTTATCTTTGGTTACAGGGTTTGCATTTTGTTTGTAACAATTTGTCAGTATTTGTGGTTAAAAACAATTTGGTAAGTAATTGTAATTGTTATTTAAAGTTTTATAGGAAATTAAAAATAAAATTTTTAGAAATTTAGAAAGTTAAAAATGAAAATTTTTTAAAAATGTTTAAAAATTAACATTCCTGGCTTATACGTATGTATGTATTAAAAATTATTTAACCGATTCGTGTTTATATTTTTTCATACATATACAATATATTTTTTTAATTAAATATTTCAGTTTTAGGAACTTTTATGAGATTTTCTTTTGTTTTGCTTTTATGGACGGATAACAAAAATAATAATTCTTTTATAGAAATTCAAAAGAAAAATAAAATTTTTAGTAAATAAATAATAATAAATAATAGAAATTAGAAAAAATAAGAGTTAGTGGATATAAAATATAATCTTATGTCACGAAACATTTTAAGAATCGAAGATATGTTCGAAATATTTCTTTCTGATTCGGTACTCAATATTTTTGTTTCCATATTCTCAAGTATCTTTCTACATTTTATAGACAGTACATACAGTACTGTCTTTGAAGATAACATTAATGTATTGTTTTCAAAACAGCATTGAAAATTTATTCTGGGATACTTAAACATATCCTTTATAGGCTTCGTTCGCTTCATGCAACGCCTAATTTTGTTTGATGGCCATGCTTTCCGCTTTTCATGATATTTTTCATATTCCAATTTTATTTCATTAATGTTACTTTTTATGACTGAAATGGAGTAGGAAAGCTGCATGGCCACACATCAAAGCAACTAATCAATGGGACAATGAATGTCTTGGTAAAAAACTACTCTGTTCAAAACTATTTTCTTTCATTCATGTTAAGTATTTTTTTATTGAAATAGTATAGTACAGCTGCATGGCCCTACATCCAACTGTCGCACTGATCAATGCCATAAATTTGTGAATGCCTTGGTAAAGAAAAATTACTTACATTCATAATTGGTCCTTACAATACTTTAGTCAGAACTACGACGAAGTTTCTTACACCGCTGGTGCTGTGTGTATTAATTTTATATATGAGTGCCAGGATCTACAGTTTAAAGTCTATTACGAAAAACATATTTTAGAGAAACAGAAACAGATTTTGAGAAATTTTATTTAGTTTGAGAGTTTTTGCCAGAAATCTGCTGTGTATTTTTGCTGTATTTTTTTATATTCCGTTTTGCTGGAGATGTCTGACCTAGGCTTCGAACCGAAGCCAACACACTACCTAGTAGATTAGGGTGATCATTTGTGCAAAATACAATGTCAATTAAATGACAGCCTTTGGATTTGCAGCAGCCGTTCCTTTTGAACTAGTTTTCCACCAAAGTTTCATATATTTTGAGCAATATCCCGACCATAATTAGACGAATGTTAGTTTACAAATGCGCGCAAAAACTGTCTTTAACATGGCCCCACAAAAAGAGCTCAACGTTGTATGATCTTTGTGTGGCCAATTATATTCTATTATAAAATAGAGTTTAAAAGCATAACTTTTATGCGTTGTTTGCTTATTTAATTAAATGTATGGCTATGCTGCTTAAAAATCCACCCTAAATGCGAAAGAAAAGTAAAATTGAAATGTGAAAATGACATGCAATAAAAAATCATCGTGTAGACGCAAAGGATTTTTGGAAGTTACTTTAAAATTCGTTTTAAATCACCTTTGACTTTAACTTTACATTTAAAAAATATTCACTTAAATTCTGACCATTATTAGGCAGACAAGTGTTATACACAAGGCGTATGATTAACTTAATTTTTTAGAAACAAATTTCTCATACGTTCAGCATGACGTGTAATAAAACACTTTGATTTTCTATTGTTTTTAAAATGTTGTTAAAAAAAACTTGGTAATTTAATAAAAAAAATAATAATAATAATAAAATAAAATAAAAAAATAACATTTAAGATGACAAGCAGTCCAATTTATTTTTTTTTATTTTGATGCCAGGAATGTTTTTATTTGATATGCCAAAAATAACAAAAAAAATTTCTTATTATTTTAATATTTGCTTTTATTTGTTTAAATTAAAATAAATTATAGTATAATTTACAGATTCAATTGATTTTAACTCATAGTAATAACAATAACATATTTATTTATAATAATATTTATTTTTATTTTTGTTTTATTTTAGTTTATATATCTGTATTCATATTTCACTTTTAATATATAACTTAAGAATGAGTTTTATTTAATATTATTTTAACATACAACCATAGGTTTTTTGTTTGCTTTGCTTTGTTTTAAAATGTTTTTTGTTTTTCTTTTTTCTTGCTAACGTATTATATTTTTTTCCTTTTGCTTTTATAAACAGAAATAAAATTGAAATTTTACGAAAACTTAAGAAATCTTCTGCCAAATCCCTATTATCGGTAACATATGTAGGTTTGTCACCATAATTGCATCATTCCATTACAATAGAAAGCTAAACTATATTTTGAATATCTTGAGACTATTTACAGTATATGCGAGGGTGTTCCATTTGAAGTAATGGCTTACCGTAGAACTATGTTCAATAAGTCAGTACTTTCTGTACGCTTACATTGAAGTATGAAGTCCTTTAATCCACACCAAGCAATAACCATTAGAAGGCCTTTACATGGGGTACGAGTGAATATATAAATGGTCGTTTGAAAGATCTTTACTATGAAGATGATATTTGTCTGTTCACTCATAACTTTTTTTTGAAGTCGCCGTAATCTAGTAGTTAGTGTGTTGGCTTATTAGACGCGAGTCCACGGTTCAAACACCAGGTCAGACATCTCCAACAAAACAAAATATGAAAAAATATTTCTTCGCAGGCTTCCTCTCAGCAGATTTCTAGCAAAAACTCTACGAGTAAATAAAAATTGCCATGAAAAGTTTTTCAAAAATCTTTCGTTCGGAATCGACTTTAAATTGAAGGTCCCGCCACTTATGGATAAAATTAACGCACATAACATAAAATTATTGAGAACCTAGGTCGTAATCTTAACTGAAAGGTTGTAATGACCAATTACGTACAGGTGACACCATGTTGATGGCACGAAAATACATTGTACATACGTCGCAAAAACTGTTATCATCCAATCATCCACTTAGCCAATTTGATCGATCCTGTCATCATCATTATTCTTTCACGTTTGAAGTGAAGCATTTTTCAGTTTATTTCTTGTGAATTTCTTGTGAACACACATAACAGATGTTTAACTGATTCTTTACCGCCATTTGGATGCAAATTTTGTCGAAGAGACAAAAATATTTATCATGAGTCTAGTACTCTATGTATAAAGCCGGATGTGTTCTTTTTCTGTAGTTTCATAAGGTTCTTAGTTTTCTGTTTCTCATATCCACTCTAAATTTGCGTGGAGATATTTGTCTCACATAAGTCGTTGTGCCATTGTCTTGATGTTACGCATTGTGATAAAGATCTCTAATTGTCTCTGGTGGCAGTAAGCAGTGCTCTTCCGAGCAAGTTCACTATCTTTCTCATTTTCACTGAAGTTACGGCGCTCTGGAGCCCAATTCAGCATAACTTTGTCTACTGAATGCAGACGCCTAAAAGAGAGGCATCTGGGCAATGCGAGTTGTCAGAGAAAATGGAAATGCTTTGAGAAGAGGAAAATTTAAATTTAAAATGAGCCATGGGCTGAAATTGCAGATAATTGATCATTACAACAATTTAGTTGGAATTACAACCTAGCTTCTCACACAATATACTTTGTGTGTGTGTTTTAATTATAATCATGTTTTTCGGGATATAAAGTTCAACGTCTACTTTGAACAACAGATTTTTGAGAAACTTTTCTAGGCAATTTTATTTTTACTCTCACCTGCTGAAAGGAGATAACTCTCTGACTGAGGTTTGAACTGTGGTCTCTCGTTTAGTAACCCAACATACTACCTACTAGACTAATGATACTTTAAAAAAGTAATTCAGTTTTTTAGAAAATTCATCTGAAAACTAAGTTTGCTTTCGTCGTTGCCAATGTAAAGCCTGATGTATTTTAGGACTTCATGAAATTTGATGGCAAACATTATGGAATTATGCCAAGTATTTATTAGTCGTAGTTCGCAAAACATATTTAAAAATGGAGGACTCTGAGCGAGACTTGTTTGCATCATTGGAATTGCCAGAGGAAATCGAGATAGATTGGAAATATTTTGAGGAAACCTTAAATTATATTCAGTGGAAAATTTAAAATAACAGTAAAGGAGGGGAATCTGTCAATAGCTGTAGAGGATTAGTAAAATTCAAAATCAGCAAAATCGGAAATGCTTGGTTTGAAATAATAAAACTTCTTCCAAATTGATGCTGTATGTTACGTCAGTGTTTAGCAACGCTTAATAAGCTTTGTGAGACTCGAAACACATTTTAAGCTTGTGGATGTGTATTGGCTACTGGCAATCGAAAAAACGGATTTTTCCAATGGGTTTTTTTCACATGTAAAGCGTTCTTTACTTGTCCCTTTGAACATGAGACTTGTTTGATTACACAGAAGCTGTTAAGCTTTAAATAAATTTAGACAAATCTCCACTATCCGCTGTACAGTAAAGAGAATGGAGAATGTGTATAGAATTGCTTATTTCTTTAGAATTGTTAAATATTTTAATAGCTTTTAAATTTTAAAAAAATCGCTGGAATGTAAAATGACTTTTTGAAGCTTTCTATTTTCGTTTTCATCTCAAATTTTATTTATTTTGCTGCAAGCAACGAGAAAAGAAAATCATACGTTTTTATTGTTTTTGTATGAGTTGCTATCGATATAAAATGAAAATTATTTTTTAAACAAGAACGGAGAAATCGATTTATCGGCGTTCATTTAAAATTGTTTCTTAATTTCTTCAATTGGAGGATTTAGTGTCTGAGTATTTAAATGATTTTTTTTTTAATTTTTGTTTTTTTTTCTTCTGCTGGTTATCATACTAAAAGGGTATTGTGCTGTTTTAATTTTTGTTTGTTTTTTATATTCAGAAATTGTTTTTCGTTAAATGAATAATTTTTTTTGAGTTTTAAATTTTTATTTCGTTTTTTGTTGTTGTTGGTATTTGACTAAACTTTTCTTAACACTTAAATTATACGTGGTTCAATAATTGTCTTAACTCTTCAATTTTAATAATTTCTATAAATTATTTCATTTATTTTTTTAAATTTAAGTATTCTTTTTTATTTATCTTGTATATACAATCTCTATTCGGTTTTAATTTTTTGGTTTTCCTTTTTATAAAATATTAATTTCTTAATTTCTTACGTTTTATTTTTTTTTTAAATTTAAATTATTTTGGGTCGATTTTTGGAGCTTTTGGTTTTTTTTTAATTGTATTTCAAAATTTCAATAAAAATCCTAAACTTGTCTGTGTATGTGTTTTTTGTTTTTGTTTTTTTTTCCTTACATATTAATTTAGTTTTAAAGGACTCCAAAAATTTTTTGTTGTTGCTGTATTTTGTTTTTGTTATTGTAAAAAAACTGTTTTCATTAAATTTTTATTTTAAAATTTATTCAAAATATTTCTTGTTGTCTTCTCTTAATATTTTCTTGTTTTCGTTTTTCTTTTGTTGCTATTTTTTTATTAAATTTTACGTAAAACTCAAAAATAAAATTTTTCTATTGTTTATATAAAAATAAAAACCGATAAGAAAAAAATATATATAATATATATATAATATGATCAATAAAAATAAAAGCTTTTTTATTACATTTTTCCATTTTGAATTTGTTAATATTCTTTTTTTTAAATTTATTTTTGTTTGTCAATTAAGGTATATGCTAGAAATACGCTCCGAAACCGTTGAGCATCTGTTTAATTTATTTTTGTTTTCTTTTGTTTATTTTTTATTCAGTTTTCATTTAATTTTTTCTTTATAATTATTTTTTTTATTATCATTACTTTATTAATTTTTTTTGATTTTTCTTTTTTTACTAAATTTTTTAAAATTTTATTTTAATTTCATGGAAATTTAGAATTCTTCATTTTGTTAGCAGCTGGCTGTTTTAAATAATTGTGTTTCAATTTTACGGTTTTTTTTTTGGTTTTAAAAACAGGTTAATGAAAAAGGAAATGAAAAATCAAAATTTTTTCTTTGCTTGTTAGTGTCTAGTGACTGTTTTTTTATTTTTCCTTTACTAAGGTTTAAGCTGGAACTTCAGCAATTATTCTGCCTCTATTTTTACTGTCTGCTTACAAAATTCTTAACACTGTGACCATATTTTGTTGTAACACAATGCTAAATACAGTTAATAAAACAAAAAAACTTAAAATACATACATATTGGTCATTACAACCCTTCAGTCGGGATTACTTAACCTAGCTACTCACATCACTTATGTTGTGTGTGTTATGTGAGTGGCGGGACTTGCAATTTGAAGTCGACTCAGAACGACAGATTTTTGAGAAACTTTTCATGGCAATTTTATTAACTCTCAGAGTTTTTGCCAGAAATCTGTTCTGAAAATCTATTTATTCCTGATTTCTTTTGTTCGAGGTGTATGACCTGCAGGTTGAATCGTGGCCGCACGTCTAATAAGCTAGCACACTTCCTACTAGACTACGGCGTCTTTTTCTTTATATTTATTTTATTTATTTGATTTATTATGATCTACATAGCACAACAAGATACTAAATCTTATAAGTGACAGTGCTATGTTTACAATCAATATGCATCGGTAAAATATCGATGTTTGATACAACGAATTTAAAAATGTTGATAAAGATAGATATACAAAAAACACAATATGCTGTACAGACTCGACGCATACATTTAATAAAGAGTTTATATTCTAGAAAACAACTAATTGAGTTGCATAGAATGCATAGATCGGGTTGCGTTGGTCTAGCAGCGTCAATAAAAGCCTATACTATATCGTCTCGGTAGACTCTGTCAGATTTAAGCTCATGCATGTGACCCAGGGTATGAGTAATATGAGTGAAAAGAGCAGTTTGTTTGCTACATGCTCTTTTAGCAGAGTAACTAATTTGTGCAACACAAATGAGGTAAGAACGTATAGAGAGGAACAGAATCTATGGGCATTAAATCTTAGAGTGAAATATTCAGAGACCATGAAGAAAGTTGCAAGTAGTTTGCAAGCGGTTCTCACAAGTCGAGTACAAAGGACAGTACATAGCAATAATATCTGACAGTCAGGCTGCCACTTGAGTAATCAGTTCCTACGAGGGTATGAAAAAATTAATCAAATAGACTGGGAAATTCATGTGAGAATTTTACACTGATAAGTGCATATGACAAAAGTAAAAATTGAAACAATTTTCTCAAGTCAAACAAAAAAATTTTTGTTGTATAATTACAATGTGACAATTTACAGGTCAGTCATCAAAATGAAATACAAAAAAGTATTTCATCGGCGACTTTCTCTCAATAGATTTCTAATAAAAACTCTGAGAGTAAATAAAATTGCCATACAAATTTTTCGTAAATCTGTTGTTCGAAATCGACTTTAAACTGTAGGTCCTGCCACTCATGTATACAATTAAGACACACAACATAGGAAGTGGTGTGAGAAACTAGGTCGTAATCCAGACTAAAGGGTTGCAATGATCTATTCTGTATGTGTGTAATTACAATTTGAAGAAATTTGAATTATTCCTGCGGCTAGCAACCAGTCATTGAACATTGAACAGGAAATTGAAGATGAAAAGCATATTTGTTTTCGAATGGGGATCGATTCAAGTCCTGTAAGTATTTTTATTGATAAATCGATATAAAACCGATGCTACTTTAAGATGATTTTTTTAATAACTATTGCTAATCGATAATTATTACCGCTTCGTGTATTTCATAAGACCTATTAGAGTGTATCAATTTTAATACATCTTACGTACATAAGACGGCGAAATACATACATAATTGGTCATTACATTTTGGTAGGCAAGTAGTTCACATTCCTTGATTGCAATTAGTTTAGTTTGATGAGGACTGGTGAAGAAGTCATCAAATCAAATTAAACTAGGGAATTCGATTTACGACCAAATACTTTTTATTTAAAAAAAATGACTCATGTGATAAGAGTTCTGTTGTTTGGAACAGTTTTTGCAGTTTGTGAACGCTTTGAAGAAGTGACACATAAAAGAGTGTTACCAGTACTCATGTATATGTACTTCTTAGTTGAAAACTTCGGCCTTCCTTTAAGTAATGAAACTTTCTGTGCCTGGAGGCCATGTCTCTTCTAAGACAATAACGATTCGCTTCCATAGCGTCTATCAATAAATTTTTAAATTATTGTGAGAAATAATATGATAACGACTGTAAACGTTTTAAAGATGCGGTAAGCAAACTTTATCTATACGGTAAGCATGCGTTAAGAAAACTTTTTCAGTTAAAAACTTTTAAGATTCGATCTTCGTTTAAGTAATGGATTTTCCTGTGCCAGTAGACCGTGTCTCTTGTAAGACTATAACGATTCGCTTCTATAGCGTCGCCCAGTAAATGTTTAAATTATGGTGAGAAACAATATGTTAATGGACTGTAATCGTTTTAAAGCTGCGTTAAGTAAACTTTTTCCATATGGTAAGCATGCGTTTGGAAATAGAGTGAGTATAGCCGCCTTAAACTTACACTGTTTGAAATAGGAGGTAGAAATTTAATTAAGAAGCCCATTTTAGAATACATTCAAATAAACAAATATGAAAAAAATTTGTTGTAAGTAATATATACGATAAAAATAAAAGAATTACCAAAAATGATGTCAATTAGTTTAAAAAATAAAAAAGAGTCCGTTTTTTAACTTTAAGATTAAAATCACTGTGGAAATTATTTTGAATTCATAAAAAGGTACCTACTAAATATGAAATAAAATAAAAGTAAAAACGAACACTAAAGTATAGGGAGTTGTTAATCCTGTTGTAACAAAAATTAACCTCATATAACATAACCTCAAGGAAGAGAGTTTGAAGGAGTAGTGTGTAGAGAGAGGATTTTTCATTCTGTTTATTTTCTTTATTGTTGTGTTTTAATTTATGTTTTGAAATATTTAACGTTTTTATTTGTTTGTTTATAATTTTTTTGCCTTGTTAAAGAGAGTTTAATTTTAAATTTATTTTTATTTTATTTTTTTTGGTTGCATTTCTTTTCTTTTCTTTTCTTGTCTTGATAGTATAAAATCGTTTAGTAATAAAAGATATTGCTTTTCAATTTTTATTTTTTTTAAATTTATTTTTTTCATCATTTTTTTCTAATAATATTTGCTTAAGTTTTTATTATTTCGTTTTGGTTTTTAAAGAATTTATTTTTGTTTTTTTAAATATTTTTTTTTGTTTTTGGTTTTCAATGTGTTTAGACACTTTGATAAAGTAATTTCTCATGTTGGTTTCAGTTTAGGTTTTTTGTTTTATTTTATGTCTTGAAAGTAATTCTTCTTCTTTGTTTTAGACTTAAATTATTATTTAAATTTTTGTTGTTGCTTGTTATATGTTTCATTATAGAGTATAGAGTAAGTATTTTAATAATAAAAAGTTTAACTCAAATTAAAAAACATGATTATTATCTGTAAAACTGGTCTGATTGGAGTGAGTCTAAAATCGTAATGAAATTTCGTTTGAAAACATTTTTGGTAAATTGACAAACTTACATTTAAAGATTAAATTATTTAGAATATGATCTCAAATTTGCCCAAAAATCTTTCCAATTGAAATTTCTATAAAATGAAGAACGAAGCTGACTAGATGATTTGTTAGTGGTAAGCTTAGGTGACTGCTTATTAATATTTTTATAGGGTTTGATTGAATTGCCGAATTTTGTTACTTTTTTTCAAAATTGAATTCTTGTTTCTTGTTTACAAACAAAGGAACTGTTTAGTTAGACTTGTAGTCAATATTTTGCTAATTGTGTCACACAAAAATTGTTTTTCTTTTAAAGACTTTTTAATGAAAGTGAAAATTGCTTTAAGAACTACTTTTAAAAATTTTTTGAATTAAAATCTTTAAAGAATATGCCTTAAAATTTGTAATTGTGCACTCAAACTTTTTAACTTACTGTAATTGCGATAGAAATTCATCTGGCAAGCATGCGATAAAAAACCTTTCTTAGTTAAAAATATTTCAAATTCGACCTTCTTTTAAGTAATGTGTCTGCCTGTGACAGTAGACTTGTCTCTTGTAAGATTATAACGATTCGCTTCTATAGAGCCTACCAGTAACTGTTGAAATTATTGTGAGAAATAATATGTTAATGACTACAATCGTTTTAAAGCTGCGTTAAGCATCATTTATCCATCCGGTAGGCATATGTTAAGAAATAGAGTAAGTAAAGCCGCCTTTAACATATGCTGTTCCAAATGGTAGATAGAAAATGAAATCAAGGAAATAAATGATTTGAATCAAAAGCCTATTTCAGAATACATATCCAAATAAGATAGTTTATCTTGTAGTAAAGAATATGAAAGAAATTTTTTCTATGAAATTCAAAATTTCTTTCAACTTTACTGATAAGAATGGTCATTGGAAGCTATTATAAAATACGTTTTTTGTATGCACACATACATACATAATTGGTCATTACAACCCTTTGGTCAGGATTACAATCTAGCTTTCTCACATCACTTATGTTGTTTGTGTTCGAACGACAGATTTTTGAGAACATCTTTCATTGTAATTTTATTAACTCTCAGAGTTTTTGCCAGAAATCTGCTGAGAGGAAGTTGCCGGAGAAATATTTCTTCATTTTTCTTTTTGTTGGAAATGTCTGACCTAGGGCTTGTACCGTGGCCTCACGTCTAATAACCCTAAACACTACCTACCGATCTAGATTACAAATTCATTATTATAATATAAAGATTTGATTTGTACTGTTAAGTAGAGTAGTACAAGTACTGAGACTAAATGATCTAGTGTACTGCTCTAATGTCTCTGCTTAGCCTTAAGGCATTTTCTTCTTAATTGCATTAACACCGCCTGGGTTCTAAGTTTGTGCTCTGGCGATTTGCTTTCCTTATCACAGAGTGTACATTTTAAGCTTAAAGCAATTATTAACAAAATTTCTTTGAATATAGAACACTGAAACCTCTTTCTATTATAATCATCCAACCTAAGTTTCAATTTTTTAAATCAAGCTTTGAACAAATTCTTCTAATCTTTGGACGATTTACAGATTTTCAGCTTTAGCATCAATTCAGACGATAGGTTTCGATATCGCACATCACCTCAAAACTGGGGAAATTAACGCCGATTGAGTCAGCCTAATTGCGATTAAGTCCCTAACGAACGCAGTTTAGATATACGCCCTTGTCCATGAATACCGAAAATTTTCCAGGGAAATTTCGCATCATTCAAAGGTAAGTTATATAGAGGTTCCGGGACATAGGGATACGTTAGAAATTACAGTGCTGCAGCATGTTTCAGGGCATAGGTATTGATGATTTGGATATTATCCACTCATTTTACAAGAAGACTCAATCCCATTGGCAGCAATATTATTTGACTCTGCTGAATACATATGGAAAAGAGGAGGGGACTGACTCACTTCTGCCTCATGGGCATCCATCACGAAATAGCAATTATATCGAGTCACTGACCTTTTGGTAGGTATACCGAAAGACAATTTGCTACATGACTTCTTCAGTGGCTGTGGTTCTTGTATTAATGCCCCACTCTTGTCATGAAAAGGCGAAAGTTTTTGACCCCTCACGTCCTAACATCCGCGACTGAGCTCTCAAATGTAAAGATTACTGCAAAAGCAAGATCTATTTTCGACTTGTCTGGTTTTTCTCTAGGGAATGTTTGATCCCTGGGTTGAATATTGATTGTGGTATCACCATGGGCCTTAATGCTGGCCTAAGTGAGACTCTCTCTTTACTAAACCTATCCTATTCGGCGATTGACGCAATATCTAAGCCCAGAATGTGTCATCATTGTGAAGAATAAATCATTTGTTTCTGATTTAGAATTGGAGACAAAAAAGCAGGCCAACTCTTCACTGAAATGAGCACATGTGGCATAGCACCGCCACAGATTATAAAATTAATTGCCGACCAAATTGTTTGTTTCTGATCTCATATGGGAGACTGAAAAGAAAAGTATACTAAAACATTCCAAAGTATGCATTCCAATATTTTCATCAACTGTCTGTAAAAAGCTGTATTCTATGGAAGTTAAAGGTAAGAACGGGAAATATTGTACCATGCTTTTGACTCAGCAGAATAGCGGTAATACTTTTTAACAATTGTCAGTTAAGATGGCTTCCAATTCGAATCGATAGAGCTGGTTAGCAAAGTCATAAATCAATTTCATTTTAGAGAATTAAAAAAAAGCACACAAATATATTGCAGTTGAAATTAGTAATCAGAGTGCGAATATATTCTTAAGAGTATTTTTATTTCCCTTGCTTCTGTTGCTGTTATTGTTACAAGTGTATTGGTAACAGTAACTCACAAAAATACAAAAAAGAAAAAAAATTTTTTTTAAAGGATATTATAGTTGTTGTTATTGTTATTTATAAATAATAATTTTTGTTGTTGTTTTGCTTATTTTTTTCTTATTCTTCTTTTTAATTAATTGTGTAGTTTGTTTATTTTGTTTGTTTATTGTAGTTTTTTTTTTAATTATATACGTATATTAATAATAATAATAATAATAATAATAATAGTAGTACTTGTTGTTGTTGTAGTACAAATCACAAACTAAATTTAAACAATAGTTTGTTTTTGCAGTTTTTATTTTTAATAAATTTATTTGTTTTTAGTATGATTGCGAAGTTTTATTCCTACTTTCACTTTGCGTTTGTTTAATTAATTTTATTTTATTTTGTTTTATTTTCTTTGTTTTCAAATTAATTTAATTTATAATATTTTAAAACATATACAAACATATAAATAAGTACATAATAATTATAATAAATGTTTGATTTTATTTTTCTGGGTTTTATTTTCTTTTTTATTTCATTTTACTTTTTTTAAATATTTTTTAATTTTAATATTTACAACTTATTTAACTAAATTTGTTTTTAAACCATTCTGTACAAGTATGTTATTAAGTAGTTTTATATTTATGTTGTTGTCTTTTTTTCGCTTAATTTTAATTAATAATATAATTTTTTTATGTACAATTTTTATATTTTTTTGCGTTTTTTTTAAATTTAAGTTTTTGGTTTTGTCAAGTACTTTTTGTTTATTTTTAAATAATTATTTATTTTTTTTTGTTTAGGCAGTATATTCTTTCACTTAATTTTATAATAATTTTTTTTAATTATTATTTTTGTGTTTTTTTATATTTTTTTTTATACCTAAAATTTCGTTTTTTTTTTGGTTTGTATTCTTAAAAAATCATAAACAATGTGTGCTTAAAAATTTATTTCATATTTATTTTATATTCAGTGTATTTTATTAATTTCTTTTTTCATTTTTAAGGTGTTTTTAAAAAATAAAAAAATATTTTTTTATTTGATTACGTGCAAAAAAATAGAATGTTTTTGTTTTTTATTCCAGTGCAAAAATAAATGAAGAAATTTTTTTTGTTTGTTTAATAATAATTTATTTGTTGTTATTATTTTTCTTTTTTTAAATACCCGATGCTATTTTAGTGGCCATTAGTTTGAAGAGTTGTCTTTTAATATTAAATTGAATTCTTTGTTACTTAAAGTTTAAATATATTTAAGTGTTGTTTAATTTTTTTTGTATTTTTTTATTTTATTTTTTATATTTTTACTCATGTGTTTTTAAGTTTTAACTTTTACATTTTTTATAATTCTTTTTTTGCTCTTTTTATTCAAATTCAAATGCCTAAAATATAAATTTGGCAATTTATTATGGAAGCGCTTAATTTAAAAAAAAATTGAAGAAAATTAAAAAAAAACTAAATACATATGAGGACAAGAATTATTAAAAAGACAAATATTTATTAGTCTGACTGAAAATGTTAAAGAAATAAGTATGGCCTCTGCAGGATATTTTAAGGGAGATTTAGACGATCACACAAGTTATACGACATGTTTAGTTTTTGTATAGAAGAGAGCGAATAGTATTGTGTGAACTCAATATGCAATGAAATCATACCACATTGAGAGAATATGGCGATGAAAATTTGACATTCGGCTTTCTACAAATTAAAAAAAAACAATCACACCTCATTAGAGCTGTGATGCATTTACACTAATACGTGTAATTGCGTCGTTACGTTTTGCTTTTTTTTCGAAGTTGCATCGCTGCTGAATTAGTACTAATTTTCACTGTGAGGCGTTAGGTTTTCGAAGATGCTTTGTTTTGGATTCGAGTATTTATTTTTTTTGAAAATTTTTAAATTTTGAAAATCAGTTTGGAGACAAAATTAGATACTCTGTGACGATTTGATAAGGGAGAGAAGGCTGTAGAGATAGCCAAGACTGTTTGTCTGGCTACAACAGCTGTGTAGGCTATAAAATAAGAGAGGCTGCAAAATCTGCAACATCATTAGATGCTACAACGATGACGATGGATTGAAAATCAAGTTGCGCAGAGAATACCATTAAGTAAAATGGTAATTCAGACGAAAGCCAAAAGCTTATTTGATGATTTAAGAAGTTAAACAGTATCCAACGATAATGCTAGTGGTAGTAATACGGACAAGAATGAAACAATTGAAGCTAGTCAGGACTGGTTTGAGAGATTCAATTTTTCTAAAGGCGAAGCAGCTAGCTATGAAATATGTTCTGCAGAACGCTATCCGACAGTAACATTTTTAAATGTTTACTTTTTTAATTTTCTTTTTAAAAAGGAATTTTTTCTTAATCCTGGAGGTTATATTCGATCTTTACATGGTTTGCTATAGAAAATCATAATTTACTTTTCCAATTTTTTTTGGAACGTAATCCCGACGCGTTTGTGTTTTACTTGATTTTGGTATTTTACTAATCATTTATATTTAAAGTTTTGCTCTCATTTTTAAAAAATAGATGAAAGTCTGTAATATTTTCTCTCTGACTTTACATATATGTAAATCCTTGCCGTGTAAAATGGCGTTTAGTGATAATCTTTCGTAAACATAGTCGCAAAAACTACACCATTTTCGAATAGTGAAATAGTAATTCAATTAATATTGTATTCAACAATGTCTTAATATTCATAAACCAATGCTTTTGTGCTGCCTTTGGAAATTCCATATTCGCTCTTCGTATACCTTTCCAGTATGTATCTTTATTAATCAGATCATGATTACTTTTCTATATTTTGTCTTGTGGTATTGTTGAGCAAAACCAATAAAAGTATGTCAGTATTTGTATTGAGCTCAAATGAATCGGTTATAAAACACTACAAGAAAATAAATTCTGGACAAAAATTAAATTAATTGACCTTCATTGATTGTTAAGAATTCATACAAATATCGTACTCAAATATGTTTCTTCAAACAATAATAATTTGAGAGAAAAACGAAATTAAGAAAACGAAATGAAATCCCGTGCTAGTTTTAAGTTTTTACTTCGTTTATTATGCTCTCCTCATTCATGCAACTCTTAAGGAAGACAATGTATTTGAGTTTACGAATGAGTAATTGCGTGTGTATGTATGAGTTAAAGAACAAAAAAAAACAACAAAAATTTCTTAAGGACTTGTAAGTAATTTTGAAATATCCAAGATAGTGCATAAGAGAAATAGAGAGAGAGAGAGAGGGGGAGAGAAAGTGAGAGTTGTTTTTTATAATTTTCCTTCCATTCTGTAAAAGTGAAGGTAGGTTGTTATTACTGTTATGATTAAGGTATGCATATGTACGTATGTATGTATGTGTATAGGTGCCTCATTTTTTTTGTTAATTATAAACGCCATAATGTATGTATGTATGTCACTGTTCTTGTTGTTGTTTTAACATTTTAATTTATTTTCTTTTCTTTTAATTAAGGAAGCCTGTTATAATTAAAGAAAGCCTTAACAAAAGAGCATCGGGTTTTTGTTTATCATTACGAAAGTGTGTGTATTTTTTCTTACATTTCATTTCTTTTGTTTAATTTACCATTTTCTTCTTTTTTCTCTTTATATATTTTAAGTCTTTGTTTTTCTTTCTGTTTTCTTTTTTTTGTAATGGTATGTTGTTGTATGTGTTTTTTCGTATTTGTTTTTAAATCTAAAAAAAAACAGAAAAATTGTTTTACATTGTCAGTAAATAATTTTGATTTGTTTTTCTTTGTTGCTTTCTTCACTGAGTTGTTGAAGTTGTTGTTGTCCTTAATGTTGATGTTGTTTTCTTCTCAGTTTGTTTTCCTCTAACCTTTGTTAATTAACATGTTTTCTGTTTCGTTTTTATTGTTGTTTTTTTAATTATTTATTTTTTGTTTGTTTGTTAAAAAGTATGTTTTTCCGCGTAATATTGTTCCTTCTTTCTTTCGTATTTTTAACTTTTTGTTGTTGTTTTTTTAGTGTCTTTGTCTACATTAAACAATAATTTTTAATTATTTTCATTTCATTTTTGACTAAAATTATATTTTTTGTTTTTGTTTTTGTTTTTTGGTATTTATTAATATGTATTAAATTTCATTTAACTACAACTAATGCGCGTGTGTGTATTTGTATGTGTGTTTTGCTATTTTTTAGATTTTCATTTTCATTTTCGCTTTCAGTTTTTCTTTTTTTTCGTAAGTATAGGAGTTTATTTACTAAAATTTTGTTAATCGTTAACAATTTTAATCAGTTGCTGCTTCATTGTTGTTGTTATTGATTGGAGTAGTTGTTGTTGTATAATTGTTGTTATAATTGTGGTATTAGATGTGTGGTTCTTTTTTTTGTTTGTTTGTTTGTTTTTGCCTTTTTAATTTGTGTTTATTTCTCTTCGCCCAGTAAGACGAGATCATCGGCAACCACATCGCTGACATGTAGATAAATGATCCAGTACATGAGATTGAAGCAGACAAAACACACGGGAAACACGATGCGTGAATATTTATCAATATCGGAGGGTGTTATACCCAATAGCTTATTAATATCCTATAAAAATTAACCCAGCAAAACAAATAATAACGAAATTGACGAAATCATATGAAGCAAATGAAGCGCTTTTAAAAATTAAATGAATTCATGAGATTGTATGTAAATAAAATGGAAGAAAAAAAAAGAAAGAAAACGAACAAAGGAAGATAGAGAGGAGGAGAAAAAAAATTGATTAGTCAAGTTTCTATTCTTGTGGGGGTAGACAAGTGTAGACATAAAATTACTTTTTTTACCTTGCCCGGGTGTAATAAGTGAGCTGGTACGGCAGCCTCAGCATCACCACCTTCGGGCGGTGCTCCTCCTCCGCCTCCGCCACCACCACCACCTCCGCCTGGTGGTCCACCACCGCCACCGCCGGCACCACCTTGCGGTCCAGGTCCATGGGGTCCAACTGGCGGTCCACCGCGTCCACCATTGACAGTATTCTCAAGCGTTCCTCCCTTGGAATGGGCCTTGGGGTCGTGCACTTTGAATCTCACCTCCTGGAACAAGGGTCCCACTATCGAGCAACCGCGCGCACCAACATTTTGTTGGATATTTTGAAAGCCAATTGGGCGGTTACTCACTGTTTGTTTGGGTACATGAGGATGACCATGGCTGTGGTGGCCATGACCATGCCCATGTCCACCATGATCCACCCCCGTATTCGGATTGGGATTGGGCGGCTGTTGCACACCATCAAGTTGTTGCTGCTTTTTTTGCTCAGCCATCTTTTGAATCGTCATAAATCTTTGTTTTCGCATTTGAATTCGTTTTGCCATATAGCCGACCGTGGCATATTCTATTCAGATTAAGTCAAATCAATCAATTTCGATTTACGATTTGAATTTTTTTTATAGAAAAATTTAATTTTGGATTCAATTTTTTTCGATTTTTACATTTAATTGTACGAGTTTTTTTTTCAAATATTATTTTGATTTTGTTAAACAAAAATCGGGATGTGAGGTAAGGAAGCGGCAATTTCCATTACATTTCCAATTCGGGTAAATTTTTTTTGTGTACGTGTTCGATTGGGTGGTTTTAGTTTTTGATTTAAGAAGCAAAAATTTTGAATTTTGTTTTGTTGTTTTGTATTGTTTCCCAATTGTTTAAATGATTTCCAATCCAAATAAAGTTTTTGTGTGTGATTTTCAGAATTTTGATTTTTTGGTGAGAAGAGATTTGCGGGTTAAGCCAACAACGGATTAATTTTGTTTGGTTTCAAAAAATATGTGGAAAGACAAAAAATTAAAAAGAAGAAGAAATTTAAAATAATAATTTTCATACAATTGTTTTGGGACATTAAGTCGCTTGTCTAAACTAGCGCAACAGTAAAATGGAAGAAATAATGAGAGTGGAATGAAAACTTTAAAAAACCTCATGTGATTGTCTTTTAATGCAAAAATTGGAAAATTGCTTGCTAATGTTAATGAATGACAGATGACAGGTCTATTGAATAATTTATAAAGGGGGGAGATAATCTGAAGTGAAGATTGATTTGTTTGGAACTCAGAATATCAACTGAAGTGAATTAAAATGAATACACTTTTGCTTATCTGAATAGTTGGCATGGATTACTCGGACTAATTATCACCACAGATTGTCTAGAGGATGTATCAATACATATATCGTCTCTTGACATAATAGAGGCAATTAGAACCGCTTTTATAGCGGAAGCTCTATTGGATTTAAGTCCGTTGCATATGGTAGTGAAGGTTATAGATGTGAAGATTATGGTTAGATTGATGGGAGACAAGACTAACATGAAATTTATCAGGGGATTTCGTGAACTAAGGAATCGATTAGCTCAAATCAACGAACTCTATGATTTCGAAAAGTGCTTCGTAATGTAACTTATTCACAAAACTTAATAGAGTAATTTAGTAGATACATATTCTTCTAAAAGTGGGACTATTTTGTGGTATACAGTTGTATCAAGAACGGATCTTGGGACTGAAGCAGAAGTTTTTGGTCTCAGAATGAAATTTTCCGAGTCCATATTGACCAGCGGAGGCGTATGTCATCGAAAGATGTGCTTAATTTAACTTGAATAGGAGGTCCGAAGACACTATATAACAGTCAGGTCGCCATTTGAGGACTCTGCTCTTATACGATCATCATATTGTAAATAAATATGGGACTGTCTGGGGAAACTGAATCATTTAGGTAGGCAAAATAGCGATACCCTCTGTTGGGTCATGTGGGCATTCTTGGCAACGAGCAAACAGATGAGCTTGCGAGAAGGGTAACTTACATGCCATTGACGGGGTAAGAACCCTACTGTGGAGTGGGGGCATGCTCAACGGACGGCAAGATCAGGAGAGTCATAGATCCTTCTTAAGCCCCGTGGGTTTGAGGCTCTCGAAACTTTTGTTGGTAAATTACAATAAGAGGAGGTCTGAGTCATGCATCAAACTATCCAGAAACAACCTGACAATCGGTCTTTTGACAGGGTATTGTCGATTTAAGGTACACTTATTCAGAATGGGGTTTATTTACAGCCCAACATGTAGATTCTGTCCCGATGAGAATGAATCACAGGTTCACAACCGGTCTTTTGACAGGACATTGTTGATTTAAGTTACACTTATTCAAGAGAGCCCAACATGTAGATTCTGTCTGAAAATGAATCATCGGGACAAATTCTTGTGAGCTGCTCTAGGACATTAATGCATACAAGATGCTGGGCAAGCACTTGGCATTGTAGTGACTAGAAATTTGAAAGTTTGTAGGCTTATAGGAGATATTATAGTGATGACCTATAAAGTAGAAGACGAAATTACAGTGTAATTGCTTTTTTATTTATTTTTTTTTTTGTAACTTAACGTCGAAGCAATATTTTTTTTAAATTTAATTTTCATCGAGATGTCTGAGCTAGAGGTTCACGTCTTATAAGCCAACACACGACCTACTAGGCTACGATGACTTCTTGTAATTAGTTACAGAAAAATCTTTCTGTATTTTATATTTGTAGGTAGAAAAAATGTGAATTGTAAGGTTTTGGTTCCACTAAATGTATTTATAGACCCGTTTTAAAATTTTAATTTATGCAATAGACCTGATTTTGTTGCAATTCATTGCTTTTTATAAAAATATTCATCATTAGACTTCAAAGTCTATACTTTTAGATCCTGATGTTTGGTACTGATTTTATAGAAATCGGTTTTTTAAAGTTTGTTTAAAGCTAACAGAAGCATTTTTTCAATTATGTTTTTAAACCATAATAATAATAATAAAAAGGAAGAAGAATTCATTTAAAAATAAAAAATAAAACATTTATTTAGAATTGCTTTTTGCACTTGTTCTTTTTGCAATAGTCAAGTGTGGCGGGTGTGCGTTTCAAATAAAAATAAAATGAAAAAGCCTTTCTTTTTAAAAGCGTTTATAAAAGAATTTTCTTTTTTAATTTGTTTTCTTAGTTTTTGTTTTTCTATGCTTAAAAATGTATAAATGAAAAATAAAAATTAGTTTAATTTAATTTAATTGCTATTTATGAGTACATTTGATGTTCTAAAGTGATTGAAAGGAGAAAAAAATAAAAACTAAAGCGTTTGCATAATGGCAATGTACGTACAAAGGGAAATCTTATTGAAAAAATTAAAAATAATTTTTATTTTATATTTACATGAATTAATAAATAAATCAATGGATGCATGAAAAGGTAAATGACTGATTGATTGAAGGCATAAATGTATGCATGACTGGAAGCATGGCAATAATAAAAAAGGCAAAAGAAATCTACTTATGGTTACATAGAAATTCTATATACACTACAAAGCTTAAACAGAGGAAAACTAAAGAAAAACTAAAGAAAAAAATTAAAATTAAAACTAGAATATCAAATCGATAAAGAATAAATAAATGATTTAATTTTCATATGCCCATATGTATGTAAGTATGTAGGTATGTATGTAAAATTATATTTGTAATGGCGGAAATCTGATTTTAATTACAAAAAAAAAACGTGTTGAAAAAAGTTTTTCCTTTAACTATTTTTATATAGTCTTAGTTTTTTTTGTATTGCAAGCAGGAATTTATTTTATTTTTAAGATTTTCTTTTATTATTTATTTATAAATTTTTGTTGTTGCTGTTGTTTTGTTTTGTTTTTTATGCTATCATTACGAGAAAATCGTTTTTCCACAGTGTGCATTTTATGATACAAACTCATCGAACAGGCATTTTTCCATTGTCAAAAGTTCAAAGGCAATATTGAAAACAATATGACTGATGATAAATAACCACACTCACACATACAATACAATACAAAACATAACCTAACCTATTGTCTCCTGCTGTAATGAGAATTTTATTTGTAAAGACTTACAGTTCAAAACATTTAATGCCAATTGTCAATTGTTGGCTGTCGCTTGTGTCCTTTTTTTGTTGTTTTAGCTTGAAAGGTCACATACACTACTGATTTGACCATCATTTTATTTGTCTTAAGGAAAACATGATTATTGTATACGATACAGTAGAAAACAGATAATAAGTAGGGTTGACATTCATTCAAGCTTAAAGATTGATTGAGTGAATATAATGCTACATTAATACAGCAGAGAGAGAGAGAGAGAGAGAGAGCGAGAGCAATGTTGAAACGATAATGAAACATAATCCAATGCAGCTGAAACAATATGACAGTATCTCGAAATGAAGGACTTGTTGTAAACTCACTCTGGGTTTTAGGAAGTTGGTTTAACAAGTGCTATCATTAAGATGTAGGGAATGTAATAATATTTTGTTAACATAATGGACGTATTTTTAACATATTTTTTTGCAGTTAATTTTTGTTTCACAGACAATCTCTTTTACTCTCGGTATTCTATTGATAACAACATTCATTGTTTCTTTTTGCATGTTTTACAAAAGCTAATAACAATTTAATTATGTGCGCTTTAAATATAAATACAGTAACAATACATAGCACTTTAGCAAATGATCTACCGGTAGTTATTTCCTCAATCAAAACTTATAAGCTATTGAAGCTTTCAACCCTGCTTATTAAATTTTTCATTAAACTCCAGAAATATTTAATAAATATCTTAAAATAACGATAAATATATTAAAATAATGTTGACGTACCTTGAATTCGGTTTATACATCCATCAGACTGGTGATTATCGTCAGCTCTACTATAAGAATGTTAAATTAAATTGGTTGTCAAAGATTTACAGGCTACAGAAATACAGTTCGTGTGAAAATTTAATTCTTATGTATTGAATTCGAACTAGCAATAGAAACGTCGTCTATAACGAATTTAGTTTATTCATCTAATTTCCCCTTGAAGTCATTTTTACGCTTCATACCGTCTATTTAATTTTTTTCATCAAATGTTACTGATTTGGCTATTCATAACGAGTGCAATTTCAAACATTACGTTTAGTGTTCAAAACAAATGATATAAAAATTTTACTCAACGATATTCTTGGATAGAATAATTTTCAGAATTATGTATAACGGGTGGGCCATCTATCGTTTTAAATTTGAACCATCGGTTATTTTGAATCTGGCAATACCTATTTCATTCTATTCTGTCACAAAATTCAGTAGATTATCTCCATTGAACGAAATGAATTGATTTAACCTTGACAACGTTGGGCCCAATTGGAAATTTGGGCCAACAAGAAATTGCATGATTATGTAAATTTTACCACAAAAAATAATCATCTTTTCTTTTTAAATTCATTTTCATTTTGGTGGGTACGTTAATAAGCGATTCCTAGGGACTGTTTGGTGTGGCTTATGGAGCGGAACCATAATTGGCCCATATTTCTTTGAAAATGAGGACAGCACAATCTTCGCAACAAAAGAATAAGTTTGGCGAAATTTTAAATCGTTTTTGTTTCATTACATTTATTATTTTCAACTTTTAAATAATCCACCCATTATATTTACTCACATTATGCTCATATTTAGTACGTAAAATTCATAATGGCATGTACATATGTGACGTATGAGTGATATTTAATTCCATTAGTTTCATACATGACAGAATTAAAGATATTTTATTGCATACTTTTCAGAGTAACTATGCTAGTACATACATGTAATACGATGCGTATACGTAATGTATTTTAAATGCAATTATGAATAGAAAGTAAACCACAATTAATTTGGAATTAAACGTTTAAATTTTTCGAGATATCCTAACTTAAAAGCAAATATAAAAACCACAATTCAAGGCTATATTCATGCCCTGTATCTTCGTTGTCTGTATGGGGGATTTATTGGAAATTTGGACCAACGAGAAATTGCACGATGATGCCAATTTTACAAAAAAAAAAAAAAATCATCTTTTCGTATGAAGCTTGCGGCTTGTGTAGCTCTATTGCAAATGAATATTGCAAATATATATGAAGGCCAGCATTTGTGATGCCATTGCCAAGATACGACCCCATACACTCGAGGTACTGAGCTACTGTGAGGCAGGCGCAGCCATATGAATGAAATAATTTTTCAGCTTTTTTAAGTGCAAACATTTTTGTTTAATTTTATTGCACGTATTTCATCTTAAACCTGTCCCTTCTGTAGTGAACATGTCTGTTTTGGAATTACACTCAAGCGCTTCCTTGCTGATATTACCTTTCGATTTCCCCATTGTATGGCTAATTCATTTGTCAATTTCTGATTTTATTTTTATCATACATTGGCTTCATGTTGATATTGATTTGATATTATATTGGCCAATGAGTTCATAGTATTTTCCTGAGACATCTGTTTACGAATGCATGCAATCTACTGCAATGGCTCTTGCAGACAATACATATACATATGGAATCATAGGTGCTGAATGTTGCTAGCTTGGTGTAACGTTTAATTTGAGATGAGATTTTCAGTAATAGCTCGAAATGCCTAATGCCTGTTTTGTTTTTTCTTCAGATGTCTATTGCGGAGTTCGCGAGTTATTTTAATATGCCACCCACACACATTGTATGTACATATGTGAAATTTTATCACTTATTCTCATGGTGCACTGTTGGGTGTTGAGTTTTTGATTAATTTATTAGACTCGATATGGTTTGCAGCGTAAGATCTATTTCTGATGAGTACAGCTTAAAGCCGACTCCGAACGACAGATTTTTGCAAAAATTTTCATGTCAATTTTATTTACTGCTGAGAGTAGACCCCGAAGAAATATTTGTTCATATTTCCTTTTTAATGTCTCACATTTATACGGTGACTACATACATTATTGATCATTACATTCCTTTGGTTTAGGCCTAGCTACTGACACCATCCAAATTGTGTGTGTTAATTTCATTCATATCAGGCAATAGCGTCGAATTTGAACTACTGATTTGAATATTTTTTTATTACTTCTTTTCAAGCTGCCAGATCTGAATTTTGAACTCTTGAGCTCTTGTCTGGTCAAAAAATGAGGCGAAAGATTGAATAATGAGTAGCAAACCCTTAGAATTAATTTCTTATGATAGATTAACAGTTCTGCGATAGCAGAGCCAAGAGACCTCAGTTACAGTCTAGCCGTTTAACTATTCATGCAATGCTTTGTGTTAGAATAGTTTGCGGCAAATTGGTGCTGAGCTTTTTTATTGATTTTTATTATTATTTAAGAAAGTGTAACAGACCTGAGTCTATGGTGGAAATCGCACTCACAAACACGACACTCGTAGATAAGCATGATCTTGTATAGAACTCATAGCATTTAAAGCCCTAACATGTGTTGGATTAAATTGGAAGCCGCCTATTCCGTTTTACAATTAAGTGTATGGCTTGTCTCAGATATTATATCCTGACGGGCATATCTCAGTCATCGTGATAGATTTATGGTTTTGGTTAAACTCGTTCTGTCTATAATGACAGATTATGATAGAGAATATGTCTTGTGACTTCTTATTTTTACTTGTCATTGCAGGTTCTGCAAAAGTTGTTATGAGATATACCCTGACTCTAGACTTACCCACACAGCAGTCATTGTGCCGTTATAATAGTTGTGAGGCTACTACACTGATAGCAAAAGTATTTGTTATACGTTTTCTCTGTAATATGCTTTGAAGTTTGGCTAATATTGTTTACAACGTTATTTTTTATAATGTTATGTGTGTTATCATTATGGTAGTTTAACTCAAGGCTTACCTGTAATACCGTTCCATCAGATTTCTTCATAAATATATGGTTTTTAGAGACAGATATACATACATACATATACATAGGAGGAGTATATACATACGTACCTTTTTTAGGTATTGACTATGTGCGTTAGAAGACGTATTAGTTAGTGCAGATAGGGAAAATTCTGTTGCTAGTAGTCATACACATAAGTACAGTTGTTACGTAGTTTTGTGGTTTAGAAGTATTGGCAGTAGTTTAACGGAAGCTGGGCGTATATGATATCAGGGTATCATTTAAGGTTATGACAAGTTTTTCAAATAATTTTGTTATTGTTGTTTTTTTCTGTACAATTTACATATTTTCTTCACATTTTCCTCCATTTTTAAAGGAGAAAAATGTTACACAGAGAAAAACAAGACATAACCTTGATTCTTTAGTTATTCGTATTATTTTTTTTTTTATTTTGACAGTGAGACCTTCTCATACTTGGCTTACTTGAATGTTTTAACGAATTTGAAGAGTTTTTTTGCAGTTTAAACAGAAGATGTTGAATAAAGAAAAACGAAAAAATTAAAACAAAAAATATATAAAAAAGGATAAAAAAAAAATAAAAATTAAACTTAAAATGGTTGTCAAAATATTTTTTTTTTGTCTTTGCTTTGTTTTTCCTATTTTGTATCGAATCGAATTGAATTTTTTTTGCTTGTTGTTGCTGTTGTGAAAACCTTTAAACAATTTTCCAATGAAAAAGTTGCATATCAATGAGTTTGTATTTATTTTCTTCGTATGATAGTTTTTCTATTTTGTTTTCTTTTTTGTCAAAAATAACAAAAAATCGTTTAACAAGAACATACAAATACGAAAAAAGAGATTTCTTGTGTTGTTGTAGTTGTTGTTGTTGTTGGATATATACATATAGATTTTTAATTTATATATTTTTTGTTTTATATTTTATTCTTGGTACTTTGTTGTTTTATTTTGTTCTGTTTTGTTTTGTCTTGTTCATGTCTGTTTTTGTTTCTGTTTTGGCTTTTTTACATTTTCCAGTACAAGTTTTCTTGTTGTTTTTCATTTTGTGTGTGTTTGTTTTTAATACGTTTTCTTTTTCCGATAAATTAATAAAGTTTTCTTTAACAATTTATTAAAATAGTTGAAATATTTTTAACTGCAAATCTTACTGATATGGTAGAAAGATTATTGGAAAGAGTTAAAGTATGAGAACTTTACTTTAGGAAAACTTAAGTAAAATATTCTGATTAACTTTGCTTATTGAAACTAATATTTAGTTACTCTTACTATGCAGTAAGTAGGGCATGATTAAACTGTCTTATAGGCTGCATGTAGTGTTTTCCAAGCAGAGATCATGACTATTTTGAAAGGCATTACAAAGCTTGTTGAGTGGCGGAATTTTCTCTGAAAATCTTTCGATTTACGTGGACAATAGGACTGCGATTAAGTTCCGTTAAAACTACATTCATCGTTGTCCATGATTGGTGAAGAAAATCATGTCTTTCATCTCATGTGTCAGTGCCCTGGTTTTGTCATGAAAAGTCATAAAAAGTCTCAGAAAATCTTTTGATTTACTTGGCGAACGAAGTTTTAACGTCCTTCCTTGCATTCCTAGATATAAAAATATCATTGGAAATTGTATTACTGTTGAGCTGGCATGTTGCAGAGCATAGGTATTAAAAACGCCTCAGTAAATTTGGATATTATTCACATGTTTTACAGGGAGTGTCAATCTCGTTGGTAAGAGGGTACATGCAACATTGCTAGACTCTGCTGGACACATAAGGACAAGAAGAGGTCCGACTGACTTCTGTCTTTAAATTGCAGGGTCATCCATTGCATTGTCTTTTTGGTAGGCATGCTTGGTCTGAGCAGAAGGAAAAGAGATTTTGTTATGAAAAAACAAAAGTTTGAGACATCAAACTTTCTGACATCTTGGATCGATACAATTCAAATACACACATACATATTTAATTGACAATTCAGTCAGGATTATGGCCTAGTTATAAGTGTTAATTTTAAGTTTAAAGTCGACTCCGAACGACAGATTTTTGAGAAACTTTTCATGTTAATTTTATTTACTCTTCGAGTTTTTGTCAGAAATCCGCTGAGAGGAAGTTGCCGAAGAAAGATTTTTACATATTTCGTTTGGCTAGAGATTTTTGGACTGGGGACTCATCCATGGCTTCACATCTAATAAGCTAACACACTACCTACTAGACTACGACAGCTGTTAACCCGGCTCACTTCTATCCTCTTAAATAGCAGGCATGGTAGGCATAACGGTATTGGTTTGGCATTTGGACTGAACTCCCAATTATAATTGCTTCAATAACATGATTTATTTTGGACTTGTGTTGGTTGCCTCTAGGCAAGATGGGTTAAACAATGATTGTTAGTGTTGGTGGATATCTTTTTTCAAGGGGTTTTACTACCTTAACCTGACATATGATGTCTATGGGCGAGACATTAAAAACAGCTGATTTTTATAAATATTTCTCATTAAAAAATTCATGTTCCGCAGTAAAGATAGCTATTTTTGTTAAAGAAAACATTATTATCGTATGTATATTAATTTAAAACAGCAGTGTAGTAGTGTAAATTAGAGTAAATTAGAGTACACAGTAGAGTAGAAGTGCTCATTAGTGATTGTTTAAATAATAAATAAATTTTTTTACAGATATTTTTGTATACAGTGAAGTAATAAATTGAATTGTTTTTCTTTTATGAATTCAATTTACCACTTCCAAAGTATAATATTTATACAGAATATAAAACAAGTAATATGTGTAGTATTATTATTATTTGTTGTGTAACAAAAATCACATGTACCCGATAGTGAAG
Source organism: Sarcophaga variegata (assembly GCA_932273835.1). NCBI lineage: Eukaryota > Metazoa > Arthropoda > Insecta > Diptera > Sarcophagidae > Sarcophaga > Sarcophaga variegata. The sequence continues at coordinate 86,324,690 of OW026362.1, read as the reverse complement.
GCAGTACATGTTTTCCAAAGCAAAATTTTTGGCATTTTATTTGCTTTTGCTTTTGTTTAAACAAAATAATTTAAACTTAAATGTATTAATGATAATTGAATAATAAGATGTTTTAAGAAAGAAAGAAAGAAAAAATTAATTTGCATTTTAATTGAAATGCTGCCTTAAACAGCCATAGAGTTTCTATGAAAGTTTGAAAGTAGTACACCATGGCTGTTAGTGGCATACTAAACTATTATTTTTCAATTGTTTGTTTATTTTATTGTTTTAACTAAAATTTACAATAAAAAATTAAAACAAAAATTACAATAAAAAAAAAACGAAAAAGAATTTTTACAATAAATATGTGAAAGAGAGTAAAGAAAACAGAAGAAAAAAAAAATAAAGAAAAAAAATTGTTCATTGTTTACCCAATAGACTGGCAAAGACCATCACGAAACATGTTCCCAGATAAACGTCAATCGATTTAACGTATGAAATTTTTGGCAGCGCAGCATTTGTCGATGACATCAACGTCGTCATGGTCAACACAGTGGTGACACCTAAGGCCACACGGGCTGGCGTTGCATTACGATTAAGCCAAAATGATACCCATGATATAATAACGATCAGTCCAGAAGGTATATAAATTTGTATAAGATAATAACCCATCGAACGCACAAATTGTATCTCGCACGCCAGACGCGAATAGTTTCCTGTTGCATGTTTTGTAGCCATCATCATCAAATCAATGACAGTTGGAGGATGTCATTTTTAATTTTTATTGTTTTTTTTTGTTTTTTGGTGTTGAGAAAAAAAGAAAAATTTTATATTATTAAGGGAATTTGTTAAAAGAGCATTAAATTGTATTTGTATTATTTTTTTATTTTATTTTTAAAAAGTTTAAAAAGTAAAACTTTAAAAATCATACAGAAAAGAAAAATTGAAAAAAGAATTTAAAAACATTGAACATTACAAATTATAAATAAGAAAAGTATTTTATTTTAATATTATTATTGTTTTTTTTGGTTTTTTTTGCATAAAATTGTTAAAAATATAACAACATCAACAAAGTTAATGATAATAAAGAATTAAAAAAATGAAAATAAAATAAATAAATAGATATTTATTTATATTTATTAGTGATTAAAAATATATATAATAGTATATATGTATATATAGATACATAAATATATATATATAGAATTGTTTAAAAAGAAAAATAAGAAATCACAAATTAGAGAAGAATGTAACAAGACAAGACCAATAAAATAAAAAAAAATCATAATTTTTATTTAAAAAGAAAGTAAATAAAAATCAAAAGAGTTAAACAATAAATTCTATTAGTGGTGGCAAACATTTAATATGAATAAAATTAAATAAATATTATTTATTATTATTTTATTAATAATTATTTCAAAGAACTAAGGGGTCTTCTTATCAAAAAAGTGCGAAATTATAATTGAGAATTCAAAACGAAACGAAATAACGCACACACACATATTCGTAATGATTTTTAAAAAAGCACTTCTTAAAGAAAGAAAGTTAGAAAGAAAGAAAAAAAAGTATTATTCATACGGGCTTTTAAGCATAAAAATAAATTATAAATTGTTATTGTAATTATTATTATTGTTATTATTTAAATAAATATTGTTTAATCAGTAATACATATAAGCCTGATATACAAATCAAGCCAAACATTGAAATTATAATTGCTTTACGTTGTAGCAGGTCATATTTAAATAGGCTGGAGCTGGAGCAGAGATCAACATTACAACTAAATATGAGTCTCAATATGAAACACTGTCAAGTACAATATTATAATAATTTAATTATTAATGACTAATTCAATTAAAGTTTTAATTGAAATTAAATTTTTTTGAATAAAACGAAATTAATATTTTTTAATTGAATGACAAACTGAACATGTAATTTTCAAAATCCTTAATTACCATATGCACAAACTACTATAAACAATGTTATAGTTTTTTTTTTATTTCTAAGTACTTTAGTTATGTCAATACCCTATCAAATTCGAGGTAAGTTTTAAAATATTAGTTTTTAAATTAATTTATTAAGCTGTAGCTTTTGAATTAATCACTTGATTTTTGACAAAATTTATTAGACAAAGCTTTCTCTAAGATGATCGCATCTTAACCCAAGAAAGACCAAACAGCTCAGTATTCACTCTCGACTTGACATTTATTATGTGGTCTCTGTTCTCTTGATTTACTGCATAATGCTCCTCTCGTGGCTTATGCAGAATTCACGACTCAGAGGAAAAGGAAGAAATCATCTGTCAATTAATGTGTTACTGTCCAGAAATCACTTGATAGTTTGCGAGTATACCTGGAATCCTATTCTTAACATCTCTGCCAGAACTATCTAAAATTAGGATTTATGGTGGCACAATTGGTAACAAGGTATATTGGCAAAATGTTTTAATATCGGAAGGAAAATATACTCCTTAGAGCTTATTTCTGTTACCACGACTATGATACAATCTAACCAACATTAATGCAGTCTTTATTGTCTTTATATCTTTCGGCAATCCCCAAAATCTCTGAGAAAAACAACTGCTATTTATGAACTGTATTTAATGAATAAAATTAACATCAGAAGTTGTGTATTATTTTTATATTCTTTATAATGTGTGATGACGTTGGCATTCTATTCTTGTCGAAACCATTGTTAAAAATTATATAACAATGATGGGGCACTTGTTAGACAATAGGCAGTATTGAGCTTTGTGAAGTTAAAATCGTTTCCATGCTGTTTTCAGTAAAATGATAAATATCATTATCATTAGAGTTAAAGAGTAGACCTCATTAAGGAAAAAATTCAATCAGAGTTGCGTACAGAATAAAACTTTACTAGTATAACTAACAATATAATATACATATATTAAACAATACAATATAACAATATTAAATGATCAAAAAGCACTGCTTTAATGCTAGTGCTAGCTTCATCTGTGAGTGCTGGACCTCCACTGTAAAAGCTCGACAGCAGATACTATTTAACGCCCATGGACATCTCAAGGGTTTTAATAGAATTGGGAAACTTTTAATAAGACTGTTAGGGCTTTGCAACATCTTTCTGGAAGTATCGGAAATATGGGCTGCAACGACGTGTCTTCAGGATGCTAATACCATATTTTATGATAGCCAGGTATCTGTCACTGCACTGTGTTCTAACATATCGATCTTAAGGATGGTCTACGGAAATGAAATCATTTCATGAAACTACAGGGCGAATGAATTGCACGAACAGAACTGTTAATACAGTAACAGATTCCATAAACGTTGGTGTCTTTTGATACGAAAAATATAGAGCTGCAAGTTTAGCATTGTTATTAGGATCACTACTGGGTACATGTGCGAGTTGCTTCGATCTTACACATGTATTCAATGACTTTTACAGCAGCTGTAGGAATAAGGAGGTAACTATTATTCAATTCTTGGTTATATACTCTGTTCTATGTCAAGCGTTTATGCTTCTACTATGCAGACAATCTCGCTGATATATCAAGGGTGGACATTTGAAGTCTACATAGCACAATCAGAAATTCGAGATGGTCCTGGTCGTCTTGGGTTGACAGTCCTTTGGCTATTTTCTTACCCGTTTTGATTTTGAACATTTTGATTTCCGGTTTACATATCAAGCTATCATAATGGGTATATAAAATCAGCGATGGAAAGTTTTCATACAAAATTTTTATGTTTTTATAGTAAATTTTTCAATTTAATTTAAAATCAGATAAAAATCGGTTAACCCTTAAGCCTATTGTATTCCTCAAGTGAAAGTTAGTATCCCAGTTTTTGTGGAAGCTTAATATTCTGGTAATGAGAGGCAAATTATTGTATTGACTGTGATTCTTTGAGACCACGTATATGCATTCCACAATCTCTTTGCTGGCATTTAACATATAGAATGCTCTAATGGGATTTATGTATAACGCTATTATATGTATATAATACTTTATAAGTACAAATATAAAGGTATTGTACAAATATCAAAAAATACTCGTAGTTAGTTATTTAGTTAGTGATTCAAAAAGTGAAAACTAATCGAATGATTTTTAATTTATTTTTATGATTTTAAGCGTCAACTGAAAAATTAATGTGTTTATTTAAAATGAAACAAAATTTTTATTCAGCAATTATAAACTGGATTTTTAATTTATTATAAAAAGAAAATTAGAAAAATATTGTAAAGAACTTAAACACAAAGAGTGATTTTTAGGTGAGTGAAAAATCCAGCAGAAAAGAAAAAAAGTTAATGATTGAAACACAATTAAAAAATAAAAAAAATGAATTAAAAATTAAAAAACAAATTAGAAAATAACTAATGAGTGAAAGAAAAAATAAATCAAAAACAAAAATAAATAAAAGAATTTGTAGCATAGTTAATGTAGGTTAATGGTATTTATGACAATTTTGAGTTGGAAAGTTATTAGATTCGTTACGATTATTTGATATTTGTTGGCTATTTCATATCATTAAATTTTATTTCCTTGTTTTTTTTTGTTTGTTTTTGTTTGGCGCTAGTTTTTAGTTTTATTAAAGATATTTACTAAAGGCAGCTGCTGGCATACTAAGAAACATAATTTCTTTAAACAAAATAATGTTTTTAGCGGAAAAAATATATTTTTTTGGTTTTTCTTCTATACATACACATAGGTTAATATGTATATAACGTTAGTATATATATTCATATATAAATTTGTATGTATCTAAAGTAACTAATATATATAGAATATATTATGAGGATTTTTTTGCTGTTTATTTATCATTGAATTATTTTTTAAGATGAGTGCATGCTTGGGAGGGCGTTTATATTAAATTAATTGTTTTTATTTTTTTTAATTTCATTGATATTTTTCGTATTATTTTTTTTGATTTTTTTATAAAACATAATAGTTAAAGTTATTTATAGAATTTAGTTTCGTTTAGCTATAAAAAAAGTATATATGTATTGTTATTATATAAAAATATTAAATAATTAATTAGAAAAAAATAAATTTAATAAATATTTTGTTTCTAATATTTTTTAAGGTGGTGAGATAAAAATGCTTTTATTTTATTTTTTATTTAAATATTAATTAAAATATCATTTTATACCCTCCACCTTTAGGGCTAAGAGGCTATATATATACATACATTTTATATACATAAATATTTGTTATTATTGTTTATATATATATTTTTTTTTGGTTTTATTATTTTTGGAAATATTTTTAAAAATTTTTTCTTTTTTTGTTTGGAATTTTGTCAATTTTTTAATTTTGTTATTGTCCGTGTTGTGTCAAATTGTTGTTCAAATTGTTCAAAGTGTTTGAGATGTTTTTTAACTGATTGGTATATACATATTATAGAATGAGCCAAATCGAAGCTGAAATATTAGAGTTTAAATTAAAAATAAAAAATTATTTAAAAAAATAAAATAAAACCGAAATTAATCAAGTATCCCCATAAATTCATACGTTCAATTAAATATTTTCAATTCAATTGAATGGTATATGCATCATTCATTGTTTGTGTCATTCGTTCATTCATTCATTCATACACACAAAATACACAAATATTTCATGTCGTTGTTTTGCAATTAAATTCGATTGTAAATATGTTCAGTGGTTTTCCAATATCAATTCGTTGTTTGTTGTTATTGTTGCTGTTAAGGTTGGTGTTTGCATTAAAAAAAAAACAAATTCACAAAAAGAAAATGAATAATTTTCTATCGAGAAAAACTAAAATTTCTAATTGTTTGCTGCTGCTTTTCTTGTTTAAGTTTTCATTTACGTTTACGTTTACGTTGTTGCTGTAGCATAATATTTAAGTAACAAATTAAGGTCGTTTTATTAACGCGAAGTAATTTTAACTATATATACATTCCTCTATATATGTGCATGTATATATATAAAATTACAACTTGTTCAGCGGTACGTCAGGGCTGCGTCTTATCAGAACTACGTTTAATTCAAAATTCATTTGGTTTTCTTAACGCTTAATTGGATGAGTTGTTAAATCAGAGCGAGAGAGAGAGAGAGAGTTAAAGAGCGATATACTATGAATGTATTAACATGTGTGTGCGTGTGTTTATATGAGAAAGAGATCTATATATATGTAAGTATATATAAAAAGGGAAAAAATAGGATCTAAAGGATAATTAAGCAAAATTTTTTATTTATTTTTTTGATATTTTCAATGACATTTAGTTGTTATATGTTAAAGGCAAGAACTTAGTTCCTAAAACAACAAACTTGGCTCTAAAATATGTATAAGAAATTATAAAAATAATTAAATAAAATTAAATCATCTATTTTGGTATCCGTATTATACATACACACACATGCACTTGCAACTTTTGTTAATTTGGCAGCAACTTTTTCGTTTTCATTTCAAAAACAGAAAAAAAAAATGATTTTTTTTTTAAAATGTGGATCAAGTGTGACCAGTGATTCCATAAAATATGACAACATAACCAGCAATGCCATATAAGACTGGCATATGCCGTGCAACCGCTAACTTAAGGCCACTTGCATGCGGGTCACAAAATGACACTGAAGCTGCTGCCATAAGCAAAAGTTGGTGCGTGATAAAACCAATTCATAAACATTTTAATTAATGAGGTTAAGTTGGCGTTAAAAACTACACTAGTTAACAGCTAAAAATGACTAAAAATTGTTGTTGTTTTTTTTTCATTATAATATTTTAATTTTCGTTTTAAAATAATTATTTTATTTTTATTTTAGATGAGTAAGGAAAAATTAAAAATTTTTGTGCATCAATTTAGGAAAATTAAATTTGTTTAATTAGAATTGCAAATTAATGATGGTTTTCAAAATATTTCAATTTAGTTTCGCATGTTAGAAAAGTCAGGGTTGCCAACAAGTAGAGAGTCACTAAGCCGAAACCTTTTTCACAATTAAGGAGAAGAGGCTTATTTCCTGGAAATTGTTCTAGAAGCCGAATGTATTAAACAAAATGAAAAACATCTCCATTGCGCTCTATACTAGTAATAAAAAGGGCTCTCAAACATATGATCTGTACAGTCAAACCTATCTTGATCTAGATTTGAGAATCTTCAAGGGCACAGATTACATGATACTCTATGACTCTATTCCGTTTTGGTGGAAATGAGGAAATGATGTGGCCAACTCATAAAAGATTCCATATAAATCGTAACGGATGACGTCCTGGGGCTGGTAGCATGTTTTCGCAGTCAGAGCCTGCAGCTCATTGAATAAGGCTATCGAATCGTTGCAGCATATTTCATAAGCTGATAACTATGATAATATCCTTGGAAAAGTCATTATGATACTTTCTAATAGCCAGGAAGCTGCTGTTCTAATATAAAGACCATTGGAGGGTGATCTGCCGCTGTCTTGAAGGTCTTAATGAGATGAGTGAGGAGTACAATTTCGGGAAATTGCAGAGCTAAACAATTGGCCAGATTTGATATTGGGGTTTTCCAGCAGGGATTTCCGAACTTTAACAGTTGATAACGGCCATCTTGTTGAAGCTATATTCTGTCACATTAGTTGTCATTTATTCAGTCTAATTTGCAAATTCATCATGGATTTCTTTTTATCATAATGGGTGTTCTCTTTGCAATAATTGTGCTATCAGGAATCCACTGTTTCAGTAAACCACCGACCAACACACATACATCGATAAAAGAGTGTAGGAGAATCCAAGGCAAACGATTTTGCATCACTCACAAGAATCTCAATTTGGCGAATTTTGCGTTATACCTTGGGTCTGTAGCCGTTCAAATTTCAACTGAATCAGAAACTGAGTTTGCTAAATGGAGTCTACATTTCATCGAAAAAACAACTTCAGAGATGAAGCAAATTTGGGGACGAATTGGTGGGTATGTGAACAAAATTGTCCAATTTAAGACAATACCAAGAGCGAAAAGTGTCGCTGTTAAATACGACCATTTTATGTCAATGATTACCAACTTCTTTTGGCTTGATCTACACATATATTTTTATACGAACGGATCTTTCAAACGAATACAAAATTTCTCTAATATCTCACATACGCTTAATGAAAGGCCCTTTACAACCGTGAAACTTACTGGTGAGTTCGTTACATTAGAAATTCCATTGAGAACCTATAAGCTTAAAATTGATAATGTAGTAATGGATAACGCTGTGCAGATGGCTTCGGGTACAGATAGAAAAGATAAATTACAACCATAGAACTTAAGGATGACTTCGCTACATTAGAGAACCTGTAAGCCTACTAAGGCAGGATGAAAAACACATGGAAAGTTTGTTTAAGTTCTAAAGGGACACATGGATAGAGATTGTCAGAGACATTCTGGACCAATGACTTCAACAGGAGCTATAAAAGTGGAGAAAAGGAGTAAAATCCTCATGTCCAGCGTTTTGTCATTGGGGAAGGAAAGACTTTGGCTCTGAGTAGTGTAGTTCCAATATTAGGGTATCACATTTGGCTACACGTGGGCTAAGCGTGTCTATGGAAGTATTTAATTTGATTGCATTTCAGAATTATCATAACTGCCTTATTTAGATCACAGAATCTGGTGAAAGAGACGCGCTGATAACTGATATGGGTATAAGACTGAACAACAACAAGCCAAATTCTATCAAATGCGATATGATTTTATTTTCAAAATTGTTTTTCGAATATAAAAATTTAAAATTTGTATACTTTTCCGGCCAATCGTCTAAGATATGCAAATTAAACAAAATACTTTAATAAAAGGCAATTAAATTTATTTTAAGTATATTAAGTAAGGATAGTATTAAGTTAGCTAGGGATAATAAAAAAACAAGCTAATTAAGTTGGTATATGTATTTGAAAAGCTCAAGACCTTTAAACAATTGAAAATTATAATTTGAAATTGTTTTCTTTTTCGTTCTTATATATCAAGTGCCGATTATTCCGATTTTTTATAAATAAAAAATAAATTATTTGCAAAACCTCTAAAAAACTATGGCATTATGATAATGAGTTGCGAAATCTAAGATTTGAAAGTTTAAACATAAAAACAAAAACAAAAAAAAAATAAGAATTTTAATAATTGGTTTAGGAGCCTCAAGGTATATGGACTTTTGAATTTTTCACAATGCTATGGTCGTATAGCATACATTACATTTTTCTTTAGCGGCAGTCTGGCAGCAAAAAAATGGTTAGAGGGTTGGTTACGATATGATTTATGGAAGCATGAACTTTCTTTTTTACAACCAATTACGTTATTTTTTTTTCGGTTTCATAGTCATTCTTTGTCTGATATACCAATCAATGTTGAGTGTTCGTTGTCGTTTTCGTTTTAATTTTTGGTTTCGAATGTACAAAAGTTGTCATGTCGTGACTCTTCTGTGTTCTTGTGCTGTTGCTATGTGTATGTGGGTGGGTGATATTGAAGTTTTTGAAAAAATTATTATGTTTTCTTTTTTATTTAAATTTCTTTTTGTTTCGTTTTATTTTTTTGGTGAAATGTATACGATAATTTTTTTTTTTTACTTTGGGTGGAGGGTATACGAGATTCGACTGCTGCCGAATATGGCCTTACGAACCGTTTTTTAATAAGAAGGTTAAAAAAATATATGATATTCTAGTGGTTTAAAAAAAGCTTGTAAATTTAATTAAAATGATTATTTTTTAATGTTTTTCTTGTTGTTGTTAATTTTTATATTTTTTTTTTGATATTTATGGCATTGTAGCTATACACTAAAATTGTTGAAGTTTCATAAATATGGAGAGAGAAAACATATAGGAAGAGAATTTAGAGAATTGAAAATTAAATGTATGATACATTCCTTTACATCGTTTTTATTATTGTTTTGTTTTATTTTATTTTTTATTTGGCTTTTTTTTTGTTTTAAAGTTGTTAACTACTGGTAATGAACTACTGGTATTAAGAGAGAGAGAGACAGTTTTTGATATTTTTTAATGTCTCTAGAATTTTTTTAATTCGATTGGTGTCGTTTTTTAATCTTTTTGTTGTTGTTTATTTTTAAATTTTTTGTATTTTCATTTCTTTTTTTTTATTAATATACTGGTTATGAAATCATGAAAGCTGATTTAGAACTGAGGTGTTAAATGAAATCTAAACGAACTGAAAACGACCAAAAAAGAAAACTAAAGGTTTCAATGGAAATTATGAAACGTAAAAAAAGGTTTTGAAGAAATGTAAGAAATCATATGAAAAACAAAAGTTATGATAAAGGTCTAGTTATTAAAATGCTAGCGTTATTCATGCTTTTGTTTTTTGTTTTTGGTTTTTTTTATAAAATTTAAATTAATTTGTCGTTAAAAAAATATTTTAACGATAAAGCTGAAACAATTTATTTTAATGAGGAGAACGCGTTGATTTGATGGAGAAAAAAAAATAATTAAACGGGAATTATACAATATTACGGTTAAGAATATTTGATTTGAATGCTTTACACAAAATATACTTGAGACAAATAAATTAACCGTGAAAATATCACGTCATTTGAGTTTTTTAGGTTTTTATAAGACATCAAAATTGTGAAACGTTTAAAACTAAAAAAAAAACTTAATTGATTTAACAACAAAATTCATTGTCACAATGAATTTATTTGCTTTTTTGTCAAACATGCTCGAGATTTTTATAAAATAATTAAGATCAATTGTTAATTTAAAAGCTGTTTTAAGATAATTTTCTTTAAAATTTTTTTTTTAATTAATAAAATCAAAAATGTTTTAATTTTCTTTCATAAAAAAAATTAATTTAAATTTAGAAAATTAACTTTAATTTCTTTCAATTAAATAAATTTAATTTTATTTTTTTTAAATTAAATTGAAAATATTAATTATTGGTATGGTTTTTAATTTTCTAATATAAATTTGTAACAGAATTTCAATTAAAATTTTAATTGTCATAATTACAAAATTTAATTGTTTTCAATAACAGTTTTAATCACATTAAGTCATCAACTTTTTACAATTCGAGCATGTATTTTCTTATATTTTTTTTTTAATTCCATGTTAAAAAATTTCTTTTTAAATATTTTTTCATTTGCTTGGAGCAATATGCATACTACACAAACAAAATTATTTAAAAATATTTAAAAACGAACATTTAAAAGCTTTCTCAATCAATCATTCTTCAATGAATAGTTAGAAAAATATATAAAAGAAAAAACAAAATTGTTTTCTTTTTTTCTCTTAGGGTTTCATTGTAAATAAAATTCTTTATAAAACAATTAAAATTCAAAAGGAATAAAAAAACAACAGAAAAAAAAATCGAAAGTACATAAGAAACAAACGAAATTAAATTGGAGGTTTAAAGAGGGGGAAAAAAAGAAGAATTAATTTTAAAAAGTATAAATTATTAAAATTCGGTAACCGTCTACAGGTACCTGTGGTAAGACTGATTTCCATAGCTCTCTGACGATGGCCCAAGACCTTAAATTGTGGTAGCGAAACCTCATTCGAGACACCAACCGAGTTTGGTCCTTCATTCCATTTATAACGTATGTCACGCATCGTATAGCCGACTTTAGTGGTTTTTTTTTATAATTTAAAATTATTGCAACGCATTTTTGTTTGTCGTTTTAAATGTTTTCAATTGTATTGTATTTTCATGGTATAGACAGTTTGTTTGTAATTTTTTGTATTTTTTTTTGATTTTTTGAAATTTAAAAAAAATAAGTTTTAAAGTTGAGTTAAGTTTGCATTAGAAAGGGGAGAAGTTTTAATTTTTTTTTGGTTGCATAAAAATTCAAGTAAAATTTTTGGTTTTTTAACGGGTTTTGTTTTTGTTTTTGGTTTATTTTTATATTTAAAATTTTTGTTTGTTTGTTTTTGGTTAAAGAGAAAATGTTCATATAAACAAAGGAAAAGAAATATTTGTTGTATTTTTTGTATATTTTTTAAGAATTTTTTTCTTTAATTTCGTTGTTGTTTTTGATTTCAATAAATAAAACAATGTATCATGAGACTATTAATTTGTAAAACAATAAATTCTTTAAATTCCTAGAAAATTTATTGTTTCTTTTGCTTACTAATAGTCTCATACAGAATATTGTGTTTTGCTTGCATTTGTTTAAAATAATTAAAAATTTAAACAAAAAAACTTCAATTGACAAAAAAAACATTATTTATGTATAGATTTTGCCGTTTATATAATACATTGCTTCTGTAAATGTACAGTTATTAAATTAATTGTACTAAAAAAAAATTTGTTATTATTGTTGTTATTATAAAATATATTTTTTGTAAATATTAAAAGTAGTTGTAGTAGTAAAAAATGATTTTAAAAGCGCTTTAAATAAAATTTTTTTAATAAATTTATTTATTGGCTATTTTGTTAAATTTAAATTTTTAAATGAATGATTTTATATATGTATTTTGATTTGTAATATGATTCGATTTGTTTCGATTAAGTTGAGCTACTGTTTGTTCATATTGGCAGTAGTAATGGCAGTACGTTTTTGTTTTCGAGTTTTTTTTTATTTTTTTAATCAATTTTGTTCTAAAATGATCAAATTTGTTGTTTGTATTGATATATTGATGCTATATTATATATTATTATAGTTGTTGCTATTTAAAATTATAATTATTATTTATAGTAATTAATTAATATGTATATTTATTATAGTTATTGCTGCTGTTGTATTTGAGCATTTGATTGATAGAGAAAAAAATGAAGCAGTTTCAGGTGCTCTTGTGTTGACTGTTCTGTTCTATTTCATGTCTATTATGAGTTTTTTATACAGAAAAAAAAACATTAAGGGTATTCACTATTTCCAAACACACACATCCATTTTTTAATTTGAAAATAATTACAATAATGCCAATTACTTCTCTTCTCATATACGAATGAATACCCTTGCTTTTAATATTATTTGAAACAAGAAAACGTTTATAATTTATTAAACAATTGCTAACTAGTTATTCTAAATGCATTAACAGAAGAATTTGAGAAAAAAAATAACGAAACCCTCCAGAGCATATTCTATTTATTTATTTTAATTTTTATTTTAGGTTTTATTCAAGTGTTGTTAATAATGATAGCTATTGCTTAATAAAAAAAATAACAGATTGCGTTGATTTATTGGGTTGAAAAAGGAACGAAAGTGATTTGGGGGTTGGAAGTGTTTTAGAAAACTTGTCATCAGCCTACCCAAGCAAAAGTTAGTAACAAGTGTTCATTATTTATTGAATGCGCGTATACTGTTTTCAATTAAAATCTCTCTATTAAAAGATTAAATAACGTTTTTTTTGGCACTTTTTCTCTGTTTTCCCTAGTTTTGAATAATCTCTGAAATATCCAAATGTCTGTATCATTGTGTTTTTTATATCATTTTATATTTATTTAATATTTATTTGAATGCGTTTCATTACATTTTTTGTGTAATTTAATCTTTGCTACAATTTGTTGTTATTTGTAAAAGAAAATTTAACAAAAAAAGAAAAAAATTAATTGAACATAAATTAATATAAAATTGAAATAAAATTAAATCAAAATTTAATAAAATTAGGTGCTTGAAAAGATGTTTTTTCATTTTATTTGTTTTTGTTTTTATTTATATTTTATTTTAATTTTTTTATTTTATTGAGAAATTAAAATAAAAAATTTTGGTATTTACAAAACATATAAAAGAGAAAGGAGCAAATAAACCTTCGATAAGATGTGTAAAGATTCAATCACAGTAGCCTCTTAAATATGCTAATATTTCAAATTCTTCTTATTCCGTTGCCAATTGTCAAAAAATCTCAGCCAGCCATTGTTTGAAAATTAACGAAAGTATGGATTAATGTAGAACAGAGTCAGAATTACAAAGAAAAGTAAAGTTGTGCTTTTGAAGCTTTTAAATCTTCTGCCTCGGTACATGACTAAAAACTGAGGTATATTCGAATATTAGGTTTAAATTAACATTTAATTCTTTTTAAATCCAAAAATAAACCGAAAAAATAGAGAATAGTGATTAAACATTTCACTAAATCAACACGTTTTTGACATTTGTTCGATTCATCTTGGTTGACTAACAGACGACGCTACTGGTTTATTATGGCCATCTTGTTTAAGCAACATTTATCGTTTATTCAGTAGATTTCGCAAAATCACTATGGACGGGTACAACATTCAGCTGAACGTGCAAATAATAAAATTTATTTATAAATTTAATACATGTGTGATATCAAAATAGTCATCGTAGTCCAGAAGGTAGTGTGTTGGAATATTAGATGAGAGCCTATGGCTCAGATATCTTAAATAAAATGAATATGAAGAAGTATTTCTGTCGGTGACTTCCTTTCAGCAGTCTTTTGGCAAAAATTCTGAGAGTAAATAAAATTGCCATGAAATCGTTTGGTGTCGACAATAGGTATCGCCATTCATGAATAAATTTAACACGCACAACATGATTGCTTTACGAAGCTAGGTTTGTAATCCTGGTTGTAAGCTTATAATCGCCCAAACACATTAATCCACTACTACCATTATTTTACAGCAGAATCAAAACTATCGTTAGCTGAATGAACTTCATGTGTTGAACCGGCTCCAAAACGTTCAAAGACTTAACAGTTGGCTGCCAAAATGGAGTCAATATTTTGAAACGCTTATTTGATTTTTTGTTAACTTACAAACTTTTCTGCTCAACTGTTATTTAAAGCGTTTGTTTAATTTGCGTTTGAATGGATCGATTAAAATTTAAAAGACCTTGTAGAAATCAGAACTGTAGTGTATTAGTAACGAAACTGAAACATTGTAAATTCTGAGGCAAGCACCTACTGTACAGGCTCATAGAGTATTTCTGATAAAAGTACAAAAGACTTTTTGGTGTCTGTCATTATCAAGAAGTTTAAATTTTCTACTGTATCTGTTATTCTAATTTTTTTTGAAAATAAGTATTTAAAGCATTTGAGAGAGTGCTTTAAATAAAACATTTTCTTTTTTTATAAATCCTGTTATTGATGAGATTTTTTTTAATTGAAAATCTTTAAATTTTTTGAATTGCTGTACTTTGGATGAATGTCTGGAAAATGAAAAACGTAGTTGTACAATATGGCTGTACAACGTGGTTGTACTAAGTTGTTGCACAACGAAGTTGTACTACGTGGTTGTACAACATGATTGCACTACGTGGTTGTACAACATGATTGCACTACGTGGTTGTACAACGAGGTTGTACTACGTGGTTGTACAACGTGGTTGTACTACGTGGTTGCACAAAAAGGTTGTACCACGTAGTTATACTACGTGGTTGTATAAACAGTTTAATTTTAATAACATTTTATTTCAAATGTAAAACAATTTAAAATTTCTTTGATTTCATATGAGTTAATTCAGCTGATTATTTTTTATTACTATATAGTATATAATATGAATTTGAGAAGAATATACTCCGAACTGGAATTAATTTCAATTTTTTCTGGCTTTAAAAGCATACGGTATTGACAAAATTTTGTTGTTAATTTGACATTCCTATTCAGTGGTAGAAATAAGAAACAGAATAAGCAAGTGATTGAATCTTTGCGTTGAATTTATTTCATTTTCATAATTTATATCACAAAAATTGTTTCTTTCTTGAGATATAAAATTATTTGATTGTTTATTTTTTCTTTTGGTTTTTTTTTATTTGTTATTTTGAATAAAATACGTTTTTAAAGTATTTAAAAAGTGTTAGTTGGTGTTAAAATGACATTTTGATTATGAAACTTTACAGAAATTGTAAACGAAAATGAAATTTGAGAAATGAAACGTTAAATAAATAAATAAATTAGAGAGTGTATATTGAATTGATTGATTGGTTGATTGATAAGAAAAAACATTTAAGAACAGAAATGTAATGAAGAAGAATTTAAGAAAATAAATTAATTTCGAAATCAAATTAAAATCGAATAAATACAAAACAAAACAAAAGAAAACATAAAGTATTTGAACTGAGGAAAAGAAAACAATAATATTTGTTGAAAATATTATAATTTTTTATTTTGTTTTTTAAAAATATTCAATTTACAAAAAGAAAAGCTTTGTTTGGAAATTGTTTTCAATGGAGGGTACCTGTGGTTAGGTTTATTTCGGTCGCCCTCTGCCTGTGTCCCAAGACGCGGAACTGCGGTAGTTCGACCTCACTGCTCATGCCAACACTACTCAGTCCATCTCTCCAGAAGTAACGGATATCTCTCATCGTGTAACCGACTTGTAAATTCAAATGTTAAATGAGATTTGATTGTTTGTTTGGATTTTTTGTTTGTTTTTTTATATAGATTTGGTTTTTTGGATTTTTTTTTGGTATATTTTGGATAGCATTTCAATTCGGTTCGTTTCGATTGGTTTCGATTTGATTCGTTTCATTTCGTTTCGTTTCGATTTTGGTTTGTCAATTCATAGCATTTGAATTTGTTAGAATTTGTTTGATTGTCATTGGGTGATTGATTGATTGATTGTTTGTTTGATTGATGATTTGATCGAGTGATTTGTTTTGATTTCATACGATACGTTAACATACACATACAAAAAAATATAGATTTATTTCTTTTTTTGTTAATATTAATAAGAAATGTATATATTTGACAGTAGAAAACAAAATTGAGAAAGAATTTATAATAACAGTATAATTAAAAATGACATTTAAATACCAATTAAAAAAAGTGGTTTAACGTTTTTGTGTTGTTTTTTTTTAATATTTTTTAATTATTTTGGTTTTTGTTTTTGCTTCTTTTGCAATAATTGTTAAATAAAAAAGTGACGAAATTAATAAAAAAAAAATAAAAATTATAAAAGAAAACATATTTATTTTGTTTTTATTTAAAATACGAAAACAATAGTGATGCAAATGTGATATGAAGTGAAGTGTGTGGAAAAATGCTTTGAAAGAAATGTTTAAAATTAATGATTGGTTTTGATAGATTGAGATACTTAAAAGTAATGGTGAGTGACATGGTGGCAATTGAAAAAAAAAAACTGAAATTAACATAAACATAATAAATGTTTATTTATTTATTTTTACAATAAAAATTTAATGCTATATGATAAAATACAAAGTGCTTGCCTAGTTTTAATATTAAATTTCTTGAATTTTTGTTTTTTTTAAATTGTATTATTTTTTTAAATTGTATTTTTTATGTTTTATAAGAGGGGGAATGTTTTTTTTAGCGTTTTTGTTTACTTAGCTGGTACCAGATTATGCAAAATTTTCTCAAAAAAGCAAAAAAACAATTGCAACTGGTTTATTCTTATTGGAAATCATAAACTAAAACAACTAAAGACCAACTAAATTCGTTAAAGGAAATGAGAATGAAATTTCTAAAGTTTAAATTGTTTTGAATTCTTAAAGAGAGTCTATCATATGTTTTCAATGACAAATGCTTCATTTTAAATGAAATAATAGTAGAAGAAACAAAAAAAAAAAAAATCAAGTAAGAATAAATCAAATAACAATAAAAATAAGGTAATAAACTAAAAATTTAAACAAATGTAACAGAAAAATGTAAATGTATTTTGATTTAAAACGTTTGTTTGATTCTAACGTTTCTATTGTTTTGTAACCAACTATGAAAATGAATTGTTATTGATTTTTGTTTAAAGAGGATTAATAAAAAAAATTATTAAGGAGAAGTAGGAATATACACTTGATTGTTAAGAATCAACCTTCTGCGGTTGCTGTATTAGAGAAGGCGACCGAAAACCAACCAATTTTAGTTAAACCGAAAATGTTTCTTTCTCTCAATATGAATTTAAAATTAAATTTTATCAAAAGAAATTAAGAAATTCTATTATTCACAAAGGAATTCTTTACAAAAAATTGGTGATGAATAAAAATTAATGGTTTTATCATATAAAAAAATGTATTTAGTTTTCTTGTACTCGTATGTCATATATTGCTTGGAACACAATTTATTTGTTTTATTGTAATAGATTCAAAGACAAAAAATTAAAAAATAATTAAAAAAAAATTTAAAAAATAATTATAAATTTGATGGATTTTTTTTGTATTTTGTCAAGTTAAAGGAGTTCGTTACATATTTTCAGCAGTAAATAAATTTTTTTTCGTTTCTATAAACATACAAAATTATAATAATAATAAGAAAAACTAAAAAAATAAATAAAGATTAAAACTTAATTAAGAAACAAATTATAAAAAAACAAATTAATAAAATTAAAAAAATTTATTCATATTTTTGATCAAAAGTGTTTCATTTCTTTAATTTTTTTTGTAAAATAATAGCAGTAGTAGCTTATATTCTCTTTTTAGGTTTTATCTTCTTTAGTTTCTTGTTTTTTTTTGTTGTATTTATTTTTGGGTTTTTATATCATTCTATGGAATTTTTTTTATTTATAAAAAAGCAGTGGAATTTTAGTGCCAGTTTGGAAAAAAAATATACAAATTATTTCGCATTATTCTGTTGGTTATATTTTTTGTTTTATATTTCTTTTGTTGGTTATTTCATATGAATTTCAAAAAATATAAACTTATTCTGTTTTTATTTAGTTATTTTTAATTTTTGGAAATATGTTTTATTTATGTTTTCTTTTTTTTGTTTTTTTGGTATTTTAATTATAATTATAAGTTGTTGGTGTAGAGGAATTGATTTTGAGTGTGTTGAAAAACGTATTTTTAACGAACAAACAGCGCGAGTATCTTTTAAAGATTTTGAGTAGAATTTTATGTTTTTGTTTTTAGAAAGAAGTCCATAAATTCAATATAAATATACGGGTTTTTGTTGTTTTTTATGATCAGGCATTTTTAACGAATGAGCATATTTGTGAAACGTAAGAAAATTATCCACATTCGTATGTGCGATACGTAAAGTCCTCACAAACAAATTTTTTGAATAGATTTTCTAATACGAAATGGGTAAAAAATTATGTCATAAGCATATATTATCAGAAAAATTAAGTAAATTAATGATAAATAGAATCCTATTTAATATACCACGATTGTAAAATTAAACATTATTAAACACAGATCTCTTAATTTCTGTCGTGTAACTACTTTGCTAAGAAGACGATCTTTTATTAAAACATGGGCCTAGAACGTTAAAATACTGACGACAGAAATAGTTGGGCAAGTCATAAATGCCTTTAGCATTTCATAGCTACAAGCCTAGAATGAAAATTCTTACACATTGCTGTTCCCTGTTGGGTCTATGGGGGCCAGGGCCATATGAGACTACAGTTATAATAGCGACAGACAAGGCTGATAAAAGATACGTTAGAGGGCAAACTGAATTGGCAGAACATTATAATCTTAAAGAATACTTGTCTACAATTGTCTCAAGCTCGAAAGGCATCTCAGAAAAAACACCTGCGTACGTATCAAGTACTAGACAGAGATTTACTCTTACTGATACTGAACAACATCAGGGAAATTTGATTGAATGAAATAGTAGTGAAGTCGCCGTGGTCTAGTAGGTAGTGTGTTGTCTTATTAGACGAAAAAGCCAGGGTTCGAGCCCCAGGCCAGACATCAAAAAAATACAAATAGTATTTTTTCGGCGATTTCCTCTCAGCACATTTCTGACAAAAACTTTGAGAGTAAAATAAAAATGCCATGAAAAGTTTCTCAAAAAATCTGTCGTTCGGAGTCGACTTTAAACTGTAGGTCCCACCACTCATGTGTACAAGTAACACACACAACATAAGTGGTGTGAGAAACTAGGTCGTAATACTGACTGAAGGGTTGTAATGACCAATTATGTATGTAAATAGTAGTAATAATACGTTAAATATGTTGAAGTCACCGTAGTCTAGTAGGTAGTGTGTTGGCTTATTAGGCGTGAGGCCACGGTTCAAATCCCAGGTCAAACATCAAAACGAAATATAAAAAGAAAAATTTCGTCGGCGACTTCCTCTCAGCAGATTTCTGGCAAAAACTCAGAGAGTAAATAAAATTGTCATGAAAAGTTTCTCAAAAAATCTGTCGTTCGTCTACTTTAAACTGTAGGTCCCGCCAATCTCGTGTATACAATTAACGCACACAAGATAAGTGTAAGAAGCTAGGTCGTAATACCGACTGAAGGGTTGTAATGACTAATTACATATGTAATTAAGTAGATAGGTAGAGGTTGAATAGACACGAGTAGGCTACATCAGATAAAAAACATTGGCACCACATTTTTACATTTTTCCTAATGTCTGCCAGTGTCTATTATTTACAATTCGTTTAAATCATCTATGTAGTAGAGACCAGAGAATGTCCCCAATAAGTACGAAATAATTTCATTCTTTTCGTCAGCTCTGCGGTCTGTATATTACGTGTCGAAGTCGTTTCCAAAGCAGAGGATTCATCAGTAAGTTCGATGTCAATGCCTTAGCATAGTCAGTAAATGTTTTTTACATATTCTTGTTATATCATACCGTTATTATTGAAACTTGAACGTTTTTGAACCTTGGCCTTACATCTAATAACCCAACGCACTATCTACTAGACTACAGTGGCTACTACTAAGAAGATGTTAGCGATAGCAAAAAATTGCCAGTTTCGCCGCAATCGTTAGAGGCACTATAAATCTAGAAAACTATATTAAATACTGTAAATCGATGGATATAACATACATCTAATCGCTAGTTATAACATATAATATAAGTATTTATGAGCAGTGCAAGGAGATTATTTTGCAGCTTTTAGATTAAACTGGTACAGTCTAAGTCGACAGGGGCGATATGTTTATTTAATGAACCATTAGTAGACTTAAAAGTTTAAATAAAATCGTTAATTACGTTAATCGGCGTTTTTAATTTTTGATAATAATTCTTAATTCACACTTCTAGTTAATACTTGACAGCCCTATAACACAGTGTTATCAACATATGTTGCGTATGATTAATATTTAATTTTTTCTTTTTCGCAAATATTACTCATACGTTGCGGTGAATGCTTGTATCGTATCATTTATGCTTATGGTTCAATCAGTTGATCTAATATATTTTTTTATTGTTTAAGGACTCCTTTCTAATTAATGATTGTTCTCTTCTTATTTTGAATGAAGTTTAATTGTTCAATTTCTGTTCTTTATATTGTTATATAATTTTCATATATATTTAACTAAAATTTTTTATATAGAGTGTATAATATTATTATTATTTGTGGTTTTTTTTTTGTTAATTTCTTTTAAAAGATATTAAACAAAACATATATTCATACAATAATAGTATAATGAAAATAGAGAAAGGAGAATAGTACTTACAACTTTCAATTTCGATGTGACACAATTGACGATCCATTGGGAAGTACTGTAAATTCATGGGACAGGAGGCCGTAATTGTTAATCTAAAATAAATAGTTTTTGAAAGGCAGACACAATGCCACCGGGGATAGATGATTGGAATATAGAAAAGGGAGAAAATAAAATAGAAATTCATTATTATTAACGGTTAATATTATATTATTTAAGTGTAGACATCAAAAGCTTGATTATTTTTGAGAGAGTTAAAAGGAAAGAGAGAGAAAGAAGATTTGTTATAACCGTAATATTTAAAAGAGCGTTTCTTTGTCGTTAGTTTATTTAATATTTTTTTAATTTTTATTTTTTCTACAAGTAGGCATTACTTGTTATTCTATGGTGATTTTTAGCGAGTTCAATTGGATGATAAATGAACTAAAATTAATATATTTGAAGAGACAAAAAAGTATGTAAATAATGTGATGTTTAATAGTAAATAGATAGAGCGGAAGTTATAAATAGAGTGTAATGGTGTGAGAAGAGAAAAAAAATATTTTTTTTTATAGGAGTTCTACTGTTTGTTTGGTTTTTTTTATTTATTTTTAATAACAACATTCATACAAAATGTGTATGGGATTACTAAGAGCTTGGGTTTGGTTCACAAATTTCTTTTTGCAGAGCTTTACATAACCGTTTGCCCTAGTTTTAAGGCTCCTGTTTGTTTTTGTATTTTGTATAATTGCTAGTAAATATTTATTATTATTATGATGATTATTATTATTATGTTTAAAGTACTTACATTTCTTTTATTTTTTTTTGTATGGCAAAAAACTTACAATCTTGGTATCCTTATCATGTTTTTTTTCTTCTTTAAAATATGTTTATAGTTTTGGACAGATTCTTGTTTTAAGGTAGTAGAAAAATTAAAATTGGAGAAATTCCCTTACCGACGATTTTTTTTAAATTTTTTTTCTATTTTTTTCTTATTTTTTTATTATTTTATATGCAGAAATTTCTCCATTAAGTCAAACCTTTTGATGGTGTAGTAAAACACACTTTTTGTTTTTATTGTTGTTAATAATTTTTTTTCTTTATAATAATAATAATGTTTGTCTTTAGTTGTTTTAGTTGTTGTTCTTATAGTTGTAATTGGTTTTTGAACAACAGTATGAAAGAAAAGTAAAATAAAAAATTATGAATAAATGAATGAAAATTAATGAAGGAAACGAACGAACGAGCGAACGAACATGCTTGAAGAATGAAATATTTTATGAATTTTAGAAAAAGGTCATAGAGAGAGAGAGATAAAAATAAAAAACGTGACATACAGAAAGTATGTAGTATGTGTGATAAATGGTTTAATAATGATAAATGCAATGATAAATGTCTGAGATGGTTTTTAATTTTTTCTTTGGTAATGCAAGCATATTATTTTGGAATATTTAATTGAATATAGTAAAATAGTTTTATGAAAACAATAAAGCCAATTGAACTCACTTAATTTTTATATTTTTTTTTTGGTCTAAAATTGTTTACTCTTTGAAAGAAAATCGTTTGGTTTGATGATTAAATTTGAAATGATTGGTTTGTTTTCTTTTTAATTAGAATATCTTATTATTTTTTGTTTTGGTAATACTTTAAACACAATTAGAATTTTAAAAAAACTTTTAACAGCATAATAGAACGAACTTTGAACGTAAATCATAATGAAAAGTAAACGTTTTCAAACCAAAGACAGTAAAATAATAAATTAAGGAAATTAACCATGAAAATTTCTTATTATTTTTTTGTTTTGTTTACGACAATTTTATACACTTCTTAAGAAAGAACACATTAAACATTAAAATGTTTGTAGCTGTCGTTAGATTGATTTGATTTGATTACTTTTTTACCTAATACTTCTTGTTATTGATCCAGAATGGTGAACACGTATGAATTCATTGCTGGTTGTGGCAATATGAAAATATGATTGTTTTTCATTTACGAAAAAGGTGTCAGGTACCCAGATATTTTTAATGAACTCTGATCCAACCGATAGTGTTTCTACACCAGGTCGTTTTCTATACGCTAAACGAGGATCGGTCCAAAATTGACGAAAGTAAAAATCCAATGTAAAGTCCTTTATATTTGTTTTTCATATATATATTCATTCATTAATTAATACATAATGTTTTCATTTATTTTATTTGCATTTGCATTTTATTATTTTGGGTTTTTTTAAGTGTTTGCATTTTTTTTGGTTTTTTGTTAATAATTCAACAAATTGCGTTTTATGTGTAACAAATGTTATCATTTGTTTTTTGTTAATTGATTTGGTAAGAGGAAAAAAGGCAAAAAAGGTAGAGAAAAAAAATATAATCATATATTAGTTAATCATGTTGTTTAATCAGTTCTATTAAAAATAAATTTATTTTCTAGAAACAAAAAAAAAATTAAAAAAATAAAAATATTTCTATTACAATACCAACTAAAAGTAAATATAACGTGCTTTTTTAAATTACATAACAATAGGCATGCATTACTTAATTATTTCAAATTGAAAAAAAAGTTATATGAAAAGCTTAAAAAGCATTTCAAAATTTTAAAAATAACATACAAACATTTAAATACACATAGAGTTACAAAATAACACAAGTGTTTCACATCTACAGCTGCATACATATGTATAGTAAGTTTATATAATATTGTATAAATAGTTCTCTTTTTTTTTTGGTTAATAATTGTACATAATTATGCTACAAAGTAAATAAAATAAATTTTACATATAATTAGCACAAGTATATTTACAGTTGACTACGACATAATTTTTATTTACAACAGAAGATGTTTTTTTTTTAATTTCTTAATAAATAAATTTAAATTATACAGAATCCTCTCACAAATACTTGTTACATAAAGTACTTTTTGTTTTTAACTCATATTTATTTTTATTTGATTTTTAGTTCTTCTTTATTGTGTTCATTTAAAGATATGTATGTATGTATGTAGGTATGGTATGGTAAGGGCTACTGTTATTAACATTTTATAATAAATAATTGCTAAACGTAGTGCTCAACGAAAATTTTGTATAGAACTCGAAGTCAGACTTGGTATAATTTTTTTTGATATTTTAGTGGGGCAACAAAGGTTATAGAAATTTATAGAATTTTGTATCAGAATCAAAAGTTTTGAAAAGAATTGCATATAACTTTGTCAGTGGAAAACTAGTTGGTTTATTACAATCATTCATTCTAAACTCTTCAACAAATTTCTATGTTTGGAATAATAATTTAAAAATATTTCTAAAAATATTTCCTGATCGGATCCATCTCTGCTGGGTTGCGAAACATATCGGTATACCTGGCCACGAATCGAAGTCATTTCAGTAGATCAGTCAGGAAGACGGAGCAGAAACGTTTGCGAATGGATAGGGTTTTCATACATAAAGGAGTTTATGGCCTACAATCGCCGGACTTTAGCAGGCTATATTGTGTAGTAGTCTATGGCCTTCAATATATAATGATTGAGCAGGTTTGCTGCTGGATTTGGGTAAAGCTAGCGAGAGACACTGCAGTTAAGATCGCCGGACTTTTGCAGGCTATATTGTCTAGGAGTCTTTATGTAGGAGTCTATGGCCTTCATGCAGATTTGCTGCTGGTTTTAAATAAGGCAGCGAGAAACTGGGTTCTTTACATCGCACTGCGGATAAGTTCGCCGGACTATTGCGCTGGATATTATTATGTAGGAGACAATGTGTACGAGTCTATGGTGTTCAATACATAATGCTAGAACAGATTTGCTGCTGGTTACGGGTTTTTTTACGTGACACTGCAGGTAAGATTGTCGGACTGAATTCGAATAAAGCTAGCGAGACTCTGGTTACTGGGCTTTTTACGTGATATTGAGGGTAAAATTGCTGGACTATTGCAGGGTATATTGTGTAGGAGTCTATAGTCTTCAATATATAATGCTGGATTTGAATAGAACAAATGAGAGACTGGTAACTGGGGTTTTTTTTACGGGGCGCTGCAGGTAGTCGGACTATTGTAAGGTATGCTGTGATGAGGAGGAGTTGCAGACTATCGAACATCTCCTTTGTCTAGTCCATACTAGGAAGTGGTTGAGAACCTTTGTTTCTTTGAGGGTTTTGACTTTCTGTGGACAGCCGACATTACGGCTCTTCTGAGATATAGAATGATATTAAGCTGGTTAAGAGGTGTTGGATTTTTCTCCAATTCAATTTCTTTCTTCTGTCTCTATTTTCTTCTTTTTTTCTTCTTCTATAAATTTTTTTTTATTTTAGGACAGATACAATAGGTCAGTTTGAGGTCCGGATATTATTGATATGTACACGTCCTCAAAACTTCTAGATACAATGCTGCGGATACCGTTCGTAAATTTAATTTTTTCTTATTTTAAAGTTATTGAATCCTTAGAAAAATGACATCAAATTGGTTTAAAGTAATTTCTATTATTTTTTGGAGTCATAGCCATTTTTCTGGCGAACTGATTAAAACATTTATTTGGGAATTTAAAGCTAAAGATTACTACATGCACATGATTTCCTGTTAGACGATGTGATTCTTCTATGCAAGGATTTGTCAGACTTAGTGTCAAACTGTAGACATGACGTCATTTCACCTTTATGTATGTGATTGCGTAATATTTAATTCTATCTTCTTGTTTGGAGAATCTTTGACTTTCTCAAAGTCATATTGATTTATTTCAGAGATGAAATATGTATTTCCCAATGAAGTTTCTATGATCTATAGATATATATTTTTCTATATAGTATTTCCGAAGAAATTTTTGGCAAGGGTATCTAGTATCCCATTTCCTATAATATTTAAGTGGCTTGGGGTACACAAAAAATTTATATTTCGTTCCAAATATTGTAATTGCAAACGCTGCACCCAAATATCAATATTTTTAGTATATGACAATACTGTTAATTTAGGACAGAAATTCTTAAGCAATATACGATCATGAAATTATACAATATAATGTAACGGGTGTGACAATGCGATCATTACAAAATAATTGGGATTTTTCTTGTGTAATAAAAACTTATAGGAAAGTATGTAAAATTTCTTCTCAATAAAGTAAAATATTTATGGATATTGGAACAAATATATGTAACGGGTGTTATTAATGTTGTTAATATTAATCATGATTATAATAAACTCGTGAGTGTAAGAAAAAATGTAGTAACAAAAAACTAAAGAGGCTGTAATACTTATTCAGTCAATATAATGTATACTTTGCAATTAAAAGGAGAAGAAATATGTGTAACGGGAGTGACTGAAATTTTTTAACTTTTACGTACACAGTTGAACTAGTAGGACAAAAACTTATAATAAGCTTTATATGGTATTCGCTGTAATACTTATTCAGTCAATTTGCAATTTAATAGGGGAAAATATGTATGTGTAACGGGAGTGACTGACTGACTTTTTAACTTTTACTTACACACTTCAACTAGTAGGACAAAAACTTATAATAAGCTTTATATTGTATTCGTTCCAATTCAGAAAGTTTCACAAAAGCTTACAGAGTTAGTATATTTTACGTTAAAGTTAACTTTGATAAAAAATATTTGTAACGGATGTAATAGAGGAATACGGTATTTTAATGTATTTTCATTTGTTTTCTGTCAACTAGTTTGACAAAAGTGCTTATTTTTTTAGTTATATCCTGATTAAAATATACTAAAATTTTACTAGAATTAATGTAACGGGTGTGACTCTGAACGCATGTGACACTAAATATTTATTTACTGATTGAAAACATTTGAGTTTATTGCAAAATCTTCGTTGAGCACTATTCATATAAGGATAAGTAAGTGAATTGTTGTGATTTGTGGTTAAAAGTTTGTTTACATGTTTATAAGGGCAACAGAATACAGACGTAACAAAACAAATCATTTGTTAGAAAAACCATGGGTTAAGGGTCGGTTTATGATCGTATAGTTTACTTAAGGAAATATTCAAATAATATTGGTTAGAAAAAAAAGGCGAAAAGATAAAGATAATAAAACCGAGAAATAAAAAAGGGAAAAACAAAAAGAAAAACTAGCAATAAAACCAGAATAATTTTTGTATGTTTGTTTGACTGGTCTTAGATCACGTTCTGTAGTGATGATGTTAATTTTTTTTTGCTTTTAAAATTCTCTACTAGAATTTTGCTAGCGACTGTTCATTTGAGTCTTTGTTTAATAATTTTAAAACTTATTTATTATTTGCTATACAATATAAAATTAAATGTTTTTGATATTTCCTATGTTGTTGCTGGTATATTTTATATTTAAAATACATTTGTTTTGTTTTTATTTATTTTTTTATCATATTCTTTTCACTAAATGTATTGATTTGGTTTCCATTCAGGTTTTCTATATTTTTTATTTATAAATTTAAAGCAATAACTTAAAATAATATTCAATAAATAAATATTTTATAATAAATACTTTTACAATGTGAATGCGTGTATTTTCAAAATATTTAACCTTGAGTATGTGGGTGTATATGTGAAAGAGTAAATTTTTGGTAGATAAAAAGCTTAAACTAAAGTTACAGAAAAAACAATTGTTAAGTTAAAACGGAAGTTCACAGATATTTTCGGTAAGAATTGCAAAATTCAAAATTAAAATAATTACAATACGTTAGATCTTATGAAATTATTTTATTTTTTCTTTAACCCCTTAATTGCTTGATAGTGAAAAGATGTTTTCCAATTGAATTTATAAGTCTGAAGTCTTCTTTAAACGAAGGATATAAGAAGGCTTCGGTGTATTACGATTTATAATTGTTGAAGAGAAAATCTTAAAGTAAGAGATCTTTAAAGCTAACGTTTTCTCTGCCAGTCGCTCTGCCGGTTTTAAGTAGCCGTGGTCTAGTAGAATGTAGTGTGTTGGCTTATTAGATGTGAGGCCACGTTTCAGACCACATTCCTGTAATCTCTAACAAAACGAAATATGCGAGAATATTTCTTTCTGGCAAAAATTCTGAGACTAAATAAAATTGCTATGAAAAGTTTCTCAAATATCTGTCGTTCATAGTCGACTTTAAACTGTAGGTCCCGCCACTCATGCATAAAATTAACACACACCGCATAGGCGGTGTGAGAAACTAGGCCATAATCCTGACCAAAGGCTTGTAATGACCAATTATGTGTTGCTCCGCCATTAGCGATCACATTTTAAATTCATCCGATATTATCCGATATTATCCGAACTACCTTTAAGAGTACAATTCTAAACTGGATTTTAGAAATTAAAGTTAGTTTTGAACAAAAGTTGTCTTTGCTATGTGCAAACAGTTATAAGTTGTAAACGACATAGGCTATCTATCTTTTGCCTCACTAGCTATTATTGTCTATTTCAGGCCGCGGTTAAATCTGTAAATCACGCTGCAAAACTGCAGCTGGATAAGGATATCTAACTTTTAACATTTCTATGTTCTTTGTCAGCCAAGCAGTCTTTTAAACTAGTTGGCGTGTGCTGTGATCGCATCTTGTGGCAGTCATTTTTCAGTCTAATATGGGTATCTGGTTACGTGACAATTCCAAATAATAGCAAATGTGATGAACTTTCTAGAGCAGACACACTCTTACCGAACAACAAATCTCTTATAAATATAGGAGTACTTCTATCATCTGTTAGAAAAAAATATTCACCTGGCCTTATTTGATTAGAAAGCATATCAATCAAGTATCTTAATTAGGCTTAATTAGGAACTTCTTTGTCATTGTATATATTTTCTTTTGTAATTGAGTCATGGGTATGCAAACGGAAAGCCTTCGCTTTCCTGCAAATGACTCTGGCCTGAATCAGATGTCTCTAATATAGCTTATCTTTCTTTTAATAGTTTATCGTTACAAGATATCGAATCGGCCACTAAAAGCATTGCATTTTCACGGTGATTTTCAGTTTAATTCTAAGGGAGGCCTGCTTTGAGACACCTGATACTGTTTGCTAAGAACAGTTAATTAGGACTTGTAATGACAAGTAAATGTAATTCTAGGGTATTGCTTTTTGTGTGTGCCTAAGTGAACCTCCCTCCTAACATACCCCAAACTTTGACATCAACTAAAAAATTATACATCGACGTGGTCGCTACATTGGATTCGACCGTCAGCCACTCAAGTTCTTTTTTTTCTTTGTAAAATTTGTTTTTTTTTCAAATAAAAATGGATTAAAAAATAATTTTTCGAATAGTAAAATAATGTGGTAGTTATGAGACAATATCCCGAACACCGAACTACATATATTCGTATGTGACATCTATTTTTGGTCTACAGTAGGGGCACATTTGTTTTAAATTTTAAACCCTGGTTGCTCTGTTTAAAATCCATCTATGAAATACCGCTTTAAGGTCTAAACATGATTGTTTGCGTGTGAGTTTGTGTGAAAATAGAGTGATTGAGAGAGAGAGCGAGTGAGTTTGTGCTTTTTTTGGTCTATATATATGTATGTGTGTGTGTTTTGTTCGTTTGCATACATTAAATGGTTTCTCTATTAATTAACAATTTTTTTTTTCTTGTGGTATGTATCTGTGTTTATTTTTTTTTAATTTTGTACAATATTTTTTATAAAGTGTGTGTGTGTGTGACGGTGTATATGTGTGTGTGTATATATATCTATTTATTTAAATAATTGGTCACGTAGTACATGTTTAATTAATTAAACATAAATCAAAAGAGCAACAAAAAATTAAATAAATTAAATGAATAAAAAGATTTGAAATACAAAAGAAAAAAATCTTTTTTAATGGTGGAAAAACAAATACCTCCATGTTCTATTGAAAGAAGAAGAAGAAGAAATTAACGAGTCTGCCAATAAATGTAATATGATGATCGATTTAATATTTGTTTAGGCCTCATTATATATGGAATATCTTTACAGAAAGACACACAATTAATCGCGTATATATTTTCAATTTCCAACAATTTTATGACTCGTTCGGAGTTCACTTTAGACTATAGCTTCTGCCATTCATGTATAAAATTATCACACACAACATGAGTGGTGTGAGAAGTGAATGTATGTAGGTAATGCTACAGAAAAGGACTTTAATGGCTAATGACTTACGAAATTTACGTGGTTGAATTTTAAAACATAAGCCACTTGTATCGAAGACAACTCAGTTCAGAGTAATATTTATCCCCAATACTTAGTGAGTGAGTTGTTCTTGCAAGAGATAACCCACTGAGGCAGCATAATGGTCGCAGTACTCTAGCAGCTCTACACAATAATAAAAATAATAGAAGAAATGGAAACATCGTAATCCTATAGAAATGAATAAGCTGGATATGTAATATTTAAGAAATCTAGTGCAGAACTGGTGAAACAAAAAGGCAATTAAAATGGAATTCTACTTTGTTTGACTGAAACAATCGTTTTGTTTTTTGTTAATTATTGTTCAGTCATTTTTAGGTTTCTCTTGAGGTGTAGAATTGAGCCGAAGTCTTATTGAAGTTATTTTTGGCATTTATGCAGTTTGTTTTGCCAAATCACCATTGAAACAATACGTGTAATAATAAAATCGTTTTGCCAAAAAGAATATTCGGTATTTCCGAACAGGAAATTTCGTCTACTGGAGTAACATCTATGCGTCGTCAAAACTTAAGATCTGCCTAAGACATTGCCGCAGTCTATAAAAGTGTGCAGGAAAATCCGAAGCAGACCACAACATGGCGAATTTTGTGCAGCCACTTGGATCTCGACCCGTTAAAAATTCAACAACCGCGGCAACTAAAGGTCAACGAAGGGTCTAATGCATGCCAAAAAAAAAACACTGTTTAGTGTGGATTTTTTGCTGGCGGCATCATAAGTCCATATTTTTTAGAATCCCATTGGGCCAGCCATCACTGTTTAGAACGGGCACTATAGGTTGATGAGCATCAACTTCTTTTAGCTTGAATTGCATGATTTGGATATCAACGGTAAATGGGTTACATAGGATGGCGCTATGTGCTATACAGCTCATGATGCATGGGATATTCTAATCGAACGTATCCACAGTATGGTCTTTTCACATGGAGGTGAAATTAACTGACCGCCGAGGTCATACGATTTGGCCCCGTTGGTTTTTTCTTCTGGGATCACAAGTGTATGGAAGTAAGTGACAATATACAGCCATCCTTAAAGTCAAAATAACCTAAGCATTGATCGAATTCAGCTTAATTTAGGCGCCAGAGTTATGGAACATTTCGGATGTGTTCCACCCAAAGAAGCCTAAAAAGTTTTTCTTCAGGTGCTTCTCATAAAATCTGTCGTTCGGAGTCGAGTCCAGCCACTCATGGATAAAATTGACACACACACTATGGGTGGTGTGAGAAGCTAGGTTGTAATCCTAACTGAAGGGTTGTAATAACCAATTATGTATGTATGATAAAAAGTGCTTAACAAAAGACTTGATAGTAATTTTGCTTATGAGAAAGTCAAGGCGTTTAACTATAATTTCCGTAATTGTTGTGTTAATGTATGTATTCATTTTCATAAAGAAATTTCTATTTTGTTAAAGTATTTACACAGTGTAACATTTTTTTATTTTCTTGGTTTTGCATATGAAATTAAATAACAAAATTGATTTTTTCTCATTCGATTAATCGAATAATTTAGAATTAAGAGCTGAATTAATCGAATAAATCGTTCATTGAATTATTCTTTTCCTAACCACTTCTGGTTGATATTATTTTGTTGGCCCTGGCTTTATAACATGGGAATTATGTTTCTATGGGAATACAATTTTAATATTTTTTACTTGTTGTTGTTGTTGGTTTACTTTTATTGGTATTTGTGGGCATGCGGGCAGTCTATGTATTGAAGACTGCTTCGATTATTACAATATTATAGACAATAATAAATGAAAACAATTTTAAAACACACACACACACACGCACAAAGAATTGTTTTGTTGTGATTATAGTAAATATAGACACCAATTATTGTATAAAAAACGTATGAGAGTAACTTGTCAACCATGTAAGAGATTAATAAATATAAAAATGAGAGTGACAGCGAGAGCGAGAAATAGCGAAAGAGAGTTATGGAAGTGTTGGAATAGTGTTGGCTTAAGCCCCGATTAGTCAAATGTTGGCGCAGCGTACTTCCATTTTTAGAATACGAAAAGCAATGCAATGAGAACGATTACCGAACTGTAATGTAATTTCGATGAGCATTTACATTGCTCTTTATATGCCAAAAACTAACGTACGTTTGGCTAACCGGGGCCTTGTTTTGTTAACGAAAATGAGCATGTAGTAAATGAATGAATGAAGACAAATGAAAAAAGTGCAATTTTTTTAAAAATAAATTATTTTAATGAGAAATTTAAATAAAAATCGCAAAGTATTTGGAAAAATCAATTTTATAAACAAATAAAAACTGAATGAGAATGAATGAGTGAAAAGAGAGTCATAATAACTCTCTCCCAAAGCTATTATGATGTATCTATGTCTTTATGGAAAATGATTGTCTGAACAACTGAAAGAGTAATGCAGTTAGAAAGTGAGAGATATATATGTATATATTAGAAAGAACAGTTGAGTACAGAGTAAAGTGATTGTGACAGAGATGAAAAAGAGACAGAGAGAGAGAGAGAGAGAGAGAAAGAGAGAGCTGTCCATAGCTATAATTTTATATATTTTCAATTTAAATAGTATTTAAAAAAGGAAAATAATTTTAATTTTATATGCCATTATGTAGTTATAGACACTGAATTACATTTGTTAGTAATAGTAGTTAAACAATTTATATATTGTTGACTCCGACAACAATAACAACAACTATAATGATCTCTTATGAAAAGAAAATTTAATGAATTTAATTTAATTTATTGAATATAAACTTTTTTTGTTATTATTAAACAAACAATAAAAAAATTTTACAGTTTATGAAAAAGTTACAGAGCGATAGAGAAAGTTTGAGAGAAAGAGAGAGAGCGAGATTCAGTGTAAATATATTTTAATTTTTATTTTTTAAAGCTTTGTTTGAAATTTAATTTTAATTTAATTCATGTTTAATTTGATTTTGTACATTTTTTTTTGCAAGATTTTTAAATGTTTACAAGAATTATTGTGTTTATTTTTTTTTAATTTTTCAATCAATTTGTTTCATCAATTTAAAGAACGTTGATTAAAAAATATTCAAAAGCGCTAAAATGTATTGTACATCATATTTACGGTGTTAACAACAACACAAAGAAATTTCAGTTTTTTTTTTGATATTTTTTGCAATATTTTAAGATTTTTTTTTTAAGAAAACAAATTAAAACAATGAAAATACTCAACAAAAATTTCAATGCAATTTAAAATCAACATCGATTAAGGCGTGTTTTATTAATAAAATAAAAAAATATATAAAATAAAAAAAAAAAAAATAAGACGAACAAATTTCCATAAATTTACAAGAATTATTTCTTTTATTTTTTTTTTTAAGAAATTCTTTTCTCATTCCTTCTTTGAAACTGTTTATGTTTAAATTAAAAAAAAAATTAAATTAAATAAAATAAAAATAATAATAAAAAAATAAAAATTTAAATTTAAGTTTTTTTTATTCAGGAAATTTATTTTATTTGACATAAAAAATTTGTTATTAAAAAACCAATTATTTTTAGTGTTTTGAGTATAATTAGTACGAAAAAAAAACGAAATTATAAAATAAAATTAAATTGTTGTTGTATATGTACCATTAGAACTTCCGAAACCGAACTGATACTGAGAACATACATTGTGACGCCAACCTCCACAGGGGGACCTGTAACATATACACACACACGTTTGTTTTGTCTTGTAATTGAATTCTATTTTTATTTACTGCTTTTTTTATTTTTTTTACAAATTGTTATTGTTGTTGTTGTTTTTATTTTTACTAATTGTTTATAATCATAGTCTGTTTTGTAATTTATAATAAAAAAAAACTTCATTAACAAATTAAAAAAATTTGTTTTTGCTTTAAACTTAATCCTGCTTTATTACTATGCATATATTTTAATTTAATTAAATATTTTTGTTTTTGTTTTGCTATTTTTTTTATAATATACTGTATACTTAATTTCATTAGATAAGTTTCTTTTTGGTAGAGTAGTCTGTTGGAGTATTGTTAGAGTACAAGTGTTTTCAGTTCCTCGTAATCAGTTTGTTTTTTATGCGTTGAAAAAATTAAATTTTAATTTGTATTGTAATTGTATTTTTAATATTGTATTGCATTATACTAAAATAATTGGATAATTAAATTTAATTAATTTTTAATTAAATTAATTTATTTAGAAGAAAAGAATTTTTATTTTTTTATATTTTGTATATCATTTTTTATTTTGTGTTTATATCCCAGATTAAATTATCTTATCTACAATGGAAACAATGGGCAACATTTTTTTCGAAAGGCCAGGCATGTTCAAAGCTGTTACACACTGTTACAGCTGCCTTGAGTGTATTTAAGAGCAAATTTTATATGCTCGGTGTAGTGTAGCAGAGTAAAGTCTCTGGTGGGAATCGAACC
Source organism: Sarcophaga variegata (assembly GCA_932273835.1). NCBI lineage: Eukaryota > Metazoa > Arthropoda > Insecta > Diptera > Sarcophagidae > Sarcophaga > Sarcophaga variegata. The sequence goes on along the minus strand of OW026362.1, from coordinate 86,290,115 downwards.
CACGGCCCTCACGTTAATAGTCTAGTATACTACCCATTAGACTACCAGAGCATCCTTTGAGAATTTAAAATTTATTCGGCACATTATAATCTTCAGAAAGAAATGAAGAGTTAACAGTTTCCTACTGCAAAGTCGGATGAATTTTTGATCTGGATCTCCTCATTTACTACATATTACCAGAACATGCGTTTGATTCTGATTTTGATCATGCGACAAATGGAAATCTTTTGAAAACTGTTGAATTTTAGAATCTTCCTTGCACAATCCAGTTATTGTTGTACTATTCAGGCTTAAATTATAGCTATAAAGTCTGCTGGTATGCGGATCCAATATCGGAGTGTAATGTGTTGAGATATATGCCTATTTAATGACATTAAAGCAGTCATTAAATTTCTAGGGAGTACATACTCTTCCTAGGTTATCAAAGAATGCAGGAGGAGATAATAGCAATAAATTCGATTGTTACTCTCATAGGGAAAAATTGGAAGTAAAAATGAAGCTCATGCACTTGCATTGTCTGATAAAATTCAGACAGACAGAATGGGACTGGCAAGATGTGATTTGTATAAAATGTACACCTTCATAAAATTGTTAGGACACAGTCAGAAAATGCCAACCGGGAGTTATAGTGGAATGAAGGTATAACAATAGATTTTTTAGACCCCAAGTAGGCTTTTTGTTTTATTTAGAAGACAGCAAATTTATTTTAATCCAACCTGTGTAGGTCATATATTGACATTTCATTTATTCATTGATTAAGGGCCATTATTACAACTTGCCATTAACTAAAGGGAGGATTTTAACTGGAAGATAAATAGTTTTTTTTAAGCTCAAGGGAGGAACACCCCACCTTTAACTTTTAAAGTTAAGTTTATGTTTGAAATTGCCCTATTATATATTATTTGCAATATGGCAACTTCAAATATAAACAAAATGAGCAAATGCAGAAAAAGAAGCCCGTTGTTGTCACTGCGTTAAAATTTTTTTAATGAGCAGTGTTATCGAAATTGCTCTGGCACTGCCATATTTTAGAAAAATTTTACTGTATTTTATCTGTAGGTTGTAATGACGCAAATAAGTTAAAGGTGACTTTAAAGTTCACTTTTGCTAAAGTTAACTTTAACTAAATTCAACTTTAACGGCAAGTTGTAATAATGGCCCTAAATCATGTACTCATGTAAGTAAATTGAAGTCGTTGTAATATACCACGTAGTATATTGGGTTATTAAACGTGAGCCCGCGGTTCAAATACCAGCTCAGAAAACTCGAACAAAACGAAAAAAGGAAAATGTTTCATTCGGCGACTACCTCTCCTAGCAACAGCTCTAAAGTAAACAAAATTTCTACGTTCAAATGTAGGTCCCGAACAACATTAACACATTCAACATGACCGATTGAGAATTTAGGTTGTAAATCTGGTTAAAGGGCTGTAATAAAGAATTGAATAAGGAAATGAACCAATCCGAAATCTCATTATATTGTTAAGATTTCAGAAATAATTGCGATTTAATAATTCCGTATTTAATTTTAATCCGGCTAAAAATATTATCCTCAGCTACTGTAGTTGAAGAATATTTTTTTTTATTAATTTTAATGAGCGAACGATTCTAGTGCGGACTTTTTTAATTTCTTATTTAAAATTTCTTAAATATTTTTATTTTATTTTAAAATCTACATTTACTGTGACAAAATATATGTAATAAAGTGTAAATAGTTGAAAAAATATTTCAATTTTCTACGTTTTAAAAATAGCAACCAAAAAAGTGGTAGAGAATAATTAACGAAAATTGAACCTTTTTGGGGACCAATTAAACGCATAGATTTGCATAGATTTAGCAGATGAAATTGTCAAAAAAAAAAAGAGAGGGACAACAAATGGTAATGACTGACTGATTGATTGATAGAATGATTGATTGACAGATATATTGGCTATAATTGGTAACGACTAAAGTTAATGATGAATTGATAATTAATGTTAAACCAAGAAGAATGAAAACCAAATCAAACTCTTAGCCTGGCAAAGTTTTTTTTTAGAAATTTGATTATTTTTTACGTTTTTTGCTTGAATGATGGAATCATGAATCTTTTGCTTGATCCATAATTCATTTAAGATGTTGTGTATTATATAACCTTTAATATGCTTCTTTTTTTGTATACTAGTTTAAGCTTTTAAGCTTGTTTAACTAAAGTAAAGCATTTAAATTACCTTTAATTAGTGTAACTGTTTACGTAAAACCTTAAATAAATTATAAGATAAGATACAAAGCCAAAATCATAAATTACTGGCAGGCAGTCAAAGGCAGCAAGTTAAAGGTATTAAAAAAATTAATCAAATGAATAAATCATAGACACTAAAAATTTTGTTATTGTTTAGTGCCAATGAGAAGAAAAGAAGGATCAGGGGAGTTATCGTTTAGGACTGAAAAAATTAAAATTTAAACAAAACAATTTCTCAACTGTGGTGGTCGTTAGCAGTAACTGTAGTAAAGTTAGGGGCAGTTTGTTTAAGTAGTTAGTGGCAATAGTGGTTAGTAGTGGTGGTGGTGTTTTGAAACTAAACTAAACAGAAAACATTCTAATTAGGAGGGTGCTCAAATGTTTGTCATGATATTTGTTTCTTTTTTTTCTCTTCAGAATTAAAACTTTGGATTTTTTCTTGTAGGAAATATTATTAGTTTAGAGAGGTAAATTGCAACAGAAAATTATAAAATATTAAATAGAATAGAGAGAGAGAGAGAGAGAGAGTAAAACTGTCAAAACCTATGTGTACTTTTTGTTTGAATTCATTGATTAACGCATGGAAAATTTGATTTGAAAATTCCATTTATTTATAAGAGGAATTCCGCAAATTCATTAGAAATTATATTAAAAAAAAGAAAATGTACGTAACATTATGAAAATCATAAAAGACGTTTACAAGTTCAACTCATAAGGAATACATAAACAAGACGGCAATTAGAAGAAAAATAAAATAAAAAAATTTTGCATCAAAGAATTAAAAAGTGTTGTTTAACTTTTTTTTATTTTTTTTATTTTTTGTTTGTTTTAATAGTAAAAACTTGGAAACACTAAAACACAAACTATTTCGTTTTTTTTTAAATCCGTTTTTTTTTTTTGTTAGAATAAAGAAGTATTTCAACTCAAAATCATAAAAGAGAAGACAATTCTAAGAAGACAAAGGATCCATAAATAAAAGAGAAATATTAAAAATAAAAATTATAATTAAAACGTAACATAATTTTTTTTGTTAATTGTTTTTTTTTGTTATTTTGAAAGAAAATTATAAAAAACAAAAACAAGAGAACATGAAGAAGAAGGTACATTTAGTTGAAAGTATGTACCATTTTAACTTCGGATAGCGAGCTGATGGATAGCACATACATGGTGACACCAACTTCAACAGGAGGTCCTGAAATCATGTATTTAATCAATAATAATGCTAAATGCGGTCTTAAATTACAAAAACAAAAAAGAAATCTTTTTTTTTAATTAAAATTAAAACAAGCATTTGAAAATGAAAACCAGATCGTTTTATTTTTTTAAATCAAAATTTTTAATTGATTTAAATCCATTTCCTATAAAATGACTTAAAATTGACTTAATCTCTGTATTTTTGTATGACCTTCAGCATACTGTGCTGAAATATTATATTTTTTTAAAATAATTATTTCACTTAATAATTGTAAATGTTAGTGTATGTTTGTTTTTTCCCTTCGAAACTTGTCTTTCAGGTGTTTTCCTTTTTTTAATGTGTTTCTGTTTTTAATGTGTTTTCTGTATGATATTTTAAGGTTTTGTAAACCTTTGCCAGTTTGTACTTACCACCATAGTTGGGTCTTACTCTTTTGTCATAACTGACACTAAAGGAATCCAAAATAGCCGATATATTTACATCTCCCAGCATACTACCGCCAGCGGTTCTGTAATTAAAATATAAATTATTATTAAAAACGATATGCAATACATGAATTTAGTAAAAATAGTTCAAGTCTTAATGTAATGGCCATAAAAGTACACTCATAACAAGAGATAACCTAAAATGTTTGTTAAAAATGTTAATGGAATTCGCTGGGAAGAAGTCGAGGTGTATCTACTTAAGTTCGATAAACCATATGCGAATCAAATTCTAAATTTAATGGCCAATTTAATCAAGCGACAACAGTTGAAAGTAGATTCCGAACGATAGATTTTTGAGAAACTTTTCATGGTAATTTTATTTACTCTCTGTGATGATCTGGACACCAATGGCAAGTGGTTTCAACAGGATGGTTTCTCAGGTTTCTCATGTGGAGCTGATGTTAACAGACCACCTTGATTATGAGATTTTGTAGTGCTTTTCGTAAGTCCCAGCCATAAAACACAGCGGACCGTAAGGCCATCATAACTCATTTCATTGGTCAAATTCAGCCCGTTTTATACAGCAGTTTTACGAAAAGAAATCGCCGTAGTCTAGTAGGTAGTGTGTTGGCTTATTAGATGTGAGGCCACGGCTAAGACCCGAGTCATACATCTCGACCACAAGAAAATATGAAAAATATTTCTTCGTCGACTTTCTCCAGCAGATTTCTGGCAAAAACTCTGAGAGTAAATAAAATATCCGAAAATATCGAATTTTTGGCTGAGAACGTGAGTGCGACTCCATCAACTCGTCATCGTTCTCCACAATTGAACATTTCACGCACCAGTTTACGTCTAATTTTGTGAAAATTTTTTTCCTTTTCGCTTCGCAAAATGGGCCAACGAGAAACTGCAGGATGATGTCGATGTGGCCAAGAAAGTCATCTTATCGGATGGCGTTCATTTTCATCTTGGTGGGTACGTAAATAAGCAAAATTGTGGTATTTGGGGCTCTGCACGTGGTCATACAGCAGTCAATGCACCCATTACGAGTGGTTGTTTGATGTGGCTTGTGGAGCACAGGCATCATTGGCCCATATTTCTTTGAGAATGAGGACAGTACAACCATTACGGTCAATGGAGACACTTATCTCACCATGATAACCAATTTTGTGTACGCGCTCTTCATGGTATTGTTGTGATACGACCCCATAGACTCGAAAAAGTGCCCGAAAATTGGTCCGATCGAATGTGGTACTGTAAGGCCAGTCGCGGCAGCCAGATTTATGAAATAATATTCCGTTTCAAACCGGAACAATTGCACTTCACAACAAAAGAAGAAATTTGGCAAAATTTTAAAACGTTTTTGTTTTATTGCAATTTTTATTTAAAACCACCCATTCATTAAATTTACTCACATTATGCTCATATTTAATATGTAAAATTCATAATAACATGTACATATGTGACGTATAAGTGATATTTAATTCCATTAGTTTCATTCGTGACAACATCAAAGATATTGTATTGCATACTTTTCAGAGTAACTATTCTAGTACATATAATACGATACGTATACGTATTATATTTCAAATGCAATTAAATGGAACGTATACCATCATTTATTTGGAATTAAACATTTACTAGGTATAATATGATAATTCTAATGAATTTTTAAAAATTTTAAATTTTTCGAGATAATCTAACCTAAAAGTAAAAACAAAAAAAATTCTAGGCTATATTCATGGCCTGTATCTTCGTAGTCTGTATCTTCCACATCTTCACAACAAAAAAATAAATTTCAAACTGTTTTTATTTTATTGCATTGTATAGCGTGGGCCACGTATTGGTTTAAATTTGAATTTCATACCTCGGCAATGGCATCATGAATGTTGAAATAGAAAATAGTCCAAGGGTGTGAAAGCGCCTTGGCGGCCAATTGACATCACCATTTTTAATTAAAAGGCCATCAAATAAATCGATTGTGCCATGAGATGTGTGACAAGTTGCACCATCTTGTAGAAACCAAACATCGCTTACATCAATACCACGAAGAGCGCGTACAAAAAACTCGGTTATTACTGTGCGATAGGCGTCTCCAATGGTATTTTCCAAAAAATATGGGCCAATTATGCCTCCGCTCTACAAGTTGCAACAAACAGTGCGTAATAGGTGCATTGGCTTCCTTAAATCCAAGTGTGGGTTTTCTGAGTCTCAAATACGGCAATTTTGCTTATCAACTTACCCACCAAGATGAAAAGACATTTTTTTTGCAATTTCTGATCAATTGTCTTTGTTTTGAAAATAAATTTCCAATAAATCCTAATGTTGCTCAAGCGTAAATCGATTCATTACATTCAGCGGAGATAATATACTTCGAATATAATTCGATAGATGGCGCATCCGATATATCTAATTAAACTAAATTCTCTACGATAAGGATTACTAAAACAGGAAATTAATTTTCTTTTAAGGAATGTAGGATACTAATTGTGTTATCAGAATGGGCCTAGCCTCTGACCTAAGTAAGCTTTAGTTTTCACGGAGGCTCTGGCAGCTAACCTATCATTGTGTGAGGTGGACTCATAGTCCTTATCGATATATTTATAAAATTTATTTAAACTTATTTCATTGAAATGAAAATAAATAATGCATCAGCGTCTACTTATGTTACCGTAAATCAATCAGGAGATTATTATCACAAAAACATTTTATTTTCGAAATTCGTAATGCTTCGCAGGCAATTTGTAAATACAAATAATAATTCAGCGTTTTTGTTTAATAAAATTTGCTAAAGAGAGCAGAAAAAAAAGAATAAAGAAAGAATATTTCCTATAATTTATCACTCAGTGTACAAGTACAAGTATGACCCAGTTTATATTGTCATGTACGAGTATTAAATTTCGCTTGTTTGGTAATTTAAAACATGTTATAAATTTTAGTTTTGTTTTTATTGTTTGTAAATACTTGTAGTAGTCGTATGTATAAAGAAAAGCTATAAAAACTATAACAAAAGTGAAAGAAAAATTTATAAAATCCCACCAAATGTTATGAAAACTAAAGGCAGAGAAAAATTGAAGAAACAAAAAAAAAAAGTTCGTAATTATGGAAAAGTTGGCAGAAAACGGAAACAGTTGCCAATAATATAATAGGGTGAGTATGGGTAAGAAATGGCTGAAAGACCGAAAGATATGACTTCCAGCAACAACAGAAACAAGACAAGGCACAGCTTGTCGAAATTTATTGACAGTGTTTCTGAAAGTGCATTACGTCTCTTTACTTATTTACAGTCACTATTGCTCTCTTTACAAAAAAGAATAAAACAAAAAAACTTAAAAGAAAGAATGAAAATATGTTTAATAACCATTTTTCCTTCCTTCTCTACCTTTCTCTCCCTATTTCTATCCTTTAAAAGAGAAAAGCAAAAAAAATGTTTGATAACTATTTTCTTCTCTCTCCTTCCCTCTTCCCTCCTCTTCATATAACGTTCCTCTGGTTATTTCCTAATATCGTTTCTCATCAATTTTCTAAAGTTTGTAAATAGTTTTTGCTATGAAAAAAAAAAATAAAATTAAACAATACATACAACTGAACAAATTTTAATCATATTTCGATAGTGAGCCCCCTAGTTTCGCAATTCCGTTTAAATATTCTGTGAAGCTAAGAACCATATTGTTGAAGTAATTAATTTCAAACTCATTGACTCGGTAAGTAGTTAAACAGTCTATAATTCTTTCAATTATAATTGTTCATAAATTTCATTCATTCATTTCAATTGCTACTTTTGTTGACCAACATTATGGAATGTGCATGGGGAATATGTAAAGCTACTTCATGAATATCACAAACAATTTAGTTTAGGTTAGATTAGTGGGCGCATCCTTCTTGACCACTTACGTTAGAGAACAGGTCCATTGTGATACCACAACTTATATCTAAACCGGAAATTAAACATTCACTAAAAGAAGCAAATCTAACTCCAGAGAAAATCTTGATATTGTAACATTTTTGATTGCAGAGTTCAGACTTTTCATGGCAAGAACAGTGTAGTGGCTCTTCTTCCTTCTCAGACTCTCAGGTCCTGCAAGGCTATTCGATTGAGTGCCAGACATACCTTTCTATAAAACAAGTAAAGAACACTTAGTCTGCATATGTCCTGTAAAATATCGGCGATTTTGAGCTTCGTATTTGCCCGGCAATGTGAATTTCGACTATATTTCCATGTTCTATCCAAGGTAGAGTATTGGCTTATTAAACAAGAGAAAGTGGTTCAAGTCCCAGGTCCGACAATGATTGTCTCTTATTCCTCCTCAGACTCTCAGCTCCTGCAGAAATTATTCGATTGAATACCAGACATACCTCTTTATAAAAAAAGCAAAGAACACTTAGTCTATCGGAGATTTTGTTCGCCGTATTAGCCCTGCAATATGATTTCAGACTATATCTCCATGTCCTATCCAAGGTAAAGTATTGGCTTATTAAACGTGAGAACGTGGTTCAAGTCCCAGCTTAGATATCTCATTCAGAATGAAATACGAAAAGAAGTATCGCTTTGGCGACTTTCTATCAGCAATTATTTGGCAAAAACTTTGGCTGTCCGTGTAAATCAAGAGAAAATGAGGGCAATCCTTGATAAATATACCACAACTAACTCTGCTGGAGCTCTTTTGGAGCTATCGGTATAGGATCCATGAACCCACTGGGAAACTCCGGTGGTACAAACCGTTTGAAATCTAAAATTAAATGTGCTATTCAGACAGTAACAGTGTCTATAACGTCTTCGATGTGTTAATATCTCCCCAGAATTGTCCATAGTCACGGTACTGCCACCATTTCAACACTCTGCTTTAGTAAGATGTAATGGAGGAGCCACTTGAGTGTTTTATAAGAAACCTGTGAACGTTTTTTATGAAGCAATGATTATTATTTTGTAAGCTGGCCACATAGTCATTAGGCAATAGAACTGCACAAAATCCTAATATATCAAGATTAAAGGAGAGCATTTCTAAGTACCAATCATGTACTGTTTTCTAAAGATAATATTTGTTTCTATGATGCACAAGACCCTAATTTTAGTGCTGGCTAAAGGATCACGAAGCGAATCAATACAGCTGGGATTCAGTGACTAGTCCTTATTTGATTTTATTCAGTTTCTTAGACGCACCAAAGTCAGCATGTCATTTATTCCGTACACAATACCTTCATGTAGCTTCCTCAAACAGATGGTTGTTATACATTACTAGACAACGAGATCGACTTGCGCATAGTGGCAGGAGAAGAAATATTTTGTATGTTTTGAGCATGAGATGTGAATCTATATTTGTTGATTTGTTATGAAATTGGTGAAGCTAGATGAAGTTGTTTGAGGTCGGCATTAAGTAAATTTAGGTGGTGATATCATTCAAAAATATTTTTCGACATTTGAATTAAATGAATATACAAAGATTGCCTTACGGCTATAAGATACAATTAATTGCAAGGAGGTTAAGCAAGCGTGAAATCTTTCGAATAATTCAATCTAGGCACTGCAAGGTTAATTTCTTTTCCTCGACGGTTTGATTTGAAACCCAACCTGTGTTATAAGAATTTTTTCTGAACTTTTAAGTCATCGTAATATGACTTCACTGTATCCACTGTACACATCTTCTATAACACTTTAGAGTTCTTTTCATACTCTTTATTTTGTTGTGGATTTGTTGTTGTTGTTTTTGTTTTTGTTTTCTTTACCATGTAGCTTTTCATTTAACAATATAATCTCTGCCTTATTGACGCCACTTGACATAAACAAATGTTTAAAAGTGTTTCTCTATTTCTTATTAAATATGTGTGTGTGCATGGGTATTTGTGTTGGTGTATGTGTATGAGTGTGTGTATAATAATACATAAATTTTACTTGCCATTCAAGCATAATATTAGTTTCTGTTAACTGCACTCAACAACTTAAGGCTCATTTGCATTAAGTGTCCTTCAATAGTAGAACTCTATACTCTATGCTATAAACATGTTTGTGTGCGTTTGTATTGTGTTTTTGGTAATAAAATTCCATTAAATATACACACACGTATATGTATATAGGTATGTATATATGTATGTATGTCTGTATATACAGTAATAACAACAATAAGTTTATATTAAGAAAACTAAGTATGGGTGTGCATTGCACGTCACACGAGCTTTGTTTATTAAATTGACGTTTTATTGCTAAAGGAAGGGAACATAAAATAGATTCATTATTTGATTTGTTGTTTTGTTGCTGTTGCTGTAACTAGTTTAAAAGCATTTCTTATGCAAAAATATAGACAAACGTATAGAATTAAAAGCCAATAATCAAGCCAAACAAAAAGTGAAAGAGAAGTTTTTTTTATAAAATTGCTGCTGAATCTTAAACGATCCTTTTCGTTTTGAGTTACGTGGAAACGTCATCAGTTTTAACACATTTTACAAATTTTAAAAAGTAGACAAATTGTAATCTGTAACCGAGACATTGTGTTTTGCAGGTAGCAGCGTTTTAGAATGCTAACTGCAAGAAATGTAAAAACAGGCATCAGAACTGCAAAGTCTTGTAACTGCTCTGGCATCGAAATTTAATGGAACAGATAATGTAAACAACTGTCACTACCATGTTGAAAGGCTTAATAGAGTTTTTCAAAACTTGAATCTGATGCCATTTGAAGTGATATTTACGACTTTAAGAATCTTAGTTCCAATAATCCGGAAACCGATGATAATCTTCTTCTTCGATCTTGTCTGACTCAGTCTGAAATCCTCTTATGTTTAAATTTAATAAAGTCCAATGTGATAAGCTGCGAAGACATGCAGAGTACATATAAATATACTTATAAATAGTGTTATAATGATTAACAGTTTTCCGTCCAACTCGAAATGTACAGAAATATTACCAATACCGTAAACCGATTATGATTTTAGGCCAATGGCGCTACCAAAGTATCCTTCTAAAGTACCTGACATTTTCATATGTCATCTTATATCGCGATAATCATTTGTTGTCTTATAAATAAACAGATTTTCTTACTAATAATTGCTGCAAAATGAACAATAAAACAGGGTAAAGGAAAACTAAGCTTCCTGGTACTTATTTAGCATTCTATGATTGATGCACACAGCATAGTTTTCTAGAGTTTTCGGCACTTTTTTAATTTCACCGAAACTTTAACACAACTTTCATTATCTTATCACTTAAATCGTGAGAGCCCAATCTATTACATTAAGTTTGTATCGAGATTTAACTCAAGGGATAATTCTTTAACCTGTTATGTCAAGAAACCTTGAGGTAATCATATACTATATAGCAGGCTTACGTAGACAAATCATGTCAGCGCATTATCAAGCCCAATCTAGTGTGACAGCCGTTTAAACTGCGATTGTTGGTGTTGTGGTTTCGATTTCTACCTGATACTGCGGTTGCCCTCTTTAACTTTTCCTGTAAGTCTTTTTCTGGCATTTCAGTACAATGCACTGTATAAATAGAGGCTATCTGCTATTGGGAATCAGTTAAAAAAAATTATAGTAAAATAAAGTGTCTTTTGATTAAACAATACTTTACTAAACATTAGAAAATTGATTGAAAAATCTCATCCATAAAAAAATCTCATTCATCGTTAATCGATGTTTACAATTGAAATAACATAAATTATTTACTTCTGGTCATTATTTATTTCTTTATTCAAATAAAACCTTTATAACACACACTGTGCTACCAGTTTTATTCAACAATATTCTTATTAACAAAGATCACACTTTCGGCATTCAATACCACTGTCCTGAATGCGTATTTTTCAATACAACTCTAGTCTCATGACTCACTGATAGCTCCCTGATTTTATTTCTGTCAATTTCATGATCTTTCTGTAAAATTCTTGCTGTTGGATTTTGATCTCCTACGTATTTGTTTGTTTAATACTTTGTACCATACGATGTGTGTACTTTGTTGTGTCTGTTTGTCTCGTTTGACTACTTTTGTGTGGTTTACTTTGCTCGCAACGTAATAATTTTATTAAATACGTTTATGGATAATGTTTTTCATTTTGGCGAAAAGCTTGTGGTGTTTGGCTTTTAACCCTCAACAGCATGCTTCAGTTGGTATTTGAAAGAATTTTCAATACTTTGATTACGAACCAAGCAGTTTAAAACGCAAAAAAACGCATATAAATGGATAGCTAAGAAGTGTTGACCATATCAAACGATCATAATATAATCCATTAAGCAAAGTCGCCAGATTGAACATTTACGGGTATTTTTCGTAAGATTATTACAAGTATCACTTCTGTAAGCCTATTCAATTGACAATTTTCACACTAAATTTCTGAACTGAAGTATAATTTTAGACCGCCTAGTACGATATTTTTATTAAAATTACTATAAATTTGAAAAAAAGAATTCAAGTTTTTTTACTAGTCTTTCATATATTATGTATAAAGGAGGTTTACATACAAAGATTTTGCTGATAAAACATTTTGTATTAAAATAATATTAAATTGAATAGCATTTAATGTCTGTCTGGTATATGTCCTTCGGAAAATTTATAAAACATTTTGGGTTAAATGAAGGGTTACAAGCAGTCACTTAATTTTTAAAGTGACAAGTTTTTGGCACATCATTGAATTTATCAAAATGACAGCAAAAAAAAAATATTTTAAAATGGACAAAACGGCAATGTGAACACTTTATAGCAACGACAAGCACAGAATTATAACAAGTACAACAACTATTAAATGACAAGGGAGAGAGAAAAAAATGTTAAAGAAATTAAAGCAAAATATTGTATACGACACACACAGACTCTGTAACACTCCCTCTCTTGCTGTTTCTATTTCTTTCTCCTTTATAAAGAACGAATGAAGCAAAAAAAAAAGTGTTTCAGTTTAAATAAAGTTGAAGAAACATAGGGCCACAGGAATGGAGAAAAGCAAAACAACAATAATGTTTCTGTGATAACCGCAACAATAACTTTGCAAACGCCCAAGAAAAAGAGAAAAAAAGAAAATAAACCCAAAAAAATGTTTATTTAAGATTATATAAGACCACAAACATGGTAAATGTTTATACGGGTGAGTAAGAAAGTGTATAGCTTGTGTCCATTATGTTCAAGTAAGTGAACAAGGAACACAACATGCATACATACATACATATAAACAAATAGATGCTTCATTTATTTTACGTTACAGCAAGAACAAATACGTTAAGAAAATGAGAAATTTTTTTTGATCTTCTTGGCCATTTTTTTGGCAAACGTTTGATACTCTACAGCTGCTAAATGTTTTGCTTTCGTTTACTTACATACACTCACACTTACACTTATACTCACACTTACACTCACATTGGAAAAACGTATATCAGTGTATATAAAATTATTTCACGTTCATGTTTTTGTTGCCGAGTGCCGTATTGTAAAGTTTTATGTGCATATCTGTGTAAGACAGAGAACGTCAGAGTGTACAAAACGTGTCAAAATACGTGGCGACGCCCTTAATAATAATCTAAAGATTGTAAACATTTCTTAGTAGTTGTAACAAAACAACAACACCAACAACAATAACAAGAATCCTGTGGAACATATATTTTTAAAATGGATTTTTTAACGACAAAAAAAAAATTGGAAAAAAAGAAAATTGTGGCACAAGGATGGCAAGCAGCCGATATTTATTTAAATAAAAGCGTTTTTAGTGACCCTCATTATAGCCAACAACATTGGCTGTGTGTGTAGGGTATATGTGAACATGTAATACAACTGTTTAGCAGAGTTTTGCACTTCCCTGGGAAGAAACAGAAACAAGAAACAGTTCCATTTCCTAAGAAATGCAATATGAATTCGTTAGAAAACACAAAATGTAAGTAATTTTATGTAATGTAATGTAAAAAGGACATTAATAGGAATTTTATATTTTTTAACATGTGAACCGGAATAGAAATGTAAACGAAAGGAATTATTTTTTATTACAAAGAAAACATGTCCACGTAGTTTCAAAAATAAATATAAAATTATATCACTGTTGTTGTTGTTTTGTTTTACATTTCTTGTTTTTATTCCATTTTATTTTATTTGATTGTTTTTTTTTTGTATTGTAAAAAAGGAAAGAGGTAAACAAGGAAAAACAAAAACAGAAACTTTTATTGTCTGCTGCATAAAAAAGCTTTCAATTTCCGTTAGTATTTCCTTTGATACTTTTAGAGAGTAAGTTTTCTCTTTCTCTCTCTCTCTCTCGCTGTTCTGCATGCCTTACATAGTTTTTCTAGGTTATGTTCTCAAAATGTTTTCATTTCATTTGTTCTCAACATTGTTTAAATTGTGCGTCTAACACAACTGCTACACAACACATAACCCAATTGTTGTTTTCTCTAATAAATACTTTACTTGCACACATACACACTGGCATCAAAATCCACGCACACGCACACTTAACTCAAATTTCGCTTTATCTATTACACTAACACTTACACAATTTGCTCTTGTTTACATATTGCCCTGAATGTTAAATGTTATTCTACATGTAGTTTTAGTTCTTCAAAAAAAATTAAAAAACAAAATTGCATAAACACACACACATATACTACACATATTTTTCTATGGATATTGAAATATTTGTGTAATTCTACAGTTAGCGTATGTGTATTGCGTATGCAATTGGAATATTTATTAAAAAATTTTTAACAGATATTTGAGTAAATTTTTTCTTTTTAGTTGTTTGAAGCAACATTTCTTAAATGTTAACAATTTTTCAATTATTTTCTTAAGATTGTAAAATTTTCTTTCAAATAATAACAAATTTGAAATTGAATTAAAATGAAATGAAATAAATAAAAGGAAAGATTTGAAAATACAAATAATACTTCATGAAATTTGATACAGACCGTAAACAAAGAAATTTTACAATGAAACAATGCGGACAATTTTTAAAAATTTCTTTACGTACTCCAATGCCCATAATTGTGGTTTGAAAACTTCTTTCCACGAAATTTTGAAGGTGTATGGCCTACATTTTAATTAAAATATATTTAAAAATATTATTATAATTATTACAGGATAATCTTTTATAACTTCGGTGGCTCGAAATATTTTTCATTACCAGAATGCTCTTGTTATTAAATCAAACAATGAAAATACTTGGTATTTTATCAATGATTTGCATCTCCCACTGAACGTCTTACAAGTATTAACTAATTGAACCCGATTTTAAAAACAGTTGAATCTTAAATTGTTCGTTGCTTTACACCAAAATGCCTATGTGCAAATGCGGATCAGATTATATCATGTGAAATGTATCCACATTTGTTGTCAGCAAAGCAGACGTTACATACATACGTAATTGGTCAATACAACTCTTAAGTCAGGATTACGATCTAACTGCTCGCACCGCATATGTTGTATGTATTAATTTTAAACATGAATAGTGTGGCCTACAATTTAAAGTCGATTCTGAACGACAGATATTTTTGAGAAACTTTTCATAGCAATTTTATTTACTCTCAGACTTTTTGCCAGAAATCTGCTGAGAGAAAGTCGCCAGAGAAATATTTTTTCATATTTCGTTTTGTTAGAGATGTCTGTGGCCTCACGTCTAATAAGCCAATACACTACCTACTAGACCACGGCACCTCCAAGCAAACGTTACAACCCTTAAGGCTGTGCGCACAACTTCTACAATTGTCCAAGACTACGGGAATTCTATGGAAGAGATTCATTCAAACATACGCGAGATTAGCGTTTCTCTGCAGAGAAGTGTGCTTCATTTGTGTGCTCAAATTTTATTAATTTGTAAACGAAAAAGCAAGCCCACTGACCGGTTATGGATATATGCAGAATAAAATTTTGCATTAAAATTTTCCCATTAATAAAACATTTATAATTAACTAGTTTATAACTAACTGGTGAATGACAGAATAGGTACTATCGACACTGCAATGAAGCCTTATAGGTACCAATTAAGCTCTTAAGTTCAGCTAACAACATCTGATTGCAACTTAAGAAAACTCTACAAGAAAAAAATCTAATGGGGTCAAAACGCAGTCAAAGGCCAGTCTACATCACTTCCATCTGAGATCACCATGACCTCAAATTGAAGCAATTTCGCCGACAGCCTGATTGATAGCCACACTAAACAGTGACTCTTCGATCTCATAAGAAATGCTACTGTCCTAAATTCGCCAATTTTATTTATTCATACATTCACCCTCATCGTTGAACATGATTCCGCGAAGAAAATTGCTCTAGAGAAGTAGTCTAGTAGGTAGTGTGTTGGTCACTTGGCCAAGCATGTCAAACAAAACGAAGGACGAAAAAATATTTCTTCAGTTTTTAAAAACTTGTCGTCTGGAGACTTTAAACTGTAGGTCCCGCCGTTCATATATAAAATTAATACACACAACATAAGTGGTGTGTAACTATCTTAGTAATCCTGACTGATAGGTTGTAATGACCAGTTATGTGTGTGTGTATATGGGCGCAAGACACGAAATCGATAGACTTTACGCACAGCAGCGGTGTTTTCGGGAGATATTGTGTTTCGCTTATATCCAGGTATTGGTTGATCATTTACTGAACCATTGGATTAAAATTTATCGCCCACATTGCGAATAGTCAACTCGGTGTGAGGATTAAGGCGATTGTAAAATGACCAAAGTCTGCGTTACGTTGCCTGAACAGAACATCCATTTATATAGAACAATTTCATTATTTACACATGTTGTTGAATGCTGTAGCCGTTCATGGAGCCGTTTGGAAAAAAGGCTGAATAAATGACAGCTAGTTTGACAGATGTAACTATAATAAGATGGCTTCCAACTGTCAAAATTTGTTTATGAAAGATTGGTTTCCAAGAGATAAGAATACATGTAGACATGCATACATAATTTGTCATTACAACCCTTCAGTCAGGACTATAAACTAGCTTCTCCCATCACTTATGCTGTATGTTTCAATTTGATACATGAATGGTTACCTTATCTTAGAGGAAGTCGCCGAAGAAATATTATGAAAGATTGGACCCCATTTGCTATTGCCATTCATATTTTTTTGAGATGATACTACCTGGTATCGTTAATAAAAACTTTTCCACCCGAAAAATAGTTTTGCCTGACCATTTCGCAGTTTTGCATTCTCATTATAAGGGTTATTATATTTGTTTTTATTTTTTAATTTTATTTCTTATTTCTTACTGTTTTTATTTATTTTTTAATATGCATTTTATTTAGCATTTATTTTGCCTCATTCTCAATAAAGGCACTTGAGTTTTTGCTTCTTCTTTGTATACATTTTTCACTCTAAAGATAATCAAACATCTTGAACATTTTCAATCATACTCATTGTAAAACAACAATTTTAACACAATGACACTTAAGACGTCAAGAGCTGTGGGTTTCATTTTTGCATTAAATTGTAGCTGACAATGCCAGCAGGGGAAAAGAAAAATGAGCTGGCATGGCATTTGAAGTGTATACCATTGAGCTAAACACAAACACAGCAAAAAAGGAAAAGGAATTGAACGGAGCAGAGCAGAACTGAGCTGAGCTGAACGTAAAAATTATAAAAAACAAAAACGTAACGAAACGAAAAGTTATTGCAGAAAAAGAAAAAAAAAGAAGAAGGAGAAAAAAAATTAAAAAATATTTTAAAGAAAGCACCAGTAGAGCAAAAAATCGAAATAAAAAAAGGAAAAGAGCCAACAACTTGAAGATGTTGAAGATGACGGCGATGATTTTTATAAGGCACTACCTAGAGTGAGGCTGTGGAGGCAATGATTATAGTAGCTGTGGTTGTAGCTGATGTTTTGCCACAGTGCCAACCAGCCAGCATTTCACAGCTGGGCGTATAAATGCAGGAGAGGGAGAGAAAGAGAAAAATAAATAAAAAATAAAAAATGAGATAATTTTATATTTAAAAATACACAAACACTCTGATACCTAGAGGTAGTATACGAGTATGTTACTCTTATGAACATGCATATATGTCTGTATGTATACAGGGACATACTCAGCTGGATATAAAATGTTATCATTTATTCATTTATCAATAATATTTCAGGGCAACATGTCTTAAAAGACGAACAAAAAAATTTTTTTTTTGTTTCAGCTGCAATTTATTTATGTTTTCTTTTAATATCACAGACATGAACACATTTATCACAGCAAAAAAACGGAAATTTTTATTTGTTCTTGCCATCATCATAACTGTTGTGATTGTTGCTGTTGTTATTGTTTTATTTTAGCAATCTGGATTTAGATTTAAGCAACCAGCAGCGTTTATTATGGCCTTTTATGCGCACAACATCTGTGTGTTCTTTGTTACGGTTGTGTCACTATCGAACACATTGTGCAGCATATTAAAGGAGACAGGATGCAGAAAATTTCTTCCATTTCAGTTCTGTATTTTGATACGTACAATTTATTTGACCAACTGCCTGGACTCCACATATGCAAAGGCAATTTCACCACTTGATTGAGTTTATGTGTCCTGTGTTTAATTCTTCTTTTTATTGAACTTTAACCTTTTAGCGTATATGAATACTAATAGTGAGCACATGTACATAAACGTTCTCTATATATCAACAGACTAAATGTTAAAGGTTCCTCTGGCATGTAAATATGGAAACAAAAAACACAACAACATCGTCATCATCATCACCAGTACAATCACCACCCAATTTTCTGTGTATTGTTATAAATAGGCTTGTGCTTGTACTTATGACGTTTTGTTTTGTTTTGTTATACGAATATGCAACGTATCCCCGTATTCATAGTCTTGATGCCATACGAAGATGATGATTTATATTCACAATATAATTGCGTCTATGAATTTCAAATTTAATTGAACTGCCTTCTGATGATGACTTATTTTTATACGAGAGAAGTATTCAAATCAAATCAAATCGAATTTATTTTGCCATAAAACGTATTTTAATTTCGCAAGAAATATAAATTCAATATCAAATATTTGTACCCCTGCTTTATGACTCTATTATGTTCTAGTTTCTTAGGTTTTTTTTTTCGCAGAAAAGGTTAAAAGTTAACGAAAATCGTTAATCTGCTCATAAAAGTCAATTGAAAGGTCAATATATAACGTCCTTATGGTTTACATGACCTTTAGATATGTGTCTTTTGCATAGAGGGTAGAGGTAGGATTTAAAAGGTCGTTCCTGATTACTTTACCAAATTTTGCTTGAGATTGGGTAAAGGATTATGAAGAAACGCTATAAGAAAGCAATTTCCTATAAGGCATTGAAGAAATCTGTTATCCAAGTGTGCTTATATAGTTTTGAAATGTCATCTGTCTTTACGACAACTGCGAATGACATTAAAGCTGCGTTAATGTTATAAAGACACTTAAAAAGTTATAAAGTTTTCTAATTAAACGTACGTGCAATATTAAGACCTCTTGTGAATATGATATTATAAGGGAACAATGGCTCAATACATTCAAAAGCAAAAGCTTTAGTTTCCACTAAGACAGACAGAGAAACTCCCCAGTAGTTAATTTCAATAACTTAATTATTTCGCAATCTATAGGTTATATTAGGTTAGAGGGCGAACCCTCCTTCAAAGATAAAGACATGGAACTTAAGCCAGAGTTTACGCCAATTACGACATCTAAGATTGGGGATCAAACATTCGCTAAAGGAAACTAACCTGGACTCCAAAATAAGTAAGGAAATAAGGACCCTACTTCAAGGACAACGTGAAACTTAAGCCAGCGTTTACGACCATCACGATATCTAAGTTCAGGAATCAAACATTCGGTAAAGGAAACCAACCTGACACCAGAATAAGTCTTGCTATTGCAGCAATCTTTACATTGAAGAGTTAAGTTAAGAATGGTCCAAAATGGGGCATTAAGACCGTCCGCCTTTTCATGACAAGAGCAGTGAAATGTACTTCCTTTCTTCTACTCACACCCACAGTTCCTGCAAAACCTTTACGCAACCTTTCCAATAAGACAGTGACTCGAGAGTATTGCAATTGTGTGATTGATGGCTTTAATTTTTTTAAAATCAGACACGAAAGCCTAGTCTAACTGAGAGAATCGAAATAAAAAATGATTAAAATATCGGACAGTTTTGGACCTGGCCCGGAGGGGGAAAGAATGGATTAATTTCCGACAAGGAGTTAATTTTATTAAATACAAATTTTTCTTAAAATTACCTAACTAAACAGTAATTTGATACTGATCAATCGATAAAGTCATTACAATCCCGTAGTCAGGATTGCAACCTAACTTCTCATAACACTCATGTTGTGTGGGTTAATTTTATCCATTAGTGACATCCCCGAACTACATGTTTGGGAAACTTTTCACCGTAAATTTATTTACTTTAAGAAATATTTCTTATGGCGACTTGTTAAATTAAAATTGCTTTAAAATCATGCGTATGATAATAAATTATTTAAAATTCCGAAAAATAGAACAACGGAAATGCCAGACTCAATATGATGCTAGTCCATCGCGATTAAGTTAAAAATAAGTCCACGTAGTTGACATCTTGGATTTGTCCAAACGTTTTTTTATTTTCTACGAAAGAAATTTAATTAGATGACAGATGAACAGTTGCTACTGGCATGATTTGTGGTATGAGGAGCATTCTGTTATAATTTCTAGTTACCCGTATACTTCATTTCCACTAAAATTATTTCAATTAAATTGAATTCAGAAACTACATTCAGGCGAATATCTAGGACTGTATGTGTGAACGTACTGGCCGTAGTTTGTTAGACAGTGTGTTGGCTTATTAGACGTGGACCCTCGGTTCAAACCCCAGGTCAGACATCTGGAATATTAAATACAAAAATAATTTTTGACGACCTCCTCTCAACAGATTTCTGTCAGAAAACCTGAATGTAAATATAATAACCATTAAAAATTTCACAAAAATCTTTCGCTCGGAGTCAACTTTAAACTGTAGGTCCCGCCACTCATATATAAAATTAACACACACAACATAAGTGGTGTGAAATTATAATATATGTATGAACGTTTGATTAAAATTACAGTGATTCACGGCTCAAACACAATTTTTGAACAAAAAGCATAAACGTGCGAGAACTTCTGTTCTAAAAAACATGGCCACAGCAACGCATATGAAATATTTGATTGCATGTACAGCCTTAACCATATGCTGTGATTTTTTTTAAAATTCCATAAAAATTAAATTCAATACATCATAAATATATGCAAAAGGGGATAAAAACGAACTTCACAAATCCAAAATTCATTGTCTTTGAGAGCAAATAGAATTCAAAGTGCTTCCCTTATTGCCCTAATAGAGTGCCACAGTGCTAGTGACAGAAATACCAAAAACAGGGTAAACAGTAGCGTCAGATGCAACAGTAATGCTGCAATGAATGTAGCTGTAGCTGTTGTAGCAGTGGTAGTGATGCTGGTGGTAAATGTGATAAAGTTGATGACTCTCTAAAGTACAATTGGCTTTTTGTTTCATTATCTTGTTGCAACCCTTTTTTTGTGGTTATTGTAGCTGCCATGCATCATAATGTTGCCTTATGGCCCTAAGCATCTTTTGTTTATTTTCATTTTTTTTTTCTGTTTTGTTGCACATGACTCTGGGTATTTGAGTATCTGAGTATCTGTATACGTCTGGGTTTCTTTGATTGTATTGTATTGTTTATCTTGTGTTTTGTTGTTTTTGTTTTTGTGTTTCTTTCATTATGATTTCGTGTTTAGCATTTTGGCTTTTGTTTTAATCCTGCAGTTACTTTGCGGTTAATGCGTCACTTTTTCAGTTTTGGAATCTCATGTGTTTAACACACTTATGCACACACGTATTTATATGCAGATATGGTAAACACATGTTTAGTTAAAAATGTATGTGTATTTTTTGTGTGTACAAAGTACACTGTGACTAGTATTAAATAACTTCCATACACTGCATGTGTATACAAAAATATTTTGGCACGCAACCACGTGTTTTTTTCTATAAATTTTCTTCGTTTTTTTGTTTTTGTTTTTTTTGTTCATTAAAGTTATAAAAACCAAAAAATATTTTATTTTCCTCTTTTGTTAAATTTATGTTGCTGTATTTAATGTTTTCTGTTATTTTCCTGATTGTTTAAACATGCATACGTGCTGTGCTGTATTTAGAAAAAAGAAGAATTTTTTTCTTTCTTTTATTTCTTTTATTTTTGGTTTTTGTAGCATTTAATAATTACAATAATGAAACGACAACAACAACAATAATAACCATAACAGCAACAATAAAGTTGCTTAAATAAGCCACTTATAATTTCAACTTAAAGTGCCACTCTAAACGAGACTGCGACAACGACCAAAAGTCAAAACAATGAAACAAAAGGAATAACTTCTCTTCCTTCTCTCTCTTTCTATTCCTCTGTGCATAAGGTTTAAATTACCAAAAATTAAAAAAAAATTCTCTTTCATTTTTTTCGTTTTGAATCCAAATTGAAGGTTTTCAGCAGCAATATGTAGAAACGTTAGTTGCATGTGAAAAAGTAGAAATATGCTGAAAAATAAATAAAGTCAGCTGAACAAAATAAAGGACAAATGGAATGAAAATTATAGCATAACATACGATACGACATTGTATAAATAGCTGAGGTGAACTAAATATTTCTGTAAAGGTCTAAAGAACATGTTTCATGTTAACCTTTAGTAATTTTACAACCATTTCTAATTAGTTGCTAATAACTGTATAAATTTTTCCCTTATTTTAGTTTGTTTTTATATACTTTTGTAAGCCTATGTACACTTATAGGCCAATAGGAAAATGTGTGCATGTGTGCCAAGGAGTGCGTGTAAAAGTATTTGCATGATGATACAGCCTGGCTCAGTTTGCCAAATGTGCTTGAATTTCGTAAATAATTTTCAATAAAATACGAAAATACCTGCTGTATTTTAGGAAAATATTAAAAATGTATTAAAAAGAAAAATTGCGGATGTTATTATAAGGCTGAGTGTTATTTGTTTTAATCCTTAAATTTATTACTACGGATGGAATATTCTTATACATTTACCTTTTGGAAGCTAAAACAAGAATTCGTGAAAATTAAAAATAAAATGAATTTCAAATATATTTTAAGCGCATAAGCAGTAAAATATTGTTCTCAGGTTTATATCGAGCCATAACCGCAAAAATATCTCAAGCGACATATTTTTCAAATATCGTTTTTTGTAATAAATAAATACATTGGCATCATTTGCATCATCTATAAAAATTTCAGGGTCATACTCTGTACTGTTATGAATTTATAACAGAAAAAAGTTTTAATTTCCCTTCCCCTGTAAAATTTCGTTTTTGTCGCTTGAGATATTTTTGCGGTTATGGCTCGATATTTTTTTAAAGTCTTACAGAAGCCCATTACGAGTGACTGTTTGGTGCGGCTTGTGGAGCATATTTCTTTGAAACTGGGGACGACAAAACCATTACGGCCAATGGAACCCCTATTGTACCATAATAACCGATTTTCTTGTACCCGCTCTTCATAGTATTGATGTGAACCATATTTGGTTTTAATAGAATGGTGCAACTTGCCACACACCGCATGCCACAATCGGTTTATTGCGTCAAACGTTTAATGGCCATTTAATTAGCCAAAATGGTAATGTCAATTGACCGCCAGGAAGCTGCTATTTGACAACGGTGGACTACATTCTTAGGCGCGCCGTTAATGAAAAGTGTTATGCCGGCAAACCAGAAACAATTGAGCATATGAAGGCCAACATTCATTTCCATTGCCGAGATACGACCCCATACACTCGAAAAAGTACACGAAAACTGGTACGATCAAATGAGGTACTGTGAGGCCAGCCGCGGCAGTCATATCAATGAAATAATTTTCCATTTCTAACCGCAGCTTCACAAAAAAAAAAAAAAAATTGATTTGACATGTTAGGTTCGAGGCAACCGGAATTCTAAACAAATGAACTCTGAGTCTACAATAAATGTATTTGCAACCGAAGCTGTGAAATATAGTTGTGTGACATGGTCTTCAGAGGAGCTACAGAAAAGCAAAATTTTGTTATTTCTGAAGGAAATGTTGAACATCGAACAGTAAGGTCATCTTGAGTGCAAACATTTTTTCTATCCAGATGGATAATGTAGTGGTCGATGGCCTCTATAGCTGCGTTCTGATGAAAGTCTGGCATTGTATGTGTGAATAAAAATTATAGTGATTCGTGGCTCACTTTCTGTACGCGAAACATTAGTTTCCGAGAACTTCTGTTCCAAAAGACATGGGCAGCGCAGCGTATGTGAAACATTTGATTTTATGTACAGCATTAACCATACGCTGTGATTTGCTTACAATGCCATGACGATATGAAATGTAGTCGTGAAGATGCGTTTAGTAAGTGTACAGAGACAGCATTATTAGCAAGATTCTGTTAATTCTGAAGGGCATGTTGAACATCGACCGTAGCGTATGTGAAATATTTAATTGTATGTACAGCATGTGCCATAATGATGTGAAATGTAGTCGTGCAGTAGGGTCTTCAAGAGAAATACAAAGACAGCAAGATTTTTTTACTTCTGTAGGAGATGTTGAAAATCGATCGGTAAGGTTATCTTGTGAGCAAACAATGCTTTATATCCAGATGGATGATGTAGTGACTGATGAGTCTCTCTGTATATTTGTTACGTTTTGGCGGAGGAGTTTCTAATTAAATATCCAGAGGTTCCAAAAAAAAAAAACATTGTCAGCACGAATTTATTAATTGTTTTTGTTACAATACATGCTAGACTTTGAACTTCATTTAAGTAAGGGACCTGGGTTAATTAAGGTCAAATTTATAGTACAGATTCGATAATGAACACTTCATTGTAACTGTGGTTCGTTTAGTTTACTTTTTAAAAAACCATGTTTAAATAACTCATTTTCAAAATAATTAAAAAAAAAACTTATTAAGAATTCATTGTAATTTGTTTTACAACATAAAATATACACCAAAAATTTAACAATTGTTTGAATATACATACATGTACATATACTCACGCAAATGCAAATTAAATGCACAATAATGCACACATGCATAATATTTTATAAAATATTTGCGAACAATTCAACTCAAACTGAAGCGAACATACTTTTCAATACCAGCCAATACCATTTAGCTGAACTAAATAAACATTTACAAAGTTATGTGGTTTACTTTGTTCTTGCTCTCCCTTTCCCTTATGTTTTCCCTATTTAGCCATGTTCATGTTCACGTTTATTTTTTTTTTGTACAAAATTTTTCTTCATTTATTGAATATCATTTCAAAAATACGAGTATTTCTATGGCATGAACAAGTGTACATATGTATTAATATGTATATACAAAAATATATTCATGTAGATTTACATACATTCATATACATATATACATATATATGTATATGCATATACTCTAAACATAAAAACAAATATTTTCATGTTTACCAAGTTGGAAATAATATTGGCTTTAGTTAATTCAACAATCACATTTGATGTATACACACATACTCATACATTTGCACACACATACAAAGCGGTGTTATTTAACAAACATATACATACACCCCCAAAATGTACCAACACTTATTGATATTTTTGTTTATATTTACTCTCACATTTGTTTGCATACAGTCAGGGGCAAAAATCAATTCGAACTAATTAAGTTGATTGCTGCCATTCAAACCATTTCGGTCTAAAAGAATTGGTATGATTTTGAAAGCGGTGTTAGTAAGAAGCAGCGCTATGAAAACTTTGGTTTGGGTAGTGTAACACGATATTCAGATGGGAGATGAGAGAGTGGCTGGTGGCTTCCTACTTAAATGCCGTTTGATTAGAACCCGTAAGCTCTGTAATTCTGAGAAACTTTTTTATGGCAATTTTTATTTACTCTCAGGGTTTTTTCCAGAAATCTGTTGCCAAAATGAAGCATAGTGTTACATAATCTTTTCAGAGATATTCTGGGATAGATTGCGTGAGTGTTCGGGTATCTTCATAGCGGTAGTCAATGAAATCGATAGATGTGCTCAATTAAACTTGAAAAGAGAGAACATAGCAATACTAACTGACAGTCAGACCACACCAACTAAGCACATGTCTCTTGTGAGGTTAATTCGAGAATTATATGGGACTGTCAGAGCAAGCTAAATTAGTTGGACAGGGGACCTGATATCATATAAGAATTTATGACAATGCGTATGCAAATGAGGTTGTCCATGCAACTGATAAGGCCAGAGCCTTTTTGTTGTATGATAAGAGATGTTTGAAGGGATATATACAGTGCAAGATTGTAAATGCAGTAGACTTAGTGTTTTCTCACACCAAATGAGTTTGAGGCTATGGTAAAATCGAAAGAGGTTTGAGTTATGCACGGCACTATCCAGGAGCGGTCTTTTAACCGAACACTGTACACTCAAAGAACCTATGAACCTCAGGATAGGTATGACATGGATATTGAAACGTGGATAAATGGAACCAGATTTTTATCTTCTGGAAATATTTTGAAACAATTTGCAGAGGTAAGGGAAGTTAAAGATTATCGGGATAAAATTTTATGTTAATTGAAGGAAAATACGATTAATATAAAGTATTTTCAATGTTAATAATTCTTAAAAAATTCTTTTTTCTATAACTTGAAGTAGGTATTAAGAAAATCGGTTTGAAAAAACCAAAGCCATATAGCTGAAAGACTTTGCGTGAGCTAATATAGAAATGCTAGTCTTACTCTTAATCTCACTAAGCCTCATTTCATTCATAGAAAGTAGGTTACTAACATCAGTAGCAATACGATAAACTCCAAAACAATCATATGAAAATGTTTTCGAACTGAAAAGAAATTTATTTTTGAGGAATGAGAGCGTAATAAACGGTTCATGTGTTCATTTCAGGCAAACGGTTATTGTTATTCCACATGGCTATCGATTAAACATAATTTGGCAATAAACATTAAAACCAAATGCTAATCCGATAACCCTGACACAAATTTCCGTTTATCCATCAATCATTTCAGAAACGAAACAAAAAGATAGAGAGAGAAAATATAAAAACAAAATCAAGCAGCAGTTCTTAAAAATTTTTTAGTTTTCCAGCAGTTGCCACTCACTGTTTATAAACTAAAGAGGGGTATGAATGAATCGAATTGTTTTATTCCACTACACTACACATACTGTATACTTTGTACTTAATTTAATATACATGTTTACGTGTGGGTATGGGTTTAGCTATGTATACATGTACTTATGTTTGAATATAAATTTAAATGAAAAAAACTTTGTTTTTTTTTGTTCAAGTATGGGTGTTAAATTTGGGTGGGCTCTTCTTGTGCTTTCATTTGAGTACTCGCACTCGTAAATTGAAATGAACTTTAAAACTTTAAATGGAAAAAAAGTTAAACATTTAAATGATGTGACTGTGAATGTTGTGAATTTCAATTGAGAACTCAAAGTTTTTGTTAAAACATTATAATTTTCACATTATTTTTGCATGTCTTCGTCTTCGTTGTCTTCGTCTACTTTCTTGAGTTATATTTAGTCTTCAGAAAATTTATTTCATATTTTTCTTTTTTCTCTTTGTGTAGGGAGTAGGAGGAGGAGGAGGAGCAGGCAAATGGTTAAATTGTTTCCATTCATAACGTTGACATTTGGAAAGCAAATGACAAAAATTTGTCAACTTTATTAGAATTTAAAATTTCTACAAGATTTGTCGTACGTACTTAATTTTACAAAGAAAATCATAGCTTTTCTAAAAGAGAAGGAAGGAAGGAGGGCATAAAAAGCCATTTCATTTTGTAACTGTGTGTTATTAACAAACATTTATTATTTGTTTATTGTCTGCTGACAGATAATAAATATTTTCCAACTTTCTCTATTCAAATTAATAACAACTTGTCAGTTAGTTTTTGACGAAAATAAAACACAATTTATTGTATATAAATCTATAGTATGATTACTAATAATATATGCAGCAGAATGGGAATTGAAACATTTGAAAGATTCCTTAGAAAAATAAAGTCTTATGAATTTTCAAATCAATCTGGGAATAGATAAGTAATACAAAAGTTTTCTACACAACTAAAATCCGTTTATCTTTAAAAATAAAGATTTTAGGTTCATCAGACCATCCTCATATTCACTTGAGGCACTTGAAGGAATGTATGTATGATAGTTGCTCTTTACAACCCTTCAGTTAGGATTACAACCTAGCTTATAACATCACTTGCGTTGTGTGTGTTAATTGTATACATGAGTTACGGGAGGTACAATTTAAAGTAGACTTCAAACGACAGATTCTTTAAGAAACTTTTCATTTTTTTTTAATCTCAGAGTTATTGCCAGAAATCTGCTGAAAGGAAGTCGCCGAAGAAATATGCTCTCATTTTTCGTTTTGTTGGAAATGTCTGGACTTTGAATCGTGGCCTCATGTCTAATAAGCTAACACACTGCCTACTAGACAACGTCGACTTCGTGAAGGAGACGTCTATATTAGATAATCCCATGCCTACGTAAACTGTAAATCTGCAGTAACTGCGCTACACTCATTAGTTACTCACACAGAGAAATCCTTGCACTACAAAGCATATATTCTAGCTATCTTCCTTAATGTGTTGGATGCTTTCAATAACGTTAAACCGGTGGCGATTATTAGTGTCACGATCTAACTGGGATGGCCATCGTTTTCGTTGGTAGACTAATAAGACACAGGCGTTTTGAATTGAATTGAAATTTTTGAAGTTGTATTTTTGAGGTGGTAGTTTGAGGGACGCTATAAAGAGGTATACCAAATCTTTGCTATGCACATGTACGTATGCACATACACACATAGTTGGTCATTACACCCCTTCAGTCAGGATTATGGACCTGGTTTCGCACTATACTTATGTCTGTGTGTTAATTTTGTACATGAGTGGCGGGACCTACATCTTAAATTCGACACTGAACGACAGATGTTTGAGAAACTTTTCATGGTACTTTTATATCTCTCCGAGTTTTCGCCAGAAATCCGCTGAGAGAGGAAGTCGCCTTAGAAATAGATTTTTCATATTTCGTTTTCTTCGAGATGTCTGAGCAAGGGGTCTAATAAGCCAACACATTACCTTGCAGAATACAGTGACTTTACAACGTAAATACGGCATCCTTATAATGTCTACTCTAATTATAATGCTCTGACAAACATCCGGAAACTACCCGTTGTCAACATGAACAATTTCCTATGTTGTAGGTGTCTGAGCCAACACACTACCTACGAGTACTAGACTACGACGACTGCAAATCCACAACCATGATTATATGATTACTGCAAGAAAGCAAGAGTGTTGAGCACAATCGCGAATAAGATGAAAAATGCCGTCAAATTTAAGGAAACATATTGGGACAAAACGGCATTCATAGTCACCAATATAACTTGTGATATTTTAGTGTAACTTCAATGCCCCAGTAAATTTTTTTTCATCACCTTTTCTCTCAACTGTCTTTATTTTATTATCTTTATTTTATTATCTTTATTTATAGATAAATCGTAGAAAAAGGTTAGTTAGAGGCACTGGTTTTAATAACTAATAAAAAATCAAAGGACAGTAATGGTTTAACAAAGAGAGGAAAAGAAAATACTTAAATTTCCAAAAATTCTTTCGATTGAAATTTAATGTTACTATTATTATGACACCAGCTGTAACATATATGATTATGTAAAATATTTTTCTTGCTTTTTTTATTGCTGACACGTGGTATTTAGAAACTTAAACTATTTATTTAATACAGACATGCGAAAGTGAATTTTGCTACATAATTATTGTTAATTGTTCTCATTTAACAGTCGAATGTCAAAGGTTAGTATAGCAAAAGAAGTTCAAACTGTTTGGCAATTAAAGCTAAAAAAGGAAACATTTGAGACTACAAACATGCGTTTAATAAACAACTATTCCTTATCAATATTTCGATCTCACCTAAGCTAATAAATACGTATTTGTGCCCAACAATTAATTTTTTTTATCATATGTTTTATAATGGCATAAATATTGTTAAGAAACTAAAGATGGATTCACCACTTTGATAGAACTATCGAGTACCCTCCCGGGTTAGACATCTTCAGCAAAACGAAGTATATAAACATTTTTCTTTGACGACAGCTAGGAAATACTGGCCAAAGCAAATTATTGAAAACATACGAAAAGTCTGCTTTTGAAGTCATTATGGGCATGTATAGGCGATTTATTGCTTTAGAACACATGGTAAATGAATGAGAGGAAGGCAACTATTCTTTACCTTGACTACTTATCCCCTACATTTTATCGTAGAAGATGAAAGCACTTTGGATTCTACCATGGAGACGATCAAAACGATTTGTTGGTAATGGACATTGGAATGTAGTGGGCTTCATCAGAAACCCTACAAGAAACTCTAAGGAATTAGTGAAGAGGGCATAACAATGGCTATACTTGGCTTAATGGTGTCAATCTCCACCATTAAGAGTTGACAGTTGCTTCTGCTTGCCTATCATCTATCATAAGTAGGCACGTCACAGGATTCTGATTCAATGTGGAGCTTATTTCAGAGGCATTTTTTGCTACAACTAATGTATTTTTAAGCTACCATGGCATAGTAGGTTGTGTATTGGCTTATTAGACGCCAGCTCGTAGTTCAAACTCCAGCTTAGACATCTTGAACACAGCGAAATAAGAGAAAATATTCCTTCGACCATTTCCTATCAGCAGATTTCTGGCAAAAAATCTGTGAGTGAAATAAAATTGCCACGAAAAGTTTTTCAAAAATTTGTCGTTCGAATTCAAATTTAAACTATAGGTAACGCCACTCATGACACGGACAACATGGGTGGTGTGAGAAGCGTGGTCATGATCCTAGCATAAGGTTTGTAATGACCACTTAAGTTAGAAAGTGTTGTGGTCAATATGCTGATTTCACTCGGTGGCTACATTAACAAACTAAATACATATTTGAAAAGCCGTTATATATATAGCCGTTTGGTAAGCATTATGGTGTAAAAGTGGAAGAATTTTTAACGTCAATTCAATCCACATCGACCACAAGAAAAGTAATTTTTTCCCTGCAACTAAAGATAATGAACTGGGCAGTACGTGGTTTCAACAAGACAAGGCCACGAAGCGCACAACACAAACGATTATAATTTCTTTACAATACAAGTTTTCAGAAAGAATAATTTCACCCTTTGGTGTTGGTAATGGACACTCAAATATTTAAAAAATTTTTTTTCAATCTTATTTACATTTGTTGTGATTTCTTTATTATGTCGTCGTGTATAATAAAAAATAGATACGCGAGGTAATCACTAATCACTGTAAATGAACAAAAATTTTATTAAAAATGAAATTTAAAATATTTAATAAAATACGATACGATATTTAAAGAATGTATGTTTAATCAACTTACGCTGCATTAACTGTCGTTATTTGTTTCTTTGGTTCCTGCAGAAGCATCGCCAAATTGAAGGCCAGCCACAGGGTTATAATTCGTGACCTGGGCACAAATGTATCAAATTTGCGATACAGCATTGAATCACTCATGGTGGTAGTTGTTGTTGTTGTTATTGTTAATTATGTAAAATAATTTTGTAGCTATTGTTGTTGTTGTTCTGAAGCAGATGTTGCTTGCTGCTGGTCGATGATGTTGCTGCTAATGGTTTTCGTTTTTTGGGAGGCTGAAGATAATGAATTTTCTGTTGGTTTTTGTTTTTTTTGTTTCTTTTGTTCTACGGAGACGTATGATTTTTTTTGGTTTTTTTTAATTCTGACAAATTTTATTTTGTGTTTTGTCTCTTCTTTTAGCGAAACAACAACAATAAACAGAAATAATTATTACAAAAGTCGTTTGTTGTTTGTTTTCTTATATATCTCTTTGTTGTTGTTTAGGTCTGCGTTAGTAGTGGTTAGATTATTATACGTTCTTTTTGTTCATAAGCGTTGGATGCTTTTTATGGTGATATGTCCTTTAAATGAAAAGCAAAACGAAAAAAAAACATAAAAAATTTAAATAATTATGCTTAAATAGTCAGCAGGTCTATTCGCATACATATAAAGAGAGAGTCGTCATATTTGTCCAAGTGTTGTGTTTTAGAAGGCCTATTTGTGTTGTTTTTACATTTCTGTTAGCATATCTTTATTAAAGGATTTTTCCATCTCATTTGCTATTCAGTTTAGAATTGAAATTAAAATTTAAATCAATTTAAATGGGTTTCTCTGTACGTGCATTGTAAGTACATTTGAGATAATTTTATGGCTTTTTCCATTGAAGGTTTATTTGAAAGGCTTAGCAACTAAACCTAGTCAACGTCTCTAAAAGACTGACCAATGGTATGAACCAAATATTGGTCACCAGAGAGTCTCAAAACTAATTTGAAACTATCGGAAGTATTGATAGTGACTTTTCAAAAAAGTTCAGAAGGAGATGTTGACAACTTCCAGCAGCTGTTCACGAAAGTTTTGAAACGGTATGAAACGAAAATGGCACCCAATGTCGTCCTTACAGACTAAGGATAAAAATATTGAATTCTTTCTAGTAGCCAGGCTGTTTCGACACTGTGTTCCAATGTAATGAACTATAATAGGATTTATGGCTGTCGCGAAATAGCGTAGACATACTGGATTTACATTCTATGGCACCGAGACCAACCTGTGAAATCGCCGTAGCCCAGTAGCTAGTATGTTGCCTTATTAGCCGTGAGGCCAACGTTCAAGCCGCAGGTGAGACATCTCCATCAAAATGAAATATGAGAAGATTTCTGGCAACAACTCTGAGAGTAAATGAAATTGCCATGAAAAAGTTTCTCAAAAACCTGTCGTTCAGAAACTCATGTACAAAATTAACACACACGACATAAGCGATGTGTCGTAATCCTGACTAAAGGGTTGTATTAGCCAATTATGTATATATGAGACAAAGTGGATGAACTGGGCAGCCGTGATACAACCATTGAAAACTACGGACTTATAATTGAAAATTTAGTTGTCGAATCGGTCACTGACATGCTTTGGAAATGGGCAAGGCAGCTCGGAAATACTGGCCAAAGCAAAGGATTCAAGACATACAAAAAGTCTGCTTTTGGATTCATTACCGGACATTGCATTATGGGTCCATATACGAGATATATTGCTTTTGGACACATGGTAAATGAATTTTGCGTTAACTATAGAGATTTGGAGACTTGACTACATGTTCTGTACATTTTGTCATAGAAGACGAAAACACTTTGGATCCTACTATGTAGACGATCAAAACGATTTGTTTTGGTAATGGACATTGGAATCTAATTGGCTTCATCAGAAACTATAAAAGAAACTCTAAGGAATTAGTAGAATTTGCATAACAATTGCTATACTCGTACATGGCTTAAGGGTGTCTATCTCTAAGTTTTAGAGTTGACAGTTGCTTCTGCAAAGGATTCTAATTCGATGTGGAGCATATTTCAGAGGCATTTTTTGCTACAACTAACGTGTTTTTAATTCACCATGGTCTAGTATGTAGTGCCCGTGTG
Organism: Sarcophaga variegata; assembly: GCA_932273835.1. Taxonomy (NCBI): domain Eukaryota; kingdom Metazoa; phylum Arthropoda; class Insecta; order Diptera; family Sarcophagidae; genus Sarcophaga; species Sarcophaga variegata. The sequence continues at coordinate 86,256,827 of OW026362.1, read as the reverse complement.
TCAAACTCTAACATAGACATCTCGAACATAGCGAAATAAGAGAAAATATTCCTTTCAGAGACTTGCCCTCAGCAGATTTCTGGCAATAACTTTGAGAGTAAATAAAAATTGCTATGAAAAGTTGATCAAAAATCTGTCGTTCGGAGTCGATATTAAACTGTAAGTCTCCTCACTCGTGTATAAAATTAACACACAATATGAAAGGTATGAGAAGCTAGGTTGTAATCCTCACTAAGGGGTAATAATGACAAATTTTCTTTGAGGATAGCCAGTGATATCTTATGTTTGTATACGTCTGTGTGAGAGAGAGTGAGTTAAGAAGCTATTTGTAATGATTGAGTGCTCAACTTTTTTTGCATTCTTTTTCTTTTTGTTTTTGCACTGGGTGTGTGTAAGTCAGTGTGTGTTTTTGTAAGTGTTGTTGTTCTTATTACTTCTTTCCCGCACCAAAGGGAAGATATTTTTATAATTTCTATTACAGTTCAGTTGTTTTCCTTTGCAATTCTTTTCAGGTCTAATCATGTAGACAGTAATTGAGCATAAACAATATATTTTTAGAACTCTACAGATAGGGGCTCTTAAGGGTAGGTGAGAAGAAGAACGTCTGTCATATTGCAATAGAATTTTATTGTTTAATAGTGTTATGCATGCCTTTTATTTTAAACGGAATTGTTGTTGAATGTTTTTCTTGTTTTTCTTAATTTTTTTTTGCTTTACAACTCTCTGTGTAACGTGGTGGCTCAGTGGTGGCTTAGCTGATGATGAGTCGGGCGATGAACGTTGGGCGTACTGCCTGTTAAGCCTGTTGTGTGATTGTGATAATCTAACATTTTTATGCTCTTTTTCTTTTGCTTTCGTTTTGTATTGTAGTTGTAGCAGTTATCGTTGGTTTTCTTTTTTTTATTGTTGTTAAATTGTTGTTAATGTGTAATTATATTTGTTGTTTTAATTGTCCATATTTACTCAACTACTTAAATATAGTAAAAGTTAACCGTCTATATCCTCATTATCAATAAATCAATCACACAGTTTTTTGTCACCTTAATTTCATTGGTTTTATTAATGACATTTCATAGTTATTGTTGTTGTTGTTGCTAGTGTTGTTTCTAACTCTGCTTCTGCTGCTATTGTTGTTGCTGTTGTTGTTAATTGTGATGTTGCTGTTGGTGTTGTTGTTAATGTCGATGGTGATGATGCTATTGTTGTACATTTAAACGCTGTTGCTTTACAACCATCGTTATAAGGGCCAATAACAGGATAGTTTAACAACATGTTTCTCTAGATTTTTAAACTAAAATTGTTCCAAAAAACTGGAGTTCATATATATATATATCAGAAACATATGTTTTTTGTTGTTATAGTTGCTGGCTATTGATTGTTGTTGTTTTGTAATTTATTCAATAAAAATACATACATATTGTTGTAGTGTGGTAGTAGTAAAGTTTTTAAGTCTTTTTTCACTTTATTTCACTAATTTTTTGCATTTTGTTATCGTTTTTTGTTGTTTTATTTTAAGTGTATATACTTTTTAAGTTGTTGTTGTTGTTTTTAACACTAAAAAATATTTTTTAAAAATTAAGATTTCGAAAATACAAAACAATACACAATTTTTACTTTCACTTTCACGAAATTCATTTCAATTTTTCTTCCAATTTTTGCCGTTTTTTCTGTTAAAAAATGTGTAACAAATCCAATATTTTCACTCCGTTTTTTTTTTCACAATTTTCTTCTTGTCTACATATTTTTCTTTTCTTGTTGTTGCTTTTGTTTCTCCCGTTCTGGTTTTTTTTTGAAGTTATATTTATTATGTGCCCCAGAGAAAGAGAGTATGTGTGCGTATATATATGTATGTTTTTATATTTTATTTAAATTTGTTGTGTACACGCACACACATTTTTGTTAGGTTTATGCGCCATGAAGTATACTGCGAACATCAAGTATCAAAGTGCTTTAGGCACTGAGTTAAGGGTAAATGATTTTCTGGAGCCTACTTTTTGGAAACTTTGCAGTCAACTATGTTTTGTATCTGTTTCCCATGCAGCCTAATAACTCAAAAGAATCGCTTTTGCAGATTCCATTTCATACACTTGCAAGAAAAGCTTTCTTTTCCTTTCGTATGCTCTCTTGCTAATAATGTGCTCTCTCTCTCTCGCTGTCGCTCTCTTAGTTCTAAACACTTCTGGGTTGTGGCTCTCATTTAAAAGGACCTTTTTGTCTATTCTTGTTTTTCTAAAAAGTCTTTAAACTTTTTCACTGTTAGACAGACAAAAGCAAACGAAAATAAAACAAGTAAAACAAAATAAAAAGAAAAACTAAAAAAATTTAGATTTTTCCACCTATAGAGGTGTTTTCTTTTATGAATTACTGCACTAAACAAATTAGAATTTATTTTTCTTATTATCAACAATAACTACAGATACTTTATAGCACTTTATAAGTGATCGAAATATTAAGATAAAACCAGCGTTGAACTGATTACTGAATTCTTTACGGGGTAATGCGATATTAGGTCGTTGAAAAGGATCTGGAACAGCCGGACTATTGCAAGGTATGCTGTAATACAAGCCGGAGTTGGAGACTATTGAATATTTCCACTGTAACTATCTGGCCTTTAGTATAATGAGGTGGATGATTCTGGGTTCTTTGATGGTTTGAATTTTCAATGGAGAGCAGACATTATGACTTTCCTGAGATTTATAATGAAACTAAGTTAGTTGAGCGATGCTAAGACGTCTAGGCGATAGACTAACTATTCGGCGCTTTCTGGTGTGTCGTGATTATATTTTTTTCACTTTTTGATCCAATATCTATCTGTCTTTTTAAATTTGTTTTCATTGTTCTCCTTGTTCATTAGGACGAATAAAGTGAATCATCTAACCTAACCCAACATATAGTTTATGCTATTATAAGAGGAAGTGGTATTGTATTGTTCAATCAAAGCTCAATTGAGCATACAAACCGCCGCGTTGTGATATACCTTGAAGCGATATGCCAGAACTAACTAACAAGTCCTGATTTAGCACTGTTGTCATACATATGGTTGGTATTGTTTAGCATGTGCGGGTGTAACTTAAACAAGTCGGAATTAAAAAACTATTACATAATAGCATTCTTTATGACTTCCATCTAAAAACCAGTTACGTCCATAAAATAATAATGTATGTACCGTAAATGGGGGCCAAGACTGAGTTAAAAGGCCAGAAAGTATTACCAAGCATTGTAACATCAACAATCGAACTCTCAGAAGAGAGGAAACAATGTTTAATCGGTTATATTAAGCCATTAAAAGCAAATAGGATGTTAGGTCACACGCAATTATATTGACTTGACTCACTGGATAATGAAGAGATCCCCTTTAAGTCACACACTTAGGCACCATTGTGATATCATAATCAATATTTAACCCGTAGATCAAACATTTCCTAGATTTAAAGCGTTTAACTTAGGTTAATTGGTAGCCGCCTAATGAAACATGTAGTTAAGTTCTTCAAGGTTCCGTTGCAATGCCGATAGCACCCAATCTGTGCAACTATTATCCCTAGTTGGTATTTTTCAACCATTCTTACAGTTTTATGTCACTTTGTCTAGATACGTTTTGACAGTAAATTATAAGTGCAAAAAATTTCTAAATGTTCGACAATGACCAGAAAAACTTATCATAGTGTCCACTTCTTCCTTGCTATTGCCGCTGTTGCAGAAGTCACTGTGAGTTATTACCCAGTATTTGAAAGTGTGCACACAGTGGCCACTATCTCGTTCCACCTGCCACTTATTTTATTTTAAAAAAGCATGTGAATACGTTGCAATACTATATATCGGGCTGGCCATCTATCTGTTTAAATTTTAACCACCGGTTGTTTCTGTCACAAAATTCAGTATATTTTGTCCACTGATCATACCACAATCGATATATTGCATCAAAATTTTGATGGCCGTTTAATTAACTGAAATAGTGATGTTAATTGGCCGCCAAGAAACAGCGATTTGACACCGTTGGACTATTTTCTGTCGGCAGCCGTTAAAGAAAAGTGTTATGTCGACAAACCAGAGATAATTGGGCATTTGAAGGCCAACATTCGTGATGAGATTGCTGAGATATGACCCCATACACTCGACATAGTGTACGAAAATTGCACCGATCGAATGAGCTACTGTAAGGCCAGTCGCGGCAGCCATATGAATGAAAGAATGTTGCATTTTTAACCGGAAAAATTGTAATTCACAACAAAAAAATAAATTTTGTGATGTTTTAAATCATTTTTGTTTTATAGCATTCTTAAATTTAAATTTTTAAATCACCCATCCATTATACATATTTTCTCAGATTATGCTCATATTTAACATGTAAAATTCATGACAGTACATATGTGAAGTATGAGTGATATTTAATTCCATTAATTTCATTCGTGACAAAATCAAAGATATTTTATTGCATACTTTTCAGAGTAACTATTCTAGTAAATGTAATACGATGCGTATACGTAATATATGTATTTCAAAGACAATAAAATAGAAAGTATACCACAATTAATTTGGAATTAAACAATTCTACGTATTTTAAAAAATTTTAATTTTTGAAGATATTCTAACCTAAAAGTAAATACAAACACCGCAATTCTAGGCTATATTAATGGCCTGTATCTTCATAGTCTGTATCTTCCACAGACTATGTATTAAATTTTTTTAAATTGAAGATTTTAAACGGCCCACCTTTTGTGTGAATCATCTTGCATTGTTAATGTATCTAGGAAAAACGGTTTATTCAGAATTGACATATGGAAGAGGGCTGCACGTTTTCTGGTGAAACCGTCTATTACACAACTTACAATGCCTTGCTTTATTTTTTGTTTCTAAAGAACCAACATGAAAACCCAGTTAAATTGCTGATTACCGAAGCACCAAAAACTATATAAAGTTACGGTCTCAAACTAGAGACAATTTCCGCAGAACGCAAAAATTGACAAAATTTTATACTGTTTTTATTTTATTTCTTTTTAATTAATTTATTGCTTTTTAATTAAAATTTAAAGTTATAAACGCCCATCGTATATATACAAAGGAGTCCATGGTGTCTCAGTGGGCGGTTCTGTGTCATGCCATTAACATGAGTAAAACAGTTTTTGAGGACGTTTACAACTCTATTTAATTATTTAACTACAGATCGCAAACCAAAATATCAAAGGATGTGATCGATCAGAATTTTTCCTACTTGTTTTGATTTGAAATTTAACCATTTTGTTATTGTTGTTTCTTTTTCTATTTCTGTTAAACTCTTTGTTGAATTCCATTTTTGTTGTAATATTTTGCAGAAAATATAAAACGAGCAAAACAAAAACAACTGTAAGTGGCTGTTTTTCTTTTTTACATTTTTTCTTCTTTCATTCTGCTATACTAACAGGGTCTAAAGTTTTCTGCTCTTTTTCTATTTGCTCAGGCACGGCAGACTTTGATATAATTTTTGTATCATATGTTTTCTATATTTTGTTGTTGTTGTTATTATATTATCTGTTCTATGTTAGTTGTTTTTTGCTATTCTCTTTTATTCTCATTTAAGGATATTTTACTCTCTCAATTTTATTTTTTCTCTCTGTCTATGGCTCTCTTTCTAAGTGCTGGGCCATTTCTCTATTTTACTTATTTTTTTTTTTAGTATATTTTGTGTACACAATGAAAATTGTTAACCGAAGAGAGTGAGTGAGTGAGTGAATGAGTATGTGTGTGCATTTGAGTGTGTTCGTATGTGTGCAAATTTGACCAACTTTTTTTTCCTTTTTTTTGTTATTATTTTGGCTCAATGACTGGCTACTGGGATGTGTGTTGTTAATTGGTAGCATTGTACTTTTTGTTGTTGTTGCTGTTATTATTGCTGTTTTGCCTTCTACGTTTTCTACGCTGTTTTTTTCTCTCCATTTTGCTTGCTTTTGACATTTATTATTTCGTTTAGCCTTTTCTCTGTTAGGCCCCATAGTAAAAGGTTCAAGTGTTTGTTTGTATTTAGCAAGGAAAAAAAAAACAAAAACAAAAAATACAACGAAAATGTATATGAGTATGTTTAATATTTTGTGTGTATATATTGTATTTCAGTTGTTGTCTCCTTAAATTTGTTGTTGTTTGTGTATTCACACAGGTATGTGTGTGTGTTAATATGTGTATGTGTGTTTATATTATTTTGTCATGGTTTTAAATCAAAGTGACAAAGACTGTTTAACTTGCGTTAAATTTCCAACAGTTTTATGCGTTTGTATACCATCTTCTGCCTAATAAAACGTGTTTATGTGTTACATTTTATTTTATAATCAAAGTAAAAAAGGAAACAAAACAGCAGCAGATTATAAAATTTCGGGCGTTTATTTAGAAAAAAAAGGTTTCTTTGTTTAAGTAATTGGTTAGCTGCGACTGAAATTTGATAACTTTATATGGGTAATCAATCTATATTCTTTTGTTTAAAACTGATTTAAAACGAATTTTATTTAAACAATTCCAATTTATTGTCTTTCAATACAATACAAAAATTAAATCTCCCGTAAAGGATACCCCAATTTAGATATAATAACCTTGATCTTGACAACGTTTCTTCTGAAAAGCATTTACATGAATAGACATGTTTGAAATGGGTGGATATGACTGGAGATACAGGAATAGTTGTATTGTATAAAAAAATCATTTAAAGAAGCTTGCTAAATATGTGCACGGTCCCATAATAATGAAATTTTTTAATAACACGAGTTTTTATCAAAAAATAACATAAAAAATAAGAATACGTTATTATAAGCCCGCTCTACATAACTCAATTTGTTCGGCAGACATCGCAGATGTCGCAGATGTCCTTAGTCAAACACTGTAAATAATCAATTAAATTTGTTGTAATGCACGTCGTCGCCGTAGTTCAGTAGATAGTGTGTTGGCTTATTAGACGTGAGACCGCAGTTCAAACTTCAAACATTTCCAACAAAATGAAATATGAAAAATTATTTCTTCGGGGACTTCCTCTCAGCAGATTGCTGGCAAAAACTCTCAGCAATAAACATAATTGTCATGAAAAAGTTTCTCAAAAATCTGTCGTTCGGAATCGACTTTAAACTGCAGATGCCGCCACTCATGTATAAAATGAACACACACAACATAAGTGGTGTAAGAATCTAGGTCCTAATTCTGACTGAACGGCTGTAATGACCATGTATGTATGTAACGGAAGCAAATGAAGACCTCACCAAATTATTGGTATGCAGAAACAGAGAGCCCATAACATTGTATTATCATGTGAACGTTGCTCGAAGTTGACGTTTTCAAAGAAATATGCCCAACTTTAACTTTTTCGGAATATATTGGACGCTCTTGGATCATATGGTGCATTGGTATCGTCCTAAATTTAACAATATTGTTTGTTCACGTACTCATTTAAGCAGACACGAGCTTCAAGCCTGAAGAAGATTTTTTCAAAAGGGCTAGGGTCCCTTCAGCGAAGACACCTCGTTTACTTTCAGTTCCTGCATCAGCTGAATTTTGTGTCACGTTGCCAAACTCGTCAAGTTGTGGTCGGCGATTAACCGAGTTTTAACGAACGCCCAACAACAATCGACTGCAAAGGATTCTCCTCCATACTCTCCTTGACAGCGGCAATATTTCCGGCAGATCCTGCGCTTCGGCTACGTACAGGTAAATGTTATAAACTTTGAAATTACGAAAGACCCGAAAGAATTCTGAGAAAATGGTTGAATTTAACTATCTCAGTATAGGCATAAATAAAACGAACGACAACAGTTTGAAGATGAAAGTGAGGGTAACATTTGCTAATGGAAGTTAGGTCGTAATGACCTATTACGTATGTACAGTGAACGCCATAAATGAGTCAACACCCACTATAATTTTAAATTTTCTATTATATTCTTAAGTATAAAAAAGTTCCTTTATCATGAATTGTTCTTTTTGTTTTAACATTTTATAAGTAATAGATAAACGTTTTTATTTTTGGAAACTTATTCGACTATTCTCATTTACTTTTCTCACTATCCTAAGAAAATGAATTATTTCAGTGGTGTTTACTCACTTTTCACGCTCACTGTATGTATACTTATTTCGGTCTTAGCAAGCAATTTAAGAATAAACAAATCATTTTTCGACAAACCATAACGTCGCTGTACAAGACTTCAATATTACCAATATTACAGCAGACAGATGAAGCTATGCTTGAAGGCTTCGAGAGAAATTTTTTTCAAAAATATAAAGTGTTGTCTGCATGAATGAATAATATGAATAATGAAATGTATGAACTTTATACTGATGTCGGTGCCATTAAACGTTTCAAAGTACAGCTTATGCTTTAGATTTAAAATATCATGCGTATGAGTAAATAATCTAAAGATCTTAAGAGCTCTTTACTTAGGGAAGATGCTCGAAACTTCGGTGAAAACGATCTTTCAGAACATAAGAAAGAAGTCAGAAGAAGAAATGTAGGGACTTCTTTGATATTTTTTAAATTTAAATATAAAATCTAACAAACTCTTTGAGTATCCGTGATAATGTATCAGAGAATGTTTGCAAAATTTTTATATTGACTGTTAAGCAAAATGTATTAAACAATGCCATCGAAGAACGGAGATTGTTAATTAAATTTAAAAAAAGTTTTGATTTCTATGTTTTTGAAAGTTCATTTCAAAGCCAGGAATTTTGTATGCTAAGAGAATGGATCTTTAAAATTCAGAGTGGCAATATTTATGAATTATACAATTTTTCACATGATAAACATGAGATTTATAAGCAATTAAGCACTTTAGGTAAAGATTATTCAGAAAATTTAACGACAACAGTCGCCATCACGAATGTTGGCCTTCAAATGCTTTATTCTGTCGGCGTAACACTTTTCTTTAATGGCTGCCCACAAAAAATAGTCCACCGGTGTCAAATCGCAGCTTCTTGGCGGCCAATTGATGCCATCATTTCGTGTAATTGAATGGCCATCAAACGTTTGACGCAAAAAATCCATTGTGGCATGAGCTGTGTGGTCAGTTGCATCATCTTGTTGAAACCAAACAACGTTCACATCAATAATACCGTGAAGAGTGGAAGAAAGATCTTCACTGGCCGAAATTGAATCTATGGGGTCATATCACAACAATACTATGAAGACAGGGTACAAAAAATCGGTTATCACGGTGCGATGGGTGTCTCTATTGACGGTAATGGTTGCACCGTCCTAATTTTCAAAGAAATATGGGCCACTGATACTTCTGCTGCTCAAGCCACACCAAACAGTCACTCGTAATGGGTGCATTGGTTTCTGTAAGATCGCGTGTGGATTTTCTGGGCCCCAAATACGGCAATTTTGCTTATTAACGTACCCACCAAAATGAAAATGAGCTGTATCATCCGAAAAGATGATTTTTTTTTGGGTAAATCTGCATCATCGTGCTGTTTCTCGTAGGCCCAATAAATTCCAACGTTGCTCAAGCGTTAATCGATTCATTACGTTCAGTGGAGAAAATATACTGAATTTTGTGACAGAATAGAATGGCAGAAGTATTCATAAGATTCGAAATAACCGATAAATGGCTTACCCATACTTTTATTTATTTTTACAAATGAATATATCAGAGAGAGATTGTTATGGAAAAGATCAGGGCTCTTTGTGTAGTAAAAGGCCTATTCGTCTACTGGAACAGTTTTTTAGTATCAATCTTTGTAGGCTACTTGGAAACTTTTTTTTTATTATTTTCAAAATTTTGCCATGAGTATGAATATTAAATTGGCATAATTTTGCAAGTATTGTTGATGTCCTACTTTATGCCTAGGTTAGGTTAAATTGCCAGCCAACCCAAAGGCCGCAGCTTATTTGGGTGCTACTTGGCTTACTTTACTATGAAAAAAAATCACAATCTATTTAAAAATAGGCCTTTCAGATGTATCTTATTTAAGGAGATTTTAATACAATCATCTACAAGTACAAAATCTTTGTTAAAATAAAATTTTCATTAAATATTCCTGTTTTGGTGTGAAAAAACTGCCTGTCATATGGAAATTGTTGATTTTTCTTTGTAAGGAATAACGAAAACGAATAGAATAACAAATATTGTGGTAAGAAAAGGAAGTTTTTCAATTTTCAGAAAAGCATTAATAAGAGGCTCTTTAGCAAAAAAGAAAATTTGCATTTAACCAATAAATACTTGAATTACAAAGGCTTTTAGGTGCAGACACCTAGAAAAGGGTAATTTTCTTCGTCTTCTTTTCTTTTTTTTGTTTGGTTTTACATTTTAGAGGTCTTATGCAAAACAGTGCCAGGCACTATATATGTATATAGCCTAAATACAATCATTTATTTGTATATGTTTTCTTTATTTATTTTGCTTTTTGCAAAAGTCATTAAAATCCCAGTGTCTATATAAAGTGTAGGAAAGTATGGAGGGTCTCTTGGAATACACAGTTTAGAAGTACATTAACAGCATGACTTTGATGTTTGAGACAGCCAAACAGACGCGCACGCACCAGGCCACGACACAAAAGGAAATTGTGAAAAAAATTTTTGAGAATATTTTTTGGGTTCTTTTTTATGTAAATTAATAGAAATTTGAAAGAAAGTATTACAAAAGTATTGTTTTATAAAGGATTTTAAATGTAATTTATTTTTTTTTAATTTTTCATTTCTTTTTAATTTCACGTTATTTAATTTTTTTTTCGTTTTTAGACAAAAATATATTTCTCTATACTATATATGTATGTATGTAGGTATAGGTGAATAAAAATTTGGCTTTGACTTTAGTATACGTTTATATACATATGTATGTATATGATACTTTTTTTTGCTTTTGTTTTTGTAATTCTTATGTTATCCTTGCTACGCCTTGTTTTATTATTTTATATTTTTTCTTCTATTCTCTGTACTTTGTACTATAAATAAAACACTTTTCTTTTATAAAATTTTTTTCAGCTCAATTTTCAAATAATTTCCACAGAATTTTTTTTCTTTTTTTTTGTTTCAACATTTAAATTTTCAATTGGAATTTTATTTTTGCTTGTATACGAATTTACTTTTTTCTCTTATTATTTTTCATATATTTTTTTTGTATTTCCAATAATTTTAATCAGGAATTTGCATTTTTCTTTGCCTTAATTTATTTGGATTTTTAATTTTTATAAAAAACATTTCATAGCCTTTTTTCTTTGGTTTTTTTTGCTTTACTTAAAACTATTAAAAATTAGTTGAAAATTTTATTTATTTTTTCATCATCATATCAAATTATTTAAATTTAATTTAAATTTAATTCACACAATAATTTTTTATAATTTTTTTCTATGTAAAGAACAATCCATAATAAGTGTAAAAAACAAGCGAGTATACAGAGACCGACTGCCCCAGAGCTTACATCACGAAAAAATTCAGGGTGCGACCAGAATTTTATTTTGGTTTGGAAAAACTTGGCTAAAACAAATTCTGTTACACAAATCGCCTTGTCGTCGTTGCTTTTTACGACAGAACAGCAATTTTATCCTGCGCAGCCTCTATATGCAGTGTTAAAAGCTTTTTATGTTTAGCCTCTCTCTCTCTCAGCCATACATGCATGAGTATATGTACGTTTAAAGACCACCACAGAGACACAAGTTGTTTGGAGTTGTGTATACAAAACTAAAGACTTTCAAGTCAACCGGCCAACCTACCAGTTATCCCATACTCCATATGTAGGTGATACTGGTGGTGCTATAACGGCCAGTATTATAAGAATAAGAGGAAGCATCCTTCGCCTTCAAGTAAGTGCAAAGTGTGCAAGGACTGTGTTAGTAGAGTATTTTGAATTTCGTATCTACATCTAAAGTAATACAAGTCCTTAAATACATACATACATCATGTCACAGGCCATGCATGTGCGTGTTTACGTGTGGGTTTATGGAACAGTTGCTCTCTTTGTTAGGCCTAATGGCTTTGTGCATATTCCTGTTTAACACTACACTCAGTGAGAACACTTTTTCGCAAAGCAAAGCAAAGCAAATACAAGCCAAATACTATTTATTTTGTTTTCCTTTTTTTTGTTGTTGAGAACACATTAACAGGTTTGCCAAAAACTGTAAATCAGTAAAAAAAATGGCCAGAATACAAACAACTCAATGAATGGCTGGCTGGGAATAGTTACGTTGTATTGCAATCGGCTTTGCAAATTGCGTTGTGGTTCACTTTATTGGTTGACTTCATTAAATGGAAGGAACTCCATTAAAAGTGTTAATTATAGCCAAATATGCTGTCTAGTTGGCCACATAATTTTCATTGTCATATGCAAATACGCTAATTGCGTGAAACGAAGCAATATAAGCCAATATTTTCTCTAAAAATATGCCACAGTTGTGGTGGTATTCTATTTTGATTTAGCTGGTGATGTCGAAGAGAGAGATTCTAATGGAAATTAAAAATAGTTTTGCTTCTGAACATGTTTTTATTAAAGATTAATGTAATGATTAAAGATTTTTAACTTTCCAATTAATTATCATCAGATAAACATTGTTTTTGGTAAGGATTACAACGTCTAAAGACTCTTTTGTGTAAAGAGGGTGCTTAAGTTCTGTTAAATTTAAGCTTATTTGAGCACACATGGTAGCTCGTTGTGTTACCACATGAAACAATGCCACATGAAGCGATATTCCAAAGCTAATTGACAAGTCCTTATAAACCGTTCTAGACTGCCATTATCAATGATTCACATTTAAAATATAACTCCCTTAAAATCAAGCTGAAAAATAAATTGAAAATTTAATGAATTAAGACTCTCTGGAAAGGGTATGTCACATGATATAAGTCTGTACCCAGTCAGAGATGGTTACACTACTCTCTTCCTTCTCAACCGATATACAATCTTTGCTATTTGCTAGTAAGCAAAGTCTTCGCATTTCTTCTCCGTATGATATGATTCGTGGGAATAGTTACAGTGACAAAGATGTTCCTACGATTCAGCTTAAATAGTTCATTGTTACGCTTTCAACCATTAAAACCCTTCAGTCAGGATTACGACCTAGCTTCTCACACCAACGAACGTCAGATTTTTGAGAAACTTTTCATGGCAGTTTTTGCTAGAAATTTGCTGAGAGGAAGTCGCTTCCTACTCAATTTATAGCTGATAAGACTGGTAATAAAGGATGATTCATTCTGAGGGTTGCACTATACTTCATAGTATGTCAGGGTAATGTAGAGGTATCCTAACATCCTAATCCCTTCATACAAAATTCTACAGTGTTTCGTATTCCAAAGTTTCGAAATTTCCGTGTAGACAAAGTCCCAGGAGCTGACTGTGTCAGGTATTAAAACCAAGACAATAAAACTAGCTCCCATAAACGAAATAGATGTTTTGTCTCCTCTGCGGTTAACCACGTTTATAGTATTGAAATATAAATTTTTTTTCGTAAAATTCTTCAGAGAATTAAGAGACGATAGGCTGCTTACTTTGATCATAATTGATGATAATGATCGCCTGAAAGAACTGTCAGTTGTCTTGGTAACAGATTCCTGAAGCACTGCAGCTGATTGGTGAAAGTTTTTCTCTTGTAGCATCAGCGGCAGGTTTAGGCTCCAACCGATTTACAGACAGGCTAACCCAGCGGCAATCATACGCTAATAGGCAGGTGGTAGTCCTTAGACATGGGCAGCCTTGTTAGTAATGACTTGGTGAAACAACAAGATGACTACCCATTCGCTAAGGGACATGTCATCATGGTTCTTACAAAACACAAACGGAGGACGATAAAAATGTAAATTTATGCTTGATTTGTTGACAGTTATTTGTGTTCATCGCAAAGACTTATGTGGCATTGATAAATTCGAGGAGTATTGTTAAGAAAATGAAAAATCCACATATTGGTGTTTGGCTTTTACATCGATTAACATTAAAATTATGAACAAAAACTACAAAAACAAAACAATGCAGTAATCAAACCTGTTTACATATTATCGTACTACTTAATAAAACAACAAACACCAGCATTAAAAAATGGTAAACAATACACAAACAACACTACAAGAATAAATGTAAACAAAATACACAAACAACACTACAATAATAAATGTAAACAACGTTTTTTACATTTATAGAGATTTCGAAAAGGCGAAGTCATGAATATTCGCCTTCAAGAACATTCATCAGACTGTTTACTGTACCATATAAAATGCAAGGCAAAGCAGGCGACTGAGTTAGTCAAGTTCATTCAGTCTTGTGTGAAGACGCGGTGTGTTTGAAGAGAGTAATAGTGGTTTGAAGATCTACGTTACAAAAAAGATCCGTCGAACAATTGTTATCGTTTATGCAAAGAGTGTAAACATAGGAATAACAAATAAAGCAATTGTTGTTGTTTAGATAAAGTTGTGAATAGTGACACACAGAATTGTGCGAATAATAAAGAGTTTAAGTTAAAACTCAACACAAATTTATTTTAATTTTATTTGCAATCTACGTGCTCGTATTTTAAACGTTTTTAAAAGGTAAAAACTTAACAGTATTGTTAGGAACTATAGCTGAAGGATTGACTTTAACTCTGTTTAACTTTTCGAATAAAATTTAGAAAGAGATTTTCTTACGCCATAACTAAAAAGAAGATATCAAGAGACATCCGCCTAAAACTCAAACATAAATTTTTTTATTTTTAAATATTTCAAGTGTTTCTACAATAAAAGACGAAAATTTAATATTAAATACAACGTGTTTGTCCTTTCTCTCTAACCATTCAAATTTATCTCTTTTCGACTTCTTTTTTGTTGTGCTGAATGATAAATATCTCGACTACAACAAACCTAATTGAACATTATTAATGTCACAATTATTTAAACAAAAAAAAAGAGAAGAGAAATGGAGCTTATCACTGACAAAATACAGGAAAGAACAAACAAAAAAGAAAAATAGAAGACGAAGAAGAAGCATAGGAAACAGAAAAAAATATAAGAAATGGAAATGGTAAGAGTAAGAAGAGTAAGAGAAAATGTTAAAAAGAATAAAATTAATGTCGGTATTTACGTAAAATTTTTTTTCCATAAAAAATAAAAATTTCCGTTTTACATTTCCCAAACTAATTACTTAATGTTTAAATATTTCTTCACTTCTGCTACTTCGTCTACTTCGTCTATGTCGTTTTCTTTTTTTTTTCTTTTTTGCTTTTCTCTTTTGCTGTTGCTATTGTTAGATTTGTTGTTGTTGCCCTTACAATTTGGATTTCCTTATCAAAAATACAAATCAGCATAAAAACTCATTTGGAAAATTGGCAACAGTTTTGTACCATACCAATTATTTGTATGAATAAATATGTATGTATGTATGTATGAGGCAACATATAGGCATACTTATGCGTGTGTTTATGTTTGAATATGTGTATGTTTGTATATGTAAATAAACTGTATTCCTATACGGAATATCAGCACACGAAAATACACTCTGCGGATACTATGTACACATGGTGTACGGTTTATGGCCATAATTGTGGCAATAAATAATTTTTAATGCTAATCATCGATTTGTTTGGATTATTTTCAATTTTAATTTCAAATTCGTTTTACTTTCATTTCTTTGGAAAATTTTTTTTGTTTGTCAAAACAAATACAGGGAAATATCTAATTCTGATTCTGTTTAAATCCTATAAAGATGCATGAAAGTAGCAGATATGGATGCCACAATTAATCACTGGACGATAACATTATGAATAAATCTTTTGGCAAAAACTTTTAATGGAGAATCTATGTATGGGTATACAATCCTTTACTCCTAAACGAAAAATGAAAAATATTTCTTCGACGACTTTCTCTCAGAAGTTTTTTGGCAAAAACGCTGAGAGTAAATAAAATTGCCAAGAAAAGTTTCTCAAAACATTCAGAGGGCGGTAGACACCTGCCACTGCATGTATAAAATTAACACACACAGCATAAGTGATGTTACGAAGCTAGGTTGTTATCCTGAAGGGTTGAGAAAAAACTTTTAATTATCGAACCATGTTTGAATATACATCATTGGCCATTACACGTTGTTACACCCTGGCATCACACAGCAACTATGTTCTACGAACCAATTCAAATCATGAGTGGTGTTATCTACAGTTTAACCTCCACTCCGCACGATGGATTTGATAAGCAGAACTATTGGATCTTCTAACAGGGATTTCTCAACTTTGATATTGGCCTTCTTGTTACAGCTGCATATGTGGAAATAGTTGTCATTAATTCAGTCTGCCAAATCACCATGATGCTCAACAAATGCTCGTGTAAATTGAAATTATTTTATCACAAGCCATTATTATGTTCAGGCAAGGCAGTGCACGCTTTATGCTCTCCATAATCATCCTATCGAGAGGACTTTCTGCAATGTGGTGGTTCAGTAAACAATAGATCAACATCCGTACGTCGATGAAACGACAAAGCTGCAGAAATTATCGCCGCTTTCTATGGCAGTGTGTAGAAGAATCCTTGGCAGTCGATTTCACGTCGTTCACACGATCTCTGCTTTTCGCAGACCACAACATTTTTTATTTTATTTTTGAAGAAATGATTTCCTTTGGCTGCAATTCCATTGTGTTTATGGCCTTAAATTTTAATATAATTACTTACACACTGTTTTTAATTTTCATTTGTTGAAATTAATGAATAAATAATAATTCTTTTTGCTTAAAGTACGTTGTACTCATAAGCAGTCAGTTAATGAAGGCGTATGTGGAATATTTTCTATAATTTCTATTACTTTTTATTACTCATACGTACGGGTAGAAAACTGCGACAGCAAACATAATGGCTTTAAGAGTTGGTATTAAAGAAAATATAGTTTTAGACAATTTAAAGGAAACATCGCCAATGTATGTACGACTGTGCAAGATAAATCGAGGTAAAGGATTTCCTATCACTCACAAGTACTTGAACTATAGCAGACCACAACTATTTGGTTCATGATATGGGCCTGTACCCGTACACAAATCCATTGACCTGGAAACTAAAGGTAAATGACCATAGCTAGCGATGTGTGTTCGCTTAATTGGCTCTGCAGCAAATGGCTATTGACCCTAAATCTCAGCGATCATGCTCATTCTGGATGAATGAACATGTGAACCAATTGTCGAATTTAGGACAATATCAATCCACATGAGACTTAAGAGCGTCCAAAGTACTCCGAAAAAGTAATTTTGGCTTAAAAGATTTAATTATTGTTGTTTTCATAGGCCACTTTTGTCTACTAATACACCTTTTCGATATAACAGCACTTGTGAAGGGGGCAAAACAAAATTGTAAACAGTTTTGTTCACGTAATTCGAGAAGTCGCCGTAGCTTAGTAGGTGGTGTGTTGGCTTATTAGATAGGAGGCCTTGGCTCAAACTCCAGGTCAGACATCACCAACAAAACGCAATTCGAAAAATGTTTTTTAGGCGACTTCCTCTCAGCTGATTTCTGGCAAAAACTCTGTTGTTGTGAGTAAATAAAATTGCTATTAAAATTTTTTCAAAACTCTGATGTTCGGAGTCGACTTTAAACTGTAGGTCTCGATACTCATTTATAAAACACAACATAAGTGGTGTGAGAAGCTTGGTTATAATCCTCACTGAAGGGTTATAACGACCAATTTTGTATGTAGTATGTAAGTAAATTATGTGATAACAAAGGACTCCCGAAAAAAGTCTTCAAAATTAAAAATTAAATTTGGAGCTGTCGCTTGAGCAATGCTTTGTTTGCACATTCTATTTGATTGGTTTTATTCAACACTTTAATACTTTGAAAAATCGCTTGACTCTTTTGTATTTACTTGAGAATCAAAACCAAAAAGAAAACAAAAAAAAGAACGTTTTAGTTACTCAAACGTTAACGGCTGTCAACAACTATTAAGTTTTTAAGTTAAATACAACCGACCCTTACGAATTTCTATGTTGAGAAATGGTATTAAAAGAAAGGAAAAATAAAACAAGGATAGCAGAAGATAAATCTAATGGCAGCCAGCACTTGTAAATATATTTTCAAAATATTAACAGCACCAGTGTGATATTTCTATTTAAAATGCGAAACGGCATCGAAAGAATCCAAAACAAAAAACAAAAACAAAAACTTTAAAAGTAGAACAAAACTTAAAATGTTCATGAATCCAGATAGAAAATGACAACAAAAACAAAATCTAAACGGGCAAAAAGTCTCAACAAAAACAAAACTTAACGTACGAATATGAACTCACAGCACCATAACAGCACTATAATGGTAGAATCAACTTTTGCAAGCGCGTAAAACTCTAAAATGAAATGTCAGTATAACGGTACATACTATTTTAAATGTTTTAAAGATTTTCAATAGAAACTGCTCCTTAAGTATTATTCATCAGTATACACACTACAATACCCATACATACAAGCTTACCGAATCTGAAAGAGATTAAAATTTTCTGTTCCTTTTTCACTTACCCCTCTTTGGCGTAAAGAAAATTAACATCGTGTTTAAAATTTAAACAGAATTTAAAACAACATTCAACTGCTACTTTACGGTCTTTCCTATGGCCTTTTCGGCAAAAAGCAAACAACCAAAAAAGAAAGAAGACCTACAACCGAACAGCATTAGAGAGTGAATAAAACCATTGTGAGATAAAACATAGTGTCAGAATCCGAAGAAATACAAAGAAAAAGGATTTGGTAAACCTATGGACACGAATTCATTTATTTGCCAGCAAGATATTCAAAATTTGCTTTCATCCATAGGCGAAAGAGTTGCGCAAGACAATGAATCAATTTTTATTTGCTCTCCTCGAAATTATTTTTTAAGAATGTCGAGGCGGAAACACCTTGTCCATCAATGTCACAAGCCATAACAATATCAGTAAAGAAATGCCTGTTTTTCAAAAACATAATTTTTCATATAACCAACACTCAGGGGATGACTCCTGCTCATAGAACTAGGAAAATAGGTTGTAACAGAAAAAGAGGGAGAGAGAAAGAGAGGGAATGGAAAAGGGCGTTTGAACGTAAGAATCTATACCGTACGTATGGTATAGATTAGTCAGGATTTCGAGCTAGGATTAAGTCAGGTTTCGACCTAGCTTCCCACACCACTTATGTTGTATGTGTTAATTTTATACATGAGTGGCGAGACCTACAGTTTAAAGTCGACTCCGAATGAATGATTTTTGAGCAACATTTCAGGGAAATTTTATTTACTCTCAAAGTTTTTGACACAAATCTGCTGAGGGGATGTCGTCGAAGAAATATTTTTTGGGGTTTGAATCATGCCCTCACGTCTAATAAGCCAACACACTACCTACTAGACTACGGCGACTTCTCTACCAAATACGCATAGTGTGCCTAGGGACTGGGGGTGTGCTGCTTAAAAATACGCATTTTTCAAGACCAAGTTCATCTATTTTCTTTCAGTACAATCCGTTGAAATAACGATAAAAAAGTGATATTGACGGCACATATAAATAAATAAATAAATAAATAAATAAATAAATTAACAGAGTTTTATACCATGCCGTCGTTAAGGAGCAATCTCGCCCTCTCCTGAGGTCTATTGACCTCAAAATATACTGCGAGGCACTGAACCATCTCTAAGATTTGTATGCCATTATCGGTCGGATTTAATTGTTGTAAACGGTTAGGAGATCTGATGGAGTAAAGTTTTTGTAACACCGTCTTAAGAAACAAAAGCAATTGAATTCCTCTATCGACACTTTGAAAATATGCTCCAAATGTATAAATTTATTATGAAAGGAGGGTGAGGGGAGGATCGTTAATAAAGATAAGAAACAACTCTGCATTTCTTAATTCATCAGATAGGATACTAACTACGTCATGCCATGAATGAAAGACTGAAAAACTTTACTTAATTAGTAATTACAACCCGTTAGTCAGGATTACAACCTAGCTTCTAACACCAATGAGTGTCGGGACCTGCAGTTTTTAAAAAACTTTTTATAACAATTTTATTTACTATCAAAGTTTTTGCTCTCAGAAGACTTCTAAGATAAGTTCGCCGAACTACATATTTTTTTCATATTCCGCTGTGTTCAAAATATCTGTGCCTGAGCTCAGTCCAAAAACACAATCTATTAGATTAAGGCGAAGATACCATACACCAACAGGTCATTGAGGATACCTTATTGTCAGTCGCATAATAGATTTTTTGATTTGATGATAATCTCTGAACTTCAGATACAAATTGATTTATGGGAGGTTATAGTCATGGTTATTATCCTCATCCTTTTCGGAGCTTAGCGCAACATTAGCATCCTTCCGTCAGGATGAAAAATTACCGTACGGGACGGCCGTTACTGTTCTTCGAATGAAAATTCTATGCGACATTTGGTAACACCAGCGTTTCTTGAAAATAAGCGGTGAAACTTGAGGTGACTCTTGTCCCATTTCAATATCTAGTGCCAACGTTGTAAATATTCACTCTCTTATAATGTAATAAATTTTATGATTTAATTCCTTTAAACTGCTGTACATATGCCAGATTTTTGGTAAAAGTCTCCATTGCAAAATTAAGCCAGCCATTTACGAATACAAAATTTACGACGTTTAAAGAGGTCACAAGCTCGCAAGCTCACATTCACATTCTACTCTAACGAACTGACTTAATTTTAGATTTGTTGTTGTTGTTTTTGCTGCTGCTGCCTGTTTGAGTATCAATGTGAAAGAGAAAAAGAAAAAATGGACCAACAACAACAAGGCTACGCGTTCAGTAAAGTATAAAAGTAAATACCCTACTTGTGTTAATTTCATTATGCCAAATGTTTAAAGGAAATTATATCCTGGTCAACATTTTCACTTTTGTTTTATTTTCTCTTTCGCATTCGTTATTACATTTTGGGGGCAGAAAATAAAAATTTTTATGATAAAAATCACGCTTAACGTTTTGTTTTATGGCAATTGCTTGACACTAACTTTTATTACCTGTTTCTTGTTTTTTTTTATTATTGGCAGTCCTGTTGGCAAACGTAATTGTTAAGCCATTAAAACCTAAAGAAAGTGTTTACAAAACACTGAATGTGCACTTATGTACTACAGAGGGGGCGTTACAAACCTTTTGACAGCATTGACATACTCACGTATTATGGAAAGCATTACGAACGAAATAAGCCAGAAGAAAATAAATAAAAATCGGCGTATGCCAAGATCTGTTGTCATTTACAATCTTCTTTAATTTTGTTTTTCTTATCGTTTCGTTTTTTATATTTCTCTTTCGATTATTTATTTCGACTTTTTTTGTGTAATTTAGCTTGAAGTGAAAAAAAAATTCTTTCAAAAGCGTGCCAAACAACCTGCCAACACCATTCACCGTTTGTGTTTCCCTCAGGCATTCCTTTTTTTTTTGCTATGTTTTGTTTTCAAACGCACATATGAAACGAAATGCTATTGAACTGAACTGAATTCGAATTGAAATTGAATGTTCGAATGGAAAAATGACAAACAAAAAAAAAATTGTACGAAAGTCATTTTTGTAAACTGAAACAGACTCACAAGTATTTTAAAGAAAATTGCAATGAAATATTAAGAAAATATTACAACACATAGGCAAACTTGACTGTATACTATGCACTCTAGGCTGCCCAGTAAATGGACTGTCAGGTACTGAACGATTCCTGGTTTTAAATTAAAATAAAACAAAATGTATTTGAATTATCATCGGAATGAGAGACCTTTTTATACCGTTATGTGTGGAAAGCTTCTCTGGGCATTACGTATCTTAAATGTTCTGTTTTCCATGATTCTGGTGCATAAGCCAGGCTGTATTTCGTCCATGGCATAAGTTATGTTGGATTTGAGCTACTCTGTGATTTATAACTCATTCACATACAACTACGTTTTAAGAGAAACACATCGTGAAAAAGTATAACAGGTCAATTGGCACAATTTCAGTGGGCTCTTCATAAGATAACCATGTCCGCTAATATACAGATCATTCATTCAGGTCAAAAGAAATTAGTAAGCATTGACCTATAGTGTTCGCGGTTGACATTGATGACCTGGCCAACGTCGTTCTGAAAGAAATATAGACCGATGAGGCCGCCAGTCTATAATCCTAACCAAACAGTGACCTTTTCGGGCTATATTGGACGCTCTTGGACCTCCTGTAGAAACCGCCGTAGTCTAGTAGGTAGTGTATTGGCTTATTATACGTAAAGCCACGGTTCAAACCCCCGGTTAGATATCAAAATGAAAAAATATTTCTCCGGCGACTTCCACTCAGCAGATTTCTGGCAAAAAACTCTGGGAGTAAATAAAATCTGCCATGAAAAGTTCCTCAAAAAAAAATCTGTCGCTCGGAGTCGACCTTAAACTGCAGGTCCCTCCAATCATGTATAAAATTAACACACACAACATAAGCGCTGTAGAGAAGTTATGTCGTAATATTGATAGAAGGGTTGTAATGACCAATTACGTATATCTTGGACTTCCTGTGGGTTGGTAACGTCTCATATTCAACAATTTTGTTTATTCACGTAGGGTCAGTTGCGAACTGCTTCGAAGTGCACTCAAAGCACACATGTCGTTGCCTATGGTCATTTACCTGCAGTTGCTGGGTGTGTTGAATTTTGTACGGGCTCAAGTCACGACGTCACAGTTGTGGATTACAATAGTTCAAGTACATGTGAGTGAATCGTTTGGCTCGATTTTGCTTTCACAGTTACACAGATAGCGACGATGTGCTTTTCTTTAACTGTGCTGTTGCAGTTTTCTATACGTACTACTCATACTTACGTATAACATAAAAAAAATAAAAATTATTGCTCATACGCCTTCATTGCTCATGAGTACAACATACAACGTGAGCCAACACACTACCTACTAGACTACTTCACAATTCATTCATGCCAGCAATCAAGAATATTAACAATTTGGTTTTAATGTAAACACATTCGCCAGTTTAGCACCAAATTTGTATTGTTTTTAAACGATTCTCGAGTGGAATTATGCTCTGTTTTAGTAAATTCTTAAAATTGTATTTAAAATAGAAGGTCGAACTTGTAAGCCCCAGTTTTTTCACCGTTGTACTCCTTGAATTAATTTACAGTTGTTGTTGTTGTATAGAAAAACATAGACTAAGATGCGTCATTGCCATCAAGTCGATCAATTCGAAACAAATTTCGTTATTTGAAGTTAACCTACCGATTGATAACAAATAACGGCCTTGACAAGTGTTGTATCACGTTCTGTTTTATAATGCAAATCCTTTTTAGATATGTAGAATGTATAGAATTATTGGGTGTAAGGAAAGCTGTGTATGCATGTTTACATAAATCATCGAAATATTGCGTATGAGTTTTTTTAGACAAATATTTTTGAGTCATGTTGTTGTATTGTTTTAATTTTTATCGTGTTTTTTCTGGTTGTGAGTGTGTTTGTTTGTTTATAAACATTTAGCAATAACAATAACAAATTTGTTTATATATTGTGGTACGTTTTATCCTTTTTCTCCTGTCATGTTTATATTTGTGTCTGTGCTTGTATGTTTGTTTATGTACATATGGGTCAGTTGTGTAAACATTTTTTGTTGTTGTTGTTGGTTTCTTTTTTATTAATTACTTTTCTGTTTAGTTGGCAAAATGTTGTTCATTTTTCGTGTTTTAGCAAATAAATGTAAATGTATGTGTGTTTATGTATGTGTATATAGACATATACAAACAAAGCTAATAAATAAAGTTTGCAATTGTTGTTGCTGCTATTGTTAGTTGCTATTTTAAATTAAAGTTGCAAAAAACAAAAAAAAAAAAAAATAACGAAACATAAACAGAGGGCCTTCTAATAAAAACCAAAAATACAAGGGGAACACCAAATATTTTGTCCGAAAAACTGACCTAGAAAGATAAAAATATTGTATTTCCTCTTCTTCTCTTCCTCTTTCTCTCCCTTGCTCTCTTTTTATCTTTAACTTTGACTAATAAAATGCTTTTATTTGCAAAAAAAAAGAAAAAAATCAGTTTTATTTTGGCATTTTATACTTAAAGCAACTTCCTGTGTGCTGGGGCGGTAAGTGCATCTCTTGGCTTCTGTTCTGTTTAGTTCAGTGTTGCTCATTTGGTTTGTTTGTTTGTCAATTTCGGTTTATTTTTATTTCATTTTCTGTTTATTTTTATTTCATTTTATTTATGCTTTTTATTAAATTGGAAAAAGGTAAGTTGCAATTCCCTTCAGGTCGTTTTTAGGTTGACATTGTTTGTTCTTCTTTTCGTTTATATTTTTTTTGGCATTTTGCTAGCAAAGTTACCAAAAACAAGAAATAAAATTTTTATTTCTTCAGATTTTATTTTCTTTTATTTTGATGATTTCCTTTGGTATATTTTGTTTATGGCCTTAAATTTTAATAAAATTACTTAAACACTGTTTTTCAATTCGATTTGCTTAATTTAATGTAAAGGGTGTTTTTTATAGAGGTATAGAACTTTAAGTTGCAATAAAATAACGATGGATTATTCGATTGACATGAATTTTATTTATCCGAAAGATAATCTTGTGGCATTACATTTTAAATATGATTTCTGGCATGTGACCGCCACGGCTGGCGCGGATGTAGTCCAATATGGACGTCCAATTTTCGATGACTTTTTCCAACATTTGTGGCCGTATATCGGCAATAATACGGCGAATGTTGTCTTCCAAATGGTCAAGCGTTTGTGGCTTTACCGCATAGACCAATGACTTTACATAGCCCCACAGAAAATAGTCTAGCGGTGTTAAATCAAAAGATCTTGGAGGCCAATTCACAGGTCCAAAACGTGAAATTAGGCGGTCACCAAACGTGTCTTTCAATAAATCTATTGTGGCACGAGCTGTGTGACATGTTGCGCCGTCTTGTTGAAACCACATCTCCTGGACATCATGGTTATTCAATTCAGGAGTGAAAAAGTTAGTAATCATGGCTCTATACCGATCACCATTGACTGTAACGTTCTGACCGCCATCGTTTTTGAAAAAGTGCGGACCAATGATTCCACAAGCCCATAAAGCGCACCAAACAGTCAGTTTTTCTAGATGTAACGGTGTTTCCACATACACTTGAGGATTACCTTCACTCCAAATGCGGCAGTTTTGTTTGTTGACGTAGCCATTCAACCAGAAGTGCGCTTCATCGCTAAACAAAATTCGCTTATGAAAATCGGGAACAACGGTAATCTCGTTTTGGGCCCATTCGACGAATCTACGCCTTACTTGATGATCGTTTGGCTTCAAATCTTGCACGAGTTGGATTTTGTAAGCACGCAAACCAAGATCCTTCCGCAAAATCTTCCATAAAGTGGATGGACACAGATCCAATTCCTGTGCTCGATGGCGGATGGACTCATTCGGGTATTCCTCAATGCTACGCTCTACAGCAGCAATAGCTTCTTCTGTACGCACCGTACAGCGTCTCTGGGGATGCGAGTTATCAATAAGAGTAAACGTGGTGCGAAAACGTTCCATGGTTAATCGAATTAACTGCTCTGATGGACGATTTTGTCGACGATAAAATGGACGTAGTGCGCGATACGTTTTCCGCACAGAACCATTATTTTCGAAATAAAATTGCACTATTTGCAAGCGTTTTTCAGGCGTGAGTCTATTCATGATGAATTGCCAAACCAAACTGAGAATAAATCACTTGACAGCTGTTAAATCGGTCGCCATCTTGAAAAGTAATGCCAACTTAAAGTTCTATACCTCTATAAAAAACACCCTTTATAAGAAATACATTTTTAAAATATTTTTTTTTGTATAAAATTTTGTGTTTTGTTTTGTCTGAAGTGCGTTATACTCATAAGCAGTCGGTTAATGAAGGCGTATGTGGAATATTTTCTATACGTATTTTATTAAATTTTTTATTACTCATACGTACGGGTAGAAAACTGCAACAACAAACATAATGACTTTGAGAGTTGGTATTAAAGAAAAAAAAAACTTTTATAAAATTTTAAAAAAACACATTGCCACTGTCTGTATATCTGTACAAGATAAATCGAGGCAAACGATTTCCTATCACTCACAAGTACTTGAACTATAGCAGACCATAACTGTTTGCTTTGTGATATGAGTCTATACCCGTACAAAAATCAATTGACCTACTGCTGCCTACAACTGGCTACTGACCCTTAATTTCAGTGATCATGCTCATTCTGGATGGATGAATATGTGAACCAACAAAATTGTCAAATTACGGACAATACCAATCAGTACGATATTCAAGTGCGTCCAAAAGCATTCCGAAAAAGATTTCATTATTGTAAATGTCAAAAGCCATTTTTGTCTACTATTAAGTCTTTTCGATATAACAACACTTGTTAAGAGGCAAAACACAATTGAAAACAGTTATGTTCACCTAATTTGAGAATAGTATGCAAATGACGGGGCAAGCTGTATTAGCTAGTATGGAGAGATAGGGGCACCATTTACGGCAAAACAGCTCATGTGAATAGTAATGGAAATGTGCAGTAAATAAGCTTGTGGGAATTGATGCTTATATGCCGTTGAAGGGATCTGAATCATACTGTGGTGTGAGAAAAGATATTTGGAAGAGTATACATAACTAAATCCAAGATAGAGAAAGGCAGAGACTCTGCCTAAACCAAATACTTTTGGTGGTTAATTATGATAGAAGGGGATTTGAGTTATGTATCACAATAACCAAGAGCAACCAGAATTTTGTAAACTATCAACTAACCGCACACACTTGTAACCCTTATGTTTTTAATACATACGAGATTCTGTTAGGCAGGGAATTTTGTTCATGTAGACACCGAAGCATATCTATGGTTTTTAGAGCTATAAGATATGAAGAGGCATTCTAGATTTAGGGCAGTAAAATAATCGACAAACTTTTCAATAACCATTAAGACTACAACTATGCCAACTCAGACAAATCAATTCCAATTCCTTTAAGTAACATAAATTGACTTGAAAGTCTGTTAATAGAATAGGATAGGAAAGAGCGACAGCTGTGTTAATTTAAAGATGGTACCAGATATGGCAAGTGTTGAATATCCAATATTGGCAACAACACAATGGGTTCCTGTTTAAAGTATGCCTCATTTTGAATTAAGCTGACAACCAGCCTGCACGCTTTGATAGAGAGGTTGATACGATATTTAGAAACGGTAGCACTATTACACTACTAAGAAAGGTCGAATCAAATGAGAGAAGTATATCTTGAAAGAGGCATTGGTAGATTACATTCTCAGCCGCAAAAAAACTTTTACAGAAGTCATACATAGGTAAGGCTCTCCGTATACGCTCCGCCCAGAAAAATAGTGGCGGATATTTGAACGCTGTTATATTCGGCATATAATGACCTCCATAGGTATTTAAAACCAACAAACAAGGATATCTGACACATACTTTACATACATACATAATCATTCAGTTAGGATTACAACCTAGTTTTTAAAACCACATACTTTGTGCGTTAATTTTATACATGAGTGGCGGGGCCTACACTTTAAAGTCGACCCCGAATAACAAATTTTTTGAGAAACTTTTAATTGCAACTTTATTCACTCGCAATACTTTTGCCAGATATCTGCTGAGAGAAAGTGGCTGAAGAAATATTTTTTCATATTTCATTTAGATAGAGATGTCTGACTTGGGGGGAGGACGTATGAGCAATATTTCTATAATCTTTTATTACTCACATGTACATATATGTATATGGGGCTGTGTTCAAGTGTATATTGGTACTATGTGGGATTATGTCTGCCCTGTGATCAAGGATGTAAGGATCTCTATTCATATTTTTTTCAAATAAATATTCTGCGTATTAGTATCACAAAATGTTAGAATATTATTCTTTTTAATAACCGTGTTTATTTTCCTAAAGTCTTTGGCAACAAATTGGCTCTATTTGAATTTGACTAGCTTTCCCTCTCTCAAAAAAGAAGCATTAGAGAATTAAAAAATTGTAATTATTATTACCCACACATGGACTCTTACATGCATGGTCGACGATTTTAGGAAACAGCAATAAAACTAAGAACTGAAACAATAGAATTACTTTAGAAAACAAATGAACGCAATCGAGAGTGAGAGAGAGAGAAAGCATAAAGCGAAAAAAAATTCAAAAACAGTAGATAAAAACAATAAAACAAAAGGATAATCCGAAAAGCCCATTTAAAAATTTTAAGCACATTACAGTGTATGTGTTAACGTTTTAATCTTTCGTTTTGGCACTCTCGCTCTGTCTCTCTCTTCCTCTTTTTTGTGCTAAGAATCAATGTAAGAGTAGGAGTAGGAGTGTACAAGGCACTCTTACGAATTTTCTTAATTGTCAATGGGTTTTAAGCATTGCTTCACCATTGAACAGCTTCTTCGTATTGTTATGTTGCTTGTTTTGGATTTTTATTAATTTTTTTTACGTTTGTGTGTGTTTGTAAACACTTGCATATGTGTTTATGTTTATAAAAAAAAAGAAACACGACCACAACCACCATCTCTATTATTATTACAAAATATTTAAATTGTTCATTTTAACCACATAATTAAGCTTATATTTAACCCCTTTCAGCTGTTATCCTTTTTCTTCTGGTGAATTTTTATTTTTATTTTGTTGCTTCCTATTTTTAAAAAGTTTTATTTTTATTTTTATTTCACTCACACTCATCAGCATTTATTTACTCTATACTCCACATTGTATGATGAGGCTGTATTATTTGCTGTCATGCATGTTTTTCTCTGTTTTACGTTCTTCCTTTTCAAGTTCTCTGTTTATGTGTTTTTGTTTTTGTTGGCACCAAACGAACATATTGCATGCATGGGTGGCTGTATAAAAAGGCAAAGACTTTCTACGGTTTTGCATGGTGAGATGGGGAGTTGTGTACCAGAAGATGGGCTGTATGCTGTATGCCATTTGGAGTACGATGTCATATTGTTGTGTTATTCCCTCCCTCTCTCTCTCTCTCTCCCTCTCTGTGTGTGTGTTTGTGTGAGTGCCGGTTGTATTTGTATGTGTACTTCATAAACAGCTTTATGAATAAATTTTTCTTTTTTTTTTGTTTCGTTTCTTTTGTAGAAACAAGAAAATTCATTAAACTTGTCTACGCCTGCGGCACAATTTAACATTAGTTTGAATGTAATAGTTGTTATTGCTACTGTTGTTCTTGTTGTTGCTATGTTGATGTTGATGTTTTCAGTACAAAAGCTTAAGCAATTGTGTAGCAAATCCTTCGCAGACACTGAAAATGACTTGAAAATGTTTTGGTGAATTAAAAACAAAAAAAAAAACAAAAAAAAAAAAGATACAATTGAAGGCGTTGTTCAGGAGTGGGAAGTTGTTCAAAAAATGTAACACAAATACAAAAGAACAATAAACATTGGCAATGATATTTTCTGTTCTTCTTAAGTATTCATACACATACATAAGTATACAAATACGTTTGTGTGTGTATTTGCGTAACAATTTAAAGTGATGAACGCATATTTGATTTAGTGTTACAAAATTGAAAAGTAAAAAGAAACGAAAATCAAAAGAAAAGTGATATTTCTATGAAACTTAGCTTTTGTTTCTGTAAATTAAAATAAAGAGATTGTTAGGCACTATATTTTAGACAATGAGTGGTAGTTTACATTTGTCTAGGTTATCTAACTAAAAGAAATTTTTTTTAAATAATTTTTTGTTTGTTATTAATTGAAGAACCGAAACAGAGTGAATTGAACCCTTGTTAAATGTATGCAGTTTTCGATTAGCAGAACAATAACAAATTTATTTTTAACTTAAAAACGTGGTCTTATACAGATCGTGAATGAAAAATAAAATTTTTTTCATAATATACAATAAATATATCGCTGTTGGTTCATACCATAGATCCATATCTAAATAAAACTAATAATTGTTGATCAAACAGGAAAATAAGATTTGAAACCACATGAAAATATTAGAATTATTAGAATTACTATCTTGATCAACTATTCATTGTAATTCATATTTATAATCTAAGAAATTCTGGATCAAAGAGCTTAAACAAAAATTTTTATGGCATTCATGAATTGTAAACTTGAAGAAATTTATAATTTTGTTCAATTTACGGTCTTTGTTCTCCGATTCATTAATAAAAAA
Organism: Sarcophaga variegata; assembly: GCA_932273835.1. Taxonomy (NCBI): domain Eukaryota; kingdom Metazoa; phylum Arthropoda; class Insecta; order Diptera; family Sarcophagidae; genus Sarcophaga; species Sarcophaga variegata. Next base: position 86,226,838 of record OW026362.1, on the reverse strand, counting down.
TTGTTAACCAATTGAAATCAATTGTTTTAACCAAGTTTCATAAAAATTACGTAATTTTGAAAAGAGTATCTCAGTAAGAGAGCGCTTTTTAAATTTCGTGTAATTTTTCCTTTGTGCAATTAATAACTGAAATTTGGAAGCTGACACGTATGTTTATTCCGATTCTGAAATAAATAACGCACTATAATTATGAAAACTTATTACAAAAATTGAAAAAGTTATGCTGGTATCGCCCACGAACTTCTACAAATTTTTAATAGTAAAAGTTCATATAATGTGTCAAGCGTTTAAAAAGTGATCAAAGTAATGGTACGTAATTCTACAGACGTATAATGTACTTGTGAATCTCTGAAAAACCCTAAACCATCAATTCGGTATCGTTCTTAACAATTTACAATTTTCTGAAGCATAACGCAACAAATTTCGAGAAAATCACTTCAGTATATTGGCTACAAATTTCGGTTTACTCAGGTGTTCAGATCAACATGTCATGAAAAACGCCAGTAAAGTCATCTACTCCGATGACGCACATTTCCTCTGGATGGCTTAGTAAATACACAAATAGTGAATGCCAAGTCTCGACAAGCCTTCAAAAAGTACGATAGCCTATGCCAACCGAAATTGTGTGCTGGATGGCCAAACGCTTTAAGGAAAGAAGGCAATCAGTTTTCTTCACATCCATTTATTCCAGCAGAGCCTAACAATATTGTGCTTAACATCATTCCATCAACGAAAATTAGCATCCCTGTACAACGATCACAAAGTATTGAGTTTAACCGAGAAAATTCCAATATCTGTGCCCTGTATGCCAGTTCATCAGCAATGTAATTTCTAAAGTCGTCATAAAGGAACCCGTATAGTAATTACCTTTGAATTATCCCAATTTCTACTAAAAAAATTACAAGCATTTATGGACGAGGAAGAATGTCGTTGTCATGTTAACTTTATTGCAGCCTGGCTATTCGAGTAGATCAAGAGATTTCCTAACAACTTACCATCATACAACGAGTATAGTGCCGTTTCAATATGGCAATCACATCCGCCTGGAAAAAACTATAGTGATCAAGCTACCTATGGAAGAGAGGAAGTTGTATTCTGGCAGTCTATTGTGTCCTAAAATTTGGGAGCACTTCTTACTGAAGCAAATCAGAAACAATTGAAGCCGAAGATAACTGCAATTGTTGTAAAATTTTAAAGATATCAACGAATGTCAACAATTTTTTTCCAAAATATTCATTGCATTTGAGAAATATGTTGCAAGCTGTTATTACGTTCCATACCACAGTCAAAAGATTCACGGATATCGCAGATATCAATTTCAAAGACCATGCAATAGATTGACATAGGAAAACTATGTTGTGTAAAAGCATTATTTTAAGGCGCAACAAATATCACCATAACAGCATATACAAATTGCCAGCACATTTATTGTGGAGTAGAGAAGCAAAAACCGTTCAATCACAAGTTTATGTGTTTCGAATAGCATATGGAAGAGAGAAAAGACGAAGAGAAACTATAGTCGAAACAACATTTTATTTTATGCATGGATTTTATTTCACACACATTTATGTAAACCTATTAGTGCTCATGTGTGTGTGTGTCTAAACAAGTTAAAGTGGAATGTAAAATATTACACTAACACAACTATAAAAACAAAGATTTTAATATACATTTTTCTCTTTCTCTTTAGTATGCATTTAGGAGAGTGCATATGTCTGTATAGACGATAGCATGTCTTTATTTGTTTGTTTACAATATTAAAGTGTTATTTACCATATTTCATGAAAAACGATAGAGTCTGTAGCAGAACAACCAACAAACAAACTGTTAGAGCAGGAGACAGACATAGGAACACACTCGTATTTAGATTTACATGCACGGCCATATGCATAAATATTATAAACGAGATGAGAGAAAGAGATGTTTTAATATTTATTTATAATATTTATTATTCAAGCAATGCACACTGGGATGAAAATTGCTCACGAAATGCGGTGGCAAATTGAAAATGAAATTCATTAGAAAAATATAGAAAAAGACGTGGTTTTTTTTCTAAAGTAAAATAATAAAGCAATAATTATAAGACTGATAAATAGTATATAGTATGGCAGTGCTTATGTCATTCCATTCTGTCACCAAATTCAGTATATTATCTCCATTGAACGTAATGAATCGATTTGCGCTTGAGCAACATTGGGATTATTTCCAATATTTGGCTGTCGATTTTGCCAAAACAATCATTTTTTCGGATGAAGCTCATTTTCATCTTGGTGAGTACGTTAATAAGCATAATTACCGTATTTGGGGCTCAGAAAACCCACACACAGTCTTACAGAAGCCCAAATGCACCCATTAGGAGTGACTGTTTGGTGCAGCTTGTAAAGCGCCAATATTTCTTTAAAAATAAGGACGACGCAACCATTTTGGTCAATGGAGACACCGATCGTACTATGATAACCGATTTTTTTTATACCCGCTCTTCAAGGTATAGATGTGAACTATGTTTGGTTTCAACAAGATGGTGCAATTTGCCACACATCTCATGCCACACTCAGCAGTTTAATCAGCCGAAATGGTGATGTAAATTGACCGTCAAGAAGCTGCGATTTGACACGGTTGGATGAGTTTCCGTGGGGCACCGTTTAAGAAAAGTGTTATGCCTGTACAACCAGAGACAATTGAGCATTTGAAGGCCAACATTCGTTATGGCATTGCCGAAATACCGAAAAAGTACACGCAGATTGGTGCGATGAAATGAGGTACTGTGAGGCCAGTGGCGCCAGCCATACGAATGAAAGAATACTACATTTCAACAACAAAAGAAATCACCCATTCATTATATATTTACCCATATTATGCTCATATTTAATATGTAAAATTCATAATGGCATGTACATATGTGACGTATGAGTGATATTTAATTTCATTAGTTTCATTCGTCACAAAAACAAAGATATTTTATTGCATACTTTTCAGAGTATCTATTCTAGTATGTACATGGAATACGATGCGTATACGTTATATATTTCAAATGCAATTACATAAATAGAAAATATACCACCATTAATTTGAAATTAAAAATTTAAATTTTTCGAGATATCCTAACCTAAAAGTAAATACAAAACCCATAATTCAAGACTATATTCATGGCCTGTATCTTCGTAGTTTGTACCTTCCACATCTTCACAACAAAAAATAAATTTAAAACTGTTTCTGTTTTATTGCCTTTTTACATTTAAACCTTTAAATGACCCACCCTATATTCTAAATAAAAATATTAATTTTTTGAAGAATGACTCTGAATGAAGAAAACTTTCACTAAATTCCAAATGTAGCCACATAGTTTTCTAATATTTTTTTAATACTTCAGCCACTGACAGGCAGAATTCTAGCATTCTGTGTAACATATTAGATGACTGCTCTCTTTATAATGCTGGTACAGCGTTGCCTTTGTTTTTTCATATTTTAAATTTTTCTTTCTTCTTTGAGTTGATTTTTTTCCTACATTTTCTTACCAGCATCGTTAACAACATCTGTATGTCGTTTACTCGATTCGTATTCAGGCCATGTTAATATTGTTTTGAATTTTTCTTAATTTTTTTTTCTCTAAGTTGTCGTGTCTAGTTTTATCCTGTCTTTACTGTTATGGCTGTAGTTGTTATTGTGGCTTTTAAATGTATATTTTTTTTGTTATAACAAAAGCTCAAGTAGGAAGTTGTGGTTTTAAAGCAAACCTTTTTGCTAAATTACGAATTCCCACCTTCAAGCTACAGGAGAACAATAACAGCAATACATAGAATAGAGATATTCAGTGAAATATAAATAATATAAGTAAACAACAACAACAACATCACTTACACAGCATCCGCATTTGTAATGGATAAATAGTAAAGGAAGTCAAGTAAAAGTGATTTTCTTAGGTTTTCTTTTTTGTTTTCATTTTCATATTTCCTGAAGAAAAGAAAACGGTTTTGTTATTTTTCTTCTTCTATCATTTTCGCTTTTAGTTGTTATTTTAGGCTCTTGGACTTTAACTAACTACAACAACAACACCTGCAAACAATAGCAACATCAGTAGGAGTCTTATTTTAACAAGAATTTCTCTTTACCTTGGCTTTGTTTCTTTCTTATCGTAGCTTATGTTCTTTGGGCTTGCGTTACCGTAAAAATAGTTGGAAGGACAACGAAAATAAGTGAGCAGAGAGAAAGCAACAACCGAACTGAAACAATAGCTCTTTTGGTATTTACGCTGAGTACTCTCGTAATAATGTTCGTCTTGTAGTGTTCAAAAAAAAAAAAAAAACTTTTTTTTCTTATTTTTTCATTATCTTCTGAATTTTTAATCATTTTTGAAAGTGCTAAGCAACACAACACAACAACAGTAACAACAGCGTAAGTAAAATAAGAAAAAAAAAAAATCGAGTGTAACGAACAACAGCATTACATTGCACAATTGAAAATGAAACAATTCAGATCACGATACGAAATTCACTCGAAATCGTAACGAATCGTAAACCACCATCCACTATACAACCAACAATCCTTCCGTTTATCCTTCTTCATCTGCTAAAAGATGCTCATTCAAGATGATTAATGGATTGACTGCCTTATTACTACTACTGACGACTGGCTTATTAACAAACTGACTGAAACAAAACAAAGGAAAATGAATGTGATTCTATAACTGAGAGATGTAACCCTATAAGTGAGTTTATATTAGGCTGTCGGCCTTATTGGTCAATATATGTTGGATATTTGAAAAGGACGTGTCATCTGACACCGAGATCGTATAATTTTGTACAGTTAGACCTTTTCTTGTTCGGTTTTCTTAACTTGCACGTGTATGCAAATAAGCCAAAAACCTCACTGGTCGCCCAAGCCAAAATATATCCCTTGTCATCGCTCATGTTCAGCCTGAATTATACTACAAAGTCTTTGAAAATTGGGTATTTCCGATGTGACCCTCTCAGGGAAGCCAAAGCCAACATTTGAACGATTTTTTTATGCTCCACACATATCGGTTTCAAACGAATAAAAAATTTCGATGAATAAAGACCCTATATAATGAGAATAGAATACCAGCACTTTGATCATAAGCGTTCTGTCCTTAATTTCTCAAACCAGGTTTTGGAAGATCACCTTCAACCTGATAGCTTCATAATTTCATGGCAGTTTCGATCGACCTTTAACGCCTTCACTCGGATCTAAACTCTAAAGATCCCAAATAAATATGCTATGGCAGCAACCTTACATTAGAAAGCTCTGTTTAGAATGTTCGGCTTTTCATTGCAAGAGCAGAGCATAGAAACAAGAGTTGAAAGACAGCTTTTTTCTCCTCCACACACCCACATGTACTGCAGAAGTCTTTTGACGGAATGCTAAGTCTTACGGCGTTTCTAACAAAAGAACAAAAGAACAGTGCACCGTTATACAATGATTCATTCATGCTGTTATTGCTTAGTTTCTTCTATATTCCTGTAGTTTTAAATAGAGTTTCTATCTTTGAAAAGTTTCCCACTTGAGGATTTATTCGCACAAGTTGAGGTTACGGCCCACAATTAAGGGATGAGAGGGATGAGACAAACCTTTTCACCACAGACGTCAGTACTACCGTCCCCGGTAAGATTATGCGACGCATGACCATGTGAGTTAAGAATAAAAGTAAGTCAGCCTTTTTCGTAGCTATTCATGTACAGCAGAGGATCATGTCCACGAGATTAAGTCTCCCAGTAAAACGTATCAATAATATTTAAATTAACTGAGGCAATCAGAATATCTATGCCTTGTAAAATGCCAGTACTCTGCTGCCAACGATTCGTTGAGGCAATCGAAATACCTGTGCCCTGTAAAATGATCGATAAGAGCTCGCTCTCAATGATCCGAAATTTACTTGAAAAATGCTTTACGAAAAAAATCACGCCACCCAACAAGCTATGCGCTGCTTATAAAATAGCCATGATCTCTGCCTGACAAACACTTTCATCCCATATGCAACTTTAATAGCAGAACCCTTAATAAAGTAGTGGATTTCGAAGTAATGACGTAACTGATGCAACTGGGCTTATAAGGAACAATGCATATTGAGACTCTTATCATGTGTACTTCCCACCAAACATTGCTAATAAGTTGATGCATGCATCTTACCAACCAAAATAATTCAACTGGAAATCTGACGGCAACAACTGGTTTTTAATTCTAAAGTCGAGACATTTTGGTCCTAACCTGTTTGTGGTTGGGTGGGGTACATACACCACCATCGTCCTCAATGAGATCTGATGTAGTTTCTTAATATTTTTTATATTTTGTTATTATTTTTTGAATTTTTGTTACCACTGCAGTACCAATTTGATATCCAAACAAGAAAGTAGGAAATTAAAATAGATACGACCCCGCAATAGTTCATAGCAAAATAGATATTTTAATTTAAAATTTTCTAAATTATTATATTAAAATTCATTTTGGTATATAAAACGCATAAAATGCTTAAAAAAGGATCAGAAAACATTCCGTATCAAAATTCAATGGTAGTACAAAATCATGTCTTTCACTTGGTTGTACTGAATAGAATGGATTAAAACAATAGTTGTTAGTATGTGTGTGTAAACAATGTTTTGTTTGTATCTGTTTGTATGTGTATATGTGTTCATTGATTTTTCTTCTCATTTCGGCTAAAATCAAAGTATATTTCCACAATAGTGGAGTGTATTTGAGTATATTTGAGAGTGTTTAACAAATTGTTTACACATCTTTGTAATGCTGTTCATGAGAATGAGTTCAAGCGTGCATGTGTGTATGTGAGTGCGAAAGAGAGTAAAAATATTGTATTTTTGTTTGCGATTTAATTTGCATAAGTACATATACTAAAATAAAGTCTTTTAATATGCATTGAAATGGAGATTAAATTGTTTTAAGGCATGATAAAATAATCGATTTTTACCACACTCCGCCCAACCCCCTGATTTTGGCTGTCTTTTAGTCTTCATTAACATTTCAATTCTAATTTATATTTACAGCGATCACACGTGGTGGTGTGGCATGTAACCTTTGTGGAAGTTTTTGGTATATTTTTGTGGGAAAAGAGATTGTGTATGAATATTTAAAAAAAAAACACAATGTTTTATGTGTTTACAATCAGACGCTTAAAAAAAACTCTTTTGTTTTTTTTTAGTGCGGAGCATCCATTTTAATGGAATAAATAATGGCAAGTTGTAGCATTGGAAGCAATAAAAAAAACTAAACTCACCGGCTTTATTAAACTTGAAATGATTAACATATCACAAAGTTTAAATAGTTTGAAAATAAATACGAAGATATTAAAATTAATTTTCTTTTAATTCTTTAACAATTATCGACCTTTTTTTTTAATAAGTCGCTGTAGTCTAGTGTGTTGGCTTATTAGACGTGACGGCACGGTTCAAACCCCGGGTCAGACATCTCCAATAAAACGAAATCTGAAAAAATATTTCTTCGGCAGCTTCCACTCAGCATATTTCTGGCAAAAACTCTGAGAGTAAATAAAATTGTCATGAAAAGTTTCTCAAAAAATCTGTCGTTCGGAGCTGTTGCCTCTCATGTATAAAATTAACACCCTCAACATATGTGCTGTGGAGAAACTAGGTCGTAATCCTGAATGAAGGGTTGTATCGGCTATTTATGTATGTATGTATGTGAAGTACTTAAAAAAAATTAAAGATTTCGTTTTCTGAAATGCATCAAAATCTGTGAAAAGATCTGCCAGAGTAGCCTAGCAATAGACAACAGTTTCTCCATCATATCTCTCGTACACATACATACATACATAACTGTAAAATGTAACAGCATCAACGACATTATTAGCATCTCTAATAAGCCACCTAAATTTCGTGTCAAATGCACACACTCACCGTCGCCTTACTCAATGATGACAGTATATGTTAAAGCTTTAGTTGTAACTGTAACAGGACTTTGTTGACGCTATGATAATAACGGAGTTTCTATAGTTGTTGCTGATGTTGTTGCTGTTATAAAAGAAAACGGAAAAGAGATTCACGAGAAAGTATAAAGTGTGAGAATAAATGTAAAGTTCATGCAAAAATAATTTCAAAAATCGCATGAATTTTTAAAAAAGTGAAAGAAAAACTTGTGCTGAAAAGGACCTTCACTTACTTAACCGTTAAGCTTTAAGATATACAGACATACTACAGCAAACCTACCTACACACTTATGTATATACAGAAAGAACAATATGAATATGAAATTTGTTAACAAATAAAGTAGAAATACCCAGTTGCTATAGGTTTGCTTTTGGGTTTGAGTTTCTGTTTCAGACTCAGTTTGTAACAATAAAATCATCATCATCATCATCAACATTATCATCATCGCGTCATCATCTTTAACGTCATTGTCATCATCATTGTTTTTATATGAAAACAAAATAAGCACAACAACAAAATTAAATAAATATAAACGTGTATATCTGTACGTATGTATGCATGTATTTGTAGGTGTACGTTATTATACTAACACTAATTTACATAAGAACAGAAACAGTAACAAAAAAGTATCAACAACATCATCATCAATATCGTCGTCAGCATCGTCGTTTTTTAGCATCATCAACCTCAAAATTCTATGCAACAGCAACATCATAATGACTTGTGTAAGGTCCACTGTCAATGTTGAGTTTCTCTTCTTTTTTTTTGTTTTTATTTTTAAATTTTTTGTTTGTGTTTTTAAAATACAACTACAATAACAAAAAAAAAGGCATAAATAACTCTTCTGTATTGTATTTGTGTGAGTTTGTGTAAGTATGCTTTGGTAAATGTTCGTATGCGTAGTTTTTCCTTTTTTTATTTTTTTAAGATAACAACGCGCAAGCGTTTACCCGGGAATTTGGTTTTCTAAATAAAACATCTACAAATATACATATACAAACGTACACAGACAGAAATAACCAAAACAAAAATAAAAAAAATGTATACAACTAGGGAGCAGAATAAGAGTAACAATACACACAGACATTGAAATAGTAGTAGATAACACAGGGAAATCATACATTTAAATGTCTGCCTGAACACTGAGAGGAATTTGATTAAAAGCCGTGATATTTGCTTCAACTTTTGACTTTGAATTGTAAAGAAATACATTTTTTCAAAATTAATTAAAGATACTTTATATTTAATCACATTATTATTGTAAAACATGCATGCACATGCAATGCTGACTTGACATGGTTCTGACACCATCTATGCTGTAAGGGTCCCCTTACCCTTCGTAAACCCTGATGATATGGATATCGCGGCTGGCCTCACAGAACCTCATTCGACTGGACCAATTTTCTTGCACTTTTTCTAGTAAATGGGGTCGTATCTCGGCAATGGTATCACGAATGTTGGACTTCAAATGCTCAATTGTCTCTGGTTTGTCGGCATAACACTTTTCTTTAACCGCACCCCACAGAAAATAGTCCAATTGTGTCAAATCGCATCTTTTTGGCGGCTAATTGACATCACCACTTCGGCTAATTAAACGTCCATCAAACGTTTGAGGCAAAAAATCGATTGCGGCATGGGGTGTATGGCAAGTTTCATCATCCTATTGAAACCAAACATCGTTCATATCGTACGTACGTAATTGGTCATTACAACCCTTCAGTCAGGATTACGACCTAGTTTCTCACACCACTTATGTTGTGTGTGTTAATTTTATACATGAGTGGCGGGACCTACAGTTTAAAGTCGACTCCGAACGACAAATTTTTGAGAAACTTTTCATGGCAATTTTATTTACTCTCAGAGTTTTTGCCAGAAATCTGCTGAGAGGAAGTCGCCGAAGAAATACTTTTTGTATTTTATTTTGATGTCTGGCCTGGGGCTCGAACCCTGGCTTTTCGTCTAATAAGCCAACACACTACCTACTAGACCACAGCGACTTCATATCGTTCATATCAATAACATGAAAATCGAGTACAAAAAAATCGGTTATCATGGTGGGATAGGTGTCTTAATTGACCATAATGGTTGGGTCGTCCTCATATTCAAAAAGCCTCTGCAAACAGTCACTCGTGATTGGTGAATTGACTATTGTTATACCACGTGTGGGTTTCATGAACCCCAAATTCGGCAATTTTGCTTATTAACGTACACTCCAATATGAAAATGATCTTCATCCGAAAAGATGATTTTTTTTGACAAAATTGACATCATCGTGCAGTTTCTTATTGGCCCATTTAGCGACGTCATACCGAGATCTTTTCGCAAAATTCAACGTAAAGTAAAGCGTGAAATGTTCAATTCTTAAGAACGATTGGATTCTCCACCCACAATCTATGCCAGAGCTTCGATATTTTCTGGTGTATGCACTGTACGAGCACGTTCACGTCTTGGAGCTTCAACAATGAAACCAGTTTTACGAACTTTAGCAATAAACTTACGAATACCGTGCACTGTTCGTCCTTCTCTGTGACCAAATTTTATACGACATTTTCGTGCAATTTCTGACCAATTGTCTTTGTTTTGGAAATAAATTTCCAATAAATCCCAACGTTGCTCAAGCGTAAATCGATTCATTACGTTCAGTGGAGATAATATATTGGATTTTGTAACAAAATGGACTGACAGAAGTATTGCCAATGGTTCAAATTTAAACCGATAGGTGGCCCACCCTATACATTATAAATGTTTCGAAGATCTTAAAGTGAACAGATACTCGTAACTTCTCTGAATTGTAAATTTCTGAGTGAATTATCCTTACCATACCTGGACGTTAAATTCTGCTGTTAAAAGTCTTGAATGTAACTGATGAATACCGTAGAAGTAGGCGTGGAAGTACGCGTATGAATAGAGTTAATTATTGGCACTTATAGACTGTTTTCATAGTTTTGCAGTTTCAATCATCACATCATCGGAGATACATTGTCCTACAAAAGGCCTCTTAGGGGGGTACCAAGATTTCTTCAGACGCCCATACTGAGCGTTAAATTGACAATGTCTGCATAAATAAGAATGTTGACCAACGACGACTGAAAGCATTCATCAATGATTTGCTCATGCCTCTCAGTGTTCTGTACGATCAAAATTTATTTCGAAAATCGTGCAGACTCAAGAAGTAAATTTTCTCTGTTTTCACGTTTTCCTCCACAATATTGATATCGTGTATGTATGCGTAGGTGCGTGCGTGTATGCGTAGGTTTCTTGGCCTGTCTGTGTATGTGTGTGTTTGTCGTTTTTGTTTATGTTTGTTTTTCGTTCTCGTTCAGTTTATTATGACCCTTGATGTTCATATTTTTCAGGTTATTGATGTTGATGATGATGATGATGTTCATGTTGATGTTGTTGCTTAAACTGATGCTTGTATACGATTGCCTTGTTTGTTGTGTGTGTGTTTCTTATTTGTTTTTGCATTTTTGTTGTCGCTGTTGTATACTCTTATCGATTTTCGTTTCTGGCATAGTCAAAATAAAAGGAAACTGTGATAAAAGAGTAGCCATTGTACGCATTTTCTTTTATAGAATTTATTTATTTAATATTGAATTTATGTGATGCTGATGTTGTTGTTTTGTTTTTCGTGTTTTTATTTATTTATGCTGCCGCTACTGTTGTACTCTGTAATTTGATTTTCCATTTTTGAACAGGATCAGTGTTGCCTTTTTGATTTTAATTCAAATAAAATTGTTTAAATCTTCCAAAGGGATTTACGTGCAAACAGAATACATTTTGCAGATTATGGAGCGCTAAATTTGTAGAAATTTAGTTGATTCCATATTGTTGTACATCCAGATTTTTAATACTAATTCCCATGATTCTTCCAATTTTAAGTCGGTCTTTAGAGAAAGTTGTTAGAAAGAAACCGAATGTGTTCTCATTACTCCCGCATGCCTTTTAGAATAGGATGTCTGATAAATTCCGTTAATTTCAGTTGATTTTGGCAACACTGTCTTGGATTATAAATGCGTTGAAATTCAAAATACCGCGTCTATGTACGGGAATGTCTGTGTACGTATGCATGTAGTGTGTCAATTTTGTTTTATTATTGTTTTATACATGCTTGCTTATGTGTCTTCGCATTCACATTCGTATTTGTGTTTGTATTTGTATTGTTTTATTTATTTTATATATACTTGCACTCATACGTACATCTTTCATTTCATTTGAATTGAATCTTTTGTTTTCCATAGCATAGTACGCGTTTATTTGTTTTCTGCTTTGTTATTGTAAATATTTATTTTCTTGTATTGCAAAATTGAGTATATTACTTATGAGTAAAATTGAAGGCTTAATTTAGCAAAGCCGCAATACCACAATCCCACCATTGTGTTCGATAACTTATTGTCATTTCGAGTAACGAATTTACAAGTATTGAGGAGAATTATTTCTAAAAAAAATTGTTCCTCATAACAAGGAACATTTGGGGCCAGATCAAAACTATAAGATAGATACCATATCTTTACAATACCAACCGATATCGGTCCTTAAATGATAGCAATGTAAAGTGAATTGAGTTATTTGATGGAGCTAAATTGATGATTTTTTTGACAAAGCTGTACTTTCTTCAAATCGCCTAATGGTTGACAATGGTGATCCATATGAAAATGTAGCTGTAGGGAAAAAGTTAATAGTAAATGATTTTGCTAGTCGCATCACACACACAACAAAATTTATCCTACAAACCATTCATTGGCTTGTACATCATTTTCATTTGCACGCCATAATTGATGTATTAAGAGAGACACTTTTCACTACTGCGTTAAGTCCTGTGGAATACTTACTTAAGACTTCTTTAAATATTGCAAGTAAAACCGGGCATATACGTTAGATGACGCCACTTGCTTATGAGTTATTTTGCATCAATCTTGTATACATTTTTTGAAAGACAATTCTTGGGCTAATCAGTCATCACAATTTTTTCACAATGAAAAACTTGTTCAAACTGCGCAAAAAAAATTTTGTGGGAAGTGTTGTTGAGGTTGGATTATGGAGTTATATGATTAGGTCGCTCTATCAAACACAGAATGTATCGAGTGGTTGATGCTTCAAAACTTGTGATTTTGACTTCAAAGCAAAAATAACTTTAAAGACCATACATTAGAAACTTTACTCTATCTAGACTCGTGTTAGACTGAAGAAGAGCCACACATCTCAGGCCATAATCGATTTATTGGACTACTCTCCGTGGATCGCCGTTAAAGAAAATTGTTTTCCCGAGAAACCAGAGAGAATTGAGTATTTGAACGCCAACGTTCGTGAGGTAATTGCCTAAATACGACCCCATACACGCAAAAACCTGCATTAAAATTTGTCCGATCGAGTGAGGTACTGTGAGGCCAGCCGTGGGAGCCAGATTAATGAAATTATATTCCGTTTCCATTGTACTTCACAACAAAAGAATAAGTTTGGCAAAATTTTAAATCGTTTTTGTTTTATTGCATTTTTTAATTTAAACTTTTAAATCATCCACCCATTATATTTACTCACATTATGCTCATGTTTGCTGTATAAAATTCAAATTCATAATTCCTGTACATATGTGACGTATGAGTGATATTTAATTCCATTAGTTTCATTCATTACAAAATCAATGATATTTTATTGCATACTTTTCAGAGTAACTATTGTAGTACATGTTATACGATGCGTAAACTTTATATATTTCAAAGTCAACTAAGTGGAACGTATATTGCCATTAATTTGCAATTAAAAATTTTAATTTATCGAAATTTCCTAACCTAAAATTAAATACAAAAACCATAATTCTAGGCTATATTCATGGAATGTATCTTTGTTATCTGTATCTTCCACATCTTCACAATAAAAAAATGAATTTTAAACTTTTTTTGTTTTAATGCGTTTTTAAATTTAAACTTTTAAACGGCCCACCCGTTATTTTCAAAACACATTCTACTTACTTTACAATGCCATGTAATTTTGGTTACTAATTTTTGAATTTTCATGTTTTTGGCAATAAAACCTCTGTATTTATTTGAAGCTCTTCGTCGTTCAGTTTGGTGTTTAAAACTGCATACAATACTACAACATTTGTTGAATTAAATTTAATAAACTGGTAATTTTCATTTTGACATTAAAAGCCAAAAATAAAAATAAGGCAGCGGAAGCACGGACAGGGAGAGTGGCAACCGAACAGGTGGTGTAATCATTTTAATGGCGTTACATTAATGAAAATTACTTTTACCACACATATGAAACCCATATTCTCTCACATACATACTTATGCCCATGCATTAGTATGTTAGAATATGTTCATGTAAATGTGGGCAGGTGGTTGTGTAAGTGAGAATTTTAATTTTTTACTTTCACTTCCTATGTTTGTATGAAATTTGGATTTTATGCTGTTCTTTGTTATTAATTATCGTTATTAAAACCGTTATCATTATTATTTACTAACATTTTGTGACCTTTATTACTATGTGTTCTCTCACCATAATTATTTGGCTGCGATTTTGCAAATGCATTCCATGAATCTTGATTTCTTTGATTTAAAATCCTTAGGATTGAATAAAAAACATTTTGTATGGCGTACTCACTTTTTGTCAATAATTTAACACATTGAACTTGTAACAGTCATGGGAATTTGTTTTGCATTACAATCGCATGCATATTCACTACCCCATCAACAAAATCTTTGACATTTTACAAGCATACGCAAATATGCTCTATGTGGATTTGTGGACGTGTAGTCGTCACATTAATTTATTTATTCAAATACTTTTCGAACACTTATCGAATAAATATTTAAAGTGTGCTTTGTGACTCAATAATATCAGGAAAAATGAATTCGTATTCCCCTTTATTTTTTTATATTTTGTACTCCAATTTGTTTCCTTATTTGAATCCTCTGTGGAGTCCTCGAAAAAAATTTAAATTTTATGTGAAAAGTTTTTGTTAAACATGCTCTACTCAATATGTTTCAATTGAATAAGAAACATGACATTGTGATGTCACAATTATATTATTTCATTTATATGGCTGCAACGGCTGGCCTCAGTATCTCATTCGAACGAATCAATTTTCATTCACTTTTCGAGTGTATGAGATGGTATCTCGGCAATGGCAACATGAATGTTGGCCTTCAAATGCTCAATAATCTCTGGTTTATCGCCATAACACATTTCTTTAACGGCGCCTCATAGGATATAGTTATACAGTGGCCAATCACAGCTTCTTGACGGCCAATTGGCATCACCATTTCGGTTAATTAAATGATAATGATAATGATTATGGCATGATATGTGTAGCAAGTTGCATCATCCAACCCATGGTGCGATAGGTATCTCCATTGACCGTAATGCTTGCGATGTCGTCATTTTCAGAGAAATGTGGGCCAATGATACCTCCACTCCACAAGCCGCACCAAACAGTCACTCGTAATGGGTGCATCAGCTTCTGTAATACTACTTATGGGTTTCCTGAGTCTCAAATATGGGAATTTATCTTATTAACGTACCCACCAATTTGAAAATCCAAAAAGCTCATCGTGCATCGTGATCCCAACATTGGTAAGGCGTAAATCGATTCATTACGTTAATTGGAGACAATATACCGAATTTTGTTACAGAATAGAAAGACTATCAGAATCGTGCAAACATACGGTTGCTGAATATTGTTCTTTGTCTTTCAAATTTCTTACTTATCAAGGCCTTTAGAACAGGAGACTTAATATGAATGGATTGCTCACATCAGATTTACAGGCAATCTCTGCATGGAGACACAGAAATAAGAGCTATTTTAATGCACAATAGACTCATGGTGGTTTATTAATTAATAATTAATTTATTTACGTTATCAGCGGCTATAGAATTAACAAAGAGTCAGAAGCTCACGGTGTTACCTCAAGTCTTTAGTCAGAATTACAAACTAACTTCTCTCACCACTTATATTGAGTGTGTTAATTTTTATCCATGAGTGTTGGGACCTACAGGTTTGTAATGTCGACTGCGAACGTCGATTTGAGAAACGAATGAAATATTCTTCAATGGTGCTGTAGTTGAAATGCTTGTCAATTTTAAACAGAGCAAGTGTAATATCGTTCACTTGGTTAATGGCCTTAGGAGATAATCTTGTGAATGTAATTGAAAGTTTTTGTAACGACTACAAGCGCACATATCTACACAAGATTAGAAAAGCTCATTGCATTTAGGATTTTCAAACCAGCTTAAATTCTTTATAAATATTCTTATTCTGGCTTACATTATCGGTCAGCTTAAGAGGTATACTTCAGTTCAATCCTCCTTTTTTTAATTTCTACATATAGATTTTTATAACACACGTCTTGCTGTAAGATGGTCAGCATTGACATTACATACATACATACATACATAATAGATTACGACCTTATGTTGTGTGTATTAATTTAGCGGGACCTACAGTTTAAAGCCGATTCCGAACGACAGATTTTTAAGAAAGTTTTCATGGCAATTTTATTTTACTTTCAGAGTTTTTGCCGAAGAAATATTGCTTCATTTATCGTTTTGTGGGATATATCTGACCTGGAGCCTCATGTCAACATAATGGACTGCCACGACTACAGGCCATTAGGCGTATGAATAGATAATTAATTAAGATAAGAGCGATTTGGATGGCTGAATTCTATATAATTGGTAATAAAATGTTGATTTTGCCAGTATAGAGGGGGTAAATTATTTCCTACTGCTACACATGCCTGTGTTACTCAGCTAATAACTATCTTCGTACGCAGAAGATTATTTTCCATTGCATGTGAGTAAAACTTTAAAACATTAAAAAAAACTTAAAATCAAAACCACAAGAACATCGTATAAAATGAAAATAAAAAAACAAAAATCACTCAACCGAATTAAGTGCGTTCGTCGTCCTTTTTTGTACTGCTGTTCTCTCCGCAGTGCAAATATTACAAAATAATTATCTGTGATCTGATTAAAATGGTAATTTCCAGGTCAATAGAGCCTCTGCCACTGTTTGTACTTGTGCTGTGCCAATATTTAAATTGTTAATTGTTGTGAATACAAGCCATACTTTTGATTGCTTCACATTGGCTTACGCCACCTCCTTTTCCAGCCCCCAAAGTATGTCATGTAATTGTCATTTTCAAGGACATTATGATGCACTGATTGAGAATTTACAAAAAAAAAGAAAACAAAACATTTTCACATTATTTTTAAAACATGTCCACTCTCTTAAAACAATTTCCCACTGTCAAAGTCAAGTGAAGTGTAATTAAAGTTGAAATAAAAAAAAAACACACACATACACAGAAAAACAAAACATTCACATGAATTTCATTCCAAGCAATTGACATTAATCCGCATCTCACATAATATTATAGAATAAAATAAAACAGGGGAAATAAAAATGTAAAAATAATAAAGAAAAACATACTAAATACTGATTCATATCGTTACCGATAAAAAAATAAATACAAAAAATATCATTATTTTATGCAACAAATAAAGAAAAATAAGAATCAATTCCCAGTTGGTTGGTATCTCGCACACACACAGAAAATAATTTTATGGCTCTTCATGCATGTCAAGTCAAATCAACTGCAAGCAACTTACATACCCCGATGGGATGTACAAGAAATGTAAAGATTTTCTTAGCAACTCAAATATTCTTCTCTGAACACGCAACATTTTCTGAAGCACAGCATCAGCGATAACTACATCTTGGAAGATTTATGAGACGATTTTTTTTTGAGATTCCCATTCAACGGAAAATGCGTTCACATATAAATCTTTAAAAGGAATGAGGAAAACATTCAACATAAACAATCACAACGTATGAATTTAGGATGTGTGTGTGTGCGAGTGTGTATATATTTTAAAATAAAACAAGCAAATAATTGTTGTTGTAGTTTTTGTTATTTTGTTTTTATAAAGATATTGAATACGACGACCAGTTTAAATATGCAAGAGTTTGCCGGGCCAAGACTGTCATGCTGGCACTGGCGAACGTGACTTGAAATTTTTGCTTGTACAAGCACGAAAAACATTTGTTCCCTACAATAGATAATGTTTGCGTTACCCAAAGTTGTAGTTGAGGAATACATGTTTAAGTTCACTCGCAGCGTGATGGAACGTAGGGCCTCAACAAATGTTCCCCATTGAAAATGAATTGCATTCTAGGTTACATCATTCATTATTAACCTGCTAACAACGTTTTTGCGGGTCTATAATGAAACATGAATCATTCTATTCCACAACTATTGATTTGGGGACTTCATAAAAGCTGGCATGCCTTTGATCTCCAAACTAATCATAGTTCATGTTTTATTGTCAGTAAGAAAATCCTCGTCGTTAGACGTTTTGAAAAGTCCTGTCCGTACAACATCATCATAACAGAAACCTTTTAGGTCTTCAATCAATTGGCATGAAATGTGGAAAACGAGTTGTCAAATAGATATTGATTTGTAAGTCATTCTTGACTGTACTCATAGTAAATGCATGGATCTTGAACTGGATGCTATAGAACCGATAAGACAGGAGGCAAATGTCATCAGCGTAATCGTAATCCCTACAGCACATATTAAAAAATAATGTAGGCAGGATGCAGCATGTAAGAACTCCTAAATCCATAGGTCTGCCTATTGTAAAGCTCCTTAATGACACTTCTTACCATCCACCCCGTTGTAAGCTAGTAGTTCGTGAATTTTATTGTTTTGAAGAGCTCAAAAAGCAAAACAAAGTCGAAAATTAATTGTGTGTTCAATAATGTTCCAATATTCAAGTATTTCAACTAGTTTTCAGAACTAAAACTACATCATCTAAGACATACGCAAGGGACTATCACTAGACATTTTGTCGAAGCATTTAGCCATGAACGTTACAATGCCAAGAAGAGTCATAAGGGCATGGTAACCCCGATCAGAATATTTCAAGCAAATACTCGTTACCTAAACCTGCATCTGACCTAGGTTTCAGAACAAAGATAGCGGTTAGAGCACTTTATGATTACAGAAGTATGTAAAAGAAGTATAAACTGTTCCTTGTTGTTCAGACTGAAATAATGGCTGCGGGTATCTGCTACCAGAGTATATCGTCGGGTAATATTCAGTAAAGTCGCTATTAGATCGCTAGAGACATCTAAGGTCGTATCAGAATGACGGGTGTCTCTGGAAGAGATAACAATACATTCGAGTCCCGGAACACATTGGCTGATACAAAAGAAAATTCAAATGAATTGGCTTTTCTCTGCAGATGGTCACTTCACTCATTTGGTAAGATGTGTTAATGAAGCTATTTGCAAAGAGACCAAATAGATATTAACCGATTTGAATAAATTTAGAACAAAATGTGTATTAAGGGGTCACACGCTCGGGCGCTCGAAATATTTCTAAACGATTTCTACAGAAACTGTAAAGACGAGAAAGAAAAGGATTCAAAACATCTTCTCTGTCATTATTCGGAACCTAAAAAGAAGAATACTGTGGCACCTAGAATTTTTTGACAGAACGTGTGGGATATATGAGAGATACCAACCAAGAGTTCGACTTTATAAAGCCTAACTTAGCTTTCAAAGTGGATGTCAAATCAGCCTAGTCTAACACAACCATATTTGTTGAGGATATTTAAGTCGACTAGTAACTTTACATTGTTGTATTAAAAGAACTTGTTTTTTAAAATAGGAGTTATAAGCTCGATATAGGAAAACCTCAATGAAATTCTAATATAATGCTGCTAGCTTCTAAAAAACGGATTAAATGTATTCTGTATGATGTTGTCAGAGATATAAGCATAAACTTTGCAATAAATAACTGAGCCAACAATCTGTTAGGAGGATTTAAGGTCCATTTCTAGAAGAAGTCAATAAGATTCTAAATATGAATATGAAACTGAAGTATTCCCAGTTGACATAGCAATTCAGAGTGTATTTGAATCACTTAAATATGACTTAATTCTTGATTACTGAGTTGCTGTCCAAGTTAAGTAGCGCGTATTTGCCAGTGCTCTGTCTAACGTGATGTAGAGTCATTCTTGGCCGCTTGTAATGTCCCCATTTTTTATTTTTTTATTGAGATACATATGTTTGTATGTCTACATACATACCTATGTATGTATATAAGGGCCATAAATTCTTGTTGATAAATCAAGCAGAAAATCAAAAGTAACATTTAGAAATGAAATACAATCTTATGCTGATGGGAACACTAATACATTGGCATTAATGCTCGTTCGCATAAGCTTCTATGACTGTGTGTGATATAAAAACCAAACACAAGCACAGAGAAAAACCCAAAATAACAAAATTCAACCCAGAGAGCTACTATGTGAAGTTGTTGAAACGAAGTAGAAACCTCTCAAAGGGAAATAAAACTTTAAATACAAACATAAAATTCTCTCTTTTAGTTCTGTTTCTTTTTCTCTCTCTCTCTCTCTCTCTTTTTCTCGTAGGAATAATAACAAATCCTAACATATACAAACACACAGAATTTAAATAGAATGTAAGATGCCAGACTCAAATGTTGTGCTATGATTTACCGAGGCGTATAATGCAAAGTGAAGCCGGCAAATCTTTTAAAGGATTAATGGATAGATATTCTATGTACCTAATGGCAGGTGCCACAATATGGCTGTATGCATAACACAGCTCAGTTCTACAAGAAAGAAAATTCATTCACTTTTTAAATAAATCTGGCATCTCTACTAACTTCGTGATGCTGAGTGACTTTAATGTTGAGCACTTACTCTCCTTGTTTGTATATGTGCAATTGTAGTATTTATAAGTGTGTGTTTGTGTAGAATGCTGCTAAAGCTTTTTACGTTTTTACCGTAAATAAGACCAGAAGAGAAAGAGAGAGAGAGAGAGAGAGAGAGAGAGAGAGAGAGAGAGAGTAAGCATTGTTGTAGAGAGTAAATGAAATTTTGTGTGTATGTGTTGCAGTTGTTGTTTTATGATACAAAATATGTGCATAACTATTTTAACTTTTATGACGTCATTAAAAAGCATTTATGCTGCTCACAAGTCATACAGAGACATGGATTAGGCAAAGGTGTGTTTTATGTCCATGTAAGTGTGTATGTATGTATGGATGTATGTTATGGCATTATGATAGTGGTGGTGTGTATGTCAAGTGTATGTTAAATGTTTAAATAACCTTCCAGTATGGAAGCTGCAAGTAAGAAATCATAACAAAAACAAAGAAATTCGTCAATAGAAGAGAGAGAGAGAGAGAGAGAGAGAGAGAGGAGAGAGAGAGAGGGAGAAAAAAGGTATGTGTATGTGTTGATATTGGTGTATAAAGTGTATTTACATTTATGCTTAAGCATACAGTTATTGAATGAGTGTGTAGAGTCTGCAAGATAAGACCAAAACCCGAAAGCTTTTGTGTTTTTCATTTTCTTTTAATTTTTTTCGCCAACATTTCATTTGTATTTGTATTTGTATTACTCGTGCTTTGAGGTGCATGTTTTGTGGTAGTAGTAGCAGAAGAGTGTATTGAATTTTACGAGTTCATTTCTTTTTGTTGTTGTTGTTGTTTGTTTTTTTTTGTTGTTATGCTTTGCCTTTGTAGTACAACGTTTCATTTACTGATTTACAATATACACTCTCATAATACGTTCACCTCTTTAGTTTTGTATGTTTTATTTGGCTTGCCATTAAGTATTGTATGGCACACATAGCGGTTGTGTTTTAATGTGTCAGAGTGGAGAAGATTTGTTCGTTTTTTTTTGTTGTTGTTTTTCTTTTGCCTTCCATTTTATTTTTGAGAAACATTTGTTATTTTTATAAAATATCTAATGTAACAGACATACAGACAGTTTAGATACGAGAAAATGACCAGGGTCCATAAAAACCAATCAACACAAATAACAATATACACGTACATACACAGCCACATACATATACCATACATATACAGTGACAGCGTGTTTATAATTCTCTATCAATCTTTGGACTATTTATGAACTGTCTCTGAATAATCAAAAACTATTTTAGAATAGAGTGAGCATGAGTTGCATGTAGTTAGTGTTGGCGAGTGACTGTATGGGTGTGTGTGTGCAATTTCCCTTTTTTCCCATTGAAATGTCACTTAAGTATAGTTGTCAGTTTGACATTTGTTTTCCCGTGCACATATACTTACACACATACATATACTAGTTGTTCGTGTATTTGTTTATTGGTTGGTTCTGTGGAAAATGTTTTTAAAAACCAACAGGATAAATATGACTGCAAATAACAACAACAAAAACAATGCCAAAAAGCAAAAAGAAAAAACAAAAATAGTTTTATGTCTGTCTGCCTTTACGAATATGTTGAAATATTTTCAGTCACTCTAGTCCTTTTTTTGTTTGTTTGTTTACATGTGTTTGAAGGGTTTGTGAGTTAATGTAAAAGGATTATTTTTATTTTTTTTTTGTTTTTGTTTTGCCATAGTGTGGAAATAAAATTCAATAAAATTTAATGAACTTTATCTGACACTATATCCTTCATTAATAGTATAAAGAAATACCAGTAGAGGGAGTAAAAAAAATAAATTCGTCGTATAAATATATGAGAAAAAAAGAATTCGTTTTATTTTATTTAATTTGTTGAAATGGAAATGATGAAATGTAGTCACATGGGGCAAATTTAATGTGTTTGCCAATAATGGATCTGGTTAAGTATGGTTTATTAATCTGTTACTCTATTTAAGTTGGCTGATCCTTCGCAGTTTTAATGTTGGTTCTGCGGATAGAGCACTGTTAATAGGTGGTCCATTTTATTATGCATAGCAGTCACGTTATAGGATCTTCTAAAAGGAACTTCTTGAACCTACATCTGTCAAGTTAGTCGTCAATTGTTTAGTCTGTTTCCCAAACATCATGGAATTCATTAGGCAAAGAAGTGTGTTCACTGAATAAATATTGGAGTAGTTGGCAACTGAACCTAATTTTCATTGAAAAACCATCTTCAGTCATTAGAGCCATTTCTGGATTAATGGGTGAGAGGAAAAACAAAATGGACGAACTTGAGATGATACCAATCCACATGAGATCGAAAAGCGTCCAATGCATAAGGAACAAGTCTCTATTTGGTATGGATTTTCGATTGGCGGCATCATCAGTTCATATTTATTTGCGGCCGACTTTGGCTAGGCCATCACTGGCCATGTCGAGTACTATATATTGATATCACCAACTTCTTTTGGCCTAAAACGAATAGTTCGTATGCCAATGACATGTGATTTCAGCAAAAGAGCGAAACGTGGCACACAGCTCAAGTTACGTACGATATTTTGTACGATAGATTGAAGGGCATAGTCGCCGTAGTCTAGTAGGTAGTGTGTTGGCTTATTAGACGTAATGCCAGGGTTCGAGCCCCAGGCCAGGCATCAAGACAAAATACAAAAAGTATTACTTCATCGACTTCTTCTCAGCAGATATCTGGCAGAAACTATGAGATTAAATAAAATTGCTATGAAAAAAGTTTCTCAAAAATCTGTCGTTCGGAGTCGACTTTAAACTGTAGATCCCACTACTCATGTATAAAAATTAACACACACAACATAAGTGGTGTGAGAAACTTGGACGTTGTACAATGGGTCAATTCGACCTCTGGGTACTGTACCTGTCTTAATTGACAGCTAACCTAACCTAACCTTGAAAGTCATGATCAACTTGCGTTGGGAACATGTGATTTCAACAGAAGGGTGTGCAACGTGACATACAACCCAATCCCCATTAGTTATCCTGCACAAGAGATATAAGGGCATGTTAAATTCGCGTGGTGGTAATATAAACTGGGCACCGTTAGACTTTTTGTTGTGTGGTTCTCATAAGCCACAAACTACCGCCGCTTTCAAAGCCAATATAATCCATGTGATCGGTAAAATTCAGTCCTACTTATGAGCCAGTCGATTGGGTTCCATCCAGATTAACTGTACCGTTCTTTTGAATGATGCTAAATTCCACACATAGTGCAATGATGGGGCCGTAGTCTAATAAGTAGTGTATTGGCTTGTGAGACAAGAGCCCGTGGTTCAACCCCTACCACAGACATCTCGAGCATTGCAAAACATGAAAAAACATTCCTTCTGCGCCTTTTCTCCGCAATCTTCTGGCAAAAACTCTAAGATCAAAATATAATTGCTACAAAATCTGTCGTTCGGTGTGCCGTCATGAATAAAATTAACATACACAACATAGCTGGTGTGAGAAGCTAGGTTGTAGTCGTCACTTAATGTAAAGTAATGAAGTAAGTAAGTAAGTAAGTCATAACATCAATATGCCTTTCTTTGTTGTGTGTTCATTACATAAATCAGTAGCATAATCTACAGTTTATGATCTACTGGATCTACATATACAAGAAACTTCTCTGAGACTATTTCTTACTCTCAGTGCTTTTGCCAGAGTACTTTTGAGAGGGAAATGTTGAAAGAAAACGTTATTTGCTTTTAAGGTATTATAGTTGTGGTTTAAACTCGTAAATCTCATCTAGCAAGCCAATACACTATCCACTAGACTACAATGACTCTGGTCGTCCAATATTTTAAATATTCTTTGGATTAAAATCCAATGAATTTTGGGCCGTCACTAGTTCAAAGTGTTTTTTTTTTACAAAAATAAGAGAAAATACCATCGAGGTGTATTTAGGGCACTTCTTAAGGCTTTCTGAACATTCATAACCCTACGATATGAAATATTGAAAATCAATGACTTTTGGCGTTCATCTCTGTTTTATTTTAAATTCAGCAGAGAGAGTTCGCATTTCGAGAGTTGGATGAACGATTAAATATGATCCATACATACATACATACATACATAATTGGTCATTACAACCCTTCAGTGAGTGACGGGCCCTACGGTTAAAGTCGACTTCGAACGATGGAATTTTGAGAAACTGTTTTCATGGCAATTTTATTTTAGCCTCAGAAATCTGCTGAGAGGCAGTCGCTGAAAAAATATTTGTTCATATTTCCTATACATATTTCGTTTTGTTGGAGATGTCTGATCTGGAGTTTGAATCGTGGTCTCACCTCTAATAAGCCAATTCACTGCCTACCTGACTACATCGACTACAAAAATATGATTCATCTTATGCAATGCAAGATATATTTGCCAAGTTTTTAAAAGTCTCGAAATTTTCCTTTGATTTGACCTATTTTCTGTTTTGTTTGCTATAATCCTAGAAGGCTATGCACGTGGCCATTGTCTAGTGGATATAATTGTTTATGGAATGAGTAGCTCAATTACTGTAATTATCATTGCATCCAGCAGAGTTTTGTTCCACTTCTGAACCGAAGTGAAAATTCTTTAACGTATTTTCTTAAACATAATTAAAGAAAAAAAGGACACGAGAGAAAATAAAATTTATCGGTGAAAGTAAAAGAAAAATGTCACACCGTTTGAAGCAGTTGATAGAAAATAATTTTAAATGGCATTTTTTAATTAAAACTACGGAAGCACACACTCAAACAGATTGATGTTTAATTAATGAACATAATCCATTACACAGGAAACACTACGTATACTACACATACATACATACTTATTATAGCTATGAGTTTCTTGATGACGGTGTGATTTTGTATTTGAGTGTATGCAAGAGTGTGTGAGTGTAAGTGTAAATGTGTTACACAAATAATACTTCCGCTCTTAATTAAGAACTCATGTAACACTATAATTATTTAGCACATGAAAATTTTATTAATTTATTCTCATACTTTGGCACACATAAACAGAGCAGAACAGAACAGAACAGTTTTCGAATACGCATTAAGGTGGCCAGACAAAATAAGTGAACTCAAGTGATTTGTTAAACTAAAACAGAAAACAGAAAGCAATTCCCCAAAGATTTAAAAATAATTTATAATTTGAGAAATTTTTTATATGGTCACCTTAATTGTCAAATGGTAAAGCCGTTCACTTTTTCGTCTTTCATTGCATACAAATACCATGATAAACTAACTGTTAAGGACTTTATTTAACGTGATATAGAAACGAAGCTTGCGCCTAAACATCTAAACTAATACACTGGGTAAGTACAATATAATCAAAGGATAGATAAACTATTGCTCAACAATAGCAACAACTACATCGTTGCAACAACTCAATCATTGTAAATACAACGAAACTGATGGACAGACACACTGGCTGGCAGCATCATTGCTAAATTTTCTTCTTCGTGCAATATTGCTGATGCTGTTGTTGGCGGTTGATTTTATTGTGTGCTGTAGTTGCTGCTGATAATGACGAAAAATGGCTATGACTGTGGCTATGGCCTGCAAAACGTCTATTGTTTAATGCTGATGCCGTTAGTGGTGGTGTTGTGTTAATGATGTTTTCGTTGATTATGATGACGAAGCGAATGACAACCATCATGGTTTCTATCATTTTGAAAAATAAAATGTGTTCGCAATACTCTTTTTTCTTTTTTTTTCGTGAAAAGATATGAAGAGAGATTCATTATATCTTTGTCACCGACCAAACTGTTGTAAATTTATATTCGGTTGGGTAGGATAAATATTACTCTTGGAATTATATTTCAAAATGAATTAATTTGAAAATTTGAAATTTTTGTAAACGTAAACGTTGATTTAAGGATAAAGACGGTGCGTTTGAGTGTTGTGTGTACATAATTGTTTGTAATTAAAATTACTCATACGCTAACACAACAATAATATCTATCAAAGGACTGGTGGGCCATTTAAAAGTTTAAATTTAAAAATTCAATAAGAAACTGTTTGTCAAATTTA
The DNA here is from genome assembly GCA_932273835.1 of Sarcophaga variegata. NCBI lineage: Eukaryota > Metazoa > Arthropoda > Insecta > Diptera > Sarcophagidae > Sarcophaga > Sarcophaga variegata. Next base: position 86,200,195 of record OW026362.1, on the reverse strand, counting down.
TGTTTTTGTTGTGAAGTACAATTGTTCCAGTTAGAAATTGAATATTATTTCTTTGATCGGACCAACTTTGGTGGGCTTATCTCGACAATAGCATCACGAATGTTGGTCTTCAAATGCTCAACTGCCTCTGGTTTGTCGGCATAACATTTTTCTTTAACGGCGCACCACAGAATATAGTCCGACAGTGTCAAATTGCAGCTTCTTGGCGGTTAATTGTCATCACCATTTCGGCAAATTAAATGGCCAACCAACGTTTGACGCAATAAATCTATTGTGGATGTATTGCGTGGCAAGTTGCACCATCCTGTTAAAACCAAACATCGTTCACATACCAATACCATGAAGAGTGGTTACAATAGGTTAGAGTGGTGCGATAGGTATCTTCATTGACCGTAATGCGTCCTTCTCATTTTCAAAGAAATATGGGCTAATGATGCCTCCGCTACGCAAACCTCATCAAACAGTCACACGTAATCAGTGCATTGGCTTCTGTAAAACCACGTGTGGGTTTACTGAGCCTCAAATAAGGAAATTTTGCTTATTAACGTACTCACCAAGATGAAAATGAACTTCATCCGATATGATGAGGATGATTTTCTTGGCCACATCAACATCATCTCGCAGTTTCTCGTTGGTCCATTTAGCCAAAACGAAATGGATGGTTAGTCGCCTTCAACTCTTGAACCAATTGAATTTTATAAGGCGTTATACATATATATATTTTTTTGCAAAATTCGAAGTAAACTGGTGCGTGGAATGTTCAATTCTTGAGAACGGTGACGAGTTGTTGTGATGGAGTCGCCCGCACACACTCAGCCACAGCTTCGATATTTTTGGGTGTACGCACTGTACGAGCACGTTCACGTCTTGGCGCGTCAGCATTGAAACCAGTTTTACGAACTTTAGCAATAAACTTGCGACCATTTTCTGTGACCAAATTTTGTACGACATTTTCATGCAATTTCGGATCAATTGTCTTTGTTTTGCAAATAAATTTCCAAGATTGTTTCCAACATTGCTCAAGCGTAAGTCGATTCATTACGTTCAGTGGCGATAATATACTGAATTTTGTAACAGAATAGAGTAACACTAGTATTGCAAGATTCGAAATAACCGATGATTCAAATTTAAACCGATACGTGGTCCACGTTATGCAAAACAAAAACAATTTGAAATTTATTTTTTTTGTTGTGAAGATGTGGAAGATACAGATTACGAAGTTACAGGCCATTTATATAGTATAGAATTATTGTTTTTGTATTTACTTTCAGGTTAGGATATCACGCACACTTTTTCGGGTATACGACGCATTAGCAATGAAAACAGTTTCAGGAACTTTAGCAATAAATTTGCGTATCCGGGCACTGGTAGACCTTCCCTGCGACCAAATTTTGTACGAAATTTTCGTGCAATTTCGGCCAAACCAGTGTTGAAGGTCTATTTTAGAAAAATACTGTCAATAATTGGAATTCACCTGAATTACCAGGTGCTTGGATAGAAGATTCTCATATGCATTAACTTTATTGTGTGGATCCGGTAGCAGGTGTCCATCCATGGCGAATGATTTCGAGATGTGTGCTCGTTTTTGGTGGCATTTGGGAAATCTATTGCTTACTCACCGAATATATGAACCAACAAATATTCTTGCTTTTAATATTAGAAAGTTATAAACATATTAGAGCACACATACACATACATACCCATAGAAAGTGTGGTATCTCCCTGCACAAGAAAACGTTTAAAGGCAAATGAGCATATAATTTTAATGCATTTATAGCAGAGAGGCAGTTTGTTGCCAAACGTACAGAATTCTCAGCATTAGTGACACAGTTCAGTTAGGCTGACGTTACGAACGAACGTTTCATTTTAGTTAATGACTCCTTTGATGCAATTTTCATTAAAAACTACCACAACGCGTGTGTATCTCAATGATTGCAGCGATCCAACAATTTCATTCAGTCTACAAATCGTTTATATTGCAACAAAAACTAAGTTGATGACATGGAAAGTAAGGAGAAGAATATGGTTTCTTAAACCAATAAAGTATGTGTGTATGTATTGTGCCACAGCAGGTTAAATTGTTTTTAAATGTGATTAAATAGTCTTGATGATTATGAAACTGAAAATTAAGAGAAAAAATAAATAAAACGTGTAGAAATAATCAAAATAGAGAAAGCAAAATGAATTTTTTTCTTGATATTAAAATAGAATGTTATTCTATGCATTCCAAGTAAAGCTTTTACGAGGTTTACATGTGATTACATTGCTAAACAGTTGAAATACGAATGTTGCAGTGAAGGATTTGAATGTTTGGAATTTTATCGAAACAATGAACAACTACAGGCATTGGTAGTTTGTTAGAAATGGCAATAAAAAAATAGCAATACTTTGCTAAGCATATTCTAAATAGTAAAATAATATTTTGGTGGCCTTGTTAAATGGCGATAAAAAATTTGCGTTAAAAGATATTCAACGGGATTTCTGAACACAAAACCAATGAAAGTAACAACAACCTTAGGAACATCTTTACCATTATTATGCGACACTGGCCTCTAAGATCACACGTCCAATTATTGACAGTATAACTTACAAACCCATCATTTATTTTTGTATACGTTGTTTTCTATCAATGATGTCCTCAGTTAGGATCACGACCTAGTTTCTCACACCTTTTGCGTTGTGTGTGTTAACTTTATAAATGAGTGGCGGAACCTACAGTTTATAGTAGACTTCAAACAACAAATATTTTAGAGACATTTTTCATGGCAATTTTTCATTTACTCTCACAATTTTTTCAGAATTCTGTTGAGAGGAAGTCGCTGAAGAAATATTTTCTTTCATATTTCGTTTTGATGTCTGTCCTGGGCTACGGCGACTTATATGTATGTATGATGCATACATCCATCATACGTCTTCTAAAAGAGCAATTCTTAAGCCGGCACAATCTGCCAACATAATTTGAGTTGGTTGTAGCCATTGTATGCCGCGTTGAGTAAAACTTTTGAGCAGGAAACTGTACGCGCCTGCATATTCATTAGGCGCGAATCAATCAGCCATTTTAAAGCATTTAAAAGTAGAAAAATTTATTCAAAAGCAAGTAAATTGGATGCAACATGAACTAAAGCCCACGAAACACGATTGTTCATGTCCGAAATGTTGTTTGATCGCACTAGAAAGAAATAATTTTTGTAACGAATTATCGCTAGCCATGAAAAAAGGATTTCTTACAACCCCAAGTGCAAGAAATCCTGAATGGAAAGCAGGCAACAAGCAAAAACTATGGCCAAGCAGAAGGATGAGAAGGATGTCGTACCTTATGAGCTGCTAAAGATCTGGTTGAACCAGCACAGACAAGAATTAATTGATTTGAGGCGAGCATTGACCATAAATCTCTCTGTATGTGCAACGACACACGAGGTCGTAATTTTCCATCATTACAATGCTCGGTCACATATTTCCAGTCAAAAACTATATGCCAACAGTGGACGGAAATTTATGCCTCAGCCGCCGAATACCATTTGTTTCTATAGATTCAGTATATGCTCACAGGAATACATTTCCCTACAGAGCAGGTTATCAAAAATTGCCTCAATTTCTTCTTATCATCAAAAAACGACATTGCATGTTCTTAAGATGAAGAATTCTTAGGCAATCGCAAATTTATTTAAGAAGCATATATGTATGATCAAAGGCTTGTGAGACCCAGTATCAAAATACCATTAATACCTATCAGCTTACATCTGCTGTTCAAAATGCTGCTTTGTATTCGAATTGAATCGCTGTATATTTGCATCTGTTATTCGATTCTCTTCTGAATTCTTTGTAATGTTTTATTTTTTTTTTATTTTTTATTGCATATTGACTGAATAGATTGTTAAGCTTCATTTTGATTTTTTCTATGCCACCACTTTTTTCAATTGCTTTCAATCGCATTGAATTTGTTTTTATTGAATAGTTCTGCTATTGTTGCTGTAGTTGTTTTTTGTCTTTGTCTTTTTGTACGGAATTAAATTCTATTTGTTTATATTTTATTTAGATTTTCCTTTTATTTCCATTCTCATATAAAAGAATAGTTTTTTTAAGCATATTTTTTTTCTTCTCTAGTTTATCGAAAATTAAGTGCCAATAAAGGAGGATATTATAAACGATTATAATTCAATTCAATTCAACTCAATGCAATGCAATACGATTCGATTCGATTCGATGCAATTGAATATTTACACAAAGGCACACAAAGTGTAATTGAATTTTAAAATGCTTGCCATTAGAAATTTCTATTCTTTTCATTGTATCTCTACTGTTTAACACATGAAAATTAAACAATAAGAAAAAAAAACTAATTAAATATAATCAAGTGAGCTATGTTTTCCTATTGAATGAAAACAACTTGGAATTAATCAATGGCAATTGGAGAAACCGTAACTAAATTATAAATATTTAAAGACAACTGGCCTAAGAAGACACTTAAAGTCTTTTAATTTGAGAGAGGGCACTCTTGATTGGCTCTTTCAAAAGATTTGAATCGACCTGCAGGAAGCACCTTGTAGTTGCCGAAGTCTAGTAGCTACTGTGTTGGCTTATTAGACGTAAGGTCACGGTTCAAGCCTTAGGTCAGATATATCAAACGAAAAGAACCATTGAAAAAATATTTCTACGTTGACTTCCTGTCAGTGATTTCTGGCAAAAACATTGTGAGTGAAATAAAATTGGTGAATTCTTGATTACATATAGTTTGTTATGTCTGGTTTGAGTAGTATTATGTTCCTATAAGTAATTGTAAGTGGAAAGTGAAATCCGTAACGCTGAGCGACTATCAACCTTCCCCACGAAAGATCTTAGGCTTAGTCAGACCCTATTCCTTCACAAAACATATGAAAGGCTTCTGGACAACGGAATACAGTCTATCTGCTTGCCTATACTTTGGTTCGACATACTGAGTCTGTATTGAGCTAATTGGTAACGAACATTGAAGAGCTTCTAAAGAAGCAGTCTTTAATTGGGTGGAGAGTGGCCACTGTAGTACAGACCTAACAATCTTCAACGTTTTCCACAACATTGATGTTCGGATTACCTTTGTGTCAACTGCTCCATCTCCGCTCATTTTAAAGGGCGTCTTAATTTCGTTAACAGAATGAGTGTACGTGCTCTGCTGGACTTAAATCTTATGGCCATCCATAGCACTGTTGCGGTTATCGCAGGCTACTATACAATTGGAAAGCACGACCATAGGTTTGTATTCCTTCAAATGATTTTTTAAGAAGCTGTGGATCTGAGTAAGCGAAAAAGGCAATCTTTCACATCATAGGGCAGCACATGCTATGAAGTGACTGAAGTTCCTGACTTCATCTTCAACTGTGGCCACATCACCAATTTAGAGTTGATTTATTTTAAAGTTGGGGATATTTTCTGCATGAAATTTTAATCCAGTTTTGGATAATGATTTGTGAAAGCATAATTGTTAAGTCGCCTTAGTCTAGACGGTAGTGTGTTGGTTTATTAGATTTGAGAGTAAGGTTCAAACACCAGGTCAGACATTTCCAACAAAACGAAATGTAAAAAAAATATTTCTTCGGCGATTGCCTTTCAGCAGATTTCTGGCAAAAACTCTGTGAGTGAAATAAAATTGTCAAGAAAATTCGTTCGAAAATCTGCCGTTTGGAGTCGGCTTTAAACTGTAGGTCCTGACACTCATGTATAAAATTAATACACATAATATAAGTGGTGTTAGAGACTAGGTTGTAATTTTGACTGAAGGGTTGTAATGACCATTTGTGTATGTATGCGTGTTTGAATTTTTGAAGCTTTAAAGCTTGGTTTTAAAATTTGCTAAATTTTATTTACAATACCAAAAACCACTACTCTTTTCAACAATTCGTCGGGAGTGACAGTTTTATCTCTTATCCTTTACATGGTATTACTGTTCAAAAGCTAAACTTGGCATAACTTTTGCCAAACAAACTTTTATATATTCATTTGATTTCGGTCATTTGCTGAAATGTTTATAACATAAAGGACGAATGAAAATAATCTCTAATATTTAGTACAAAAAGCTTTTAGCAAAGCTTAAAATCATTTTAAGGACGGTTATCCAGCTTTAGTGCTGTAAATTATTTTCTAAAACATTTTGAAGGCACAACATAACAACATTTAGTCGGAGCAAAATAATGCCATGGCAATGAGCAGGCAAACGAACCTGTGAGAAGAATCTGTGCAGTTAAAAGAGATGTTTAAAAGGCTATATCCAGTGAAAGGTTAGATTGAGAAGAGGCTTTGCCTCTTTAGGAAATGCAATGCGAAGAGATTTGATCCAAGCATTAAGGCATATTATAATACCTGAGTTACGTACCCAATTGATATGCATATGGGGGAAAACGGCTCCCCATAGAATATATTCCAACAGTGCCAAATCGCAGCTTCTTGGCGACCAAATGACATCACCATTTCGGCTAATTAAATGGCCACCAAACGTTTGATGCAATAAATCGATTGTGGCGTGATATGTATGGCACGTTGCACTATTCTGTTGAAGCCAAACATCGTTCACTTCAATACCATGAAGAGAGTAATTGATGCATTGGCTGCAGTACGACAACGTTTGGGTTTTCTGAGCCCTAAATACGGCAATTTTGCTTATTAATGCACCCACCAAGATGAAAAGCTTCATCCGAAAAGATGATTTTTTTTTTTGGCAAAATCGGCAACATCGTGCAGTTTCTCGTGTCTCAAATTTCCAATGAATCGCAACGTTGCACAAGCGAAAATCGATTTATTACGTTCAGTGGAGATAATATGCTAAAATTTGTGACAAAATAGAATGCCAAAGGTATTGCCAGATGCGAAATAATCTATGGTTCAAATTTAAAGTGATAGATGGTACATTCTTCGACCACTTTCCTGAGATAATTCTGGCAAAAACTCTGAGAGTAAATAAACAAAAAATAGCCATGATAAAGTTTTTCAAAAACCTATCATATATAGACGACTTTAAACTCTAGGTCCCGCTACTCATGGATAAAATCAACACAGTCTATATGGGTGGTATAAGAAGCTTGGAAGGGTTATTATGACCAATTTAGTTAGTAAGTAAGTATATTCTTAATAAAACAAAACAATGCCAAGAATTATGTTCCCTTTAGGCTTTCAAGGGTGTCATGGGAAGTTCTGAATTAATGCTTTATAAATCTGATAATGTACTGATCCCGATTCGATGTTTTTATTTTTTTTTTATTATTTTCTAAATTCATGCTTATGTTTGTATTCCAATAAAATTCTCAATTGTTGTAATAAAATAACAAGGTTTTGTTTTTTTTTATAAATTTTTATTTTTTTATTTATTTCAGATGTTTTTTTCTTGTATTTTTTCTTCTTCTTTTTTATAATGGATAATACCACTTCTTGTTTTTAATCCCAAATAATTATTTTTTTATTTTATTTGCTTTGATTTATTTTTTATTATAATTTTTTTAATTTTTTTTTATTAATTTTATTCCACTTCATTTATTGTTGTTACTTTAGGTTTTATTTTGTTTTAAATCTTTTTTAATACTTCTTATTAAATGCGTAGTTTTAACAATATATACTATGTATGTAGGTATGTAGGTATGTATGGTATGAACGTATGTATGTATGTATTTTTGTGTGGTATTAATATGTATGAATGTAGGAGCATGTATGCATTTGCTATGCATATTTGCATGTACTTGTTTGTCTTTTTGTATGTATGAATGCATTTGTATTTCATTTCATTTACTTTTTTTGTTTATTGTATATATGTATAGTATCTATATTATATTTGTAGTATTAATTTTTTTCTCTCAATAATACATATTGTTTATTTGTTGTTATAATTGTTTTAATGTTTTTTTTGTCTTTTTATTATTTATTTATTTCATAATATTTAATATAAAATATTTATTCACTTAAATACATATACAATATGGATTAAAAAACGAGTTAAAAACAAAAAAGAAAAAATCTGATATGAACATAAAATTTAAGATTAAAATTGATGGAATTGAAGGAAACGAATTGGTCATTAAAATGAGTTTCAATTACAAATTTATGGTAAATGAATACATACACATAAATTTTTTGGCTTATAATATTTTATAGTTATTGTTATTGTTATGGTTATTATTGTTGATTTTTATTTACTTTATTTATTTTGATTTCTTTGTTCTTTAATTATTTATAATAATAAAAATAAGACCAAATTTTAAATTAAGTTTATCATTTTAATTTTAATCATTTAATCTTGTATTTAATTTCTTGTTTTTTTTTTCTTTGTATGTTTTCTTATGATTTCTATCTGAGACAGTTTCGCTTTAAATATATATTTTTGTTTATAAATACAATGATTTTGATTTTTTTAATTATGCTGATGCATTTTTGATTTCTTTTAAATTTTATTTAAATTTTCCTTTTTTATTTTTTGGATTTATTTTGTGTGTGTGTTGTATTTGGCATTTCAGTTATTGAATTTTTATGTAAAAAAAATATTTCAATTTTAATTATAGTATTTAACAGCCAATCAATAGAAAAGAATAATGTTCTATTGGAGAATATTATTTAGTTTAGTTTATTAAAGGAAATCTTTCACTTCGTTAGATGTTTAAAGGGTTTTGAAAATTTTATTGTATTTCTTTTATAAATTATTTACTGAAATTTATTAAAATGTTTTCTTTTTACAAATTTTTTCATTGCAAATAAATTTTCTATAAAAAGTTTTCCTTCAATTAATTGAAGCTGGAGATTATTATTCCTTGTCATTATTTACATACATAACTTATGTTGTGTGTGTTAATTTTTACACATGAGTGTAAAGTTTAAAGTCAACTCCGAACGACAGATTTTTGGAAACTTTTTCATAACATTTTTTTCTTTGCTCTTAGAATTTTGCCAGAAATCTGCTGGGAGGCAGTCGCTGAAGAAATATTTTTTTATGTTTTGTTTTATTGGAGATGTCTGACCTAGGGTTTGAACCGGTGCCTCATGTCTAATAAGCCAATAGACTACCTACTAGACTACGGTGACTACGCTACTACTATATTGTTGTATACCTTTCATAAATTGTTGGTCGTAATTTATTTTACAGATTTTACAGATTTCTTAATTGCCATTCCTATAAAATGTTTCTCTTCAATCTATCAAAGCGGGAGATTAGTATTCCTTATCACTTTATTACAAACAGTTATATTATGGGTTTGACATATTGAAATATTTTCTATTTTTGGCAAAATTTGTTTTAATCGTAATGCCGAACTTTATATAGCGTCTTTGATTATATTGCACATTAAAATTTTCACAACAGAAAAATACCCTTGAAGAGTATTCATACTGCAACTTTTTCCTACAGATTAAAAGTGTAAGAAAAAAGTCCATTCATTGATAGAACACATATATTGAATGTATTTCAAAACATTTCGCCAGCAAATCTATTGTGTAGCGTACACCAAACATGTAGAACATCGCATGATATCCACCACACATGGTATCCCTTACACAGTTCAATATACAATTTTAAACAGTGATCTATGGTCCAAAGTGATCTGAACTTATATGAACTGATTGAGTTCATTAGCCATAGATAACATAACAACACTGTGCGACAAAATGTAAACAATTAAATACACCCAAGTAACTACCTAGCCTAAGTTGTTCAGTTAGTTGAGTAGAGCTCAAAAGTACTTTTTTTATTATTCTCGAACTCTCCAAAACTGTTTTATTTGAAAAAAACGGTTTTTTTAATCTTTTCACACAAAATTATTGATTAGCCAAATATGTCTGAACCTATTTTAAAAATCCATATGTTTTTAGAAAGGAGAGAGATTAACTTTTAAAACGGTATACATAAATATTTTGTACAAACTAAAATATTATGAGTTTTGATGGGCTAAACTTGAAAAATATGATTTTTTTCTTATTCGTTCAAGTTTGGCCATTATTAATTAAAAAATGTATACAAAAACCTATAAAACAAGTGGTGACATTCTTAAAGTGCATTCTCTTGTGACGAGACAGTTCGTTTGATAAAATTGGACAAAAATGACCGTAGTTATTAGTTTATCACAGTACGACAACATTTTCAAAATTATTGTATGACGACTTCCATTTTCACTCATATATTATCTCTTATGAATAGGAAAACTTTATTCAAATTGCAGTTGAAGTTTGTATATCCATAAAAAATAAAATCTTGAATCGAATTATTAACCCAAAACCCTAAAATTTTTTCCACGAAAAGCTTCTGTTACCAGTTTTTTTGCATGTGTGCTGAATTCGACAGAAAATTCCAAAGAAAAGCGGCTTGGGGAGTCATTAGCCTGTCTAAGGAAAACATCCTTAAAAGTCTGTCTTCACAAAATCTCTATTGAATAGATGTGATCTGATTAAAATTTTTTCAAAATAAAAAAAAAATCTGAACGGTTATTCAAACGATATGATGTCCAATACATTCAAATTAAAAGCTGAATTCTTGTTGAGTGGGTTTCCTTTTTATTATGTAATGTACAATAGTTGTTTTCAAAATAATTTGCCTGTAACACAAAAAATTTTTAACTTAAAATCAATTAAAAATTTCAAAATTTTTTTTAATTTTTTTCTTTTGTTTGATATGACTTACATACAGATTTTATTATAATTGTATCAATTAATTTATTTGTTTAATTGTTATCACTTAATTATATGAATAAATTAGAAAGGGGAGAAACATTATCGTATGAATTAGAAAATAATTTACAATTAACAGGTTAATTTTTTATTTTCTATTTAAATTTAATTTAATTTAATTTAATTTTTTTTTGTTAATTTAGTTTATTTTATTTATATACTAGCAGGCCTTTAATGAAAGATAATTTTTTTGAGTTTTCCGTTTTTTCTTTAATTTTACGTTTACCTAATTAATTAAGTATAATTTTTTTGTTTTCTTTTATTATAGATATTCATTGTTATGTTTATAAATAATAAAAACGGGAGAAAAAAAATAAAGAATAGAAAAAACCATTTACAACATTTATTTTATTTTCTTTTATTTTTTTTTAAATTTTTTGTTACTTTTCTCGTGTAATTAAAAGCATATTTTAATATATTTTTTAATCATCCGTTTTGTATTAAGTTTTTTTTCTTTTTTGTTTTTGGTGGATTTTTTTATATTTTTCTATCATAAAAAAGGAAGTTTTTGACATGTTGTTTTTTATTATTATTATTGTTGTATTTGTTTTAATAATGTTTATAAATTTTCTTGTTTTTTATACATTTTATCGCATTTAATAATTTACTTTTATGGTTGTTGTTATGTTTTGTTTCCTCGTATTATATTTATTTTTTATTTTGTATGTATTTTAGTTAAAACTATTAAAACAAAAGTTTTAATAACTACCAGTTTTGTTAATAAAATTTGATTAAAATATTTTGTTTTTCTTTTTTTGTTTTGTTTTACATTTTGTTTTTAAGGAGAATTAATTTTGGTTTTTTTTATAATAATTTTAATATATATTTAATTAACCTATAGTATGGCTATTATTAATATTTTTATTTAATTTTTGTTCTTGTTTTTTTCCCTTTCTTTTTTTTTATTAAATTTATGTTTACATAAGTCAAACTTTTTTAATTATCCTGACAATGTTATTACATTCATATATTTATTACACTGTGTTACACTGTTAACAGGAAATGCAAAACACTTTACCCATGAATAAATATTTTAAACATGAAATTTCTTTTCATAGAATCTATTATTTTGATGTGATTTCTTTAACAATGGCATTTGGCAGTGCTTTAAGGTATTATCTTTCTGAACTTTCCATCGGTTTATGATATGCTTTGCAGTCTCATAAAATCCCAATTATTTTTTAAAAAATTGATCAATTTTTTCGAAATATTTTACAGGAGATATTTGCAATCAAGTGCTACTAAGCTTAACTAATTTGGCAATATTACCAGCTACTGTAAGCATTTTATGAAGCTGTAAAAATTTTTTTTAAAGGAAACATTGCAAATGTATTTCAGAACTTTCAAAATTTTGTTACAAATAACAACGCATAAGTATTTGTTGGCACATATTTTATGTACATTTCATTGTTACTTAGCGTTCGGCACATTGTATATCATCAGTATACTCAACTTTCGGCACATATATCCACAGTATGTCATATAGAAGAAAAGGCTGGAATAGCAGTTCTGTCGGATTTTGTAATATGGACTTTCGTACTGTGACAGTTGATATGGACGTTGTTGAAGCAACATCACTCAAATTAGTTGACATATATACCGTCAGTCAGGAGATGATTCCTATTTATGCCAGTGCATTGTGTTGGAATACAGGAACGATAGTTTATAGGCGAAAGAAAAGAGGGGATAGTGTGCGTCAATGGTTTTTTGTGACCCGTGAATATACCTTTGTCATATTTTCTTCGAAACTTTTATTTTATTCATTTCTTTTTTTATTGTGAACCTCTGGTGGGAATCGAATCCAAGATCTAGGCACTTGATGTTGAGCACACTACTAACTAGGCCATTTGGGTACCCTTGAAATTTACTATAAATAAGTATAGAATATTTCTTCGGTCACTTCCTCTCAGCAGGTTTCTGGCAAAAACTCTGAGAGAATTGATAACTCACAAAATCTTTCGTTTAGGATCGACTTTAAACTGTGAATCCCACCTCTCATGTATAAAATTAACACACACAACATGGGTGGTGTGAGAAACTAGGTCGTAATCTTGACTGAATGGTTGTTATGGCCAATTATGTATGTTATGTATGAGTATAGAGTTTGACAGCACGTGCAAATAATAAAATTGTTTCATCAAAACAGGTCCTCTGTCTGATTCGAAATTTTAACTATAAATCGTTTACAGTGATGAGAATTTTTCAGGATGAATGGTTGCGTGAACAAACAATATTGTCGAATTTGGGGCGATACCAAGCCGCATAAGATCAAGATGATTGCCAACTTTTTTTGGTCTAAATTGGATGATTTAGACAACAACCGTACATTTTGCACGTGAGATTTGATATGAACTGGCCTCCGATATCGTGCGATTTGACATCGTTAGATTTCTTCTTGTAAGGTTTCCTTTAGCCGTTGGTGTAAAGGATTGCGAGCAGGGGAGCTTTTTAGTCGTTAGTGACGTTAGAATCCATGAATGGAGGCGAATGTTTGGCAAGGTATGATCAATGAAATGGAAGATAAAGGGAGGGAGAACATACATACATACATAATTTGTCATTACAACCCTACCGTCGGGATTACGATCTATGTAATGTATGTTGTGTGTGTTAATTTGACACACGATTGCTGTTACCTACAGTTTAAAGTCGATTCCGAACGGCAGATTTTTGAGAAACTTTTCAGATCATATTTTTAATATCAGAATTTTTGCCGGAAATCTGCTAAGAGGATTAAGATTCAGTAGGCAAAAAAGGCAACAAAACCTTTTTTTTGTAGGAGTCGTATACATGACTCCTACTATCAAGAAATTACTCGTGGTTACTAACTGGTCTTTTGACTAGGCACTTATTCAGAATGGTTGTTGCCTCGAGTACAACATGTAGATTCCGTGATGATGAAAATGAGTCCGAGGAACACATTATTGGCATTTGTAAGGCATTAATGGATCCCTGACGGAAACATTGACATTGTTGGCACCGACTAGTTACCAGAAGTTTGTTAGAGCAATAGGTTTGGAGCAGACATTGTAGAGAGAACTAGTTGAAAGGAACGTTCAACCTACATACATACATAATTGGTCATTACAATCCTTCAGTCAGGATTACGACCAAGCTTCTCGCAAAATTAATTTTATACATGATTGGCAAAACCTACAGTTTTAAGTCGCTTTTGAACCACAGAATTTTGAGAAACTTTGCCTTGGCAACTTTATTTACTCTCAGAGTTTTTGCCAGGAATCTGCTGAGAGAAAAACGTTTTTCATATTTATTTATATTTCGTTTTGTTGGAACTGTATGACTCGGGGTTTGAACAGAGGTCTCATGTCTAATAAGCCAACCACACTGCCTACTAGCCTACGATGATTTTTAATGTTCAAGATAGCATTTTTAAAATATTTGTAGCTCTCATATTCTATGTTTAAATGCTGTATTAAATAATAATTAGCATTTGAAAGGAGCAATTCAATTCAAAGAAGAGAAGTATGCTACAAAATTCTTTAAAAGAAAACTTCAAAGCACAGTTAAATTAAACTGGAAATCATTAAGATATTTAATTTCATATCAAGATGAATTGAGTTAACAGTAATATAATATTGCAGGTCTTTTTTTTGAAATTTCAAAAATCCTCTTTCGAGAATGCTATAGAATGCGAAATAATGAAATTTTGAATGTCAACAGTGTATGTATGTTAAATATCATCATTATTTAAAACACAGTGATAAAATTGTGTTTATTTTTAATGGATTTTAATTGGAATTAATCTAAATTATTATTATTTTTATTTTTATTTTTATTTTGTAAATTTATGTTCGCTTATTATTAAAAATTAATTACAACGAAATAACTTTGGCTTTTCGAATTTTTACAATGTTTTCATAGAATTTTATTAAAATTTAATTCAAATTATATTTTTAACTTAAATTTATTGTTTTTGTTTTCCCATTTAATAATAACAAATTTTATAATTTCAGTCATTTTAATGCAATTAATTGCAAATTCATTATGTTGTGTTAAATTTTTTATTTTTTTTGTTGTTTTATGCACTTTTATATGATTTTATTAATAATTTTAAAAAATAATAAATAATTTTTAAATATTTGTATTTTATTTAACAATAAATAAACGCATACAATAATAATATGAATAAAAATTTTTGTGTGCGTGTTTATATTCGCTTTTAAATGTAAATGCTTAAGTCCATACAAAGACTCAAAGACAGAGAGAGAGAGACAAGGAGTAAATGCGCTGGTGTTTGTTTGACCTTTTCTATGTAAATTGAAGCTTTTGTATGTGTATGTGTGTGTAAAACAGTTTTATGATTCGTTTAGCATACAAGTAGTAGTTTGCTCATGCTTAGAGACACACCCTAACTGCCATAAGACTGATATTTTAGTTGAGGTTTTTAAAGAATTTTTATTTCATTTTATATTCATCGTTGAACTTTACATTTACACATTTTCATCATTTTTATTTTCACGTTTTTCGTTTTGTTTTTACCTTTAATTTCATCTTGAAACATGAACTACTTTGAATTGCAAAAAACTATGTGAAAAAGAAAAATAAAAAAAATGTTAAAAGATAGAGAAACCAGCTTAGAAAGTGTTATAGAATCGCAAAAAATTTTTTAAATATATCAAGGTTTTCCTCTGTCTCTAGTTCTTCCTTTGACACGGCAAATGTTTCATGTTAACCTTGCCGTTGTTGCTCGTTTTTTATTTTTTTGAGGGTTTGAGGGTTTGTTATTCTTTCTATTTTATCTCTTCCATGGACTTATATAGAATATTAATTATTTAAGGCAAAAAAAACCTGTCAGTATTATTTAAAATACAATTAGTAATGTAACTCCAACTGTAGGGCATGTTTCTATCGTTCTGTTTACTTTAAGAATTTATTCAATGGAAGTGTATGGAATTTCATTTCCTGGAAGTATATTTTCTTTTAACCAACATACATAGTTAAGATAATATTTAATGGCATCTCTAAAAGCAAGCATAGAACCTTTGGTTTAAGATTTCAAAGAATTTTCTGTCTCCTGCATATGTTTCAATGTTTAAAGAGGTTAAAGAGCATTAAAAGCTTTTAACTTGAAGTAAAAAAATACTGAAGGAAATATTTTTATTTAATTAATAATTTCTTACTCTGTTGTTTTTTTTCTTTGTAATAAAATAAATAATAAATTTATTAAAGTATTATTTTGCAATTTAATTGAACATTTCAAGTTGGATTTTTAATTGAATACAACCAATTAGTTTCTGTATTCGTCTCTCTATATTACATTAAAGACTTCTATCAATATGTATACATACACATAAATGTATGCACGTACGCATTTGCATAAAATCATATTCATTTACAAACATATTGCCATAAGGACTTATAGAAACACACATAAGTATGTTTGTTTGTAGTTATTTATGCTGTTATTAAATTTTGCTTTATTTTTAAATATTTTTTTCCATTTATGCTTGCCAAACAAGACAACAAGTTGAAAAAAAAATTAAAATAAAAACAATTTTACAATACATATTGAAATTTTCATACAAATTAAGCAAATATTGAAGTTTAAGCTGTTGTCAATAACTTATTAAATGAATAATAATAAAAATATCTACATTTAATAAAATAAAGTGTGTGTATATGAATTGTAAAATTGAAGAAAAAAATAGAAAATTTATTGAAAATGCGTATTTTCCATTCAGTACAATCATGCAAGTACAAGACACTACATGCATGTCTTATTATCCAGCAAGCATTTTTTGATTGCTTCCTATCACAAGCACATATTGTTAAGGAAATTTTTTTATTTATTAATTACAATACAATTAGAAATTATATGTATTTTAATTATATACGAGCGGAGTAACTTGACCATATGCTCGGTGTAGTGTCACAGACCAGAGTCTCTGGTGGGCATCGAACCCACGAGCCTCACGCTAATAGTCTAGCACACTACCCACTAGACTACCAGGGCACCCTGTTAATTATAATACCGTACTCATGCTTTTCATAATAATTTACAAATTATATTATAAAAATATTCATATTTTAAAGCAGCTATTTATTCCGAAATTTAACTGTGGTACCAAAAAAGATTTTTTAAAAATAAATACACCGCCTAAGATAATTATTTACATCATGTATCTTAGTGTGATAAGACAAGAAACTGATTTTTTCCATTATCTGATGGCCTTTTTTATGTTATTATATTTTGTTGTATACTAAAAAGATTTGACAATGCATGTAAGGCACAGAAAGTAAAATTCATTATATTGTGAAGCTTCAACTGTCGAGAAAGCCGACAAACTAATAAAAATCGTATAGTCCAGCATACACCAAAGCACTTCTATCTCCTAAAGAGTCTTGTAATGAAAGAATTGTCAGTGATATTGCAACATATCAATTATGCGGTAATTGCCTATGTGGATGGTATATTTCTTTCAATTTCGTTTAGATTTGTGGATTATACGGTCCGAGAAACTTGGTCGTAATCCTAACAGAAGGGTTGTAATGACCAATTATGTATTTATGTATAGGGTCCCCAAAAACCCTGGAAAACCGAGGCAGTATTTTTCGCTCATTAATGTTGTTTGGTGCAAATCTTGTGATAAGAGATGAGGCTAATTTCGCCTGGAAACCGAACATACTAAACACTACTAAAAAAGGCATTCGTCACTGTCTATGGTGATATTAAAATATTGAGAATAAAATGGGATTTGCACCGAGGAGGATGTATATAGCTGTAGTCAAATCTATATCAACTTCCTGATACCTGCATACGAGTACATATATCTGCCTGCATTATTTTTACTGGCGCTCTGTATACCAATACTGCCTCAATGCTGCAGATAATCGGTGCTCTATTATATGGGCTCAGCAGCCAATACGGTCTATGACTAGAATGGAGTATGATCGACTAGACAATTTAGAATCGTCAGGAATATAGATTGCATGGCACCACACTATGACTTCTCGAAGAAGAATGCACAAATAGTGTGAAGCACCGTAGACGTCGACATACAGCTTTGAGCGGATGTTTGGAAAATGGAGAATGATCAGAGTCAAATCGTTGCGGAATTCACGTGGAAAGGTCAATTAAATTATGGAGCCGCCGTAGTCTAGTAAGTAGTGCGTTGGCTTATTAGATGTAAGGCTACGGTTCAAACCCCAGGTCAGACATGTACAACAAAACGAAATATGAAGAAATATTTCTCTGGCGACTTCCTCTTAGCAGATTTCTAACAAAAACCCTGCGAGTAAATAAAATTGCGATGAAAAGTTTTTTAAAATATCTGTCGTTCGGAACCGGTGCTAAGGGAGATGAAAGAGGTGGTATCTTAGGATAACAGCCACCTTTACCTACCTATCTACCTATGCCAAAGCACTGTTTTAGCAGTCCATGAATAGGGTCTTGTACAAAAAAGTGAAACCACTTAAATAGAACTGAATGGAAAACGAAATTTGGTTGAATGGAAGTCATTCATGGTGACTTTAAAAATTTGTCATGAAAGCGAATGGACGTCAAATATTTGAATATTTTAAAGGAGCACATAATCACATGACAACATATCGAGTAAGATATTTGTTGAAGTAACGCTTTTCTAACTAAAGCAAAACACTAAAAACTGATTAAGTTACAGATCTAAGCGATAATGCTTGCTGGGTTTGCAAAAGCCAAGCCTACAAACACTGTTTCTATGTTTTTCCTGTTTAATATTTAAAGTGTCTATGAAAGCTTTCATATGCAGATTTCTCTTTCTCACTCTCTCTCTCTTCCGATCTCTCTCATACCTCCGTATGTTTTGTTTATTATTAATATATGCTTGTATTGGTATGTATATGTATATGTATATATATATGTATATGTATATGTATGTGTATTTTATTTGCTTGTTAAAGTGTTTAACTCATGGCTTTTGTTTGTTTATTTATTTTGCTTGTTTTTTATTCTTTTTTTGTAATATTTTATTTTGTATTTTTGTTTTTTAATTTATAATCTATTATATATATTTATATACTATTTTATATGTTTTTTTTATTGTTGTTGTGTTATTATTATTATTATTGTTTGTTTTTTATGTTATTCGTTTACAACTGATAATGTTTAATGTTGTGCGGTTGCCAGTATTTTTTTTATACATTTTTTCCTTTTTATGTTTGTTGTAGTTGCCTGCAGCTTCCGTCTGTGTATTGTATATTTTTTCTTCACGGTTATTGATTATAAAATTGTTTATTGTTTAAATATTTTCATTTAATTTTTTTTTTATATTTGTTGTTTTATTACAATTTTCTGTTGTTGTTGTTTTTATTTTTTTTATTAAGGTACATCTATTATTATGCTGTTAAATAAAATACTAAACTATACTAGACAGTGGGAGGAAAAAATTTAAAGGGATAAAAACTTTTAAAATTTAATGTCTACAGAAGGTTAACAAGATCCCATTCATCTTGATTGACAGAATTCATAAAAAAGCTTTGCTTTTTAAAGATGTTTAGTTTTATTAACATTTTTGTGTAAATTTTATAGAATTGTAGGCGAATTTATGGAGACTGTTATTAAAATTTTATCAAGAGAAGAGAAACTCTTCACACAGGAAATGCTAGAAATCGGTTTTGAATAATTTGTTATAAAATATTTTTTGTGCTTAAAGTGCTTTAAAATGTGAAGAACCTACATTTTATCTTCTCTGCGGCACAACCAGGGGATGTCCACAAAGGTAGTGTCTTTCGCCACTAATGTGGAGCTATGTTACTGACCAAACTATCTATTTCTCATGCCGCTCATATTATGTGCCTTAATTTTATCCATGAGTAGCGGGACCTATAGTTTAGGGTCGATTCAGAACGACAGATTTTTGTGAAAATTTTTCATGGCAATGTTATTTACTCTCAAATTTTTTGCCAGAAAACTGCTAAGAGAAATTCTCGAAAGACATATTTTTCCAAATTTAGTTTTACTCGAGATATCTTTGGTGTGGTTTGAACCATGGGCTCACGTTCAATAATTCAACACCTACCTAAGTCTACAGCGACTTTTGAAAACTACATATTCTTTTAAAAGAGGCACCGTTATGTGGTACATAGATGGTTCGAAAACCTTGGGAGAGAGACGGGAGTTTTTGGTCACAGACTGTAATGTTTCGAACCCATTGAAAATTTACGAATATATTGCAAGCAGAAGTGTAAAAATAAAAATATCTGTCTGGCCACAATTCGAGCACTTGAAGTTAGTACCGAGACTGTCTTGGTAAGCTGAAGCAAGCTGCATAGGTAACGTAGGGCCCCAGGTCATTAGAATTCTTACAAGTGAGCATAGAGGCGAGTTTGTGAGAAGGGGACTTTCACTCATCTGATGTTATGAGAAGTTTTCTGTGATTGAGGACAGATATTTTGAAAGGTATACACAACGGAAGGGAGTATAAATAGAGACAAATACTCTTCTGAAATCAAATAAGATTGAGGCAATCGAAACTTTTATCCGGAAATTAAAATAACAGAAGTTCTAAGTCATTCACCAGAATAACATAAGGTTAGTAAAAAATCGCCGTAGTCTTATTAGACGTAGGCCACGATTCAAACTCCAAGTCAGGCATCTCAAAAACATTTCTTTGGCGACTTCCTCTCAGTAGTTTTCTGTCATAAACTCTGAGAGTAAATGAAATTGCCATGAAAAGTTTTTCAAAAAATCTGTCGTTTGGAGTCAACTGGATAACATTAACACACACAACATAAGTGGTGTGCGAAGCTAGGTTATAATCATAACTGAAGCACAGTAATGACCAATTATGTTATGTAAGTATGTAGTAACCAGTCCTTTGTCCCAGCTCTTTATACTT
Source organism: Sarcophaga variegata (assembly GCA_932273835.1). NCBI lineage: Eukaryota > Metazoa > Arthropoda > Insecta > Diptera > Sarcophagidae > Sarcophaga > Sarcophaga variegata. Next base: position 86,179,691 of record OW026362.1, on the reverse strand, counting down.
AAAGTACATTTGTTAAGAATGTGGATCGCCTGGAACTCAACATATGGATCCTGTGATAATGTGAATGAATCATTGGAATACAATCTTGAAAGCTACAAGGCATTAATATTCCGTAGGAAGAAACTTGGGTGCATTACAAGCGTTGGGCAGGAGATTGTTCATGTTGACAACGAGCAGTTTCCTGATGTTTGCCAGAGCTTTATAATTAGAGCAGGCATTATAAGGATGCCGTATATAGGTTGTAAAGTCGCAGATGTCTAGTAGGTAGTGTGTTGGCTTATTAGATTCCTGGCTTAGACATCACAAACAAAATGAAATATGAAAAAATATTTCTGCGGCGACTATCTCTCAGCTGATTTCTGGCAAAAATGTGTAAATGAAAATTACCATGAAAAGTTTCTCATTCGAAGTTGACGTTAAACTGTAGATCCCGCTACTCACGTATAACATTAACATACACAACATAAGTGGTATGAGAAGCTAGGTAGTTATCCTGACTGAAGGATTGCAATGATCATGAATGTATGTATGTATTATTAGGATGCCATGTAGTGGATGATAGCAGTACAAATGATCACATGATCGTAGTACTATAGCACACCTTCAGGACATTAATAATTTTAAAATAAACATTTGAAAAAAACCCAGTATTTGTAGCAGAAAATACTTTCCGCTTCACTATTAAAAGATTTGTAAGAATTTCCTTAAATTTTTTTTATCCCACTGTGCATTTTAGCGTGATAATGAGTTTTTGATTTTTATTTGATTTTTTTGTTTAATTTTTGATTTCTTTTTTTTTCGTTTCGTTTTGTCTCTCTCATATGCTTATGCTCTATTATAGTTTATTATTTGTTTATTTGTTTATTTAGTTATTTATTTATTTAATTTTTATTAATTTATTATTTATCTACAATGACTAAACGATGTATTCTTACTAAAAAATAATGGAAATAAATTTTTATTAAAGTTTTCTTAAATTTAAAGGGGTTTTAACAATTATATTGACTATCTTTGTTGTTTTGTTTTTGTTTTTTTGCATTTTCTATTTTTCATTTATAATTTTTACATTTTACAAAAAAATATATATATTTTTACTTATATACTTATATGTAAGCTTATATACTTAAGTTTATATACATTCATTCACTATACCATACACGTGTTGCGGTACGTTATAAATGCATGTAATTCATGGATTTCTTTTTTCTTGCATGGTTTCTTTTTATTATTTATTTTTAGTTTATATTTTATATCATCCTCTCTTCTTTACTGTTCTTCTTTTTTGTTTGTTTTTGTTGTTATATTTAATATTTAAAACTAATATTTACTTAATTACTTACAATATGTAGGGTATTTTTTGTTAAAACATTGTTATTCTTCTCTTTTTTCCTTTTCTTTTTCATATTTTTGTTTTGTTTTCTGTTTATAACTAATCTTATATGTGTTGTATGTATACATATACTATATATGGAATATTTGTCTGTCTGTCTGTCTGTTTGTCTGTCTGCCTACATTTGAGCATAATGTTTATGGTTTAACGCTTGCATAGATTGCATAGAGTCTGGCATGTGAGTTGGCGTCATATGGGGTGGAGTTGTTGTTGCTGCTGTTGTTTGATAATCATTTCCATTTCATTTATTATAAGGATGATTAACATCTGGATTACGCATTAGTGTACTATTTTGGCTACCAGCCAACTGTTCATGATTGCTTAAGATTTTCTCCGTTTCTTGACGACTATTTGCCATTATGCGTCGTATTGTTGGTGCGCAGGGTGTCCGTCAAAGGCGAGTATCCTGCGCATGTTCATGTCAAACTTGACCATGGGCGTTCATGTGCATTGTCTCGGCATCGGTAGGTGGGGTGCCAGCATTTAATTGAGCTGTAGGATAGTACTGTAACGAGGCACAATTTAAGTACTAAATTAGTGTTAAAAGAGTTGCTACCATTGCGTTCATTCATATCAAATAAAATGGGAAAATATATGTAAGAAAGTATATTTAATTTATAGCTTGTAATAGGGTTGTATGATTGTTTGAGTTTATAATCAGCTATTGCAAGAGTGAAATCATAGGTTATGTAAAAAGAAATTCATTTCAATTGGCAATAAATATCTTTAATACTCTTTAATTTGTTTTTCCGAATGTGCTTTAGGATTTTCCACATTTTGTTTTAATGCTTTTGGGGATTGCCTAACTCAGCATTGAATACTCGACTTTAACTTTTATTTTGGTTGTATAACTTAAAAATCGGCCATTTACGTCACTTGGCACTACTTACTTATGCGTTGTTTTATATCAATGAAAGAGTAATGCCTGACCTATTAAAAGCATCTTACATTGCTTGGTTTGGTAGTTTACCTTGTAATTTTTTCACGATTTTTCTTTCTTTCAAATAAAAACTGAACAAAACTGAATTTGAGTGAAGTCTTATTGAGTTACTCTTTTATGAAGAAAAGCTTCATGTGCGAGTCATGGTTTGCTTGTGGAATTATATGGTAAACATAATCTATCAAAAGCACAGTGTATAGCGTGGCTTGTGAATTTTAAACATGGTAATCAAAGCTAGAAAGCTTTTGAATGTCATAAAAGAATTACCTGTTCAAGATTCGTATCCAATGCTGGAAGATTGTGCATTTAAAAGCAACAGCATTCATTCTAAAGCAAATCAAATCAAAATTCACAGTAATCTAGTAGGTAGTATGTTTGCTTAATAGACGTGAGGCCACGGTTCATGTCCCAGCTTCGACATCATTAAAAAACCGATATATAAAAAAAGTTTTTTCTTCGGCGACTTCCTCCCCGCAGATTTATGGCAAAAGCTCTGAGAGTAAATAAAATTGCCTTGAAAAGTTTCCCAAAAAAATCTGTCGTTCAGAGTCTACTTTAAATCGTAGATCCCACTGCACATGTTTAAAGCTAACACACACAACATAAGTGGTTTGAGAAGCTAGGTCGTAATCCTGACTGAAGGATTGTAATGAGCAATTATGTATGACATGATGTTTGATTGTTTTTAAAGCATTACAAGTTCAAGAAATCACTTTTGCATCGGATTTTCAATGCCAAAGAAAAATGAATTAATTACCACAACACCAAACACAAAAAATCTTGAAATCTTGTAGCATGGGCAAGAAGCAAAGTCTACGACCAAATAGGATATCCGTATTTGTTGGTATCAGAAGGATGTGATACATTATGAGTTGCTATCCCCAGGCCAGGCTATCACGAGCGACCTGTGTAGATAACAATATATTAGTTTGAAGCGAGGATTAGACACAAAACGCCCTGAATATGAAACCACAAACGTGGCCGTAATATTCCATCATGGCAAAGCTCGACCACATATTGCGGTCTCGGTCAAAAACAATTTGGAAAATACTTCATCTCTGACTACCATTTATTTCGATCCATGCAGAGCACTTTTGCTAATAAATGTTTCACTTCAGATGTGGGTATCAAAAATTGATTCGTTTCTTTGCCTTAAAAGACAGTAAAATTTTTTTTAAAGGATTCCATTAGTTGCCATAACGGTAGGGAAGGGTCATAGCTTCTGAAGGACAAAACTTTCAATGACATATTCTTTCAAAAAACTATCTTAATAAAGCATTTATTTGTAGTAAAAATTATCGTTTTTAAGATAAACTACCAATAGAATTTTTTTTTTGGCCATGATGAAAGTCCAACATCAGACCTCTTAAAATGTTTGTATAGTTTGTATTGTCTTCTTGTGGGTATCAAATCGGCAACTTCATTCTAAGCATTCTGTAGCACACAATCCACCAGACACATTATGTTACAAGTGCATCATGCTCCTTAAGAATTTTTGTTAAAAGTGTCCATAAAATAATGAAAATTGCTTCATTCCTTTGCTGTTTCGATCGTTTAGCAGCTCAAGATTGCATGAAAATCTATTTTGGAATCTTTATGTGAGGCTGAGCTAACCATAATTTGACTAACCATATTTACACACACGTTAAATGGTAATGGCTGCATCACGTTGCGATAACGTAAGCAGTTAATAGCCTAACAGTGGCAACCTTAGGTCATTGTTGAGTGAATAGAGCGATAATAATCATCACTAGCACTCAAATCAATAGTGACTTGAACTTACCTTTTAGTTCGCCCTTGATAGTTAGTGAGTATCGCCTAGTACATAATTGGTCATTACAACCCTTCAGTCAGGATTACGACCTAGTTTCTCACACCACTCATGTTGTGTGTGTTAATATTATACATGAGTGGCGAGACCTACAGTTTAAAGTCGACTCCGAACCACAGATTTTTGAGAAACTTTTCATGACCATTATATTTACTCTCAGAGTTTTTGACAGAAATCTGCTGAGAGGTAGTCGCCGAAGAAATATTTTTTTAAGATGTGCTACTCTCAATCTAAATTCTAAATTTAAACTCAAAAACCCATCTGAAAGTCGCTTTTGGTTTTAAACAGGTCGATTCTATTGAATTATAATAGTCGTTACCAGCACCCACATCAATAGTGACTTGAACTTTACCTTTTAGTTCGCCCTTGATATTTAGTGAGTAAAGCCTAGTAACAGTCTTTAACGAATAAATTAAACTTTACTTTGGCACAATTAAATAGCTTTTGTTATCAAATTTATTGTTGTTTATGAGCCATAAAAATAAATTTCTACTGCCATAATAATCACTTGATGCTGCTGCTGCTGTATTTTAACAGCCTTAAGACGTATATATACATAAATGCAGGCATGCATAAGTCTTCCTTATTTATGTATATATGCAACATACTGATTTATCAAATTGTTTAAAATCGTATATAAATCGTATATAAATCATACGCATGATAAATTTTTACGTGAAATTGCAACACAATGCAATGCAAACAGACAGGCAAACTGGTTAAATGGGATGATAAATGAGTGCAAAACGAGTAAAACAAGCTTTAATTGAAATTATTGATGTGCGCCAACTAAAGCTCTATCAACAAAATACAACAAAGACACATACATACATACGCAGATATGTATGCATATGATCTCTTTCACCCTTTTGCCTAGTATGAGGATGCAAGGATGCAATGTGAGTGTAGTTGTAGTTGTTAGGCATGCATAAGTGTGGGTACATAAAGCACTTGTAAATGACTTTTTCAACACCAAAAACACATCATTCAACATCCATAGGGAAAGTCGAAAATCAACACAAACAATATCAGCAACAACAGATACAGCAGATATCTGTGTTGGAACATCAAAAAGTAAACACAACTCTTTGTTGTGTTGGTATGTATATGGCCCTAGTGTTGCTGTTGTTATTGTTGTTGTTGTTGTTTTTCATTTTATAAGTTACATTCAATTTCAATTTGAATTTGATTGTGAATTTAAATTCAAGATAGTCTTGCTTAAAAAGCACTGAACTGGGTGTACTCTGTGCTATTTGTTGGAAATCTGGAATGAAACTGTGTGTGAAGAGAATGGAAAAGGAAGCTCAAATCGAAAATATCGATATGTAGTTGCAGGAAATAGCAATAAAAATGCTGCAGTTGATGCAAATGTGTCCATCTAATGGTCCCTTATCATCATTGTCGTCATTGCATACATCAGTAGAACCTAATGGCCAGTATTTTTGGCTTTATACAGCCATGACTGAGGATACTGATACGTATTACCATAAACAATAGTCCTAAATAAGATTTTTCTCTAATAGCCAAGGGAATTTCATAACAACAACCCGAACACTACACTCATAGTGGCCTACAGCATACGAAAGCATTTAGCAAAGAAATGAAAAAGAATGGAAAGCATAGCATAGGAAATTCATGTTGAAAATCAAAATTTTCGAAACTCTATTATTAAATGGCTTGCATTTGATTGCTTGTTGAAGAGTTGTAGTTTCGTAGGAAATGTTTTGGAACATCAAATATAATTGTTTTATTGTAAGCCTCCCTCCCATGTATGTATGTTGTTAGAACAACAAAAGCCAATTCAAGAATACAATTTTTTTCTGTAGATTTGACGAGTATGTGTTAGTCAAGTGTCCTATCTTTGGGATTTTAAAGTTTTAAAGTTGGCCTTTAGGCCTTTGCTTAATAATTTAAACACTATGTTGTGTTTTAATAATTTTCTGCACTGTATTTAAAATATCTTATGATTTTGTTTAAACAGTACGTGCAACTGCATTTCCTAATTAAGGTTGCCGAAGCACAATTTTCTGTGATTATTTGAAAAGGCAAAAAAATCAATATTTACCTATCGTTTTTTGGTGCTTTTTAATGTTGTTTTTGGCAAAAATTTTTAGCACAATTATAACATGTGCAGCAATTATACTAATATGTAGCAGATACATGTATAAACATATATACATACATATGCGGTAGTATCAGAGTTTGCTTTGCTCTGCAGTTTTTCCGTAATGTGGTAAAAAGTATTTGTATTTCAGCTAATTAGGCCAATAATGAGCTTAAATAATGCAGTCTCCCATAATTATTAGATGTGGTTCTTAGGCTAATAATCAGCAATTTAAACTTTGTAATTACAAACTGCATATCATAACGTTCTAAATGAAATATTTACTATTCAGAGAGAAAATAAAATAGAATATTTTGTTTAAAACTATTGCGGAGTTTGAATTTGAATTTATTTTTGTGTTGATAAATGTTTTTCTATCGGTTGGGCAATACTAACGTCATTCCATTCTGTCACAAAAAATTCAGTATATTGTCTCCACTGAACATAATGAATCGATTTACACTTCGATTTCGCTTCTCTAGATGGGTCAACGAGAAGCTGCACGATGATCTCGATTTCGCCAAAAAAATCATCTTTTCGGATGAAGCCAATTTTCATCTCGGTGGGTACGTTAATAAGAAAAATTGATGTATTTGAGGCTCAGAAAATCCAAACGCGGTCTTACAAACGCTAATGCACACATTACGAGCGACTGATTAGTGCAGCTTGTGGAGCGAAGGCATCAGTGGTCCACAGTTCTTTGAAAATGAATACGACACAACCATTACGGTCAATGGAGACACCTATCGCACCATGATAACCGACTTCTTGTTTGATGGCCGTTTAATAAGTCGAAACGAGGTCGAGGTCAATGGATCAAACGGATGATCAAGTAATCTCTTTTGAGATGTAAACTAGGCCTTAAAATTTACAACTGAATGGTGTTTATAGTCTGTTTTAAGCGTTCAATACTCGCAGGGAATATAAGATGCCCGTACATTTAACTTATCAATCCTTATGGCATTCAACTTTCCTTATCCAAGAGGGTAAATTATATAAAAATCGTTCTAGATCCCCTCTAATGGAAGTACAACGTTATTTATAGGGCAAAAAACCGTATGTAAGATCTAGTCAGTCTTTAAACAACCATCATATACTGGCTCTATAGTGTCGTGGTGAAACCAAGCTGGTAATGTACATGTTTGGTGAACGATGTGCAAATACCTATACCACTGCTTACTGATAGACAAGGTCCTGTTCACCAGTGCAACTCTGTTCCACGCCAACCTCTGACGTTCTTTTAAAGCAAAGGGTTAAGTTGGTGGTGGTAAGATTAAATGTAGTTAATCGTGGCCCCACCTGAACTGGTGGACATGCTGCCTTTTTGGGAAAACATATGAATGCATACAGAATTGGTCGTTACAACCCTTCACAGTCAGTATTACGACCTAGCTTCTCTAAATGAGTGGTATGACCTGCAGTTTAAAGTCTATTCCGAACGGCAGATTTTTGAGAAACTTTTTATGAAAATTTTTGTACCCTCGGAGTTTTTGTTACAAATCTACTGAGAGGCAGCGCCGAAGAAATATTTTTTCGTATTTCGTCTCACCTGAACTGAGGCATTCTGTCTAATAAGCTAACACACTACCTACTCGACTACTGTGAACTCATGTGAATATTAGGGTATATTGTATAGCTCCTTATAGCTTTCACAATAGAACGTCTGAGAATTCCACCCTGGGGATTCTGAAAGATCTTAAGGAAATCTTTGAGATTTATATCGATGACTCAAAAATACTTGATAATGTGCGCTGTGCTATTTATTAAAGATTCCGATAATAAATTTTCCTTGAAATCTCTTGATTTACTCGGACATCCTTTCTACTTGAGAATTATTTCATAGCCATCTGTCACTCTCCGAGCTTTTGCCATATAAACTGTTGTGTGGGGATTGCCAGAAGAATTTCTCAAGATGTTAGAGCTGAGGTTCGAGCTTGAGGTTATGGTCTAATAAGCCAATATCTACAACAATTAACTAAACTGCGTAGGCCTGTGCTACTGCTTTGAATCGCATTGTTGTGTAATTAAAATCTAATTTTCTCTGTGATGGCTTCTGAGTAATAGGGATAGTAAGATAGTGATTTCGGGAACATTTGCCTCTTATAATCTTATTTCATCATTTATTCATTGCATGCTTCTTTTACTACCCGAACAATATAACGGTTCCTCTGTAACTGGCATTGTATTCTTATTCTCTGAACTTCAAATGCTACTGAAGAATCCCTAATAACTACGCCACTATGTTGCTACAAATCACATATTCGAGGAACGCTTATGTATCCTAAGGAAGAAACTCTTCGCCTCAATTTCGAAAGGCGGTAACAAGAATTACAAACATTGGTGTGCTTTCGCCATTTCATTTCAATTCATATACCTTACATTTCCTAATTTTAAAATCAAAAGACTCCACTTTCAGGTTGTATTTGCAAAAGAAACTTAATATTTAAGCCGATTCTCTGTTCTTGTGATTATTTTGTGCTATGAAAACCTTTTTGAAAATGTCTATTTGCCAATAACGATTAACAACTGCTTAAAGCCTTTAGTACTTTGAGCCGCCAACAGCAGCAGCGTCAGCCCCAGCAGCCTTTATTAAATATTTATCAAGTTCTTTGAAACTTTATCTCTCTTTTTTGTTTTTTTTTCTTGCGCATGAAATTTAAAAGTTTGAGTGAAACCAGTTATGGTTTTGACCCCTTTTTCTAAACGTTGCATTCTATGAAATTCATTTATGGCTGCTGTGGTGGTCGCTGCTGTCGATTTTGCTGTAATGGAAACCTCATAAACTACAAAGAAAACTTATCACAAGTACTTCAAAGTTAAGCACAATATTGATAGACACGACGTGCGACAGGGCGACAAAAAAAATTACAAAAACAACAACAACGAAAAAAGTTAATAGATGAACTGAAAGCCATTACAGGATCCGGAACTGGTACGTATAGAAAAAGAAAAAAAAAACAACAACAACAATTTGATGGATTTTTTAATGTTATAATCAAGAGGATATTAGAGAGTAGAAAAAAAAAACCAAAAAAAAATACCATAAAAAGAGTTATAGAGAGTGGCATGGCATGAGTTTTTAAGCGGTTAGCTTGTTTGGCTGGTAACTTACCCCGACACGTCCATTATCATATTCTCTACTCGCTTGAATAGTCAATTTTGCTTTGGAATGCATGGCATCCGACAGTGAGTTTCTTTGATGTGTCGATGATGATGTGGTGCCCAGCATTGAGCCATTTATTTTCGCTGCTGCCGCTGATGCCGATGATGACGATTTACTGCGAAAGCAAAATTCTATAATGGCCACAAAGACTGCCACCAGTAGACCACCGATCAGTATGTAAAAAATGCCAGCAACATTGCTAAGCGATAATTCATTGTGTGAAGTTTCCTGATTGTCCTTGTTGAGGTTGCATTCGGTTTTGTCGTACCACCATTTATTGCGCAATTTTATCAGTTCGCCGTTCTCCTTTAGTGAGAGCACAGCTAAATTAATTGGATCCCTGGGAAAATGTCATACATTAAGAAGGCAATAGCGTACGACGAGTGTGTGAGAGATTTTTTAATATTATTATTGTTGTTGTTGTTGTCGTGGCATTACAATAAATACAAATAAAAATGTGAAGCAACAAAAAAAAAAATGAAGAGGATGGTGCAAAAAAATAGAAGTGAATAGGGAACGATATGGATGATAAGTTTAAAGTAAAAGACGAAGAGATTGTTTTGTTGTTGTTTGTGTTCAGTTTGACAATGGTAGTGTGTAGTAGTGGTGGTTGACGTTGTAGTCGTTGTAGTAGTAGTGATAACACAGGCAGTAGTTGTAGTACAGAATTCATAACGGATAAGCCATATAACGTTCGAGTGATAGGATATGTGGATATGAGGTGGGTTTTGTATGTTGACAATACACACATGAATTTATATGATTTTGTTGTTATTGTTGTTGTTTTGTTTTGCCAATCATCCAGGCGTATAATACAAGAATACAAGTGGAGATGCATGTAATAATAGTAATAATACCAGCGACGACATCAACATCAGCAACGCCATTGTCACCAGCAAGGAAACAATCAAAAATTCAACATTTTTATGACGATAACGAAATGACAACGATATGATGATAGCACCAGCACCAATAACAGCAAGTTAGAGCCATAATGGTAGCAGAGGCAGCAGCAGGAGTAGCAGTAGCAGCAGTAGTATTTACAATAAAGATGAGAAGGTTGTCGATGTCATTTATTTGTTTGTTCGTAGGCGTTAATTAAAAACCCAGGAATTCCAAAATGAATTTGATGCAAAACGTTGTTGAATACATGAAACGAGAAAGAATTCTTACTTTAATTGATGATTCTTTTAGATGTAACAACAGCATAAAGGGGGAAAAACAAAATTGGATTTCAAAGTAATAATAAAAAGAAAAATAAAATTCCTGAGCAAATTGTATGCATTAATCTTCATTAATTTGTCTGTATTGCTTGAACTGTATTCTTAAAAAGAAAAAGGAGAAGTTAAAATGCAAATAAAGGTTTCCTTGTGTGTTGCTAAAAGTCTACTGCTAAGTGTGTGTGAGCCTGTGTGGTGTATGCAGATGTCCTTTTGTAATTTTCATCTTCTTTAATATTTATTGTTTGTAATCCTATTAGGAAAACATACACCCTTACAGACTCATACAAACACACGCATATTTAAATTAAATATCTCAACTAGAACGTCTCTTTTGATAAAATTTAAATACTTTTTATTTGTACTGCCTAAGAGTACAGTCATTGCAATTTGATTAAGTGAACAGAATTCTTTGTCTGAAGACTAAATACAATCTAGTTTTACAAGCACAACCTTTACAATGATTTTAATTTTATACAAAGCCTAGTTTTAGAGTTTCCTTGACATACACACATACATACTTATTCATTACAACCCTTCAATCAGGATTACGACTTAGTTTCTCACATCACTTATGTTTGAGTGGCAGAACCTACAGTTTAAAGTCGATTCGGAATCACAGAGTTTTGAGAAACTTTTCATGGCAATTTTTTATTTACTTTTTGCCAAAAATCTACTCGGTTTTGAACCGTGGCCTTACATCTGGTAAGCCAATACCCTACTTACTAGACTACGGCGACTAAACTAGTTTCCCAGAACACTTTATAATGCCATTAAAGAAACTACAAGTAATCTAATCTCAATAAATAGTGTTACTGGCAAACTACAAACCGTATATAAACAATAAAAAAATCAAACAAACGTTAGTTGTATGGGCATACTCACTTGAGTGGTGAACCAATTGGTGTGGCAATACCAAATCCTTTCGTATCGAGATTACGTCCAACCTTCATTGTATCGCACGGTTCCCTGGCATTCACATACTCATTTTTGGGTGATTCCACTAAGAGGGCATATTTGCCTTTTGATGTTCGAACACGTCGGATGCCTTCATCGTACGTACTGACAAAGACATGCTTGCGTGAGTTCATATACTCCCACATTTTATTATGTAAACCAATTTGGGATCTCTGTAAGTAGAAATCAACAAAAAAAAAAAGAGAATGAATAAAAAAGAAAGAAAAAACGAATTACAAAAAACAAATAGAAAAACAAAAATGAATCACGGAAGTTACCATGACCAACAACAAAGTAGGTAAGTAGGGTGAGAAGTAAAACCACGTAGCATTTATTTACTTGCATAACATACTGGAGCATTTGAGATTCTTTAGTTCTTTAGTTTTAATGAATGTGTTTTACAGGAAGTTTTCCACACTTGCCCATGAAAACCCAAACACACCCACATACATACACTGCAACATCCATAATCACACATACACTTGTGATAGTTGTCGTAACAGAGAAAGACTTAATGATTGTTTGTTAAGCTTATCAAATTCTGTATGGAAATGTGTATGTATCTGTGTGTATAAGTATGCAAATATATTTATACAAATAAAACCGAATGAGTGAGTGTATGTATGTATATGTTTATGTTCTTTTGGGCCAACGTGTAAATGAGCAAGAAAAATCAGAAATAAGCATATTTTTCACTTTGATGATTTCTGAAAATACCAAAAAGCAAAAAATAAAAAAAAGAACAAGAAACTCAAATAAAACCCACTTTCAAAAACAAAAACCAAAAAAAAACTCAACATTGGTACAAACAATTCATTTTCATTACAAAAAAAATATGTAAAGAATGAAGCGTGTTTATGGGTTTTCAACACAGCACTACACAACTTATAATATCAAGAGTATAACGTTAACGTTTATTTAATTCTTCTGTATGTACTTCTTAATTTATATGGAATTTCAGTATGCATACATATGTGTGTGTGTCTGTGTGTTTGTTGAGTATGGTGTGTTTTATACACATAAAGTTCTTAAAAGAATTCTTAAAAGGCTCGTAAACATATTCATGCTAACAGTAGTGGCCAAAATTAAAAGAAACTTGATTGGTGAAATTCTATGTGTAACGTACTTAATGGTACTCAAATCATTTTGTATAATAAGCGAAAAGACCTACAACAGTGAACGCGCTCATTCTAATAGAAAATTTTCAAATACCACTGTACTGGTACGTGGGTTATGAAATATAATAATAACGGGAATTCTTAATTTTTTTTAATCACATATTCGTCTATCGATTGGATATATTAATGACCTCCAGCGCCACAAATCATCAAAGTTATAAATACAAAAATTCAACTAATCCATTTCATAAACATAAACTTATGCATGGCGCAGTTGATAAATGCTTCGCAAAAGTCAGTGGGTCGAATTATTAAAACAGACTTGGACCGCATCGGATGTTTTGTTTGTGAAAATTTGAAAAAAAACACAAATCTGGACAGGAATATTTTGTTTACATACATAATTTACATAATTGGCCAGTACAACCCTTCACTCAGGATTATGGCCTAGCTTCTCACACCACTCATGTTGTGTGTGTTAATTTTATACATATATAACAAATATATAATTTTAGCGGCGGGATCTACAGTTTGAAGTAAACTCCGAACGACAGATTTTTGAGAAATTTTTCATGGCAACTTTTATTTACTCTCAGAGTTTTTGCACGGAATCTGCTGAGAGGAAGTCGCCGAAGAAATATTTTTTCATATTTCGTTTTGATGTCTGACCTGGGGTTTGAACAGTGGCATTACGTCTAAAAACTAACACACTATCTACTACAGTACGGCGACTTCATGGATATTTTGTTTATTTGGTATCAAATAATACTTGCAAAGATATAAGCTAATACATTTAATCTATCTAAACATGATTTAGTGGGCGTGACAATGCTAGGTGTTAGGAGAAAATTTAAATTTGGATTCTTATCTTTCGTTTGCTACCAAATTTATGAAAATTGATGCTAAACAGGCAAAGTTATAAGAGTTTACATTTAATTTGCTTAAATATCTTAAAGTGGGCGTGGCAAAAATTGTATTATTTATAGTGAGAACGAAGTTACATGTTTGCAACTTTCATTTGATGTCAATTTTATAAAAATTGGTGCCTTCGTTATAAAGTAATAAGAAGTTAAAGAAAATACTTTCCCAAACACCCCCTTGCTACACAATTCTGTTCCCCTGTTAGAAGACAGAACATTTTTGAAATAAAATTTTTGCAAAAAATTTTTGTGTTGTACACACATCCAAACAGATTTTCTTTAACTTCTTATAACTTTGTAAGTAGAACAGCAATTTTTATAAATTTGGTATAAAATAAAAGGTAGAAACGTGTTCTATAATTTTAAGTGCAAATATTATTATATTTGCCACGCCCACTTATAGATATTTAAGAAAATTAAATTTAAATGATTACAACTTTGCTAATACAACATCAATTTTCATAAATTTGGTAGGAAATAAAAGCTAAGAACCTGGACTTATAGATTATATTACAAAATATTATTTGCCACACCCACTCTTCTTTTTCTTTAAAAGTGAAAAACTTTTACTTACTGAATTGGTTGACTGCTTTCTACCACAGTCACTGATGGTTAATTTTAATACAATACAGGTTCCCAAATTGAATAATAAAAATCTTCTTACATAAAAAAACAATTCCATAGCCATGATAAGAAACTGATTCTGGTTATCATTGTAAAAATCGCATTCTCAGGTTAGCTTCTTAGACAGGATTACAACCTCATGTCACCCAAGTTGTGTGTCAATTTTTAGCCGTGCGAGGTGAGATCGAACGATAGATTTTTAAGAAACCTTTACTCTTATGGCGTTGGCCTGTAGATTGATGAGAGAAAGTCGCTGAAAGAAATATTTATTTTTCAAATTTCTTTCTCTTTTTAGAGATGTCAGAGCTGAAGTTTAAACTCAAGACCTGTCGTGCAGTAAAACAATATCCAACCTACGCATAGGTGAAAGTTTTAAAGAAATAGTTGATAAATATTTAATAAAGGCTGCTGGGGCTGACGCTGCTGCTATTGGCGGCTCAAAGTACTAAAGGCTTTAAACAGTTGTTAATCGTTATTGGCAAAAGGAAATATTCAAATAGGTTTTCATAGCAGAAAATAATCACAAGAACAGATAATCGGTTTAAATATTAAGTTTCCTTTGCAAATACAAGCTGAAAGTGTATTTTTTTTGATTTTAAAATTAGGAAATGTAAGGTACATGAATTAAAAGAAAAAAGCCAAACCGCCCCAATGTTTGTAATTCCTGTTGCCTGTTGTCGCCTTTCGAAATTTAGGCGAAGAGTCTTAATATGAATTAGTTATTAGGGATTCTTCAGAACCATTTGACGTTCAGAGAATAAGAATACAATGCCAGTTACAGAGGAACCATTATATTGTTCGGGTAGTGGAAGAAGCAAGCAATGAATAAATAATGAAATAGAGGAATAAGAGGCCAATGTTCCCAAAATCACTATTACTATCCCCATTAGTCTGAAGCCATCACAGAGAAAATTAGATTTTTAGTTGCACAATAATGCGATTCAAAGCAGTAGCACAGGCCTACGCGGTTCAGTTAATTGTCGACCTGTCGTTCAGTAAAACAACATACATACATAAGTAATACATTTGTCTTTGCCAGCTTAACGGAGCCATAATAAATGGATATCAAGGATATTACGTTTATTGAACTTTCAGACTGGTTTTTAACCATAGAGTAGTCGTGCTTCTAATATGTAAGCCCTTGCGCTGACCAACTTCTTCCCTAGTTTGGTGGAATTCGGTCAGCACAGGGACTACGCTTACCTGTGGCGTCATAACGGGCCAGCTCCAGTTTGTCTGTATGTTTCTTGGTGAAATTCTACATGTCCGCACTAAATTCGCGATTATAAATGGTACGGCTGGTGTGGTATGACGGTATGCGGTATGACGGCATAAAAATTATTTTTTTTATAGATATGCTAATTTTAAGAGACATTTCATCGCTACAAAACTATTCACTATCATCTTCTTATTATTTCTTTACTTTGTTTCACTTTCATTTCATCCAGCACCAGTTTTTCGGCTACTCAGATGATTGGTTTAGTGTAGTAGGTTTAAGGGTACAGATTTTGTTGCCTTTGCGTTGCTATTGATACTTTCCAGGCTGAATTGCAGGGACCAGAGAACTTCCTGGATAATTTACTTTGAAGCATCGTAATTTTTAAGGTTTAGTGACCAGTTTGTACCTGAATTACAGGCGTTTGTACACATCATCTGTACATCACCTCTAAAGACGCGGCAATTGGTATTACTCAACTTTATATCAGCTCAAATGGTTTTCTTTTAATACTCCAAAAGAAACCAAATCAATACTCTATTCTTACTGGGTTATGATTAAAAAGAACCAAATTTGTGTTTCTGTTCTCTTGTGGTTGCCGACAGGTTAAGTTGATTTTCTCAAGTTATCCTTACGAACACTAGCAAATAGAAATAGTTTAGATACTCAAAAACAAAATCTTTAATCGCTTAAAACCAATTTCTTCACATGATGTAAAGGAGTAATGAGAACGTTAAATGACATGGTAGCAACAGTCAAAAATTTCTCATGTTTTCTGAACACAACAGTCTTTAAAATTTTCGAAATACACTGTAGTTCTCTTACAATTTGAAAACCAAGTGAAATTGCACACACGCCCACCCACATACACTTATTTTCATAGTAATTCTTGTTTTCCAGTAAATAGTGGAAAAAAGAAAAGAAGAAGGAGAAAAAGAGAGAAAAAACAAATTATTGTTGTACTTAAAAATTCCAAAAAGGGTTTTTAATAAATTACTTGATTTTCCAACAACAGCCCTGAGTTGTTGGTACGGTTTATACATTTCATTTGCCTTTCAACCATTTCCTCTTTATCTTCAACCTTTTTTCGTTTTTTCTTTTGTTCATGAATTAATGCTCTTCTCAGATTCATTCCGTAAATTATAGGCAACAAATTCCTATTAAGAGTTCCTTTGAAATACGGTAAGTAGGAGGATGGGGGTGATGGGTTTGAACGATGAAAGAAAATCTCCTTTTGTACACATACATACTTATGCTTATAAATGAACACATGTAAGCCCATATACATACATGGACTCATACAGAAACACATACACCGACATCTATACAATTATGGCAAGCCAAACGGAAACTACCATTCTACTTAAGCGGATGTTCATCTTGAATATTTGTGCCTGGTTTGGCAGGCAAATTAAATTAAAATGATCCGCTCAATGTCTGTCCTTGTGGTGTGTGTTGGGTACTGGTGCCAGAGCTCGTGGTAGTGATGAAATGTTTGCCTCTTTTTTTCGTTTTTTTTTTGTACTTAATGGGTGGCACTTTTATTAAAATGTATGTAAAGATTCTTTTAAGAAGTAAAGGCAATTTTATTGCTTGGTACACTGCGTGTGCTGGCAAGTATGTAAGTGGTAATGGTTGTGTGTGTGAGGTTTTAATATATTATAGTTATTTTCATGTTATTGTAAATATGTATGTAAAGGGTGGGCCATTTAAAAGGTTAAATTTAAAATACAATAAAACAAACACGGTTTGAAATTTTTCCAAATTTATTGTTTTTGTTGTGAAGTACAATTGTTCCGGAACTAGAAATGGAATATTATTTCATTTAGTTGGCTGCCGCGGTTGGCTTCACAGTACCTCATTCGATCGGACTAATTTTCGTGGGTGTATCTTGGCAATGGCATGACGAATGTTGGTCTTCAAACGCTCAATTGTCTCTGGTTTGTGAGCATAACGTTTTTCTTTAACGGTGCTCTACAGAAAATAGTCCAACAGTATCAAATCGCAGCTGCTTTGCGGTCAATTAAAATCACAATTTTGATTAATTAAACGGCTATTAAACGTCTGACGGAGTAAATCGATTGTTGCATGAGATGTGTGGCAAGTTGCACTATCCTGTTGAAACCAAACATCGTTCACTTCAATGCCATGAAGAGCGGCTATAAAAAATCGGTTATTCTGGTGCGATGTGCGATAGTTGTCTCCATTGACCGTAATGGTTGTGCCGTCCTCAGTTTGGATCAATGATGTTCCACTCCGCAAGCCGCACCAAACAGTCACTCGTAATGGGTGCATTGGCTTCTGTAATACTACCTGTGGGTTTTCTGAGTCTCAAGTATAGGAATTTTATTTACTAACGTACCCGCCAAGAAGAGAATAAGCGTCATCCGAAGAAATGATTTTTTGTTGGCTAAATCGACATCATCGTGCAGTTTGTCATTGACCCATCTAGCGAAGCGATGATCTTGCGACTTCAACTCTTGATCCAATTGAACTTTGTAAAGTGTCATACCGAGATCTTTTCGCAAAATTCGACCTAAATTGGTGCATAAAATGTTGAATTTTTAAGAACAATGACGAGGTGATGTTGGTGGATTCTCCAACCACACTTTCAGCCACAGCTTCGATATTTTCGGGTGTACGCGCACTGTACGAGCACGTTCTCGTTTTGGCGCATTAACAATGAAACCAGTGTCAATTTGTGAACACCGGGCACTGATGGTCGTTCTCTGCAACCAAATTTTGTCTTGTTTTGGAAATACACAAATTTCCAACAAATCCAAAAGCTGCTCAAGTGTAAATCGATTCATTACATGCAGTGGAGATACTGATATACTGAATTTTGATACAGAATAGAATGCTATAAGTAATGCCCAATTCGTAATAACCCATGGTTAAAATTTAAACCGATAGATAGCCCAGCCGATAGTATAATATGTTGTTCATTTGTTGTAAGGGTTTTCCCCTTGTTGTTGGTTTTATTTGCTGTATAACTTGCTTAAATATTTGTTTAATTTATTTTTATGATGTCGGTGGTGGTGGTGGCTTGTTGAACTGTATCCCTCCCTTATGCTATATGTATGTAAAAATGTGTATGCAGACGTTCTATATTTAAATTTGTCTTGGATTTAAACATCAAATGTCGAGAAAAAATTTTTTATAAAATATTTTCATTTCATTCAAGCAAAATAATTGAATAAATTTTGAAACGTTTTTTCATGTTTCTCTGTTTTGTTTTGTTTTAATGAAAAGAGCAACAATTTCACTCCCTTGAGTTTAATTTAAAAATTCATTTAAAAAATGTTGTTATTTTTTTCCAAAGATATTTTGTAAGGGGACAGACGTAAGAGATTATCGTCATTATTTAATATTAAACAATTTCTATTTTGAAAAAGATTTAAAAAAATGAAAGAGAGTAAATAAAAATTATTTTCAAAATTACTACACGATATTGTGCAACAATTAAAAGTTTCACATTCATTGGCATTAGTTACGGATAAACGGAAATCATCAGTAAATGAAATGAGTTCAATACAACAACAACTACAGCAACAAAAACTTTCTGTTTGATTATGTAAATGTATTCATTCATTTAACATGAATGTATTGAAGTATAGCACATATACATACATACATACATACATATACTATACATGCATACAATTTGCTCACTCATGTGTATATAATAGTTGTCATTGAATTGTTATCACATTTGCTGTCAACAACTCTGTAACAGATGACGACAACAACAGCAACAACAACAATAAGCAACAAAAGACAACAAACCAGGGTGATGATGATGAGCTGCTGATGATGATGAGGCGATAGATAGTAAATGAAATGATGAAAGAATAGTGAATACTTCACGCATGTTTTACTGTGATTTCCTTTTCTCCTACCTTACATCAGTGCCTTCGTTTTTTCATGCTTCACGTTCTTTTTTTTAAATTTATTTTGTTTGATTGTCTGTTTCATAACTTTTCATAAGTATTTTTGCTGCGAGAATATGTGTCAATTTGTAACAGAAAGTTGTTGTTATTGAATATTGTGTATTGAGTATTGAGTAGAGATACAGCAAAAGAAATGAGTACAACTTCTATAGGACAATATGTTGGTGATGGTAACGATGATGATGACAATATAAAATATTTATGCAACGCTAAAGTATAACAAAAGGAGGAGCACAAGAAATATACAAATGAACTACAGACGGAATGAATGAATGAATGACTGACTGAATGAATGAATAAAATCAACACAGTATTTTGGAAGGTAAATATAGAGAGAGGGAGAAAAAATGTTTTATTATGAAACAGCCTGATAGTATGAAAGACAAGTCGTTGAAAATGTCAACCATTCTTGCAAGAAATGACACATTTTAGCCATTTAAACCATTTACCATCCACGCTTACACACACCCGGATTTATTAACGTTGACTTAAGTGAAATCTGCGAACAAACAAAATCAAATAAACCAAACTGAATGACAGGAAATGATTCGTAACGAACGACTGGAGCCAATTCTGTTTAATTCAGCTACCGTCTACATGCATTGAGAAGTTTTTAGTTAGCTATTTAGGGTAGTTGAAATACTGTATGAATATGATTCCAAGAAAATCATGATAAATCAAGAAACCGAACGATTAACGAAAGATCGACGTCATCTGCCACTTCACACATAAAAGAATCGATTTATTGCAGCAAGGTTTGCCAGAACATTTTACCTCAAGAAATTCGGATGTCAGCTGGCCATCAAAAACAATCGATTTAACGCCACGCAATTTTTTTCTAGGAGATTTTTTGAAATCTAAGTATTATACAAACAAATCGGAAACAATTTTTGACAACAAAGGCAACATAATATCAAGAATTTCATCAAATTCACTGTCAGTGGGTATTTAAGTAAAGGAAATCCTATTCAATACTTAATCTGCGGACATTACTTCATTGATTGTCTGTCTGGCAACTTCTAGAAGTTTGTGTTGATTGTTTACAAATGTCGTACAAAATTTGGTGACAGACAAAGACCAACAGTGGCAAACAACCAACAGTGCCCGGTATGCGCAAGTTTATTGCTAAAGTTCGTGAACTGGATCATTGTTTATGCGCCAAGAAGTGAGCGTGCTCGTATAGTGCATAAACTTGAAAATTATCGAAATTGTGGCGTCAGAATTCATCAACATCAACTCGACGTCGTTTTTAAGAATAAAACATTTCAGGCAATGTTGCGTTGAATTTTGCGAAAAGATCTCGGTATAACGCTTTACAATTTAAATTGGTTCAGGAGTTGAAGCCTTATGTTCATCGGCTTCATTTTCGCTTCTCTAGATGAGCCAACGAGAAACTGTACGATAATGTCGATTCTGTCAACAAAAAATGTTCTTTGTGGATGAGTCTTATTTCCATCTTAGGGGGTGTCTTAGTAAGCAAAATTCCTGTATTTGAGGCTCAGAAAACCCACATGATATCTTACAGAAGACATTGCACCCATTAGAGTGACTGTTTGGTGTGCCTTGTAGAGCGGTGGTATCATCGACCCACAGTTCCTTGAAAATGAGGACGGCGCAGCCATTACCGTCAATGGAGACACCTATCACACCATGATAACCGAGATTTGTGTACCCGATCTTCACGGCAATGAAGTGAACGATGTTTGGTTTCAATGAGATGGTGCCCAAACATCTCATGCCGCAATTGATTTATAACATCAATCGTTTGATAGCCGCTTAATTAGCCGAAATGGTGATGTTAATTGGCTGCCAAGAAGCTGCAGTTTGACACCGTTGGACGGTTTTCTGTAGAGCGCCATTAAAGCAATCAGAGAAATTTAACCATTTGGAGGCCAACATTCGTGATGCCATTGTGATCGAGTTAAGTACTGTGAGGCTAGCCGCGCCAGTCATATGAATGAAACGATATTCCCTTTCTAACCGGACCAATTGTACTTCACAACAAAAATTTCCAAAAATTTAAAACCATTATATTTACTCACATTATGCTCATATTTAATATATAAAATTCCTAACGACATATACATATGTGACGTATGAGTGATATTTAATTCCATTATTTTCATTCGTGACAAAATCAAAGATATTTTATTGCATACTTTTCAGAGTAACTATTCTAGTACATGTAATACGATGCGTATACGTAATATATTACAAACGCAATTAATTAGAAAGTATACCACCATTAATTCGGAATTAAACATTTAAATTTTTCGAGTTATCCTAACCTAAAAATAAATACAAAAACCATAATTCTAGGCTATATTCATGGTCTGTATCTTCTTAGTCTGTATCTTTCACACCCTTACACCAAAAGAAAAAAAAAAATTAAATTGCCCAAAAACTTTTGAATTTTTTTTGTAAAAGAATTTTAGAAATTTTATTTAATTTAGACAGGACTAACAAATTAGAACCAATTCTTCTTTAGACTATCTTTCCCGTAGATATAGAGGAGAGGGACACGATGATGTGGTCCTTTCGCGATTTATTTGAATAAATTTTTATGTTAAGGCTCTGAACAAAATCAATTACAAATGTTCAGCGAAATAATTGGTTATAATCCATCATAGGTTTTACCAATTGGCAACTGACATGCTAAGTTATAATAATTATTAAACTTTCTAATTAGCAAGCACCCACTGTATGTCAAATATTACATGTGTATCTACGTGGATAAAAGATATAAATTGCTCCACATGTACGACTGTAGGAGATACGATATGTGTCAGAGCATATATTAACTGAGAGCAGAGATTGTCGCATACATTTCCTTGTCAAAACTAATTGCGCTGCACATCAGTCAAATGTCACAGGAACATTTCTTGTTTACAACACTCTCTCTCTCTCTCCCTTTACCTTTCTCTGTCTCTGTCTTTTCATATTTTATTATTTGCTCTACTATTGCCTGAAATAATACATACGCTTAAACATGAATTGTATCACTAATGGAATATAACAACAGCAACAACAAACACCAAACAGTAACAACAATAAACAAAATAAAAATCATTGATACGGATAAAAAAATGCAAATTGTGTCTCTTGTTTTATCTTTTTTGTATACATTTTCGTTATATACTTGCAACGATATCAGAAACGTCAGAGAAATAATTTTGAATGTGTCTTCAAAACGGCAAAATGACAGGCAACGGCTAAAGCCAAATAAAACAAAAGCACGAAGAGAGCGGAAGAGAGAGAGAGAGAGAGAGGGAGACAGAGCATGGTAGAGAGGTCATTTTGTTGTAATTTCGTTGAATTTCATTTTTTACTCAAACTTACCCTAAAGAAATCCCACGTTGAGCCATGCAATAAAGTACCATATTGTACCTCTGTTTGCATGGCCAAATCCTCAGGTGAGTTAATGGGTGTAACCATACGTTCGACGGTGAGAAATGCTGCCAGGTTGGCAGTGTATGATGAAATAAGTATCAGTGTAAAGAACCACCATACAGCACCCACAATACGTCCAGATATTGATCGCGGCGATACATCACAGCCTTGTTGCATAAAAGCCGCCAGCGAGAACCAAAATGAATTCAATATACTGAAGTCGTTGACAGCTGCTGTTGTTGAACTGGAAGGTATAGGGGCACCTGTTGGCCCTGTAACGCCTGGTGTGACAGCTGTCATAGGTCCTGGTACGGGTACACCGCCTATAATGCCGGGTGGCTGTTGACTTGCAATTTGATCGTGGTGGGTGTGAGCATCTAAAATGAAAATAAAGAAAACATTGTTATTGAATGTTAGCAGTCATCAGTCTCCAATATATTGTCAACAATCACAATTTCCTATCCGGCAGATTTTATGCACCCAGTGCCTCACAGGTTCAAATAATACATGCAGTGATGATTCATTCTCATCATCACAAAGCCTTCAGATTGTATTCAAGACGATCTTTAGTGTCGATTCAAATTGTATTCTGAATATCAAGTGTTCTCTTGTAATTTCAAGAAAAGTTTTGGTTGCCTCAGACCCATTTGGTCTGAGAAGAGTCTTTGCCTCTTATTATATTCCCTTTCGTTGAGTATACTTTTCGAAATATATGCCCTTACGCGCTAGAAAGGCTTTGGCCCCTTTTGCCTTTTGATTGCTCAAATGCTGAGTGCTTAAATAATGGGCTTTAAATGTTCCTGTTCTATCTACACACGCTAGCTGGTCTCTATAGCTTTCCCGACTCCATTCGCAATGCTAGAAAATGGCCCCATAGGTCGCTATTGGTTTGGTGATGTCACATACAAAGCGAATATTTAACGGAGAAGGAAAGAAGCTGTTATTTTAGAAAATTATTGGAGTAACTTTGATAGGAATGGCTATCCAAAAAGAAGTTGGGTAAACACTCTCAGGCCACATGAAACCCATTGTGATACTACAGTTTATCATTTGGTCCTAGTCCCGGAATTTGCCCTAGAAGTTTCGAATGCCAATGACCATGCCTGACAGTTTGTTTTGATCGCTTGCGTAGTGCTGGGCTTGTACCAAATAGATGAAGAACAGTTTCCTCCTATTTCTGAACTCTACAGCGTTTGCAGAAATCGTTTGCTAAGTGTACGAGATCATTGCGCCTCGCATGAGTGCGTATAATCCAATGCCCAGTAGTGACTCCAATAACCATACTGAGGGTGCTTTTTTGGAGTTTCTGCAGACTTTTCGTGCCTCTTCTATCTAGCTTTGGCCAGATTTTTTGTTTTGTTCACCCATCTGGCGTTGATAGAATCCATGATTACATTTTCAGTTTTAAGCTTGCAGACTTTTAAAGGGATTGCAAAAGTAGAGAATTCATCGGAGAATTGGTTCCAGTTAATCCGCTTTATAGTTACCGGAAATGTTACTGCGGCGTGGCATCCATATGATGGGTATAGGTATGTATCTATGCGGCAGCTTTACACCGTCTTAAAGATCATTGCGTTGGAAACTAGTGCTTTGGTAGTCGCCTGAATTATATGTAACTGTAGTGCGACCAGAACCTAAAAAAAGTGTAGAACTATGATGCATGGCGCTTCCCATTTAGGATTTCCTACCTTCATGTATAAAATCTCAGTACTTTGCGAAAGCGAAAAGACTAAATGGATGTTAACTTAGGTCGTTTAAAACTGTGCAACATTTTGAGCCACAGGATTATGTTGTCAAGAACTTTTTAACAACTGCTTACGAATAATATTAAAGACAAAAGAATTATTTGGCAGGAAAATATAAATAAAAACTGAAGCTAGATTGACCATATTGACCAAATAAGGGCACAGCATAGATCCACTTGTAAGAATCTTGCTACAGTCCTACATTCTTAATTGTATCCATAGGAAGCAATTATTTATACAATTTAATCGAAACAACACACACGACACGAAAATTTTGTTTCAACTTCTTTAATTTAAGTAAACGAGGGTAGCGGCGAACACTGAGTTTAAGTAGTTTCATCAAATTTTATTGATTGGGGTCCCAATTTATTGACGTATTTGTACATACTTTCACTTCACCAGTACGTTCTATTTAAAGTCAGCATGAAGACTGGCTTTAAACACAACATACGCAACCTTTATCTGATGGTTTCCTTGAAATTTTTTTCATTTTTTTTTTATAAAATTTTGAAATGAAACATTCTCCATTCTATTGTGATACAGAATTTGTTATTTCAGGTTTTCGCAAATTCATCAGAGAAAAAAGAAGATATTCGTTAAGGAAGAAACTGACATAAGCAAACGAACAAAGAGAATTGAGTTTTGAGCTACTCTTTCATCTGGCCTAGCAAAGAACAAATGACTGAATGAATGAGTGAATGAACAAATGAATACCTACCTACCTCTGTATGTATCTGTATATGTACGGTTGAGTAGTTTTGAAAAAGGGAGAATTTTTCTTATGTTGATTTCAATATTGCTGTTGATTTGGTTTTGTTTTGTTTCTTTTGTTTGTGGAAATGTTCATAGTTTTGGCAACATTTTTTTCACGAATTGCCAATACCCGGTTACAGAAAAGAATTCATAGGAAAATATTTGTTTCTTCATTTTTATTTTGTAAAATTCCTTCCTCTTTCGAATTTACAGATGCAATTGAGGCAAATTGATGGATTTTAATTCATAAAGCCAACGTCTAATAAGTTTCAAATCATGGAGTTGTTTAGGAGTTAAATTGATTACTTTAGGGAATGCAAACAACAGTTGCCAGAAATCGCTAACTTACTTAGTTAATTGGACATTACAGTCTTTTAGTTGAGATTACAACCAAGCTTCTCATATCACTTATGTTACGTGTGTGTTAATTTTTATCCAAAACTGCGGAACTGCAGTTTAAAGTCGATTCCGAACGACAAATTTTTTTGAGAAACTTTTTATGGCACTTTTTATTTACTTTCAGAGGTTTTGCTAGAAATCTGCCATTACAATCCTTCAGTTGAGATTACAATCTAGCTTTCTACCTCACCCATTTTTTGTGAGCTATTTGGGCCCTGAATTATGTGATTTGCAGCTGACTTTGGACGACAAATTTCTGCATAGTTTTCATGGTAATTGTATATCCCGGGAGCTTTTGACAGAAGACTGAGAGTACTTTTAAATTGTATTTTACGAGAATCACAGCTAAAATTTGAACTCACGGGCTCTCTTCTTGTACATAATACCAATACTTGGCTATGGCAATGGGGTCCCATTTTATTTCTTTATTTAATTTTGTTTCCCACTTTTTATTGAAAATTCATTTTTTATGCTTCCCTCTCAAAAAAAAAAAAAATTGAAAACTTAAATGGCATACGTTTGTATTTACGTATGTATGAATGACTGACTGTATTAGTGTTTTCACACCGAGTGGTTTTAACGCAAAAGTTGGTTTTAACGTTAAAACCAAAAATAAAACCTGTTTTTACCATACAAAATTATTGTGTTAAAACCAAAATAAAACCTTTTTTGAATTGGTTTTAAGTTGGTTTTATGAAATACAACCTTGTTTTGATGTACTAAATGTACTAAATCAGAGCTACCAGCTCTCAAAACCTGAAAACAGCTGATAAAAACAAAAACAAATGTAAATAAATAAATAAATAAATAAATAAATAAATAAATAAATAAATAAATAAATGTAAATAATCATTTATTTTGTATTAAAAAAGGAAAAATTTGGAATATTTTTAATTTCTTCAATGAAAATTTTAAAAATTTGTAAATATTTAATTATTAATCGAAATGTGTGTTGTTTCTGGTCACAATGAATATAGTTTCTTGTGCGAAAGGTAAGTCAGAAGCTAAATATATCAAGATGAAATAAGGCATATTGCTCATAAATTTTTTTTCTCGCAGTCATAGATGTCATGAATTTAAAACCAATTTTAATAAAACTTGCAGTGTGAACGCAAAATCAGCTGTTTATGGTTTTAATGCTAAAATCAGGTTTTAAATTTTGGTGTGAAAACACTATATGTTGAGTACAGTGGAAGTGGTGGCATTTGATGGTTGTGCCTTTGACTTTTTATTCCTCATGACTACACACATCTTTCACATGCGGAATTTATACGTTGAATGTGGGCGAATATTTTTCTCTGTTTTTTATCTGTATTCACAAACACACATCCACACATCCTCACATCCTTACACATACAAACAATAAAAGAGAAAAAAAACGGAATATTTGCATTTGAATGCTGCTGGATATTCGGTGTATGTGTGTGTTGATGTTTTTTATTTTGTTTTCAGTTTTTTCTTCTTTTTTTTCGTATTTATTTTCGAGGTTATCACGTTGCTTGGCATACAAGGATATTCCCATTTATTTATCTGTACGTACGTATGAGGGTATATGAATATTTTTTTTCATAAAAAAATCTAAAGAAGGAAGATGTTGTTGTTTCTTGTTTATTCTTTACTTTTTTGTAATTTCTTCCCCTACGTTTGTTTGTTATCATTACGCAGAAATTAAATTAAGGCATATAACCATACGACTACTATCATCATTACAGACATGTGTGCTGCTGTTTCATATCAAAACATGTATTAACTATTATCTTCAGACATTAAAGAAATAGAGAGGGTAAGTGAAGGTTACCAAAAAATAAATTCATACAGTCATAATGAAAATATAATAGGGTAGGCTGTGGTAGCTGTTTAAAAATGCTTTAATACAGCCCTACGACTTGTTTTTATCTTATATGTTGGAAATAATCAAGAAATATTGTATATTAGTTGTCCTACATATGGCTCTAAATGTATAGGGGATTTCATTAAGCGCTTTCTATTTTGAAATTTAAAATAAAGTAAAGTATGTGTAAACATCGAAAGTTTTTATTCTTTTGAAGTACCCATTGATGTCTATCGATTACATAAAAAAGTCCGCCCAGGCTTCTCTGTGTAGAGTACATTCAAAATGTTAAATTTTCCATGAATCTGGCCTATAAATCAAGCTGAATTGGAACGATAACATGGATTATGCTGGCTTTGAGGACCGCTATGGTTTGTAGGTTATTCCCCAATTTTCGTCAGGCGGGCCATAGGTTTGAATACGAGGCCGAAATTGTATTTACGGTTCATTTCAGAAACATGATAATGTACTGCAGGACAAGTGGATTCAGTAAGGCGGCGTCATCTGCTCTTTACACATAAGACAATCGATTTATTGCTGCAATGTTTTCCGGAACATATTATCTCAAGAAATTTGATCGATGACATGGGTTTTGCTGGCTTTAACAACCGCTGTGGTTTGTGGCTTATTCATAACACTTGTGACTTGAGGAAACCTCACAAGAAAATTTTTAACTCGGTGGACAGTTTACAACGCTTTCATGATAGATGATACTGGCCTCGAATCACTTGTGCATGTTATCCAATGTGGTAAGAGCTGTACGACAGGTAGTGATGATCTGCTAAAACCGCAGATAATCCAATTTAGACCAAAAGAACTTCGTAGCCACTAACATGTCATATATCCACATGCCTTGACCCCACCAGCTCAAAATCCATGCCAAGCAGTGTCGTTTTCGAAATGCAGTGCACACCCTTGGATCTTACGTTTCATCCCGAATTCAAAGATTTTGTTTGCTGTAAATTATATATTCAGACATACACTGTAGACAACGAATACCAAGTCTACAGGAGGGGAGGTGGTGAAATTTACTTTATCCTGTCTATGTGCATACAATTTTGTTGCTGTTTGATTTCGTTCAGTAAAGCTCATGAAAACTTCTGATCCACAATTTTACCAATAATATAGGGGAAATGCACCGTTTTTCAGTCTAAAGACCCGATAATTCGTGCTGCGGTGATATTTTCTAGGATTACAAGGTCTCTGAAATAGGTGTCGCTATACTTTCTCTTAGACTGGCGTCTATCAGGGCACTGGCTTTTAATATAACGACCTCTTAGACGATTTACGCTGCTGCAAGGCTCTCAACAGGAGTACAAACAGATGAACGTTACATTTCACTTGTATAATGGAATATAGTGAAATGTGCGGAGCGGATGAATAAGGCAGATATGGTGCAACCATAGAGTTTTCAGTTCACTCTTATACATTGAGTACTTAATTAAGAAGGAAGTCTCCATAGTCTAGTATGTAGTGTATTGGCTCATTAGACGTAAGACTGCAGTTCACACCGCAGGTCAGACATCTCCAACAAAGCGAAATATGAGAAAATATTTCTTCAGCGACTTCCTCTCAGCAGATTTCTGGGTTTGCTTTGAGAGCAAATAAAGTTGAAATGAAAAATTTCTCAAAATTCTGTCTTTCGAAATCAACTTTAAACTGTAGGTCCTGCCCCTCATGTATAAAATTAACACACACAACACAAGTGGAGTGGGCAGCTCGGTTGTAAACCTGCCAGAAGGGTTGTAATGACCAACTATGGGTGTATGTTGTGTACCGGAATATAGTGGAAGGTTCTGAACGGATGAATTAAGCATATATATGGTGCAACCATAGAGTTTTCAGTTGACTTTTATACATCAAGTACCCAATTGAAAACCAATTTCTTTAGAATTGATAATGAATTCCATTAACGCTTTGCACCAGTCTACAGATATACGCATGGAACCACAGGAAATCTGTCCAAGGATATATGAAGGCTTCGTAATCTAGTAGGTAGTGTGTTCGGTTATTAGAGGTGAGGACAATCCCTAGGTCAGACGAAACAAAACATAAAACAAACATTTCTTCGGCAACTTCCTTTCAGTAGATTTCTGGCAAAATGCTCTGAGAGTAAATAAGATTGCCATGAAAAGTTTCTCAAAATTCAGTCGTTCGAAATCGACTTTAAACTGTAGGTCCCACCACTCATGTATAAAACATAACATAAGTGATGCGTGAAAATAAGTCGTAATGACTGGGTTATAATGGCCAATTATATATGCATGTATGTATGAGATGGGTACATACCAGTTAGTACAGAATCTAACAGAAAAATTCCAAAGGAGCATGCCTATCATATTTGTCCGAGTGTTCACTAGACATTGTACTCCGGACACTTATGTAAGACGAATGGTTTCGTCCGTATGGCCAATACCTTCTTCAGAAGTTGTAGAAATGCGGAAAACGAAAAAGTTGTCTTTCTGCAATTGGATACATGCTCAACGTTACGTAGAAGGAGAAGGAAGTACGTATGGTTTCACTGTGAAGTGAAACTCACTAATTTGTTATGTTATATTGTTATTATGTTATATGTATGTTATGCTTGTGTTTGGGTCATCATTGGATGACATTTTACGTGGTGGGTTCCAAGTCCTAAGCACAACCCAAATTTAACGTCCAGGGGATTGGACTTCGCTGCACTTATTAGTTAGCATCTAGCGGGTGTTAGTATGCCATCCAGGAGGGGCCACGAGGAGGCTGCCTGTCAACTTGAATACAGCAGGATAAGGACCATTCTGGAGGTCGCCACGTTGACAACAGTCAAAAACTTTACCTTGTTTGCATCCATCCCATCCCACCTCTGGAAGATTAAGCGGCTTTATTAGAAGCCTATTATTCGAGGCATTGAAAATCAGTGGTATTCTAATGGGTCACATTGTTTAAATATGTTATCTTCTTGGATGGCAGCCATCTACTTGTCTTTGACAATGTGTATAAGGGAGAAATAGTGGAGGTATTGAAAAACGCTTCCAAAAGTAATGGAGTTTTTTACAACAGTTCTTGGTTGAAAATATTTTTGCTTATGGCGTAAGTATATTTATGTATATTGTATTTGCATTTTCTGAGAAATCCAATACATAAGCTCTTCTATATATTTTGCATATCTTTGATTCAAGTTTGATTTATTTAAAACACAACAAATTTATGGGGTTTACTGTTACATAAAACAATAACACTTGAATTCGAGTACAGGAGAATTATATTTCAAATAGAAATGTCTGTATGTATACATGAATGATTTGAATTTTTGATGTATTTCTTCTATCATTTTTCCTTCCATTTCTTTTTATACGTTATTATATTGTATTTTGGTTTCCTTTTTTTATTATTTACTTTATAATTTCAGAGAAATATTTATGCTGCCAGCAAAATGTCTGTCTGTCACGTTGCCTTCTGCCAAAACGTGTACAAATTATTCTACTTCCACTTTTGTTTAGTATTCATAGAATATGCTAGTTTATCTTACCTGTGTATTGGCATAAAGTTTTTGAAGTTTCTTATAAATTTAATGGAATTCTTTTAAATTCGTAAAATACGTGGTATTTTTAAAGAGTATTATGAAAAACTTTTGGTTTTAGGCATTAAGCAAGCCTTTAATTATAAATGTTTTGCAACTTTGCTTAGCAGCTTTGTGTAGCAACTTTGTTTAGTAACATTGCCTTGATATTCGATTCATTGATGGGTATTATAAATCCTTGTATATTATTTATTGTGATCATTTTGATGTGCTTTACAAAACATCATAGCATTTCAACTTACCTGTCTGATACTGGACAATACGCCACTCGTATGGCGAGAATCGTGATACAAAGAACAAGACTATGCTGACTCCAATGTAACTAAAGATGACGCTGACCTAAAATTACAACAGGGAAGAAGACATGATGAAAACAGAAAACAAAGATACATTTTATATTACAAATTGACATGTGGTTAAATAAATTGTTGCTGTAGTTAAGAGAAAAAAATTAAAAGAAGACATAGAAGTCATCAAAAAGAATCAACAGTCGTAGGCAGTAAATTTGCTTTCGCCTTTTCTTTTCCTTTTGCATGGAAGCTTATTGAGTCTTTTCTTTTGGTTTCTTTTTTTGTTGTATTTTAACAAGGCTTAAGGAAAAATTATTAACACGTAATACACCTTTCTATTCCATTGTTCCATAAATAACAACCTTTAACAGTCAAGCAGCAAATAAACAGAAAAAAAATATTAACACACGCTCACATATGTAATTGGCTGTGTTAAAACTGTTTTTATAATTTATCATATACCTACTCATATGAATAAATACAGTGAGCATCAAAAGAAACTGTACACTAAGAATAAAATCTAACAATCACCAAACTTAACTTTTGCCACTTAAGGAGAAGGCCCGAAAAAATTTCACAATATTACGAAATTTTGTTTGTTTTAATTTTAAAAAAATTAAAAAATTTAAAATTTTAAAAAAAATGAAACAATTTTAAAATAAAAATAACGGTAATTTATTATTGTATATATTTTTTTAACGTCCAGTTTCTTTTGACGCTCACTGTACATACTCATGCTATTTAAACCACATACCGAACAGATGGAAATTGTTTAAATTTTGTTTTGCATATCGTTGTTATGAAGGAACGTACACGTGGTAATAAATATATCTGTATGTATATGAGTATGTGTATATGTATACGCCTCTTCTTTTGATGGAATTTAATCAAGTCATATGTATGACAACCAAATAAGAAATTGTTCATTTATTTAATGTCAAATTACTTGTTGTTTTTTTATCTGCAGTTAAATGTTTTCTTATTATCTGTTAACATTAGCTGCCTTGGATGAAATTGTTTGCGTGTCTGTGTCTCCTTGACAGACGCAGCAGCAACAGTATATACACATAAATTAAATAAATAACCATGGTAATAACAAAATAAGTCAAAAAAAATTATACTCCCGCTTCTATGACTATTTCAGACCCTACCTAGTGGTATAAGCCAATGCTAGGCAATAAACTTTGTTTCAATGCATAACAAATATTATCATAGAAAGCAAACACCTACAAAAATCTATCGTAGTAGAAATGGCAACAGAATAATCACAAAAATAACAGAAAACCATAATAGAACCTGTAAAACGTGTCAAAAAAAACAAGAAAATAATCATAATAAATGTAAATCGTCTAAGCTAAGCTAACATACTATCCTCTGTATGTTTATTTCATGTTAAAATTTTTGTACACATATGTATATACATACACATATATACCAACACATACATATATACAGTTTTTTATTATTGAGTGTATAAATATCTGAATCTTGTTTTTCTATAGCAATGCTATGCCTGCCTCCATTGATAATAATAGGCATTGGTGTGGCAATGATATGGTATTTTGACTGGCATGGCAATTATTGTTCCTTTTGAATTTAGAGTTTCTAAATGGTCTGTCAGATGAAAGTTCAAATAAAAATTAATTTTTATAATGTTTTTTTTATTTTTATTTCTTTAATTTCAAAAAGAATTTAAAATCTTAAAACATATTTGCCCGTTTATCTAAATTCAAGACACATTTATATTTGGCTTTCCTAGAATATCATTCGGAAATTTGATAGGCGCTCAAAACATGTATTTCAAGCGATATCTTATCTTAGAATTATGTATGTACATAAGTATGTCCATGGCATATACACCATTAATTGCTAATTTCTTTCAAGCAAAAATGATTAAAGTGCGCTTTTCTGTCAAAGAAACTAAACAAGAAAATTGCTTGTGCTATATCTTGTACAGAAGGCAAACACATTGGCGCCAGTTATAATGGTACATACAGATAAGTATCCATTCCATTGCATACATGAATTTGTCAAGTGTTTTGTATGAAAAATTAGAACTTTAAAAAGATAACGTAATTGATTATTGTCAGTGTGGCTACAGACCTAGTAAATCCAACCACCAAACATTCATACGCGCCAAATCTTGAAAAACAATTCAACACAAAGGCAGACCGTCAAATACACGGACGCTTTTGAAAGCTCGATTTGAGCAAAGTTGTTCGATCCAATTCTGAGTTTGGTATCCATGCAAAGCTGATCAGACTTTACAGGATGATATTAACAGGCATAAAATTATTAGGCTGTTCGAATCATTTAATATAAAATCTCTTCAATATTTTATTGAAAAAGCTTTTGATGTAAAAGATAACAAAACATTCATATCCCCTAGAGCACATATCGTACTTGGATAGGCTGAAGATATTGAGATTATTCGTCAGCAATTGTGAGATTCTCTCTCGATGAACCAAAATAATAATGTACAAGAGCCTGATACTACACGTGTTGTTTTATGGTGCAGCCTTATGAGCAGTTGTGCAGGCAGCTGTACTTGAAGGTTTTGAGAGAAAAACTCTTCTCGAAGCCTATACTAACATCGACTTAGTTAGACATTTCAAAGTACAACGTCTACGTTGACTTGGGCATGTCCTGCGTAAGAGTAAAGGTACCTACATACATACCTACACCCCTTCATACAGGATTACGACTTAGCTTCTAACACCGTTTATGTTATGTGTGTTAATTTCATACATAAATTGCGGAACCTACAGTTTAAAGTCGTCTCCAAACGACAGATTTCTGTGAAACTTTTCGTGGAAAGAAAATTTGTGTCTGGCCTACTATCCAATAGTACTAACCTTGGTGCAAATCGAAAGACATCGATTTTAAAAATTGGGTCACTTGACACGAAATTGCCCATATGTAAGCACGCCTTTAATATGTAAATTGGTGTTATTTTTTACTGAAGAACTTTTTAAACAATGTGTTTTGATATTTTATTTGATTCCGCATTATTTGAGCACGTCTCAAGAAATAACAGAACGGATCCACATTGCCAGGCGGTTTCAAATGTAAAGAGAAGTTGTGATACCAATGCCGCTACAGTCCATCATGTTTTGCTCATCAGTTCATCATCGTTTCTGTATTATTTATGGTAATGCCAAGAGAAAATGGCCAGTCAGTGTAAAGGCTAGTGATTGGAAATAAGTGATAAAGGAATGTTTTGTTTGAGTTAAAAGCGATCGACTGCGAATAAACTAAATTATTTAGATTGCTCTTCAAAATCTTAATTCGAACCAATATTGCCATTAATTAAAGGAATTCTTTGAAAACAGAAATTTCTATAGGGACGCAGAAGTAAATTGGATTGAAGACAATAGAAAGTTATGCAAATATATCGCGAACTTTAATATTCTTTAAAAATTTCTAATAGAAGGATCTTAAGGATATCTTTACTATGTTCCTTAATTTTCATGGTGTAGCACAGCGGCAACTTGTTTTAATAAGGAATCGTCTTTTGTCCCATTGAATTTAGTCATCTTATGTAAGAAGAAACAAAGTGCCTGGATTGCCTTCCCGCTCGCTCGTCTGTTCCGATCGATTTTCAATAATAATTAATAACTTCTAATGTCTGCGGTTTAGCGGAAAATGACTCACATGCGATACATACATATGTATACGTGTGTGGGCGCAGCAAATACTTGTAACATAACCGATAGAAATTATTTTGCTAACTAAAATGCCAATTAACGGAAATGAAAGAAATCACATATGTATGTAAATCTCGAAAGAGAATGAAAGAAAAACTACAACAAATATTTCATATATTGTTGTTGTATTTGTAATTAGCTTCAAACGCAAATCACGACATGTATTCGTTGTTGTTGTTGTTGTTGGCATTATTAAATGTATAAGTGGTTGTTATAGACAGGCATGGAAGTGTGCCTCCATATGAGACTGTATATGTATTTAATATACACACACAATTGCTTCATTATCTTGATTTGATTTTTTCCCTTTTTTTGCTTTTTGAAGGCACATATACAGGTTTAGGTAATATGTGTGTATTTGTGTGCATGTATGTTATTATATCCGTTTCCTCAATTTAAGATAATATTTGTTTTCCTTTGAATGGCTTTGTTTAGTGTGCGTTATATTGTTTCGCCTGCTACTTTATTATTCTTATCATTACGTTGGTTGTTGCCTCGTTTTTGTGGCCTGGTGCTGATTGTTATTACTGTCGTTATTACTGCTGCTGTTGCGTTAGCAGCAGCAGGGGAAGATACTCTTTTGATTTTACCATTAAAGTGTGCGAATATTGTGTGGAAAATTAAAATTTAATATGACAGAAAAATAAAACGCCTTTAAGCGTTTCAATTTTAATTATGTTTACTTTACGAAAAATGTTTATTTTTGTGAACTGTTTAACAATTAAAAATCATAACGTATAACAACAATTCAGAGAACAGGGTTTTGTAAAACAATTGTAACAGCAAACGTTCATATGAATTTTAAATATACACTGGATTACAGAATAGGAAGAACAGTTACTATCTGTTACGAATACTCGTCTGTAAGAATAACAACTTTATTGCAACGAAAGATTTTTTATTATAAATTTGTATTTAGAAATATAAAATATTTCCTCTAAATTCCGAAATAATTCAAGAGTTTTCGAGAAGGATTTTCTTTATTTTCTTTTCTTTTCCGATAAATTTTTAAAAGACGAAATAACGCACATGTGCGGATTTCGTTTCCTGTATAAAAAAATCGTACCAAAAACTAAAGAAAACAAGGAAACTATGGAAAAAGTCATCTCAAGTTGTAAAGTAACAGAAACAGAAACTTTTCTGCTCTTAAAAGCAACGTTTATATTGGGGATTAAAGTTTTTCGTTTTTTTGTTTTTTTTGAAAGAATTTTTATAAAATTTTTCGCTCAAGTTGTTATTTCAGTTTCTGTCTTTAAGCTATTCTTCCATTTTTTTTGCTTTTTTATATGGCCAAAAGCTGTTTGCTACCATCGAACTGGCAGAAGTGCTGACGTACGTATGTGTTTGGATTCGCGTCTGACGATAAGTTGGTAAAGACAACAACGTTTTTTAAATGGTTGAAGACGTGGCATAAAATTTCAACGAAATTTGACTTCCTTCTTAAAAGATGTTGTAAAAAAGCAAGAGAAAAAAGACACAAAATTGGTATAAAAGGAAGGACCAAAAAGAAATTCGATGGCGGTACGTACAGTTTGAAAAATGAGTTGAAACTTTACTGTGTTTACTCTATTAAAGTTTATAAGCTTGCTTTGAGCCAATTTTAAGCAAAATACAATAAACTCAGCAAAGAAACCCAAAACAAAATAGAAATAAAAATAAAAAAAAAAAATTAAAATTTAGCAACGTACGTAAAAAAGGAACCGAAAAAATGGAAATGAAAACTTTGTCGAAGTAAATTTTGAAAAGTTTTCTCATTTGTATGCAGCAGTGCAATTTCTGCAACATTGAGTATATTTTTCTTTTGCTTAAATTCAACACAAACAACCACGACACACAAATAAATAAAAACAAATAATACTTACTCCTGTACATACATACATACATACATACAAAATTAAAATTAAAATGAAAATGAAAAAGGAAAATGAACTTATGAAAATGAAAAATGAACACTGTAAAGTACTTAAGATTAATGATGGTGGTGATGGGCAAAGCGCTCTCAAAGTTATTTGTCGCATGAAAGTAATTTACTGTCGAGTTTTGTTATCTTTTTTTTTAATGTAAACAGGAGTTGAAGTTGTTATCACCGCTGAGACACTTACCCAAATTTCTTGAGATAAAGGATTCATGAAACTAAAAACGCCTGGTGTTTGCTTGACTGGCTTTTTAATCATTATCGAAATGCCCAGTGACATGAATGGTTTACTGAAATCGATGACTCGTTCACGTTCTGCTGTAATTGTCATGGCAGCAATAGCAATATCCGCTTCCTGTTCCAAAAAAATAATCAAAAAAGAAAAAAATATTAAAACGAAAACGAAAACAATAACAGGAAAAAACGTTGTTGAAATAAAAATAATCGAAAAAAGAAACGGACAGAAAATGTAAACGTTATCGTTAATCGTTATCGAATAAATAAAATCAAAGTAAAGAAAGACCAAAAGAAATAAAGAAAAATAAGCAAAAATGGTAAACGACGCAATGAGCACAATCATTGAACCGAAAAGTTAAAAAAATGAAAAGAGAAGGAAAGGAAAAAAATAATAAAGAATTTAAGTATTTAAGTGAACTCACCCGACGCACAAGTTCACCAACCATGCCATCCCAACCACCGTGAACTTTTGGATTTTCAGAGCCATAAGTATTGTCCTTAACCAAACGCATTTCATCTGAAAAAGAGAAAAAAGAGGCCACACTTCTTTCATTTTGTTTTTGTTTTTTTTCATGAAATCTACTGAAATTAAATGCCGAAAATAAGCAAAATAAAGTCAATGATTGTGAACGATAAGTAAAGCAGCCTACTGCTGCTGGTGCTAAATATTTATTTGAATGCAAAAAAAATATTTATTTTCCCTTAATTTAGTTAATTAAAGCAGAAAATTAATTAAAAAATATTTCAGCTACTAAACCATCCATTCATTGTATTTGAAACTGATGAAAATTTACAGAGAAACTCCAAGCGTTACAAAAATTTTGAATTAAACAAAGGAAAGGCTCCCTAATGTAGAATGTCATGGCTTGTATTTGCATTTTCTTTTTAGATCAGATATAGCTTATCCAAAACTATCTAAAAGAACAGAGGCTTTATTCAATTTAAGTCCTCTCCACATGATTGTGTAAGGCAAAGCTTGGGAGGCTACCATATGGTTAGCAGACTAACATATAACATATAGTTCATTAGGAGATCTCACGACTTTTTGAATCCAGTGGCTGAAAGCTTCTTATTTCACTGTTCCCTGCACAGAAACAGTAATGATTTTGATAAACGCTTGGTAACAAAACTAAAGAGGTACCATTTTGTTGCATGCCGATGGATCAAGAACAGATCTTTGGAGAATAGCGTGAATTTTTGGTCCCAGAATTAAATATGCCAAGGCCATGGGGAAAATCGCAGTCTACACCATTGAGAAAAGGTGTTACCCTCTGTTGCATTCATGTTATGCTTAAATTCCCAGCAATAAACTGGCAATAACCTACCACACGTTGACGGAGCCAAAACCTTTCTATGGAGAGGTGTTCGATGTTTGGAAGGTATACTCAACGAAAGTGAAGATACATACATGCATAATTGGTCTTTTCAACACTTCAGTCAGGATTAGGACTTAGCTTCTCACACCACTTATGCTGTCTGTTTTAACTTTATAAATGAGTGGCGTGACCTGCAGTTTAAAGTCGATTCCGAAACACAGATTTTTGAGAAAGTTTTCATGGCATGTTATTTAATCTCAGACCTTTTACCGAAAATCTGCTGGAGGCTGTCGTCGAAAACATATTTAATTCTGGGACCAAAAATTCATATAATATTTTCATATTTTGCTTTGTTGGAAATGTCTGATCTGGTATTTGCAGGGTGGCGTCGCATCGCCACTAGACTAAATGGGTTTGAGCAACAAACATTTTTTTGGAAGATTACATGCATTAGACTATCCATGAATAACCTAAGGTTAGTAACAGTCCCTTGGTCTTTTTAAAAGTTTTCAGAATGAGGATCATTTTGAACCACTTACAAAACAGATCATATTCCTGGCATAGTTGCATCACAAAACGAAACACCTGGGGATCATATTAAGAATTGTTGACAACGACCACTATCATGAAGTTTGGATACAAGTGATCATATGGCCTCAGTATTATGGCACGATAATACTGATAAAATAACAATAAATGCCTACCGAACACACGAGAAATATTACATATTTCGACTCGAAAAACTCTCTAATTATCCTGTTGTCCACTTCTCTGATGTAGAATCTAAAATCTTATCTTTGAGGCAAACTTCTATAAACAGATCTCTCTTCAGACCATGCAGTGTAGTGGTACAACCAGGACTGAGAAATCATTGTTGAACAAGAAAGCATGAAGGCAGTACTCTAAGTTAATGGGGGAATGACTTTCAGGCTGCCTATAAAGAAGTGCGCGCATGTTCTTAACGAAGCTTATTTCGTTATCGGAAAAACTGCAAAATTTCACTGTGCGAGAAATTATTTTCTAGAAGAAGTTAAAAGCGCTTCAATGACAAGATAATATTATATTACTATATGGCTGCCATCCAGAAGTGTTTGAGAAGCGACGCCGGCGTACGGCGCATCAGCAATGAAACCAGTTTCACGAACTTTAGCAATAAACTTGCATATACGAACAATTTTCCTTGCTTTGGAAATGAATTTCAAATTAAACTCCCAACTTTATTCAAGCATTGAACGATTCATTACGTTCAGTGGAGATGATATACTAAATCTTGTGACAGAATAGAATGACATAAGTATTGCCAGATTTGAAATAACCGATGGTTTAAATTTAAACCAATAGCTGGCCCACTCGATATAAATTCCTGTGCCTCATATAAGAAGTACAGTAGGCCCCTTATAAATTTCCTGAATATATCCATATCCTGTAAAATACTTTGTGGTCATTAAAAGATTTGTGTCTTGCACTTTCAAATAAATATTAGAAGCTTACCCCATCGTGCTTATGTTCTAGTCTTATAGATATTTACGATGTAACAGAAATTATAATTTCATCTGCTACACAAATGTACTAGACGACATATTATTCAGTTCAAGTTGTTTACCGGCCGAATGAAACGTAGTGCCTGTTCTGTACGTAAGTAATTCCTAAACGTTACAAACTTATTTCATTTTCCCAAACCACATTTCGTTGTGGTGTAGTGTGCATAAAGAAAAACCTCCGGTAAAAAAAAATAAATAAAGTGTGGCTTGGCGAGCAAAATAAATAAAACAGCCCACAACATTCAGCCAACCCAACGACCAGCTGCCATCTACCACAGACGACAAGAAAATAAAATCAAAATGAAAGGAAGAGAAACAATTTAATGACCCTTAATTTGTTCACTTAAAAAAAAAAAAAAAACAACAACAAATATAAATCCTTAAAAAGCTTTATTCGAAAAAGAGGGTCCATCAGGACGGCTTAATGCAATCCAAAAAATAAACACGTGCCTTAAAAACGTTTGATCAGTCATTCATTCACACTCAGTGCTCACTGGGTGTGGGTTGACTCACAAACTAATGGTTTTTTATTGTAATTATTTTAGTACTTACAATTAATGCCCAATTTCTTGGCCAGCAAATCAGCCAAATCCTTACAATAGCCTTCAAATCGATCGTTACCCTCTAATGATTCACCCACACTTGGCCGCTTCAGCATGATGTAAGGCTCTTCCAGTACGGTGGTGACAATGTATGTGCGATTCTTTTCAATTTCGGCATGTGGCTTCAGTCTCACATACTTTGCCGACAATGGCTGAAGGCCCAGGTCATCACTCCATTCGGCTACTTTAACCATTGCGCTGTTTACCGTCATCTCGACGACGTGCAGTGTGTAATTAACACGTCGGCCATCATCGTTGAATTTAATGTCACCCGTAAGTCCTTCAATTTCAACCTGTGTAATGAAGAAAATTGTTTCAAGTGAAATGCTTTCATTTTTTTTGTTTCTTCTTTTTTAAACACTATCATCACGCAATTGCTGAAGCTGAGACAACAGCAGCAACATCAACATCATCAGCATTTTCATTGTCGTCATTACGGAACAACGTGAACTGCATTTAAAAATTGATAAAAAATTTAAGCAGTCCGCCAAACAATCGAACCCAGTCGAATTGTAGTGAATGAAGGGATGGCCATTAACAGACGGAGTAAACAGTTGGCACCAATTTAAGTGTGAATCAAGTGTTCAGTGGTGTAAAGTAAATGACACATCAATTAAATTTTATTGAGCCTTTCAGTCAATTAAGAATATAAGAAAAAAAAAATCCTTCAAATTGAAGCATCTTGTTTTTTTTTCGGGGGAAAATAGTAGCAAGAAAAAGAAAAATTTTTCTACACATACACTGCCGTGTATCACAATGGTGCCACTGTTTAAAATCGTGCAGCAATTGTAGCAGACAAATTTTCCATTCATTACACTTCATCGCCTGTACATACGCAGCCCATCACCCTCGCCAAAACAATGTTTGTAAGATTGTAATGCCTTGCCAAGAGATGGTTACACTGTAACCGTAAATTGATGTTGATGTTGCTTTAGTAGTTGTTGTTCTTGTTGTTGTATACGTTGTTTACTTACCTTTCTCAAATAGCGCGAAATTTTATCACCATGTTCCCAAGGATTCACCCAACCCTTCGATGTGTTACAGTCTAGTGCACGTGGCACACTGTTGCTGCCACTATTACCGCCATTACCACCACCACCGCCACCAACCATGCCATTGCCACCGTTCGATGATAATGAACCACCCATTAGGCCGCCACCCATACCGCCGCCACTATTCGGTAAGCCAGTGGCATTGGCCGACGTTGAAGCGGCCGCAATCAGTGTCTGGCCACGTCTAATATTGTTGCGAAATTGATCAGGTTTCTTGCGGAGTATTTTGTTAAAGGCTTCAACCAAAACAAACACAGCATCATACATGAGAGCTGCCTGGGCCTAAAATTCATTTGCCAAACATAATGTAAACAAAATATGGGGTGAGAAGGGAAGAGAAAATAAAAGAGATGAAAGAAAGAAATTTCAATACTTATTGCTTGTTGTTATTGTTGTTATTTTAATGTTTATTTAATTCATAGTTAATGTTTGTAAACAAAACAATTCATGTTTATTGTTCCAGGAAGAGTGGTTTCTTTAAGTACACATTGCCACGATAGATGGAAAAGCAAAGAAACTTAAATTGCCGGAAACAATGAAGCACATACACACACTCACCCACTTACATACATACGCTTTCTTATTCAAATGTTAATATTTAATAAGTTCTTTACAATCGACAGAAAATGGTGTTTTGCAGCAATACGGACATTTGCCTTCATTATTGCTTGTGTTAATAGAATGGATTTCTGTGATATTGTTATTGTCTTTTTTTATATTTTTATTATTTGTCTTTTACTTTCGGCATTATTAAATAACAAAGACGACAAAAAAAAAACAAAAAAATAATGACAACATCAGTGTACACTGATTGAAATTGTATACCAGCAATGTTTTCTTGTTATTATACTGACTGACTGAGAATTCTACAGAATTATATGGTATGTCCTTAGGCCGTGTATGGTTAGAGGCAAACATATTATCAGAGTTGTAGAGAGTTAGAAAGGGGGCAGTTCGAAAGAAAATTTTATGGGGATTAATAAAACCCATTAAAGTATACAATTTTTTATGGTTTCGATGACCACAGGCTTTGGGTGTATTAAAAAAGCAATGGCTGAGACAATAAACTTCTTAAGCAGAGAGAGGAATAGCTGGTTAAAGAAACTCTTGTTTACGCATAATGCATGGTAAGACTTAATTTCTTATTACATTTAAAGACGTTTTACTTCAGCTGACCTGTAATAAATCCTTTGGTATTACTTTGTATAATAATAACCGAGATAAGGTTCTTATTATTTTATAAGCGCAAGTAGTTGAGATACCAATAAGAGTAGTGAACCTAAATGCACCTAAGCTTCCTCAGCAGTGAAATAGAAAATGGTGAAGAAGATATTATTCCAAAAAAATATCTGGAAATATTCAATACTCCTAGTGCTAGGGCAGTGCAGTCTTAATAGGTAAGGTGTAGAAACCATTTGAATTGGAGATTCTTTAATCAAAGTCATACGATCCCAAGGGGAATAAAAGAAATGTGTAATGTGTGTAATGAATTGAGGGAACTTAAGAGTACTTTCTGGAGTGTTTTTAAGTGCAATCAGTGTCGCATTTAGAGACAATAAGTGACCACAAATTAGATTATGTACTCTGTCAGCTTACTGTTGCCTATTCCCAGCCTAATCCATAAGCGTACGAGATGCGCTTTTATTATATTCTAGTGTAGCATATTACTTCTTGACCATTAGCAGTAGGAGTCTTGTAGGAAACTAATCTTTTTAGCCTGGAATATTCATTAAAAGTGTCTTTTCGGGTTACGCTGTGGGTAAATTAGAGAAGTAGCTATCGGCTACCACAATAAATCGTTTAACGCCAGAACATTAGTTCTAAATTCTGGAAATTTGTTTCGGAAAAATCAATCTCTTCTTTTTCCGATAATATAATCGACCTAGTGAGCAAGCAATTCGGACATCTATTGATAGTTTGCGTATTAATTTTATTATTCTTAATTTAAAACCATCAACAAACCAAAGAAATGAGCATTCCAATAGGAATATTTATGCGAAGCCTTGAAGAAAACGCTAAAATATTCATTAGTCAACGTTTAGTCAGGATTACGACCAAGCTTCTCACATCACTTATGTTGTGTGTGTATTGACTCCAAAAGACAGACTTTTTCATGGAAATTTTATTTTATACTCAGAGTTTTTGAGATATTTCGTATTGTACGAGATATCTGAGCAAGGGGTTGATCCAGGGGTACTCGTCTAGTAAGCTTACGCGGCAATAAACTATAGTTTGCAGTGAAATTAAAGTGAGACGATCACCGTTTGGGCTCAATCTAGTCAAAGACGAGCATTTTCTTCAGAGTACTATGTTTAGTTATAAAATTTATTTCTAGAGGAGAGGATGCGTCAATAAGCAAAGTTACTGCTCTTGTAGCAAGGACAATCCTCAGGACGTTACCAAATCACCATTGTTTCCATTAAATTTGGCTCTTTATTACGATTTATATGCTGGCGGCCTCATTGCTTCTAATTTCTTTTGAAACGGGTAAGAAGATGCCATTACAGAGAATATTGAGTGCTATTGAGCCATGTTGACTGAATTTTTGTTTCTCACGTGACAGAGCATATTGCCATACAGCATGCTTAACAATCGATTAATTAGAAAATCATTTTGGTGGCTACTTTCTTTCCATAAAGAACAATTCACTTCAAAGGATTTAGTGCCTTTTTTTATTGGGTTATGTTTAGTTATTTGATTATGCCAACAAACCAGCAACCAGGTTTATCGAAAAAAGTAATTAAGAAATGGACTGATGGAATGGTCTATGTAACTGTAGCTGTGGTGGACATACATATATTGGAAGTCATACATACATAATTGGCCATTACAACCCTTCAGTCAGGATAACGGCCTAGCTTCTCACACCACTCATGTTGTGTGTATTAATTTTATACCTACAGCTTAATGTAGACTCCAAACGACAGATTTTTTGTTAAACTTTTCATGGGAATTTTATTTACTCTCAGAGC
The DNA here is from genome assembly GCA_932273835.1 of Sarcophaga variegata. Taxonomy (NCBI): domain Eukaryota; kingdom Metazoa; phylum Arthropoda; class Insecta; order Diptera; family Sarcophagidae; genus Sarcophaga; species Sarcophaga variegata. Next base: position 86,134,949 of record OW026362.1, on the reverse strand, counting down.
TTTTGCCAGAAATCTGCTGAAAGGAAGTTGCTGAAGAAATAGTTTTTCATATTTCGTTTTGATGTCTGACCTGGGGTTTGAACCGTGGCTTTACGTCTAATAAGTCAACACACTACTAGTGCGCTACGGTGACTTTTGTTCGCAAGTCAAATGTAAAAAATAAATTCCATAAAATTATATGTCGGAGTATGATAGAAAATTATAATTTAAACAATATTCATGGCATTTATTTTAAGTTGTTAAGCTGTTAAAACAACACCAAGGCAATATATTTGGTTTAGTTTTTCTCTCCTTTTATGTACTGGGCATTGTAGCGAATACAAAAATTTTGTTTTCATTTTGTTTCATTCCTTAATTGAATAAAATTTTTATGTTTTTAAAGTATTTGTTGAACAATACAAATTAATTGCAATATTCGTAGGAAAATTGTTCCCGTAATCAATGTTATCCTCAAACAACTTTTACATTCCTTTACTTACCGATATCGATTCTCTGCCAGCTCCAATCGAAGTTGTCGGATCTAAACGTTTCCAACTGTCATAAAAATTCTTTACCAAATGACGATTTGTATCCACTAAACGGAAACCGGTGATATTAATGGCACCAAATTCAATGATTTCACTTTCCCAACGATCGTCCATTACCTGCAAGAAAAAAATTTATGATATTAAGCACAACTAACAACCTTTAAGCTAAAACTACAATAACAACAACTATGTATCGGAAATAGTAAAGCTGTAGAGGAAAATGTTACTTTTAATTGTTCTTAAATAAAAATCCTCCAGTAAACTAGAGAATGAATGAACCTGTCTATTCATTCTTTCCTCTCACTCTCATCACTTGACAAAAGCGGATGGAAAAGGATATGATGACACAAGCGAAAGGAAGTAAAAATACACAGAATACTAGGATGTCAACAAGAGACTTCATTAAAAGGGTTTAGAAGTATGCATGTTTGTATGTAGCATACACATAGAGATTGTGGTATATGCTTTCAGATTTCATGCACTTTCATACGTACATATACATATATACATACATACATACATACATACTGGTGTTATAATACAGAAGCTGCAGAAATTTCGAGGACATGCTTTAAAGCTTAAATAAATATTTCAGATTTTTTTTAAAGAACGCTACAGTCTGTGCTATGTTTTGTTGAAAACTATTGTCGAAATGTGTGGTAGCTTGCTAACGTCAGAGTATTGAAAATACCACACTGAGATAAGGTTGATTAACATGTGGATTTAACCTGAAAATCTCTTGATTTACTCTTACAGCCAGGCTGCGATTAAGATCCTAAAGAACGTAAGATTTCTCAGGCAAATTTCGAACCATTCAAAGGAATAGGAGTTTGCTTCCGTAATATGGGAATATCGTTCGAATTGCATTGCGAACAAGCTTTCAAGAGCCGATTTCCGATTGCCTCAGTTAGTTTGAGTAAAAAACACTCTTTTTACAGGGATGCTCAATCTCGTTGACAGCATAAGGATAAGAAGAGGTTTGAATCTGAATCTGGCCTTAAATCACAGGGCCATTCATCGCACAATAGGCATTCTCTTAGGCCCCAGCTCGTTTTGAAGAAATGTCGGAAGGTTTGGCATTCTGGCGGGAACTGTTTAATCAGAGACGGAGGAAGAGATTGTCTTTTAGATCATATGCCAGTGCTTTGATCTTGCCATAAAAAGACAGAGGTTTTTAACCTCTCGCTTTTTGACATTCTTATCCGATCTTTAAAATACAAAAATTGCTGCAATAGGAAGATTTATCTTGGACTCGGATTGGTTTTCTTTAGAAGTATTTAATTTGGTATCACAATAGGCCTAAATGCTGGCCGAAGTGGAACCTCTATCTTCGAGGGAAGTCTGCCACATTCCTTAACCTTGAACAGAATAAATGGGAACTGAGGGAAAGAACCTGGGAAGCAAGTTATCTGGCTCGTGTTTAAAACGTTTTACACCACTGTGTTTACAGGTCATTGCGTTAGGGGAAGACTGCAGACCCCCATCAAACGACTATTGCCAAGGTTATGGGTCTGCTGAAGAGCAGGAAACTGTTGTTCACTTTCTAAGCCAATGCCCATCTCTCGCAAGGTGCAGATTTAGGTTATTTGGCTCTGCATTCCTTGTCAGCTTAAATAAGTTATTATTCATCGATATCAAAGCTAATCTTTGTTTATAAAACTTTAAGGTTGGTTTCCAAGGTTACAGAAGTCGTACTTTTAGTGTGCAGCCCCTGCGCTGACCAATTTCTTCGATGAGTTCGGTGGAATTCGCTCAGTACGGGGACTGCGTTTAACTGTGGCGTCACAACGAGCAGCTATGCTTGCTCAAGTGAGCTTTAGTATCAAACTAACCTATCCAAACCTAATACCAAAATGGACAGAATTCAATGAATTTGTTGCAGTCGTAGAAAACAATTTCTGACGAAGATGATTTCGATCATCCTTCCACCACACAATATCGGATATCACCGGGTGTCGACAGATTTGGCATTCCTTCATATGAATACTGCAGTAACCAGGGGTTCGAGGAGGACGAAGAGGCTATGTTTCACTGTATGTTTCACAGCCTTCTCCTTGAAGAGGCGGTGGTTCTTGCCTCTCATTTCTTCTCATTCCTGAATGAACTTTCCAATATAAAAATTGCTGCAATTTTTTATGGAGTTGCCTTGGTTTGATAATGTTTGAACCATAGGTCCTATACCGGAATAAGGGACACCTTATCAATCGACTAAACTAAACTTCTTCGTTTCTTCTAAATTTGATGCTGCAAAAATGAATTTCCAATAGCAGTTGGGAACACCAAAAAGTATAAGCGATGGTTGGATCATGATTGGGGACATGCTGCAAGTTCTTAATGTTCACTCAACTCCTTCACAAAACTAAAGAAACATTTCCCTACCATAGCTTATATAGGATATAAAAGATGGCAAACGAATAAGTTCACATTCTAGCATATTTAACGATAAATACATTTACACACACACTGGCATATGCATACACCATATCACAGGACAAATACAACATATAACCGCACTTATAAGGACCATATTTGACCAGTACGTAAGTAAAGGCATGAGTGCAAGATCATATTGTTGTAAATGACAGAGAGAGAGAGAGAGAGAGAGAGAAACTATGACAATAGTATGGAGCTGTGGTAGGAGTTGATATAAATATTGTAGAAAAAAAAAAACAAAGTACTTACCAAACCACTAAGCAAATAGTGGTATGTCCGACGTCCCAATGAAATATCCCTTACATGCTGGATTAGAATCTCTTTTGCCATTTCCGTTGGGCAATCAAGTACAATGTATTTATTTGTAAAACGACCCAAATCCTCTAGTGTATGCAGGAAATCAATGGCCATGGTAACATTGGCAATGCGCTTTACCATCTCAACTTGAAATGATTCATTTCCGGGCTTTAAGCCTTGATAGATTTGCTGCAACCGCAAAAGACCTTGAAATAGATGAACAAAAACGAACGAATATATTTTTTAGTCTTATTTTCTAAAATATAGAGAAAATCTGTGGAAAATTACAAAAAGAGTTACTGTGTGTGGGTGTTGAGTATTCCAATATTAAAGTTATGTTATGATTATACTTTCTAAACGCAAAAAGAAAAAAAGAGGGAACGAAAACAGGAAATTTTATTTTATTATACATGGTCACTAATACGTATGTATATGCATACATATGTACATATATATGTAGTTGCAAAATTCGGAAAAAAGAAAGTCAAAATGGAAATTGTAAATGTCATTGTGTCAGAAATTTTAAAATGTTACAAATATGTATTGTTGTTGTTGTTGTTATTTGCTTTTTTCATTTCCCTCCATCTTAATTTCAAAAATGTAGAGAAAAATTGTGAAAAAAATTGTGAAGTCAAGAATTCATTAAATATGCCTTAAATTTCTATGTAACATTTCCATGTTAATCAACTGGGGACTCATGTAAATACATTGGCCACATGGACCGTAGTGCATGCTGTTGTATAGGGGGTATGGCATGGCATGGCGTGGCATGGCATGATGTCACATCTAATCAAAGGCTCATTTATTTCAATTAGAAAGAGAGAAAAAAATGCAAGCCAATGACAATAGAAAATAGAAAATGTTGATGACTATTGTTTTCAATTGAATTGTTTTGTTATTGTGCAACTGCAACTGTTACGAGAATACAATACATTGCATGCATTTGTGTGTGTGTGGGATGCTGTGTGTTTATTGTATTCAAAAAAATCTATGGCTGTGTACGTGTTTCATTTTAGTGTTTGTGTGTGTGTGTGTGCAACATACAAGAATAATTCTGTAGATTAGAATTTTATTTTGTTGTTGTTACTTTTGGTCCATCTTGTCATCATCATCATGATCCTCATCATCAATACAATCCTAATAGACATCATCAGTATTGCCATTGTTATGTTTACCCTTGAGTTTGTCTATCCCTTTCTATTTCTATTGCTATGCTATTCTGTTCTATTTTTTGTTGTTTTTTTCTGTTCCAATGCATTCACTGTTATATGAAATGTTGTTAGTTTTGGTCACTTTGATTTTTATTCTTTTTGTTGCTGTTGCTGTTGCTTTTGCTATTACCATTATTGTTATTGCATCATTCTATTCAATTCTTATATTTTGTATGAATTTTTTTCTATTGCATCTCTTGCCTCTTTCTCTCTTCTGATCACTTATATTTGTTGCCACTTATAGAGTTTTTCTTTGCTGTTCGATGCCATCAACACGTTCTTTGTTCTCTTTTAATCAATGCTGATGACAATGCACTGATGTTGTTGGTAATACTGTTGACTGGTATGGCACGTAACACAAAACAAAACTCCATTCCTTGTTTTATACACACACACAACACATACAAGTAAGTTATATTAACAGCACATAAGCTTAAATGTGTGTACAAACAAACGGCACGTTCAATATTATTGTATTGGCTACTCTAGCCTTATTCCAATGCAACAAATTCTAACACACGTTTCTGTGTGTGTGTGTGTGTGTGTCAAAGAGAGAGAGAGAGAGAGAAGCAAAAGTCAACAAAGTCTTTAGTTTTTATTTGTTTGTTGTTATCCCTTTCTCCTTGATATTGTTTTTATATATGTAAGTATACATTTATGTATGTATGTATGTGTATAAGAATATATATATATGTGTGTGTTCACATGTTACTTTTTCTTGTTATTGTTATTATTGTCGAGATTCTTTTTTGTGTCACTTTTTCCTGTTCACTGTTCTTCTCCTCCTATTCAGTCACTGCTTTTGCGTTGTGCTGAGAGTCCTTTAAGTAGCTTTTTTACTTACAATACAACAACAAAACAAAACCCAAAACGGATTTTAAGAAAAACAGCAACAGAAGTAAAACAAAAAACACAACATAAAACCCAATGACTTTCAAGCAATTGGGGACATCTTGTTGTGCTATGCTACAAACAACACGTATCAACAATATCGTATAAACAGCATAGCAGAGAATATAGGAATGAAGGAACGAAGAATACATTCTATTGCTGTAGTCGTTGTCGTCGTCAGAGAAAAGGGACTATATTTATATAGTAAGAAAAAGAAAAAAGGGGACAAAAACTTTTGCGTATTTAAATCACCAAAACAAAGAAAAAAAAAAAGAAAGATGTGAAATAAAACTAAAAGAAAACTATTTATGATCAATACAAATCCGATGAGAACCCTATGCAAGTGAATGTGACATTTCAATTTTAAAAGTTCTTGATTTAAAGTTTTTGTTTTTTTTTAATCATTATTTTTATTTTAAAGAGTTCAATGAAAGATGACAGCAAACGAAAAGTCAAGAACCTTCGCCTATTTTAAACATGAACCGGTCAGTGGCATATGAGATGAATGATTTCCATCTCTTCTCGAGCAGCAAACATTTTACAATGTATGTTGAACGTTCCTTTGTACTCCTCCAGCTCCTGCTTTGTACTTCTGCTGTTCCTTTGTACTCCTCCTGCTCCTACGGTCTATTCCAAGCCTATTGCTCTTGGAAACTTCAGGAAGCTAATCGATGTCAAAAAAATCAATATTTCCTTCTGGGAAGCATAAGATTCCCAGATTCTAAGAATGTGTGCCGCTGACTCATTCTCAACGTCACAGAATCTACGTGTTATAAGTGCCCAGTCAAAAGACATGTTGGCAACCTCAGGTTACTTCTTGATCGCCTGATACATGCCTCAAAACTCCTGTTATAATGATTTCCCAAAAAGTAGTTTTGATTACTCCCCTCTTGCCTACTAGATTTAAGAGAGTTTTTTTGCATCTCTTTATCTTCCATTACATTGGGCATACCTTTCCAAGCATTCGCTTCCACTGCACTGAAAGATTCTAGTCTCACCAACGACCAAAAAGCTTTCCTCCTCACACATAAGAAAATGTCTAACGGTCTAGATGGCCAGTTGTCACAACCTCCACGTGAGATGACTTCAACGTCCAACGTCATTCCATTCAGGCAAAAAAAAGAGTTGATAATCATCAAGCTACTAGCCGTTGACGGTAGACGTTCCCAAAGAAATATGAACCGATGGCACTGCTAGCCAAAAATCCCCACAAAACACTTAGTTTTTAGAAAGGTATTGTAGGTGCCGTAATCCAGTATGCACAAAACATAGGCCAGACAGCTACTACAAAGCGAAAGACGAACAAATATTTCTTAGGCGTCAGCCTCTCAGCACATTTCTGACAAAAACTATGTGAGTGAAAAGCTTCTCACTCAAAGCTTCTTCTGTCATTCGGAGTCTTTAAACTGTAGGTCCCGCCACAACATAAGTGGTGTGACAAGCTGGGCTGTAATCCTGACTAAAGGGTTGTAATGATTAATTATGTGTGTGTGTGATCTTGGATTTCATGTGAATGTGTATCGTCCTACGTTCGAAAATGTTGTTCGTTCACATACCCATTCTGCTAGAAAAAGGTCTTATCGTTGACGATGATTTTTATGATGAAAACAGTTGACAGTTGACTACTGCTTCAGAAGTAATTCAGTGAATAAACCTCGTTGTCTATAGTATATTCAACAGGAGCATCTTTTTTTCAGTTGCCTTTAAATGTACGTTGCAATGCCAGTCGTTTATGCAGTACATTTTTCTTCAGAAGAATAAAAAAATGGCCACAATAAACCGAGTAGGATTATAGACTTTATACGTATGCATGTGTATGAATATGTTAGCATAGCAAGTCCTTAAAGCTTGGAGACAAATTCTCTTTCTGTGATTTTGTTGGCAAAACAAATTTAATGACAATGGGTCACTGTACAGCAAACATGGAACATGTTCCATTTAGGGATGTGGACCATTTTCATATTGCGGTCACTTGAAATATGTTGCTGTTTATGATTATGACAGCCACTGCTGTATTTTATTTCATTATACAATATATTATTTTTGTATTTGTGACACATACACACATATACACACACATATTGTAGTTATTCGCTCATTTTCTCTGTGTTAAGCATTTAAGTGTTGATAGTAACGATACAAGGAATTTGGAGTTGCAAAAATCATTGGATGCCGTATACATATGTACACCCAAAATAGGAAGAAAAAATTTGAAGAAAATTGTAAAAATTGGAAATAAAATAAAAGGAATCAAATTGTTAACGAAACATGTGTAAATAAGAGGTTGATTTAAATGTTAAAAAAAAAAATCTTATGTGTGTGCTTAAGTAGCGTGTAATTTCCATTCTTTTCTTTTTTTGTCAAGATTAAATAGTTTGTAAATTTATGTTGCCAACCACTTGGTTTGTTTCCATTGTTGCAGCCACTTGTACAACAAATCCTAAAGATAAAGCTTGCCTTAAGCAATTCAACATACTCAAGAGAGCGTACTTTATGCAAGTTTCTCTACGTTTTGATATGTTTGTCGATATATAAAATGATTTCATGAGAAATATCAAATAAAAATCCTCAATAGGATGAGAATTTTGTATTGAGTTTAAGTGGCATTTAAAATCAATGTTAAGAAATTGTTTACGGTTATGCTGTTCGTAAGCTATTTAATAAATCTATTTAAAAATGCTTCAGCCAGTATAGCTTATGAGTCTATCAGATATTGCTAAAGTCTTTAAAGATTTAATGTCAATAAATAATATGATTTCGCTTACACATGAGATGATTTCTATAAATTCATTCTTTTCATATTAGATTTAAGCATTTAAGCATTTAGCATTATTTTTAAGCATATTATATAGGGGTTTCGAAAAGGGACTACCGAAATTTGACTGTGGTCACCTTGTTGAAGCAACATCTGGCAAATTAGTTGGAACTTCTTTAATCTGTTCAACACATGCAAATAAAAATGTACAGCGTGCTTTACCCATCTTAGGATCGATATAATCGTTCCACCGAAAGTACTATTGTCAATTTGGTGCATAAGTTTGAGTTAAGTTACTGGTCCAATAAACAATCGATCAACGCCTTCACGTAAATGAAACGTTAGATTTGGCTATTCGCCGCTGTCCGTGAGAGTGCGAAAAAGAATCCCAGGCTGTTTATTTTGCATCACTCTGAAGAATTTGGATTTTCGAAGACAACTTACGCTTTGTAACCACTTAGCAAGGATTACAACCTAACTTCTGACACCACTTTTATTGTGTGTGTTAATTTTATATATGAGTGGTCGGGAACTGTAGTTTAAATTCCACAGAATTTTAAGGAACCTTTTTAAGGCAAGTTTTCGGTTTTAATAGGATGGCGTTATGAGCCACCCATCTCATGCCACACTAAATATTCCACACTAGGCGATTGGGGGTCTGATAATCTGACGTGGAGGTGACGTGAACTTGTCATCGAGATCGTGGGGTTGTTTTTTAAGTGGCAGGTGTATGCGAATAAACCATAAACACATAGCTGTCCTTATTGTCAATATAACCTAGGTAATTGGTAATTGGTTTATGGAAAAGATTCATTGAAAGTATCTCTGGTGCAAATATTCATATCTCGGTTTAAATTTTTTTATAATTTATTGCCACAATTTAAGCACAGAATAACTCACTAATATGCTTAACTTACTACCACATAAGTTACTTAGGCTTCAAAGAACACTTCGTAATAAAAAAGTACACAAAATTAAACTGACAGTTCAGTTAATATAGGATTAAGGGCCATTATTACAACTTGTCGTTAAACTTGGGTTTAGTTAAAGGTACCCTTAGCTAAAGGGAACTGTAAAGTTACCTTTAACTTATTTTCGTTATTACAACTTAAAGATAAAATAAAGTTAACTGTTTTCAAAAATATGGCGGCGCCGGAGCAATGTCGATAAAACCGCTCAATTAAACAAGCTTTTTTTAACGCAGTGGCAATGACGGGCTTAGTTTTTTTGTTGTATACGCCCATTTTGTTTATCTTATTGGGTACTCATAATAATGAAAAACAATTTATCTGCCCGTTAATATCCTCCCTTTAGTTAACGGCAAGTTGTAATAATGGCCCTAAGTTTAAAAAAATTGAGAAACTGATATGAGCATTTCCAGTTGTGTAGTCGTCGTTGTCTAATAAGTAGTGTGTTGGCTTGTTAGAAGTGAGACAACGGTTCAAACCACAGGTCAGACATCTCCAATAGAACGAAATATGAACAAATATTTCTTCGACGACATCTTTTCAACAGATTTTTGGAAAAACTCTGAGATATAAAAAATTGTCATGAAAAGGTTTTTCAAAAAATCTGTCGTTTGGAGTCGACTTTAAACTCTAGTTTTCGCCACTCATGTATAAAAATTAATACACTCACCATACATACACGGTAATTGTGGCTAAAAGGTTGGAAGGACCAATTATATATGCATGTACACTCAGAAAAGCAGATAGGTTTTTCAAACAAATATAAAGTTTTGAAGATACACTCAGCCACAAAAGTATACATACGGATAACAAATTTCAGAAATTTTTTAACCAATCCGTTTTCGTTGAAAATATTTATAATTGTCTGACATCATTCTTCGATTTTAAGACGGTCTTTTGCATTGGTTCAGAAATTTGTGAAATTTGTAAATCGGATGCATAGCTTTGTGGGCCTGTGCAGGGCCACAATTCAGTTCAATTTCAGAAATTTTTTAACCAATGCAAAAGACCGTCTTAACATCAAGGAAACTATAAAGATTTTCAACGAAAACGGATGTATAATTTAGTAACTGTGTGTATTTCCAAACACACTATGTTTTGTTTACATTTATAGATAGAAAACACTTAAAAAAAGAACCTATATTTGTATCATATATTTAGTAATAAGCTTATATAGCTCTCGGTTTAATTTTACAAATTGAAAGCACAATAAAAATTGTACAAATATTAATACCATATCAGACAGACCACCATATAAAATGTGATTATGATGATAATATTGTGATAAAAAAAAATCAAATCAAATTATTGTATTATTGTACTAATTTTGAATTTTAAATGGAATCTCTGTTGAGAATATAAGTGTATTTGTGGCATTTATTTATAGACCATATATAAAGGCAAAGAACGAAATGAAAAACATGAAATAAAATTTGGCTTTAACATCATTGCAGTTAAAGGTCTTTAAATAATTTATTGGAAAGAATTCATTTCATTGATTTATTAAGTATGTGGCCTAAATGTTATGTTTCCTGTTAAAATATAATTTAAAATAATTCTTTTTCTTTAAGGTTTTTTTAAGGTTAAAGCTTTGAAACGGACTCATTATAAATTTCTATCAATTTTATACTATGAAATGAAAATAAATGGCAGTGATTTAACCATGTGAACTTAAATATTGCGGAGAGAATCATGAGAAAAAATGTGTTATTCATACACCTCTCCCTTAAAATCTCTTTCTCTATATTTCCTTAAAATATTCAAACATACATACATACATACATATATTTCAATAAAAAAAAACAGACACATCGCTGTGAATGAAAAAGAATCTTTTAAATTATGGCATAAAATTTTTGACAATTTATTCCAAAAATAATACTCTCTACTCTATACATACAGATACACGTGAACCCACCCCCAAGCATAGTGTTTTGGGGTATAGAAAATCTATAAATACCTATAAAATGATATGAATAAGGGTGGATACCTCACATTTCCATTCAAATTACCCACAAAATAGCAGCGGTAACAATAATGGCAATCGCAATCTTAGATGAAGAAAAAAATGTATTTTTTTCACACATTTTTCCAAAAGAAAAAAAAAAATAAAGAATATACATACACATACACACACCAATATTTGTATAAAAATACGAGCATATGAGTGTGATTTTGAATATTTTTCGTTTCAAGCATGACATGAGCATCGTAGAACAGCAACAATACATATATAAAACCGCCACTTGCGTTCACATTTCATTTTACAGGATATGAATAAGTGTGTATGTGTGTATGTTGTTGTTAAAATGAAATCATTTGGTTTCCTTTTTTTTATTATACCCAAAAGCATCATACACTAGATAGTGACGGCGTGTTATGTTTGCTCTGAACGTTGGTAACTTTTGAATAAATGATCGGAAGGTATTTCTGAATATTTCAGTTCCATGAAATTTATTTAAGGAATCTTGAACTGGATTAAGAATAATTAATTAAATCTTAAAGCTTATTGATAGGATGCAATTAGCTCTGAAGAAGGTGGGCATTTGATAGCGGTTTGGCACTGGAACGTACAAGCCGCCCCTTTACGTTCTCTGAAATTGCACAATACGCAACTAAAGTATGAGGCTTTTTTTCTACGGCTTGCACTGCCTTTTCGTCCACGGAAATTGCACGATACTGAACTACAGCCCAGCTATGAGGCCTTTTTCTGAAGCTCGTATTGTATACAAAGTTGTCTTGGAAACCTAACATTATTAACAGAGTAAAAAAGCAGCTCCAGTGTCACTTACGCTTGTAACAAAGTATTGAGAAGGTAAGAACTGCATGTGGGTAAACTTACAACGTATGTCTAGCACGGTGGGCGTCCCTCGGTAGGGCAACTAACTTAAGTCTGATATGGCGATTGAAAAGATCTGCCTGCATAATTATAAGTGGTGCTTTGAGCACGTGGCTACTAGAGATAATTTTATGTCTATTTACGCATGTTCTGTATTGCAAGTATTTGTTGGATAAATCTTAGAGTAAGGCTAGTAGACTTGTCGTATTCGCCGTTGTCTAGTAAGTAATGTACGGACTTATTAGATATAAGGCCGCGGCTTAAACCCCACGTCAAGACATCCCCAACTAAATGAAATAAAGAAAAATTATTTCTTCGGCGAAATAAAATTGCCATGAAAAGTTTCTCAAAAAATCCGTCATCCGGAGTTGACTTTAAACTGTAGGTCCCGTCACTCCTGTATAAAATTAACGCACACAACATAAATGGTAATCCCGACTGAAGGATTGTAATGACCAACTATGTATGGATGTAGTGGCATGGGTCATATACTGATTACCCAAGGATCCTGAAAGAATTTGTTACTTTCGGGAACAGTCAATACATGACACCACAATGCAACTGTTCTGTGAGATTCAGGACATTCATTTCGGGTTAATAAGCCTGGAAAAAAGATGATGAAAAATGGCGTAAAACACTTCGTATACGTATACTCTTATGGCTTCAAACTGATTAGAACTAAGGTGGGTGAAATTTTATCAATATGGATTGAACTAGGCCAGTCCATATCAGAAGTGTCGGAAATAAGGGCTTCGGCAGAAGTTATTAAAGCTGCAAATATCCCCGGACGATATATGACCATAAATTTTGACAGCCCAGCTGATGACCCAACCTGTGATCTTTCCAGTGAATTTTTACCATTGGGTTGTTATGTTGTTGTCATGTATTTGACCGATTATAGTATTCTTATTTATTATTGTTTGTATATATGGTAGTTCTATACATAAACATCTATGTATGTATATATATTTGTATGTGTGTGCATTTTTTTTATCTTCATATCCATTTCGATTGAAAATTATACCGGTTAGTGGGTTTCCGTTATAAAGTAAGCGTGTATGTGTTCATTTATATATATACACATACATATATACATATGTACATACATTCGTATAGATGTCAATATGAATAATAGATTTGGTATGTTCACTGATTCCAAAACATTCTCTCGCTCCACCGTATGTATGGCTTTGCAATACATGTTGTAGAGAATTGTTTTAATACTTCAGAGAGAGATTCTCTGTCTTTTTTTGCAATATTTGTGGAGCAGAGATAATATTTTCATGCTGGCATATTTCAATAAAATTGATGGTTATGATGAAAATTGAAAAAAATTTTAAACGATTTATCGTAATTGATAGATATGTAATCATGATCATACAGTGCGGAATTAACTTAATGCGTTAATATAACTTTAAGATTTTATTCCCTATTGGAATTTCAAATCCAGAAATGGCACTGTCGTTTGTTTTAGTTCCATATTTGCAGCAGGGAAATAGATAAATTTGGCATCCGGGGTCAATAACAGCTGATAGTGGATTCATTGCTATCCTCTGAATGTAGAAAGTATGTGAAATAGTCTCTACCCCATGTAATGTTTTAGAAATAAGTTTTAGTTTTGAAAATAAGAAAAAGACTCCCAGTGCTGTCCTAACTTCTCGCAGCTCTAACGATATGTGTCTTAATTTTCTATAGGGCGTGCCATTTAAACGTTAAAATTTAAAAATGCCATGAAACAAAAGCGGTTTGTAGTTTTGCCAAATTTATTTTTTGTAGTGAAGTACAATTGTTTTGGTTAGAAAAGGAATATGATTTCATTCATAGGCTGCCGCGGCTGGCCTGACAGTATCTAACTCGATCGGACCAATCTTCGAGTGTATGGGGTCGTACCTCGGCAATGGCATTACGAATGTTGGCCTTCAAATGTGTCTGTTTTTTCGGCATTACACTTTTCTTAAACAGCGCCCCACAGAGAATAGTACAACGGTGTCAAATCACAGCTTCTAGGCGGCCAATTAACATTACCGTTTCGGCTAATTAAACGGCTATCAAACGTTTGACGCAATAAATCGATTGTGGCATGAGATGTGTGGCAAGATGCGTGATCCTGTTGAAACCAAATATCGTTTGTATCAATACCATGAAGAGTGGGTACAAAAAGATCGGTTATCATGGTGCGATAAGCGTCTCCAGTGACCGTAGTGGTTTCTCATCCACATTTTCAAAGAATAAGGGGGCAATGATGCCTCCGCTTTACAAGCCGTGCCAAACAGTCACTCGTAATGGGTGCATTAGCTTCTGTAAGACCATGTTTGGGTGTACCAAATTCGATAACTCGGCTTATTAAAGTACCCACCAAGTTGAAAATGAGCTTCATCCGAAAACATGCAGTTTCTCGTTGGCCTAATAAATCCCAACGTTGCTCAAGCGTAAATCGATTCATTGCGTTGAGTGGTGATAATATACGGAATTTGGTGACAGAAAAGTATGACATAAGTGTTGCCAGATTCGGAATAGCCGATTGTGATTTGAAATTATTTTCATAGCAATTTTACTACCCTCAGAGTTTTTGATAGAAAACTGCTGCATGGAAGTCGGCTAAAGAAATATTTTTATTTTTAATTTTTCGACTTTTTCGAGATATCTTAGCCGAGGTTTGAACTCACTTACTAGGCTACTTTTATTGTTGCCAGAGTTGTTACTATTTTTATTTTTATTCCTATATATTAAACTCAGTAGTCAATACGATAACTATTATTAAGCTGACGGTCTATTTATGATGTTTGGCTATAATATCAGAAAAATTAGTATGAAGTGAATAATTATTTTGCTCGTTTTCATTATTCATAAAGCATATACTAATGAATTAATATGAGCCATAATGCCAAAGAATTTTCTATTTTCCTTTAAATTAATCATTGAACTACAGATCGAATTTATCTGAAATTACTGAAGGCAATACTATTGACGCCTCTTAAGCTGTTACAAGGTTACTTAATTCAAAAATATATTAAGGCTGAGGGAATTTGTTTTTATTTGCTTTTAAATTAAAAATTCGGTGTTTTATCTTTTACAGCGATTTGCCAGTTGTTATCCTTTTTTGTTTTTGTTTTACTTAAAAGCGGTTTAAAACAACAAATGCTATTAAATGTTGTTCACCATTGAATCATAAAGATAAAAACGCTTTGTTGCAAAAGAGAAGAAAAAAAGACAAAAATAAAAAACGAAAAATACGAGATAAAAGTATAAAACAATTTCATAAATTGTTTATTGCCAGTATCTTATTTTCATTTATTTATTTCAGTGTGTGTACAATTCCAATTGAGTTTTTGCCATTACTTTTTTTTTGGGAAACTCATCATGGAAATAAAATTGTTGTCGGTTTACAATGAAAGCAAAGAAGAAAAAAAATTCGAAAAACAACGAAAAACATCGAAAATTGTTAAAAAAAAGAAGAAGAAATTAAAACAGTAACAATTTTCAACATGACCTGACCTGCCGTAATAAAATGGCCGAAGCATTGCTTGCCATTCACTGTTACAATACATGAACTATTTTTCAGTTCTTCCATATTATTTTCAAAATGAAACTTTTACAGTTATTTATGTTCGTATTTATGTTTGTATGCCCGTGTTGGTGGCGGTTGTGAAAACGTTTTTCACTTTTTTCTTTGTTTAAATATACCATTACAAACGCAATTTTACTTTTGGTTTGTGTTTTCCCCTTTTTTTTGAGGTTTTCAGCCAGTATTTTGCAATGTGGCAAAAGTACTCACTCGCACTCGCACTCCCACTCTCACACTCATACACACATTCGTAGGCCTATAAACAGCCAAAGGAAACAACACAATTATTCGGCATAAAGTAATCATTTCTGTTTGCGTTTATTGTGGCCATGTATGAGCAAGTGTTTGTGTTTGTGTTTGTGTTTGCATATGAGTATGTATACGAGATATTGTTTTCAATACTTGTATCGCCTACGAATATTTATTTATTTATTGCTTTGTGTTTGTATGCATGTTGTTGTAATTGTATTTACAAAATTTCAATAATTGTGGTGTGGGTGAGGAGAGATGCTGTAAAGTTATTACAGTAATAATATATGAAAATGTATGTGTATGTGAGAGATATGGGCACTTTATAGTCAAATTGGATAAATATTAATATAAGCTGTTATGATTGTATTGGTGTGACTGAATATGCATGCGAATTTTGTCTATTTTGTTGATTTTTCATTCAATGTTTTTAATGTTAAGCTTATGCGAGTATGAAAGCATTTTAATACTTAACATGCCCACACAGATACATACTTATATGAATAATATACGTAGTTTATCTGTGTTTGGATACCATAAATTGTTGCAAAAGCTGTGGTATTAAATGGCATACATTTTAAACTACTTTAGCAAATGATTTAAGTTAGTATGTGCCAATCATTCATATGTGAACTGCATTAAATCTTATGTTTTCTTTCATAAACTGATTGGCTGTTTAATTTTGTCATGTGAATAGTTCCCATTCTTTTATGTCTCTACATCTACTTAGCAATTGTTTCTAAAGAGTGGGCCATCTAATGGTTTCAATTTAAACCATCGGTTATTTCGATGACTTATGTCATTCTATTCTGTCACAAAATTCAGTATATTATCTCCGCTGAACGTAATGAATCGATTTACGCTTGAGCTGCACAATGAAGTCGATTTTGCCAAAAATAAAAATAATCTTTTCGGATGAAGCTAGTTTTCATTTTGCTGGTCTTACAAAAGCCAATGCAATAAGGCTTGTGGAACGAAGGCATTTTTGGGCCATATTTCTTTGAAAATTAGGACAGTGCAACCATTACTCTCAATGGAGGCAATTATCGCACCATGATAACCAAGTTTTTTGTACGCGCTCTTCATGGTATTGATGTGAACGTTGTTTGGTTTTAATAGGATGGTGCATCATGCCACTTATTTCATGCCACAATCGATTTATTGCTGCAAACGTTTGATGACCGTTTAATTAGCCGAAATGGTGTTCTTAATTGGCCGTCAAGAATCTGTGATTTGCACCTTTCGACTATTATCTGTGGTGTTATGCCGACAATTCAGAGACAAACGAGCATTTAAAGACCAACATTCGTGATGCCATTGCCGAGATACGTCCGCATATACTCGAAAAAGTGCACGAAAATTGCACCAATCGAAGGAGGTAATGTAAGGCAGTCGCTGTATTTCTAACTGGAACCATTGTACCTCACATCAAGAGGAAAAATTTGGAAAAATTTCAAACCGTTTTTGTTTTACTGTATTTTGAAATTTAAACTTATAAGTGGCCCTCCCTTTATTATTTTTTATTACTATTATTGCTACTAAACATAGCTCTTGTTGATGTTTTCTTTGTTATAGAATAACACAACAATGAATAGAAAACATGATCCCCCGTTTTTATACGATGATGTGCGTAGTATGCCAGTTATTTGCTGTGATAATAATTTAATGCGATAAAGAAAGAAGAGAATAGGATAATAAAGTAATAGTAACAATTGATACTTCGTTCAACGAGAACATGTCATTTTAGTAAAACAATACCATGCCGCAGAGAAAGCAATATTGACGCGACTTAAGAAACGAATTCAATAGAAAATTTTTTAACCACACTCAATTCATAGAGTATAAAACATTTGAAAAGAAACAATAGAATCAATAGAAAGTAAAGAAGCTGCGAATGTATTGAACACAAGGAAGTTATGTATGTGATGTGTGTGTTATTTGTATGTCTCCTTATTTTTATTTTCCTTATGGCGCTTGCAATACTTTGCCTTACAGTGGAAAATTTTTGTTTACACCCAATATTTATATGAAGTCTGTGTATATGCTCACTGCATTATAAACGGAAATAGACATGAAAGGCAATGATAGCAACAGATTTTTTTTGAAATATATACTTATAAAATTGTTTGTATGTATGTGAACATATACATAGTGGTAAGAATAAAATGAATACGAAAAGAGGAATATAAAGACTGACGGTAAGAAATGAGTTAAAATACGGTGAGAAAAAAGTGAATTAAACTATAGTCAGTGAAGATGTTTAGTTTTTTAGAATGGCATAGGAACGCCTCAGCAGATTTCTGGTAAAAACTCTGGGAGTAATATAAAATTGCCATGAAAAGTTTGGTCAGGAGTCGACATTAAACTGTAGGTCCCGCTGCTTATGTATAAAATTAACACACGCACAACATAAGTGGTGTGCGAAGCCCGGTCGTAATCCCGACTGAAGGGTTGTACTGACCAATAAGAAAAAAAAAATAAGAACGGCTGTACATTTATATTCATTTAGGTCCACTTTAAGGCTCCTATGTGAAATCTAATAAAAGGTAAAACCAACCGCCAGTTGAAGTCACCGTAGTGTAGTAAGAAGCATGTTGGCTTATTAGACGTGAGGCCCAGTTCAGAAAAGTAAAAAAAAAAATTAATATCGGCTACTTTCTCTCAGCAGATTTCTGGCAAGAACTCTGAGAGTAAAATAAAATTGTCATGAAAAGTTTCCCAACATTTTGTCGTTCGAAGTCGACTTTAACATGTAGGTAACGCCACTCATGGTTACAATTAAAACACGCAGCATCAGTACTGTGAGAAGCTAGGTCGTAATCGTGACTGAAGGTTTGTAAGGACCAATTAGGTTTGTATGTATGTATTTATAAAAGTAACTACCCTACACTACACTACGCAAATATTGCTTAAATTTGTTGGGCAAAGATAAAAAGGCATTAAAACAATGTAGAGTTCTCTGAGATAAAGATGTAGTATCATTAGATATTAAACTGATTGTTCATCACACTGGAAAGAATTGAAACATTGCATTAATATATACAAGTTTCACAATATAACACTCAAGATTACATTTTAGCTGCTTTTAAAACAATCATCAGCCACCTCAACCTTCATGTTTAGCTGGTTTCTACAGATAGTTGGCAGTGTCCTGTTGTCACTGTACTAACAGATTTTACAAAATTCTTCTGATGATCCATTTATTTTGATGCCATTGATCCGAGGTTGAGAATTTTTATTGTACGAAAATGAATGACCTTAGCAACACTTGCTAAAGCTATGATCTTGGGAGATTTTATTGCAAATCAGGCATTATAGACTTAGTCTTTATACGCGAAATACAATGACTTTTAGGTAGCCTCCTTTGGATTCATTACACCTGTCAATCATTTTAAGGTAGTTTTCAACAAGTTTTTTCTGATGTTGTTTTTTTAAATGCTCGAACATTAGCATTGCGTAACCCCCCAAAAAAATCTTTAAAGAGAAATTAATCATTCTGGTTTCTCGTGTAATAAAGACCAAATAGGTGGCCTTAAGTAGTTCGTGACACCGTTTTGTTCAGACTACATGCCGTCCAATTCATAAAATTCAATTGCAGGTGAATAAAAGGTCGGTTATCATACGACCATATTGGCCTAAATTGTCCGTGACATTTCTTCCTGGGTCATTTTAGAAATAATGCGATTCAATAAGATCTCTAGACTATAATGGTAAATCTAATAATTACTTTCTCCGAATGTAATGACTTTCCGCATTCACTTCTGTATTCTCCAAGTTCCATAGGTGGCACTTTCTTGTAACAATCGAAATAGAAATTCCATTTCATATGTGAATAAAATTTAAATAAAAATAATCAGCATTCAAGGTCTGTTGCTTTAGTCTATCATCAGCATATTTACGGTGTTGTGAGTAGACAGCTGGCATTAATTGTTACACAAGTTGGAAAATGAAAGTGAAAATAAGAATGCAATACGGTGATAAGCCCAATTGCTGATAAAGCCACGGAATCAAGAAATTCGGATTATATGCCTTCCACATACACACACACGTTATTGGTCATTGACCCTTCAGTCTGGATTGCAACCTAGCTTCTCATACCATTTATGTTCTGTTAGTTTTATTCACAAGTGACGGGAGCTTCAGTTTAAAGTCGACGCCAAACGATACATTTTTGAGAAACTTTTCATGGCAGTTTTATTCACTATCAAAGTTTTGCCAGAAATCTACTGAGTGGAAGTCGCCGATGAAAATTTTTTTATATTTCGTTTGCTGTCTGACCTGGGGTTTGAACCGGGTCTCATGACTAATAAGCGAACACATTACCTACTAGACTACGGCAACTTCTAGATTGCTTCATTCAAACTTATTACCGAGTCTAGGTGTTCGAGATGTCTGAGACAGGTTGAACCATGGCCTACTTAGTTACTACTAAGCCAACACACTATCTTCTATTTCTTTATAATCTTGAGAATTATTTGCACAATATGTCGTTTATTATGGCCATAATTAACACATTGTGCTTGAAATGACAAAAGTGATTTCAGCACATTCTGTGTGCTACACACACCATTTACGAAACGCATCAATCACATCAAATTGAAGTGATTTCATTTTGTTTCATTTCGATTTAATTTATAAGACAAACAAATTATTGTTAGTTTTTCATTAGAATTTATTTAAATTGAAAATATTTTGTTGGACAACATTGTTGTTGTTGTTTCATTTTTTGTGTAAATAAAATTTAAATAAAAAAAGAAAAAAATTGCAAAATAAAAATGGATTTTTTATGGAAATAATTTAGGCCTTGACCCGAATTTATTTATTTCGCTTTCATTTTTCACACACAAAATTTATTGTGTTTCCTCTCTCTGTAAAGAATGACATGAATTTTAAACACGATAAATTGCAAAAAACTAATCGTTATCGGCAAACACAAGGGGTGTGAGAGAATTCAATTTGAAAGTTATTTAAATTCAATTTGAATAATTTGAAAAACATATATGTATGTATGCGATGTATGTGTATGCGAAAATATTTAAAAGCACAAATAATTATTTGATTGACTCTCTTTCAAAAAAGCATTGTCTAAAGAGCATGAACTAAGCCGAGAATTCGCTAATGGCCTGGAAAGCTTCATTCGAAATGCTTCTAAAAATAGTCCTCCAACGATGCTTTAAAAACAAAGAAGACTTCTAGGAAAGGAATTGATTTTTGAACTGAAAACTTCTTACTAACCTCTACTATTCTTAACAAAATTTCAAATTGATGAAATTACGGCAGGTAGTAAATGGTGTGGATCAGGGTTTAGAAGTATCGAGTTAGCCATCTATCGGTTTAAGTTTGATCCATCGGTTAGAATCTGGCAATACTTATTTCATTGTATTCTGTCTCAGTATATTATCTTCTTCAGTATATGAGTGAATCGATCAACGCTTGAGCAACGTTGGGATTTATTGGAGCAATGAGAAACTGTACGATGATGTCGATTTTTCCAAAAATTAAATCATTTTTTCGAATGAAGCTCATTTTCATCTGGGTAGGTATGTTAATAAGCAAAATCCTGATCACTAATGATCGTATCGTGCGGCTTGTGGAACATAATTGGCCCATATTTCTTTGAAAATGAGGACGGCGCAACCATTACCGTCAATGGAGACACTTATCGTAACATGATAACACAACAATTCAACAGGATAATGCAACTTGCCACACATCTTATGCTACAAACTATTTATTACGTGAAACGTTTGATTGCCGTTTAATTAGCTGAAATGGTGACGTCAAATGGCTGCTATTTGACACCATTGGTTCCCATTTTCCCTGGGGCACCGTTAAAGGAAAGTATTATGCCGACAATTCAGAGGCAAAAAAGCATTTGAAGGCCAACATTCGTGATGACATTACCAAGATACGACCCCTGCTCTCGAAAAAGTACATTAAAATTGGTCCGATCTGTAAGGCCATCCGCGACAGCCATACAAGTGAATTCAAATCCCATTTCTAACGTGAACAATTGTACTTCACAACAAAAAAATAAATTTGGCGAAATTTTAAATCGTTTTTGTTTTATTGCATTTTTTATTTTAAACTCGCCCATCCATTATATTTACTCACATTATGCCCATATTTAATACGTAATATTCATAATGACATGTACATATGTGACGTATGAGTGATATTTAATTCCATTAGTTTCATTCACGGCAAAATCAAAGATATTTTATATTACTTTTCAGATTAACTATTCTAGTACATGTAATGCGATGCGTATACGTAATATATTTCAAATGCAATTAAATATAAAGTACACTACCATTAATTTGGACTTCTTTGAACATTTACAAGCTATGATATGACAATGCCAATGGATTTTAAAAAAATTTTAAATCAAAAAATTAAAATTAAATTTTTAAAAATAAAAAATTTTAATACAAAAGTAAGTACAAAAACCACAATTCTCGGCTATATTCATGGCCTGTATCTTCATAGTCTGTATCTTCTACAGACTATGTATTACATTTCTAAATTTAAACTTTTAAACGACCAACTCTTTATGTGAATCTCCTTGCAATGTTAATGTATCTTCAGAATTGCTTTTTCTTATAAAGAGCCAACTTGTAAACCCTGTTAAATTGCAGATCACCGAAGCACCAGAAACAATATAAAGTTGTGGTCTCAAACTAGATTTGTCGAAGAATGCAGGCCATAAAATGCTGACAGTAATCCGTGTCATTTACATTAGATATTCGAAAAGAACATGCCGTAGATGGTGGCTTAGGTGCTAAAAATTATTCATGTGTATAATGATTGTCCGAAATTTAGTCTTTGTTTATTACTAGCTTTTCTCTTCACCAATAGCTTTTAAGAGTAACTCTTTCGTAATTTATTAGCAGAGCCATAGCCGAAATTCAATGCTTTAAAGTATGTCAAATGTCTACAGTTTTTTTCTTCGAATATGCCAGAATAGAAAATCGATTTCAACAAATATCAACAAAAACATACAAACTTTATTAAATTCTTTTTGTTGTAATGTTCTGCCACTTCTAATCTATTCGCCAACATTTTCGTATTCGCCCTTTTGCTAGAATTTTACTGTGATTCTTGACAAGTACAATAAATTTTGTTAAACATAAAGATGGGTTTTCTATTTACTGTACTGTACAATAAATTTGTATTCAATTTCACTTGAGACAACACCATTAACGAACCTGACACTCCTTCTCTTTTTACAACAATTTTCAGCTATAAAATGCTTAAGATGTAAGAGATACACAAAGGAAGAAAGACAGAGCGAGAGAGAAAGAGAAAGAGGTTGTGTTCTTCATTATATTGTCAGAAGTCTTTTAATTTCTATTTGGTTTTTGTTGTAAAATCTTGTCTAAGATGTAAAACCAATTAAGAAAACAATGTTGGCAGTAATAGAACACCAATAAATGAGAGAGAGGGGGGTCTTAAAACAATATGAATGAGATTGTTGCCGAAATAAGAGAGAGAATCTCACTCACTATATGGCAGACAGACAGAGAGTGAAACTAAATAGAAATACAAACAAAACGATAAGAGAAAAAATCAAATAGTAAAAAACAACAACAAATTAACAAAAAAAAAATAACTAGAAAAACAAGAAAAACCTTATCACATCAACTACAAACAAAACATACACAGATACGTACATATTTACATATGTAAACACATACACTCTTGTATACTTTATTATTTTTCTGGCAAAAATACCATTGCATACACATACGGCACAGTAGTGTACAAAATAAAACCAAATTTATTAAATTTTTTGTCGTTAGTATATCCTGTATATTGTGAAATTAGTCCAACCATTTCCATGGATTCTTGATTTGTAGGCCCAAATGCTACAGCTTATTAGTATTGTCGTACAGTAGTGCGGCCATACGATATTATACAACTGTTACAATCTAAACATATGTAGAGGGTTCCCATAATATTTCTTTTCTTCAAGGAGGGCTCCCGGTCTAGCATCTGATATGCGCCCACAATTATTTCCATTTGAGATGCATTAATGCCTCACAGATGATTCATTCATTAAGAAATCATTATATCAGACACGATACATACCCTATTCTTTGCATCTACTACGAGCGATCTGAAGGCCAGTTACTACTCACTTAATTGGTAATTGCAACTCTTCCGTCAGGGTTACAACTTGGTTTCTGACGCGACTTATATTGTACGTGTTAATTTTTATGCATAACTGGCAGGACCTACAGTTTAAAGTCGACTCCGAACAACAGATTTTTAGAAACTTTTCATGGCAATTTTATTTTACTCTCAGAGTTTTTCCTAGAAATTTGCTGAGAGAATGTCGCTAAGAAATATTATTTCATATTTCGGTTTGTTGGAGATATCTGACCTAGGGTTTGAACCGTAGACTCACGTCTAATAAGCCAACACACTATCTACTAGACTGCGGCCAGTACTAACCTCAAGTTATTCCTAAATAATGTGACGCTGATCTCAAATTCTTGTAAATTATTGTAATTACCCAACAGCCTATTGCTTTGAAAAGAATCTCCACCTCTTTTTATTTATTCGCTGAGAATATATATACATCGAAACATTTCTTCCCCTTTCATCGAAAAATGTTGGCCTCATTAGGAACGTAGAAGTTCCGCTTCTCACAGGTTTTTCAGTTGGGAATTCCCAAATGATCTGGGACCCAGCAGAGAGTAATTCTATTTCCGCTGCCTATACAGTTCTTGTTTTTTGCAGACTTTTATTATTTTCGAGTTAACCTCATACCAGACGTGTGTTAAGTCCTTTCCTTCTTACTCTCTGTCCTCGTTGAATTGAGCACATACTTCAATGGCGTATTACTTTCTGTTATACGGATTGTGTTCCAATATCGATCTATCCGTTTACCAAAAAAATGGTTTCTTTTTCTATGATCGTCTTCACCTAGAACTTGCTCAACTCAATAAAACTGAAACAAATAAGAAGATGAGGGAGGTACTTTTTGAAAATCCTATATTCTTCAGATTGTTCCATTAAAGCTTATTACTCTTTGTGAAGCATTTCCTAAAACTCTGGGGATTACTGATCAGAGGCTGCCGTCCTTTCTATTTATCTTATGTCTCCCATTATCATAACTACAGGCTCCATAGCTGTGGTGCTCACTATCATGTGCAAAGGGCTAAAAATCCAGCCGAGCCTTTCGGGCAGCTTTACCGCATAATAATCACGGTCAAGATTTTACCAACACATAGCCAAATCCATCTGTTGAGTATATGCTACTTAAGTACAGGATATCAATTTTTGATTACGAGTGCTTTATACTGGAGCTAAGGAACTCATTTCGTCTTTTTAGCGCCTATTCGTACCAAATCTTTTCGGTTTGGAAACTTCGAAAATGTATGTTTATCTCCAAATTTTCCCACTATTCTGCTACTTTTTGAGTTTCAATTAATAAGTGCCCGGGATATGTAGTTCTAAGTCAACTAAAAACTTTACCGCTCAAGTTTCATATTCACTTGGCAATTTCTTTGCAATTTGATAGATTTCCAATTTGATGACTATTACAAATAAAGATTTGATTTGAATGTATTTATGTACGTTACTCACAGCCGTTTGATAGATTACAATTTTAATTGAGAAGAAAGGACAGAGCTTAGTCTAAAGTCATTGATTATATCCTCATAGTGACTCGAAATCAATCAAATATAGGTTTCGGGGAGATTTGCTCTTTTATTTGCCCCTACCGTAAAAATATGTAAATATATGCCTATCTATGTAAGATTTATGTAAAAAACAATGAAAAATTCAATTTTATGCAAATAAAACAAAAACAAAAACAAAAACTGAAAACTTGTTTTCAAGATAAAATCATGTTTTTTGTTCTGTTAAACATTAAGAAGGAAACAAGTTGTAGCAGAAACTCCTATAAATTTTCGTAAACAGACACATGCAAACACAACAGACACTCTCTTATACAGATATGTATGTATGGGTAGGGAATGTGTTAACAAAAAACGGTCTGTAAACGGATATCCTATCAGCAATAAGTAGAGCTCCGGCAGCAACAAAAATAGAGGCAATAGAATCAGAAGCAGAAATTAGGCAACAAAATATCTGAAAGTCATGGTTCATTTAAAATCAGAAGGCCTTAAATAATTTTCATAAAATTCTTAAGATGTTGTGAAGTTGTACAGAATTTTAATTTTTAATTCGAATTGTTTGTGGATGCTTTGTTTCAATAATAACTTATTCAAGTGGCAAAGCACTAGTTCAACCTTAAATATTTCAAAAATGTTATAGAACTTCTTGTAACATTTTAAAAAATTTTCGTTGGTTGTTATGATAAAAAGTCTGATATCACTTTCTCATAAATGTGGAATCATATAGAAACTCTTTTCTTCCGAGCTATCCTAAAAAAGAGAGAATATAGAGCACAACGTTAACTTAAGGTCAGAAGCCAACATATGAAAACCAATCAAACCTTTGTTCTGCAGTCTTAATTCATGCCTTTCAATTTTACGACTGTTAAAGTCTACCACAAATGTTTGTCTCACAAATTGAGACAAAATTCGCTCTAAAACCCATGCAATCTCCTGAGTATTTCTGAAACTGGTAGCAAATATGTCCTTGAACATGATGGTGAGATTTCTACATTTCATATTGAAGCTGGAATACTTTTAGGGTGTATTTTTGTTACGTATCTTACTACTCTACATGTTTTATACATGTCGACAAGCCAAAAGATAGCGTTTTTGTATCAAAACCGCAAGGGACATAAATAGACGATTAATTGCAAGTACTTTATTGACGCTAAGCTTACTGAAATGTAGCTAAGAATAGTTTAGTTTGACTTATTGATCACAACTTCATGCTCAAATTGCAAAATGACTGCAAAATTTCTGCTTTCTGTTTCTGCATAATTGATGTCAATACGGCTTCGCCGAATTCTGTTATCGGGCACCTGCTAATGTGAAAAATCGAAGTCAACAAAACAGAGTTTTAGAAATAATTGCAGCTATTTCTTCGTACATTAAAAACTCGTATATTTAGAGCCTTCCAACAGAGATTTTCGAATTTTGCCAAGTCACCAAGGATGGCCATGGGTAACAACATGAATGGATTCTGAAACAGTTGGCAACTGTCCTTAATTTTCACCGAAAAATCGTCTTCAGTAATGAGTCCCATTTCTGGATGAATGGATACATGAACGCTTGAGAAAATACAAATTCACAGGAGATCCAATAGCATCCAAAGCACCTCGAAAAATTCACTGTTGAGTATGGATTTTGGGCTGGCGGTGTCAGCCGTCAATATTTTTTTGCGAACGATGTTGGCCAAGCCATTACTGTTACTGCCAAGGCTCTTTTGCCTGATTTGGATGATATGAACATGAATGACGGTTAGAGCGCTTTGAAGACATGATCATCTCACATGGAAAAAGTGTGAACTGATGACACAGATTAAGAGTTTTAATCCCGTTAGACTCTTTCCTGTGGGATTTTCTTAAGTCGCAGATGTATATGAATAAACCACAAACCACAGTGGTCCTCAAAGTTAACACGGTCACGCCATGGTTTAAATTCAGACTGAGTTATACGCCAGAGTTACAAGAAATTCGACATTTCAGATACGGGTCGACCAGAGAAGCTATCGTGCGTATTTGTATAATACCGTGATGATAGGTTTTTCAAACTAAAAAAAAAATTTGAAGATATCGCACACATAGTTTGTTTTATTTTAATTTAAAGATTGGAAGCGCTTAATGAAGTCACCGTGGTCTAGTAGATAGTGCGTTGGCTTATTGGACGTGAGACGTCGGTTCAAACCCCAGGTCAGGCATCTCCAATTAAATGAAATATGAAAAAATATTTCATCGGCGACTTCCTCTCAGCAGATTTCTGAGAGCAAATAAAATTGTCAAGAAAAGTTTCTCAAAACTGTGTCGTTCGGAAACGACTTTAAACTGTAGGTCCCGCCACTCATGTATAAAAATTAACGCACACAACATAAGTGGTGTGAGAAGCTAAGTCGTAATCCTGACTAAAGGGTTGTAATGACCAATTATGTATGTATGTATGTATGTATGTATGTATGTAAGCGCTTAATGAAAGACCATATGTAAATAGATTCAAAAGTTCTACAGCTTAAAAAGAATTCTTAAAACAAAGAAAGAGATTAGAAAAGCATCCAAAGCTCGTAATATCATTAATTATGATGGAGATATTTGCTTAAAAAGAAGGGATATCATAATGTATAGCAGTGAACTTAATTCAGTCCTTCAGGTATAAGATTTCAATAATTATTGTTGATTCAATAAATCCTATTTTCAATGGCAAAAAATTGTACTTTTATGCAACACTGTTAATGCAAGGAATTGTGCTTGTAATTCTTGTCAACTTTTCAATGAACATAATCTTCGATGACTTACTATTTATTCTTTTAGTTTTTCTTAAATTATTAAGAGAATTTTAAATCAACAAAAATATGCCTGCCAGCATTAAAATGTACCACCAGGGGACTTGCAATATTTATTTGAATATTGAATATTCGCAAATACAAAAATATTTTCATATACCAAAAATATGATTGTAAGGCATGTACCACCATAAGGCTATATTCATACCATTGAGGCCATAAAATATATTAAAGCTGCTATATGGTATATATTAATAAGACACGTGCCACAAGTAGAATACAATAACAACCAAAGCAACAAATATAAACAATATTTGTGTTTTAAACGAACTATTGCCAACAAGAAATATTTGTATGCCCCAACGTTCAAATAAATAAATTTCGTGTCTATCAGAGTTTTTTTATTTTTTTATCTCGCGCCACAGCTATGGGCGTTACAAAAGGGGAGTGGGGGTGTTATTTAGGAGGAGAACAAAACTTGTTATTATTTCATGAGAAAGTTTTTAATATGAAATGTATTTAATATGATGCTCTAAACATAACAAACCGGAAAACGGAAATACTATACTAATACTAAGAGAACGAATGTGGCATAAAAAAAGCAAAAATAAACACACCAAAGAAAAAAATATGAAGAAAAATTAGACAAACTTTATATGGACATAAGAAATAACACAAACAAAGAAAAAAAAGGGAATAGAAAATCAAACACACACACGAAATATTATTTTGGCTGTCTTCGAATTGAAGTTACTTTGTACCATTCTGGCATCCAATAAGGTTTGTTGTTATGAACATGCTGAAGTCGCAGTCGTTCATTGAAACTGTTAACATCAATTTAATATGAACGGTATTTACAAATATTTAGATATTCCAGATAACAGCAGAACGGAAATAAAAAATAAAATATTCTCGCTTTGCATTTGGTATGCCCGGAATGTGTTGGCAGTATTGGCCTTAAGACAGCTTGTCAAATATGTAACACACCAGGGTATTGCTTGTATTTGAATTGTAGACACACATTGCGGAATACTATAAACGAATTTATTTTCTTTCTATTTTAATGGAAATACAAGCGATAACATTTTGTATTCCCTATGCCAATGGGCGGAATTCAAATCTCACTTGAAAACTTTTGCGAACTTTGTTTAAAATATTTCCAGAAGTTTATTTCGTTATTTATTTATTTGATTTTATTATGCAAATACTAAATAAACATATAATTTAAATACGTTGTAATGATGTCCAATATAACTTTAGTGAAAGCATTAATTGTGACTACCTCAGTTACAAAATGAAAGTTTCTAACCATTGATAGTAACATTCCGAAAATCACTGTGTTTGAATACTTATAGTTTTTCAAGGAGTTTTCATCAGACTTCAGTACATCAAGGAACCATTTATTTTACTTCATGTGTTCATGTAAATGCAAGTACATCTGTCGTAAGATTTTTACTCTTTATTTTTTTAAATACGTTTGGAATTCTGTAATATTTTCTCGTACGTAAACGCTTACCGTGTAAATCGGCCTTTCGTTGCATGAGAACAATCGATTTCGAATACTATGATTTGCCAACTGAGGATGTCAAATTATGGTAACATTGCTGTTCAGTTGGTTGATTTTAAATTGTACCAATTCACTTTGAAAAAATTAGTCCATACGCAAGGTTCCACGAGCACGTCGCCTATTTTACGGTCCTAAGGCCGAAACATATACCCTACAAGTTGCTCAACCACCCTGTGATGTTTTTACGGCGCAGAAGCATGGACACTATTAAGCAACGATGAAGCAGCCCTGAGGGTATTCGAGAGATAAGTCCTATGTAGGATTTTTTATCCAGTGCGAGATGGTTATAACTTCAGCATTGGATCCAGAAATGAGCTATAAAAGCTCCTCAACGACATGGACATTGTGCTGCACATTAATATCAAGCAGCTGTGCTGGCTCGGCTATGTCATTTGGAGGCAAAGGCATGTATCCGATGCGGAAATTAGCGTAAGTCGGTGAAGAGAACGACCTTGTCTACGTTGGACGGAACAAATTGAGGATGCCCTGTCATCGGTTCGATGTGTCAAAGTTAACCGATAACCGATAACGAGTGATTATTAGCCAATTAAATAAGTAAATAGTCCTAAGGCCGTTAACGAGTCACCATTATGATGTATTCGATAAGGTACTGTGGTTCAAATCCTAGGTTAAACATTTAGAAGAAAACGCCAAAAAATCTGCGTGTAAATAAAATTGCCATGAGAAGTTTCTCAATAAATCTGTTGATCGGAGTTGACTTTAAACTATAGTGTAGTGTGCTCTTTAATTACACACTGCTGTGCTTTATACAAAACATTAAAAACACACGCGTACATACACACGCGCCACATACGGCAAACATAAATAAAAATCGATCAAGCTGCACTTGAATGAAATGTGACGAATGTTTAAAGGGATCATATTGGTGTTTGAGTGACATTGATAAAGTCATTCAATTTCCCAATTTGAAGACAATACGATTGGTCAATTCTTCAAGTTGCGACTATCGAAATTAGAGTAAGTACATGTATGGAATAGGATTAAGCAAGATAGAATGTAAATTAAAGTAAGTTAGAATAGTATAGCATATATGTAAATTTTTGTATAAAAAGAGCCCTTTAGCCACAAATAAACTACATTCAGATAAAGACTCAAATCGGCAACAACTTTGCCTTAGTTTTATTCTACATCCTCCTTTTGCCCCTACTAAGGTAAGATCGGCAATTGATCTAGCGTAGCCAACGGCAAACGTTGCCGGTTACAAAAATCCTTTTTTATATTTTTATAAAAGCATTTCTACTACAATAGGTCCCGCCACTCATGTAAAAAATTAACACACTTCGTGAGAAGCAAAATTATAATATTGATCAAAGTACTGTTATGAAAAATAAGTCAGAATTGATTCATGTTGTCTGAAGTTTTGTTTCCAACTAAACATCAACAACATCTAGTTCCACTTAGCACGCTTAGCAATCGATTTATAATTTGGTGACAATATTGCTCCTGAAGTAATCTCGTTCACTGCTCCCTAATACGTGCAATTTAACGTCTCTGGCTGCATTACATTATTCCGGACAAACCGACATCAAACATTGCACTGGAAGTCAGTTTTCAAACCATTGGAGCCATACGGCCAGATTTACTCGGCTCAGATATATGCAGGAAATCATATTTAAAAATTAAATGCCATGAAATTATCCACCAGATTAGAGCAAAAAAATGTCATTCCAACAATATTTCTGTCTTATAATATGATTGTCAAGGTTGTTAAAAAGAAACGCCCAGTATTTGTTTCTTTTTAAAGAGCGTTGAAATACTAAAATGTTAGTTACATTGGTAAGAGAGAGTAGTGAGCTACAAATTTGGTTTGTATTATTATTACATTTATATTTTCTCCAATAAAAACTTGCACTACATCTTCGTAGTCGCCGAAGTCTAGTACGTAGTGTGTTAGCATATTAGGCGTGAGGCCTCGGTTCAAAGCTCAGGTCAGTTATCTCCTGCTAAACGAAGTATCAAAAAATATTTCCTCAGCGACTTCCTCTCAGCAAATTTCTGTCAAAAGCTCTGAGAGTAAATGAAACTGCCATGAAAAGCTTCTCAAAAAATCTGTCGTTCGGAGTCGACTATAAACTGTAGGTTCCGCCACTCATGTATAAAATGAACATATACAATACATATATGGTGGTGTGAGAAACGAGGTTGTAATCTTGACTAAAGAGTTGTCATGATTTATATGGGTACGTGTGTGTTACATCTTTGTCATATTTTTCTTTTAATTATAATCTCTGGATTTCTGCATGATAGTTTAAAAAACCAGAGAATAGCAGGGAATCCTACCCACAAACCAACAACTCTTGCAGATTGGCAGATTGTCCTCTTAGTATTAAGAGGACACGCAATTATAATTAAATTGCATGGACTTTTCCGATCAGAATTCTAGGCTTTAAAAGGACAGTTTCTGTGTTAATTCATAAGCTCTTTATATACCTCATCTACCATGTGTCATGTCCTTTCCTGTCTTATTCAAAGGTATCTTTGCTAATAGTAGACAAACCCTCGATTGATTTAATTCAGTCATTGTGAATGAAAGTTAAATTTTTATTAAATTTCCGTTTTTCAAAATGCTAACAAAAAAAAAAAAAGCAAAATGTTCGTTGCTGCAACACTAATAACACAAAAAAATTTCCTTTTTGAAGATCCTTTTTCGTTTTTCTATCTTTTTTTTCCAGTTTTAACCTTTTACATCCTTAATCTTAAATCCGTTTCTATGTATTAGTAAATGTGTAAATGGATAAGTGTATGTATGTATGGCTTGGTGCTCTTTATGTAAACATCCTGTATTCTTGGTATAGTTTTACAGACAAAAAAAAGAGAAAAACTCTGGAAAAAATGAAAAAATTGTGAAAATAAAAGTCAGGGAAAACTATACTTTATGGATTAAATTTAAGATTATATAGCGCACTTCATCTTAAAACGTCGTCCTCAATAATATATACATAAAAATGTGTGGTGGGTGGCGGTATAAGTTACAATAAAATCAACGAAAATATGTAATCTTGTGTACTGAGAAAGAAAAAAAGGAAAAACAAAAATGAACTGAATTTTAACTCTAAAACGTTTGGAACATAATAAATGGAGCACATCCTGGCAAATGCATACTCATATTCACTTACCCACTTTCGTACACCCACCCATACCCATAAATAATGCACAAGACCACCAATACCCAACATTGGACTACCAACACCACTTTAACAGTTTCTGTTTCAAATTGTACTGTATCAGACAGTTGTTGTTTAAGTTGTTGTTGCTGTTGCTTTCATTGTTGTGCAGTATGGATGCTCATTGAAGCATTTTGTAACAACAACAATATTTTTGCACTCAAGCGTTCTGGTTACGAGTTTAAAGATGCCCGAATAAAAAGGGATCCATTGTAGTTGTAAGACCATGGCTGGTAAAATTCTACAAGAATATCTGTGTGTTTAGTTTTTAAGAAACTAAATACCATTGGAAAATATCAAAACAGCAACGTTCATACGTTTGGCCAACATACGAAGAACTAAAGAAAAGAGGAGATGCATCAGAGTTTTATATCGGACACTGGTCTGGTTTTAGTTTACAACAAAAAAAAAGGTTTTATTCTTTTTGGAATTTTTCTTCTTGTTTTCTTGCCTTAATGGTAAGAAATAATCGTTTAAATGAAGTTGGTTGCATTTTATTTACAATGTGCTGTTGCTAAACATAATACACATACAATTATGCTTACATACATGGATATTTGTATGTATGTATGTTTACATATGGATTCTTGAAAATTTCTGCAGAGAGGACTTGTTATTCAAAATCATTATGAGGTGCTAGTGTTGGTAAAATGGTTTTCGAAAAGTGTTAGAAACTGTTAGAAGATGACAGTGTACTACGTGGGGTATAATAAACACTGTAAGTAAGCACTGATGCAGCAGCCTTGAGAGTGTTCGAGAGAAAAGTTCTACGTATGATCTTCAGTCCAGTGGTCAAAAATGAGTTGTATCCAACAAGGCGTTATATGAGCTCATTAAGTACATGTACGATATGCAGTGTATTAACATCCAGCAGCTGCACTGGCTCGGCCGTGTCGTTCGAATGGAAGAGGACGAGACGGTTATTTGACAAGGACGGCCTTGTTTGCGTTGGAAGCACCAAATCCCGCAAGACCTGTCATCGATTGGTGTGATCAACTGGCAAAGGCGTGCAAGAAACAAAGGCGCCTGCAACGATATGTTAAGGCAGACCGAAATCCATTAATCGGGTTGTTAATGGCCAACTAAGTAGAAAAACTAGTAGTGAAGTTATTTTTATTTTTATTTTAAAAACTGAACTGGTGCATACACAGCACCACATAAAGGGGTTGATGCGATACGTATTTATATATTCACTTCCGCTTTTATATTTTTGTTTAGGGTTCTTAAATTGTTCAACACCGTTCAAATGTCCACCACATTATTTCTGGGTGGAGCAAATACGAAATTTCCAATTTACCTTGACTAGCGCATAAATCACGCTGAATTTGACCGCTGTGGTTTGTGATTTATTGACGTACACATATGACTTCAAAAAATCTCACAATAAATAGTCAATAAAAGGGTGAAATCCCATTTTCTCTGTGGCCAGTTCACATCGCCTAGACGTCAAAATCAGTATCAAAAAGTTGGTAATTGTCAGTCTCGCCATTGACAGCGATGGCATGATCATCGTCATTCTCAAAGAAATATGGACCAATGACGCTGCCAGCCCAAAATTCACACCAAAGTGAAATTTTTGAACAATTGGACGCTCTTGAATCTCATTGGTATCGTTACAAACTCGATAATTTTGTTTGTTCACCAAAACATTCCAATAGGAATGGGCTCATTGCTGAATATGGTTTCTTCATGAAAATTCGCGTTGTAATCAAACAACTTTATTATTTGTACATATTGTTAAATGCTATATACGTCCACAGTTATATGGCAAAACAGACTGAATAAACGACACCGAATATGACAGATATAGCTTCAACAAGACGACATTTATCAATTGTTAAAAAGCGGATGTCCCTTCTGGAAGAGTTCATATATTTCACATAATTGATGATTAAGACTGTAATCTTACGGCACAATTTAATAGCAAAATTTATGAAAGAAAGCAAAAATTGTGAAAGAAGATATACAACAATTAGGTGGGTTAGCATCCTCATGCCGGGCTTGGATTAAAGATTTGGACCAGCGAGGACCACTTGATGAAAGGACTGAAGTCAAACCTTTAGTTTCAACGACAAACTTATTAGGATTATGACGTAGTTTCTCACATCAGCTGTGTTGTGTGTGTTGATCTTATGCATGAGCGGTGGGGCTTACAATTTAAAGTCAATCTCGAATGACAAATTTTTGAGAAACATTTTCAGGAAAATTTTATTTGATTCTCAGAGTTTTTTTTTCAGAAATCTGTTGAGAGGAAGTCGCCGGAGAAATATTTATTCATATTTCGTTTTGTTGGAGATGTCTGACCTGGGGTTTGAAGCTTGGCCTCACGTTTAATAAGCCAACGCACTACCTACTAGACTACGACGGCCTTCACAACTGGAAATGCTCAGATCATTCCTTATATAATCCTTTTAAACTCAATCCTACATTAGCAGTTTTTATTACCAAGTATTAAAAGTCTAAATAACTTATTTTTTGTACCATATTAGTGAAGTGTTCAGTGCTTAAATTATTGCAATAAATTATAGAAAAATTTAAAACCCAAGATATGAATATTTGCTCCAGCCAATGTACGTGCACATCAAAAATATTTTCTCCCATACTACCACCATATCATGCATGCCATAAACCATAAACTAGAAATACTTCGAATGCAATTCAACTATTTTTAGTAGATTTTCATGTGATTATTTGTGCATGACTATCTGTGTATAATAAAAATGAATGAATGAAAAGAGTGCATGTATGGGAGAAAGAAAAATGTTGCAACCTTTTACCCTTTAAACGATTTTGTTACAACTGCTACTGTTTCTAAGAAAAGTTTTCATCGGAGGAAATTTTTTGGGAAAAATTCTTTTTCTTTCTCTTCTTATATTCTGCAATTCTATTTCATAAAATTAATGTTTTTATGAGGCATTAAGATAAAAAATAGATTCTGTTTTAAAACTCTCTAATATGATTTCGTGTTCTAAAACTATTATTGCAAGTTTAGTATGCGCAAGAGGATCTGTATAATAACAACAGCAAATATTGCAGAAGCATAGAGTTTGTAGAATTTATTTTCAAGTTTAACTAATGCCCCCACCCTCCACTGTTATCTTATGAAATATTTTCGCAACTAACGGTAAATTTCTAAACATACTTCAACACGCATAGACGCAAAGGAGTAGTGGGTCTTCGAATAGAGACTTTGGAACTTTGACAGTTGATAACGACCATTTTGTTGAAGCTACATTTGTCAAATTAGTTGTCAGTTATTAAGTCTGTTTTGTGAAATCATTATGGACGTATACAGTATTTAAAAATACGTACAAATAGTAAAAATTGTTTTATAAAAATGGGTCAACACTGTGGGTTCGCTGAATGGGCTCTGGCACAATTGCTAACTGAAGCTAATTTTTGTCGAAATATCATCTTCAACGATGAGGCCTATTTCTGGATGAATTGGCAGTTAGTAAAACAAAGTCGTTGAATTTGGAACGATATTATTCCACATGAGATCCAAGAGCGTCCAATGCATACCGAAAAGGGTCACTGTTTGGTAATGGTTTTGTATTGGCAGCGTCCTCCTTCTATATTCTTTTGAGAACACTGTAGGCCAGGGATTTACCATCAATGGCGAGTACTAAAGTTCGATGATTACAAATTTCTTTTAGCCTGAATTGCATGGCCTGTACATCACGCTTAAGACAGATTGGATATTTTTATTCAACAATTTGAGCTTATGGTCCTCAAATAGAGGTGATATGAACTGGCAATCATTATCGTACGATTTGATCCTTTTAGATTTTACCTAATTGT
Source organism: Sarcophaga variegata (assembly GCA_932273835.1). Classification (NCBI taxonomy): domain Eukaryota; kingdom Metazoa; phylum Arthropoda; class Insecta; order Diptera; family Sarcophagidae; genus Sarcophaga; species Sarcophaga variegata. The sequence goes on along the minus strand of OW026362.1, from coordinate 86,098,259 downwards.
CTTTCCTTAAGTCGCGGGGGTATACGAATAACTCACAAACCACAATTGTACTCAAATCTCTGTGTCATCAGTCAAATTGATACGGAAAGTGGACATAGCCAATGTGCTTCTCCCAGAGAAACCGTGGGAAAGATGTTATTTCACACACACCAACATCATGAGGGTTTGCAAACAAACAAATGCACTTGGTTTTCTTAAAATTTAAAGATAGGAAGCGCTTACAAAATGACCCTGTACTTATACAAAGTACAGGTACATATATTTGCATTCATCTCTGCATGCATGTATGTATTTCGGTTTATGCAAGACTTAAATATGGCAGTAATGCTTGTTTTCCTACACCTATTTTGTTGTTGTTGTTGTTGTTATTTTCCAAGTCATGGTTGAGTAAACTTTACACTTTTACTCCATGCACATGGCAAAAAAAAACAAAAAAAACACAAAGAAAAAACAGAATGAAAGAAAGAACAAGTGTGTGAAAAATACGTTGGTTTTGTTTGTTTCTTTTTTTAACTTTTCGTTTACATACTCCTTTTATAATGCATTAGTGTTGGTACATATCTGTACACGAGTACATATTTGTATTTTTGTTTTTTGATTTCTTTCTTGTTTCTTTTTTTTATTATGAACAGCTCAGAAAAATGTTGGTTGCTTGAATGCATATAAATACGGTTGACATTTGTATTTACTTGTTGTTAAACATTCTTTTCTCAGGTTTTTTTGTTTTTTTTTTTTTTTCAATTCCATTTTAAAAGAATGCATATGAGAGAATAAATAAAACTAACACGCACACACACACAAAGGAATATAATAATAACGGTATGCTAAACATTTCCATCTACATTTTAACCTTCACAATATGCTTGCAAAGAAAAAAAGAAAATGAAAATTAAGAGAACCAAAGAAGTCAAGGGTTGTGCCAAGGATGAGGGTATCATATGACACTAATGTCCTTATGTATACACGTACATGTCTTTACCGCTCTCTCTCTCTCTTGCTTTCTCTCTTTCACTCTTTATCTATGTATTCTGTAAAATGTGATGGAATAGAATGTTATCTGACATTAACAATAAATTAAATGCAAAGAATTAAAAAAAGAGTAAAAACTTGATATTTTGAAATATTTGTGTGAATAGTTTTTACAGTTGGATAGTGTGTTGAATTATAGTCTGAAGATAACAATTTCCTCTTATTTTTACTTTGAACTTTGAAACTTTTCTTGTTTCAGGGTTTCGAAATAATTTGAAAAAAAAACTTGTGTTTCAACTGTTAATTAAATAAAGCAAATAATAAGGAAAATAATTGTAAAAACTGACAAACAATATCACATGATCCTTACAACCAACCCTTCAGTCTGGATTACGAACTAGCTTCTCACACTACTCATGTTGTGTGTGTTAATTTTATACATGAGTGGCTGGACCTACAGATTAACGTCGACCCCGAACGACAAATTTTAGAGACATTTTTCATGGCAATTTTATTTACCCACAGAGTTTTTGTCAGAAGAGTGCTGAGAGGAAATCGACAAAGAAATATTTTTTCGTATTTCGCTTTGTTGGATATGTCTAACCAATGTTTTGAACTGTAGCTCACGTCTAATAAGTCAACACATTACCCATTAGATTATTGGAACTTCATAATGTTTCACTCAATCTTATTAGCTTGAGAAAGTTTAGTACACTGCCAAGTATCTGATTTTTAAGTTGACAGTGTCCTGTTAAAAATTTGTTACTAACCTAAGACTGCTCCTTGATAATTTGGATTCAACTCTATTTTAATTGTAATTACCCAACGAGAGTTTATTAGATCGCCTCAAACTTCATACACCGAGTATATCCATTCAGGAATCTCTTTCCACTACAAAATTCTAGACCTGGCAACAGGAAGCTGACTGTCTCTTTCACTTAAGCTCATCTGTCTAGCAATTACAGTTTACACTGCCTAGCTAATTCGGCTTTCCCAAACAGTCTCATACAAAAACATAATTCAGTCAGGATTACGACCTAGCTTTTCACACGTATGTTGTTTTCACCACTTATGTTGTGTGTGTTAATTTTAAAAATGAGTATTGGGACCTACCATTTAAAATGTACTCCGGACGATAGATTTTTGAGAAACTTATTATGAAACTTATTCTTTATATAAATTGAGTAAAATCTGATAAAAAATGGACCTAGTGGGTCAAATGGACCTAGTGGGCTGGATAGCCATAGTCTTAAGGCTTCCAAAACAGGTTTCTTTACGAATGAGCTTTACTAGGGACCGAAGATATTGGCGACGAAGTTAATTGATGTCTTCAAATAAGCAACAAAGGCAAAATTGGGTAAAAAATGGACCTAGTGTGGGAAATAGATCTAGTGGGCTGAATAGCCATAGTCTCCAGGATTCCAAAACAGGCTTCTGTATGGCCGTGCGTTATGTGGAACCAGAGATATGATAAAGTGCTCTATGTAAATACTTATAAAAATGAAATTTTTTTAAATGTACTTTTATTTTAACAATTCTTATTGAGTTTATATGCATATAGTATATGTATATATACAATAAAATGTCGTATTTTTCTCAAGTTGCATTTCTTTGGTAGAAGACTAGCATTTTTTTTTTTGTTCTTGTTGATGACTTGTATTTTTCTTGGTGATGACTTTCATTTTTGGTCGATTTTGGCGTAGTAACATCTAAGCCAGCGCAGCCATGTCGTTCGAATGGAGAGGATGCTCCGGCGAGACTGGTATTTGATGTAGTCATCTGCGATGAGGAAGAGCTTGTTTACGTTGGAAGGAGCAGATCGAGGAAGCCTTATTTTCGATGTGTGTGACCAAGTGGCGTAGGCGCGCAAAAAGCGGAGGCGCCTGGAAGGATGTGTTAATGGTCAACTAAGTAAGTAAGACTTGCATTCTTTCATGAAAAATTTTTTTGTTTTAAATCAGTGAAGTTTGTGTTTAAAAAATGGTAAACAAGTGAACAAAAATACACACTACAAGAATCAAGAATGTAAACAAAATACACAAACAACGCTACAATAGTAAATGTAAACGAGGATGTTTACATTTATAGAGATTTCGAGAAAGCGAAGTCATGAACCTTTAAGCCTTCAAGATCTGGCAAATAATTGCCTAGTACTTGTTATGGTTTATGCGAAGGGTATAAACAGAGGAATAACAAACAAAGCTATTGTTGTTGTTTACATGAAGTTGTGAACAGTAGCACACATCATTGTGCGAATATTAAAGAATTTTAATTAAAACAAAACACAAATTAATTTTTACTTTATTTGCAATCTACGAGCTCATATTTTAAACGTTTTTAAAACGTAAAAACGTAACAATATGATTTCTGTACCAATACTAAGTCCCATAAAGCATCATTAATTCGTTAAAATTTTAGAAAATTACCTGAAAAATAACTTCCAACTATTATAACCATCCGCACAAAGTTAATAAAAATTTTCACTTCTGGTAAATGACACTTCATTTAAATAAATCATATTTAAAATTAATGTCTTGTAAAATAAACAATAAACAAAACTCATACATTAACAAAAATTTTCCAACCTGACGTCATAGAATGACAAAAATAAATTTTCTTCGCACAGTTTGAACTGTCTGGCCTTTTCATATGGTGCGTTTTCAAACATAAATGTTCAAAATTCCAATGGCATTTCTTAATTGGAAAATATTTGTACGTTTTCCGTGCATTCCTTAAAGTTTCGAATTTTCTGTTGTTCGCCATCTCTTGCCACCATTTATTCGTTTTTGGGATCATAATAAATATCCTTTAAGAATAACAATTTTCTCAAGTTTTAATCAAAATAAATGTTTCATTATGAACTCTCAACAGATTGTTGTTCATTAATCAATGATGACGATGTCCTTTTGCGACGTCTTGTCGTGTTGTACTAAAATTATGCTGTCCTTCATGTTCTTATATTTGCTGTTGCTGTTGCTATTGTTATTTGCTGTTATTATAGCCGTTTGAAGCGTTTGATTTCTATTGTGTCCTTTAAATGCTGAAGTCTTTATTGTTTAATGGTTGTTTTTGTTCCCTTATTTATTTACAATGTCTGCTGTGTGCTTATGATAATGTTTTCTTATTTAATACGAGACTTAAATGCCAACGAAATAAAACACCCACACGCAGGCATACATTTCTATGGTAGTGTGATTAAAAGATTTGTTTAATTATTTATAAATAAAGTTAATAACAAACAAACAAACGAAAGAATAACACACACATACAGACTAAAATGGATGTGAACGACAACGAAGAGACGCAGTGACAGACAGTGGGAAAGTGGATTTATGTGTTCTCCAAAATATTTCTTTGTTGTCCTTGTATTGTGTTTGCTCCACTAAGAGTGTTTGCGTATAAAAAATGTTTTCTCAATGTGTCAATGTGTCACTGTGTTACTGTGTTTTTCTTTAAACCAGAACAGTGGCAGCAAAAACTCCTTCTAGTTTGGAAAGCAATTGATTTCACAAAAATATTTATTTAATTGGCGATTTTTGCAAATGATACAGTGTTTTAAAACCCTTTCTTGATATTTTAATTAATTTGTAACGCCTTATTAACTGAAATATGATACAACCATTAGAAAAATTTAGACAAAAGTTAAGAGTTTTTACGTTGCTTCTGCATGTTTTCAAACCCAGCCACCTTGTCTAATTTACCACATCCCGAAGAGGCAGAAAAAAGTATTATCCGAGACAGCAGAACGGCGAAAAGATTTCTTTAAGAAAGATTTCTATTAACCCAATAGCTACGCATTAAATTGTAATTTGAATTATCATATGAAAATTATAAAACCATGAATCAACACTTTTCATATTGAAATGTACACATATTTATAGTGGCATAAAATACATATATTGAATGTTTTTTATTGTTTTTATATTTCGAATAAATATGCTAATTTTTCATTTTGTTTTTGTCTTGTGGCCATAATTGTATTTCATTTCATTTTACTCACCATCATGTGAATCGTAGAGATAAATGATTTTACGCCAACCGTAAAACTGTATCGTATCGATAATGGCCTGATGATAGTCTGGACGCATGCTGATGGCAAAATCCAAAAAACCCGATGATGGTGTAAGGACCTGAAATTAAAAAAAAAAAATAAAATTATTGACGAAGAACATTTATTACGCAAAACGAAAGAAGAAAAGCAAATGTATACAAATCAAAAGGAGAATGATCTCCATTTATAATCTTACAATCGTTTTGTATTATTAATTTGAGTCTATTTTGAAACAATTTTGCAAATAATTTTTAGAGAATATGAGCTCATTAACCATTTGGCGGACCTTGGCACTTCTTTCTCTCTTTGGAAAAATACAATTTTGTTCATTAAAAAAATATTAGGTCGTGATGCCTAAAAAGTGATTGTGGATTTCATTTATTCTTCTTAAATTATTCTTCTAAAGAGGGTCAGAGAGCCAGTTGTTTACATTTGAAATCTACTTCAGCTATGGAAAGCGCAAGTCATTGGATTAATTTTTTATAATTCATAGAAAAATAATTTTTGTTTTAAATGTAAAAATATTGATTTTGCAACAATAGAGTCTTATGAGTTCAATTTTATTTAATTTTTACTTTTTTGCACGTACCAGGTCGAAATTAGTTCAGATAATTTAAAACATTATGAGTGCAAGCTTGTGTAATTGTTCAGCAAAAGCATTGAAGATCAAATTTATGAAATAGGTTACGCTAAGATGATTTAAACTTATCTGTCGGTGAGAACTTTTCACATCGCATGCCTTAAATTTTATAAATCTGAATTATTTGCAAGATATTCATACATATGCTATCTGTAAGTAAGCTGTGTTAATTCTTTCGAGCTTGCGTAGTTAGTTAGTTAGTTAGTCTAGTAGTAGGTAGTGTTTGCTTATTAGACGTGAGGTCACGATGCAAACCAAAGGTCAGACATCTTTAACAAAACGCAATTTGAAAAAATATTTCTTCGGCAACTGCCTCGAAGCAGATTTCTTGCCAAAACTCTGAGAATAAATAAAATTGCCATGACAATGTTCTCAAAAATCTGTCGTTCGGAGTAGACTTTAAAATGTAGGTCCCGTATAAAATTAATACACACAACATAAGTGGTGTAAGAAGATAGGTCGTGCTCCTGACTGAAGGGTTGTAAATATGCAGTTAAGGATTTCAACATAAACAAATTTTCTGGACCGGAAGGTATCCCGGAACTGGTCTAGTGACAGGGCCCTTCGACGCTTGCAAATTCATTAGCTAACATTTTAAGGGTAGGATATCATGCTGGCCTTATTATTGAAAGATTGCTAACACAGCGTCAGATCGTCCTACCCAGAGGGCTATTCACAATATGGTGGATAAATTTGAGTTCACTGGTTTAGTAAATGATCTATCAACACGCCTATGAAACGCGGAATCTACGCAGCTGTCTGTAAGAGTGTGAGGAAGTTTTAAAGGAAGTCAATTGTGTAAGGTTGAGTTCATTTGAACCTTTCGCAGACCTCAAATAGTTGAATTTTGCATTTCGACTTGAAAAATTTTAATTGAAAAATGATCTTCAGCGATCACGACTCTTTTTGGATGAATGGGTAACCTAATGAAATTATCAAAATTGTAACGTGAGATCCAAGAGCGTCCAATGCATACTCAAAAAGTCACTGTTTGGTGTGGATTTTAGTATGGCGGAGTCATCGGTTCATATGTCTTTGAGATCGACATTGACCAAATAACACTGTTAACGACGAGCAGAATGACGAGCAGAATGAAGAGCGGAAACTGACGTACAATCTCTAAATGAGCAACTGATCCTAATTTTAATCGAAAAATGGTCTTCAACGATGAAGCTATTTTCTGTATGAGTGGGTATGTGAACAAAGAAAATTGTCGAATTGTTGACCAATCCACATGAGAACCAAGAGCGTCAATGCTTCCTGAGGAATTAATTGCTAGTTGCGGACTTAGGGCTGTCTGCATCGATCCACATTTCTTTCAGAATGATATTGGCCAGACCATTACGGTCAACGACAGGCACTATAGGTCGATGATTATCAACTTCTTTTGGTTTGTATTGGCTGATCTGGATACCAACGACTTCTAGCATCAGCAGGAAGTCTCTAAGTGCCATAAAGCTCATGCTAGATTGGATATTCTACACAAACGATTTGAGGGTATGCTGTTCTCACTTAGAGGTGATGTGTACGGGACACCAGGATTGTGAAATTTGACCCCGTTATACTTTTTCTTAAGTAGTAAATGTAGTAACACCAATATAACCTACAACATCGGTAAAATTTGGCATGATTTATGAGCGAGAGGAATGAAAATAATGCTGTATTGATTGGTGTTTTGTTTTGCGGTTTCACCATAATTCTCTTGCAAAAATTGTCCCTTAAATTTAAAATATTTCGTAATCATATGATTCATTGTCCTTCATATTCGTTAACAATTTATTTGTGTTATTATCGTTTGCATTTTTTTTTTGAAATTTAAATTCAAATCTAGTTTAAATGAAGTTGTTAATTTCCATTTTAGATGCTCATAATTTTTAATTTTTATTTTCATGTCAAAGTCATTATTAAAAATGATTTTTGTTTTGCTGCCGCTGTTCTCTTTCTTCTCATGGCCTTTTCTCTCTTTCACTTTTTACAACTTTAATTATGTACTAAATTTAATACCATTTGTTATGTATCCAGTATTATGTTTAACAATTTTTTTCTTTCGTTTTTATGTGTGTAAGTGTGTGAGCACATAAAAATACAATGTTTTCCTTTTTTGTGTGCGTGTATATTAAAATTTTTTTGTTGACTCTCGATTATTCCCAGAGGCTAAAAGAGGCCGAGGCCGATGCGAAAGCCAAAGCCAGTTGTTATTATTTTTATGAAATTATTATGATTTGTGGCCGTTTTTTTGTTCTTGTTTGTTTGTTCCTTTTGTGCTGGCCATTTACGAAATGGTGCTGTTTGGACATTTACTACTTTAATAACAATATAAACTGCCTATAAATTTCATAATGTTGGCAATATTGTTCAACAATACATTCATTTTAATGACGCTCATGAAAATAAACAACAACTTTTTGTCAGTCAACCAAAACAGCCCACAAATATAAAACCCAACACAAAGAGATACAAAAAAAAGAGAAAATAATATCTGTTTTTATAGAAACAACAGAGCGTATGATTAATCATCTACTCAGAGAGATATGGAACACGTTAAATAACGCCATAAATTATGAATTAAAAAAACAAAATATGTTTATTAAATCGTAACTTTGACTCTCTAAAACAGATCAAACGTGAATCTGTTCTAAATATCGTGTGTGTGTGTGTGTGTGACAGGAAAGCAGCGACTAACCGTATTAAACAATTTAAATAAATGACAGACTGGACACAGTTAAAATGGTCACATTTTGTTTCAAATTTTTGTTTCTTTTTTTTCTTTTTAATGAAATTTGTGAAAAATTTTAGTTTTAGTTTCAACTTCAGTTGTGTGTGTTTGTGTGTGTATAGTTTTACTTACTTTTTCCGGAAACCATGGTGTCACAAATGGCATTTGAAAAGTGTTGCTGTAGGAATGCAGGGTATCAAATGAGTCCGGCGATACAGCACCCAGCATTGAGTAAACGCCGCGGGAAAATTGATTGCATACTGGAAAAATAAATAAAAAAACGAAACAAAATGAAAATTAAAGAAAGAAAAATAATAGCCGTGGCAACAACAAAATTTACTCATATTGTGGATCAACAACAACAACGACAACAGCTTTAAAAAAAAAACACGAAAACTCTCAAAAAATAAAAAATAAAAATTTAAAACGAAAAATCCCATGTTTTCGTTTAAATAAAATGGCCTGCATACATACACACACATACACAAACCCATACATACTTTCATAGAGATATAAAAAGCATTAAATGTTCCATGACAATGCATTTGTTTGCGTTTGTATGCTTGACAGAAAAAAAATTAAATTAAACTACCAATGCAACAAAAACTACCACTACAGAAACAACATTTAACAGAAACCGGAAACAAAAGTGGGGAAATCAGTATAACACCAGAGTAATAAAGCAATAGAACAGTCAGTTGTCGAGAGCGAGAGAAAGAGACAGAGCGAATTGAAATAATGAAATCTGATATAAACACATACAAACGGAAAGCAATTAAAAACAAACATAAAACGGAATTATACTACGATTTTTCAATAAAAAAAAATACACGAAATACACAAATGAATAATAACAACAAAAACAATAAAAGCAAAAACTACAAATAACATGCACAATGACAATACAAAAACGAAAAAATGAAAGGAGTGTGTATTCAAACATGATTAATGTTGAAGCATCATTTGCTCACGACAGCAAGAGAATTTCTGTCACAACGAAATGCTTTGCTTTTCGTAAAACGTAAATTCATTAGGGAGGTACGCAATATTTAAAGATATTTTAGTTTATAAAGCTATTTGAATAACTAAAACAAATATATTGGAAACATTTTCCCTGTCTAATAGAAAACTGTAGAGAACGCACTTTATGTGACGGAATGCCTGTAAAATTTTGAATAAATCGAATTAGAAAAAGGCACACTTACAGAATGCAACAGATGTTCGAAAGCTATTGGAAAAAAATACTAGAAATTCAAAACCAAGTTAATTTCTTAAAAACTCTTTGATTAAATTCGATTTAAAAAATTCCTATTTCCCCACGTTTAAAGACAAATAATATGTTTCGAAGACATCACAAATTAGTGACTCAATATTTGCACATAAAATACCTTGGGTGCAGCCCCTGCGCTGACCAACTTCTTCCTCTTCCCTGGTTTTGGTAGAGCTTGGTCAGTACAGGGACTGCGTTCACCTGTGGCGTCACAACGAACCGCTAAGCGTGCTCAAGTGAGCTTTGTGATATCAGAGCTACCACTCCGATCTAAAATACCATGTGATTCACCTTGATAGAAGCCTGTCTTGCGAATTCCATATAGAATCAAAAGTAGCAAAATTAAATCAAAACTTTTCGAATTATAATGAGGAATTCCTCGGAATTCATAAATGGAGTTGTAATGCCAAACGTCAACTGAACAATTCGTTACTCAAACTACATTAAAGATGGTTACATCCCTCTATCCTGGATTACGACCTAGCTTTTCATACATACAAGTTTAATCATAACAAAATGATGTTAGATAGAAACTTTTAAGCCAATAATGTTAAAATATGATGTTGGACATGGACAAGAACTCTGTTCATGTAGCCGTATTTCACCAATAACTCTTCAATAATTGATTTCCAAGCATTCAATTGTCTCTGGTCCATAGATGTAGACAAGTGACTTTATATAATCCCAAAGCAAATAATCAAATTGGGTTTAAATTACACGGTCTTGGTGGTCCATTAATTGGATCGTCACTTAAAATATCTCTTTAATCAAAATTGTCTTTAAGAAAATCAATGTTGCGCTCTGCAGTGTAGCATGCGGTTCCGTTCTGTTGGAAACACATGCCAGCAAGACATATACTAGCTAATTAAGATACGAACATTATTTTTCATATCCCTGTACTGTTCACCGTACAACAGTAACATTCTGATCATCAACGTTTTTATAGATATATGGACCAATGAATCCACCAGCCCATAAACCCCTCAAAGCTTTTATTTACTGCGAATTTAATGGTCGATTCTTTTCACCCTAATCTGCGACAATTCTGCTAAATTATGTAAACATTTAATCAAATATACACTTCATCGGAGAATATAATTTTCAGTGGAAATTCATTATCAAATTGATGGGGCATACGATGCTCATACATACATTCATAGTTGGTCATTACAACCCTTCAGTCAGGATTACGGCCTAGTTTCTCACAGCACTTATGTTGTGTGTGTCAATTTTATACATGAACGACTTGACCTACAATTTCGAGACGATTTCGAACTACAGATTTTTTTAAAAACTTTTCATGGCTTCAATGCTTCCCTGTACAGAGGTTACAGCTTCTTCAGTGCGCACTGTTCGAATTCTTGCAGGATGCACAAGTATGATCGAATATCACAACTTAAATTGAAACAAATCCTGGTTTCGTAATTTTTTCTTCCACTTTAATTCTAATCTGTTTAATAGCTGAACAGTGTAGAAAAGGAATTCTAATAAACCAAATAAAGATTTTTCGGTATTCCATTAAAAAATCAGAGAACATAAAACAGACCTTCGTCTAGTAATATTCGGATACAAATTATTCTTAAAGCCACCTTAAGAATAACCATCTCATATGGACATATACAATAAATTTCAAAAAAAAGAGACGAAGAAAAATAAAATGAAAATGAAAAGAGAAAAAAAACAAAAAACAGAAATTGAAATAAAATTTCAATTGGCGCCATTTGTTGACCCTGTTTTAATGAAGGCAAAATTAAAAGCGATTCGTAATGCGAGTAAAATAAATTAAATGCGAGTAACACAAAAATTAAAAAAAATGGAAAATGAAATCAATTAAAATGGTTTAAGGTTTGTATTATTGTTCTTGTTGTTGTCGATGTTGTTGTCATTGGGCTTTCTGTTCATTTTAATGACCACCTACTTAAACGTGATAATTTAAATGCATCCGCTGTATTTATAACATCAACATACGCCTGCAATTCAAATCGACGGGATGAAACGTTCAGATTATGATTCAACATGGCGTACTTAAAGGCGGATTGTACTTCATCCGTGCCCTGCTCAAAGATGGCACCTGCAATTAAACAAAAATTATATGCAATTAATATTATTGTTGTATTGTTGTATTGTGTTATTGTTTATTATTGTTTGTTGTAAATAATATGTATGTGTATTGAGGGAAAATCCATTAAAAACTCATTAACAAAAATAGAATTTTAATTAAAAACAGAATTTGTCAAACTGTGTATGACAATTATACGTCGTCATAATAGGAAAAACTATTTTTCTTTTTCTTTTTTTTTGATGTAAAAATCATTGGCTTAAATTAATTTCTTATAAATTTAAAATACAAAGGTTTTTACACAACATTTAATAATTTATCTGTACCAAATGTTACCATTCCCTTTGCATTTTGTGCACCTTTTGTCTGGGCTGTATCAACAATTTATATGCACACGAATTTATCATTTTACTTTTGAAATGCATATACACAACGGTTGTTTACTCGTTGTACCTGTGTTGTAGTATTTTTGCTTCTGGAATTGCAATAAAAGTTTTGATAAAAATTTATGAAATATTACAAAAAAAAGGAATCCTTTGGCTGCACAAACCATTAAAACTTTGGCCAGCATGTAAAATATATGGTATGATAGAGTTTAGTTTTGCGGAATACTTTCATGGTATTCGTTTGTTTTAGTTTTGCATGTGTATTGTATTCTATTGTGGTATACACATTCAAAGCTAATAGTGTCCAACGAACATTGTTGGTATCCATGTAATTTATTATGGAGCATTAAAAGACAATCTATAGGAAATTATTTCATTTCAATTAATCAAACTATTTATTTAAAAACATGGAAAAATTAAATTGAAGAATGTAATTCTGCAATATTTGTTGGAACACATGCTTTTACGAACATAAGGCAACGATGTGTTAATACTGCGCTCATACAATCTTTTGTACTCCACTCATAATTTATATGGTCCCTTATAATGTCTCCTTCAGGGCTACCAAGTACTAACTTATTTAACTGTACTTACTAAGTTAACAGTCAGCACTACGGCCTAGCTTCGCACACCATTTATGTTGTGTGTGTGTTAATTTTATACATGAGTGTCGGCACCTACAGCTTAAAGTCGACTCCGAACGAAATAAACCGAAAATGGGGAAGATATACAGTGACAGTACGATCCATGGAGAATAAGTGCATTGTAGTACTTAAAGAAGCCTTGTGTGTTTAAAGAAAAAGGAAGCGAGTTGGAATTGTGTCTACCTATCGAAAATGATAGGTATGACCAACAGTAACATATCGGGCTATTATCTGGTCAGAGAGAAAACAGATTAATCGAAGTTGGACAAGAAACACCATATGAGAACCTATCCTATAGCGGCGCTAGAAGCTCAGGATAAGCCCGGTTATGGTTAAGGTTGATGGGAGATAAGTCGTCTAAGTGGGAATTTTGGTTCTCTGGTTGAATTCTCTCCTTAACTGTGCCCTGGACAGAGTTAGTAGCCTCTTTGATTTTGGGAAGTTCATTGCAACGAGTCTTAATCACAAAAACGAATAAAGTATTTGGAAAGCTAAATACTCTTTCAAAAGAGTAGCTAGGCTAGTGGCACACAGATAAATCAAGAACGAAACAGGACGAAAGACGTGCTTAATTTAATTTGCATAAAAAGTACGTAAGACAGGACATAGCAATGCTTCTGACAGTGAGGCCACCATTCGATGAGGTTACACCAAAATAGCATGACGCTGCTCGGGGAAGCTCGAGATCGAAAGGGAACATAAAGAAGAGCAAAAACTCTTTTCAAACCAAGTGGTTTAAGGCAATCAAAAATGTTTTTGGCAAGATTTGAGTCATGCATCAGACTATTCAGCAATAACTATTTAAAACTACCTGGCTTTTGATAGGGTATTGTTGACACAGGGTACATTTATTCAAATTAGGGGTTGTTTTAAACTCAACGTATGGATTTTATTACGATAGGAATCTATGGGGCATTAATACATCCCAGAAAAAAACATCTGACAGCATATCAAGTGCTAGGCAAGGAATATTAGTTGTTGGCACAGAGCAGCATCCTGAGATTTGTTAGACCAATAGGCTCTAAGTCGCCGTAGTCTAGTCGATAGTGTATGGGCTTATTAGATGCGAGGCCACTTTTCAAACTCTGAGAGTAAATAAAATTGCCATGTAAAGTTGCTCAAAAATTCGACTTTAAACTGTAGGTTCCACCTCTTATGAATAAAATTAACACACACAACATAAGTGTTGTGGAGGAGCTAGGTCGTAGTCCTGACTGATGGATGGTAATGACCTATTAGGTATGTATGTATGTATGTTTTATCTTCTTATTAGAAAGCGAGCATTTAAATCTGTCATTGAGTTTATAAACCAGAATTCATTTTAAATTTAATACATATTTTCATTAAAATTTGCCCATAAATGGGGCAAAAATTATCAGCCGGAATGCTACAAAGTAAATATTTAGATTATAAGACTACAAATATAAAAATAATTCCTATCATTACTAACTACATAGTATTGGTTGTATTCAAAATCAAAATTTAAATTCTTAAATTAAAAACACCCATCCTGAAAAAAACTCTTACATTTCAATATTCTGCATTTGTCAAGGGAACAGATGGCGATAGTGAAATTCAATTAAAAAAGATAGAAATTGAATATTGAGAGCTTCATGCGAAATAAAGTTTTCTGTGTCTTAAGCCAATAGAGAAGGTTTAGTGTCATATTATTTTATATTTGAAAGGATTGTTTTGCATTTTATGCGTTTGTTTACTGGGTAGCATTTTAAAAAATGTGCAAAAAAACGAGAAAACAGAACGATTTACAGACACAAGAATGTAAAAATATTTTAAAACTTTTATGTGAAAAATACATCATTCATAAAACATACATACATACAACATATGATTTGTTGTTATAGCTGCTGTTGTTACGATTGTAGTTGCAGTTGTAGTTTCTAACAAACTCTGTAGAACACATACACAGAGAGAAATACTATTACAAAATAACTATTACAACTACAACAATAACAGAGTAATTGAAAATATTTCAAATAAAAATAAAACCAGAAAGCGTAACGGAGTGAGAACTAGAGATTGAGCGTAAGAGCGAGAGTGAGAGAAATGGAAAACAACTACAATTGAAAATACAAAAGGATTTTAATTTTATTTCAATTTCAATTTTTGTTTTTCTTTTTCTTATTTTTTTATTTTTTTTTCTTCTAACATTTGTTTGTTGTAACATATTTGAACAATATTTTCACTTTTTCCATTAACAGCCCCAGCAATTCAAAGCGAAAATGGGGCAGAGGTTGAAAACAAGTGGAAACTTTTAAATTAATTGAGGTATGGGCTGTTTGGTTTTCACTGGTGGTGGCTTTTTTGGTTGCTAACGGGTTTCTGTAACGGTTGCAATTTATTTAAGTTACGCCATCATTTCCATTTTTTCCACTCCCGTTTAGTTTTACTGTGGTCTTGACCCGCTGATTTCAAACGCATTGTTTGGTTTTGCGTGTATATGTTATAGCGTTAGGGTTCGTGTGTGCCTGTGTATGTGCTTACTATACATATTTATATTACAAACAAAACGTCATAAACAATTTGAAAAAGTTTCAAGCATAATAAACAAAAAAACGTTAAAAAAAGTAAAAATTTTATTTAAAAACAAGAAAAAATTGGCAAAAAAAATATATTCACATAAAAACTGTGCCGAAAAAAGTACAGAAAAATACGCTGTTAAAAAAGCAACAACAACAGCAATAACAACATCTCTAAAACAATAGCAAAAAAGAAAGTTTTTGTTTCACTTTCCTATCGAGTTTGTTAAAACTGTGTCGTTGCATAAATTTCATTTTCTATTACAACTTTTTTCCATTTACATTTTGTTGTTGTTGTCGCTGCTGTCGTATTTTCTTCCCTTTCTCTGCAGAAGAAGAAGAAGCAGAAAAATCAATTCAACAAATAAAATAAAAAATAAAAAAAATTGCAAAAACATCGTTTTTAAAGCAACTTTTCCCTTCCCTACAAACCGGAATTTTTACGTGACTGAACTGACTAGCTGACTGCTTGACTGGCTGCCTGGTTGCCAGCCTGCCTGCCTGATTCCGTTTTAATACATTTAAAATGTGAAAAAAACTCTGGCTTATATTCCGCTTTTAACAAATACACGCATAAATTGTGTCAAAAAGTTTTTAATAAACGGATAATGCTGGTCTTTTGGTTGCCCTCCTCCCAAATATCAGTTGGATACGCTTCGTTTCAGTTTAAAAAAAATAAAAAAAAAAATATTTTCAAACGTATATTTGTCAGCTTGTTATTATGATTATGGCTTGATTTGCTATCATTTCTACATTTTCCATTTTGTCAGGCATTACATGGCACGGGATTATGGCATTGCAATGGCTAGTCATTGTCACAAACTTATTCGTAAAAGGCTTAAAGTGTCATCTCGATTTCTTAATATTACGAAGAAGTATTTGATAACTTTACTTCTAAGTTAACGAAGAAAGCGTAATGGAATGAAAAGATTTTTGTGAGAAGTCATAAGTATTCAAAGGTTAAAATACATACATTTTTTTATTCTTTCAATTGCGTTACAGGATTTGAACATTTAAATGGGAAATAATTAAATTGCAGGATTCATGGGAGTGAAAAATTTCTTGAGCAAGGCTCCCTTTATGAAATTTCCTTACTACGATATTTGATTTTTAGTTCTTTTTGTAAAAACAGGAAATTTGCTATTTTCAGCACTTTAACACTAATTAGTAGGACAAACTCATTCCAATAGAAGAATTCACTTAGCATTATTACAGTTTTCATCATGGAGTATCGGTGTTATAGCGTTATTTAAGTGTGATATTAGAAAAGGTGATATTTTCAAAATGTTCCACCTAAGATATTGTTACGAAAATGAAAAATATAAATACAGGTGTTTTGCTTTTACAACGCTTAATATTAAAATTATATACAAAGGCTACAAAAACAAAACAATGCAATAAAGAGACCTATTTACAAATTATCATACTGCTTAATATAAAAACAAACATCACCATAAAAAATGGTAGACAAAAATACACAAACCGCACTACAATAATAAGTGTAAACATCGTTGTCTGTATTTCGAGAACAGTCGCCTTCAAGGACATACATCATTCATCGCCCTGCCATATAAAAGGCAAGGCAAAGCAGACGAGTGAGTTAGTAAAGTTCAGTCAGTCTTGTGTGAAGATGCAGTGTGTTTGAAGAGAGTAATCGTAGTTTGAAGATATCCGTTACAAAGATTTGTCGAACAATTGTCTAGTCATTGTTATTGTTTATGCAAAGGGTGTAAACAAACAAAGCAATTGTTGTTGTTTACATAAAGTTGTTAACAGTGGCACACACAATTGTGCCACTAAGCACAAATTTATTTTACTTTTATTTGTAATCTACGAGCTCATATTTTAAACGTTATTCAAAGGTAAAAACGTAACACTATGCACAAATAGCATAAACCTTCAGAATACAAACATGATTTTACTACGATACAGAAAGCTATTTGTCTATTTAGAGCTAGAAATAAAATCGCTATCGGAAAGTAAACGTATGCTTAAGTGATAGCTACAGAGGATTTTAGTCTTTTTCGTTGATTCTGTAAAATCAATTCAATTTTCGAAACAGGCTCATGCCATAATTTGTTTTCTGGTCTCTAACTGGATGTGGATATTAATTATTAATGTAACTTCGTTTAAAATATAATTTATAATTGTATTGTAATTAAAAAAGAATTCAAAAACAATATTAATATTTCCCTTTATTTTTTTATGTGCTCATGTTTATCACATCAATTTTGAAAATTCCGGTTGAACAACAATTTCAAAAAGTTTTTTTTCTTAAATTAGCTGCTAAGGAATTCCATTATACTTCCTAACAATTAAAAACTTTAAATATTTTTTTGTATTATTTTTAAATCTTTGTTTTGCGTTTATTTATTAAAAACAAAAAAATAAGTTGGGACACGGACAAGCGGCAATTGCTGGTGAGAGTTTTCATATTGCAAAAATAACTGAAAACAATGCCGAAAAGGAAACAAGGTAAAGGATAAAATTGCAATCAAATTAAATGTTATTTTTTTAAACCATTGTCAATTAACAATTATCATTACAAAGCATTTGTTTTCGGTACTTTCATTTGCAGTTAATGTTGTTACTGCAGTGGTTGTTAGTATTTTTGTTTTTTAGGAAATAAAAGTGCAATAAAAAATTATACAATAAAAGTATTGAAGGCTTTTATTATTAAATATAAAACAATAAAAACAAATCCGATTAAAAGAATTCTCATAAAAGTAAAATAAATTGAAAGTTAATATTTATGGTGAAAACACTCAGAAGTAGTTTACTTTATTCCATTGGAGAAATTGCCAATCGTTAGAACACTGATTCATATTTTACTAATAGAGGAGCAAGAACACCATGTATGCTGTCAGGAGATAGCAGCAGCTCTAAAAAGCAATGGCTGCACAGAATGAAATATTTTGAAAAGACTGGCCAAATAAAAAAGTTCGATGTTAAAGTGCCCTTTTAAATAATGTCACAAAATTTATCGTACCACATGGAGGAAGCGTAGTGAAATCAAACCATTTTACGAGCTACGGGTTATATACACGAATATTATACGTTGTTAGTTAATTGAGCTTCTTCTTAAATCTGGCTAACTGGAGTTATACAGTGTCAGAGCGTGGTCAACAGAGCTACCCCCCAGTTGAGTTCCTTTGTCCACTTATTTGAAATCCTACGGTTAATATACATACATAAATGCATACATACATACATACATTCATACATACATATATACATAATTGGTCATTACAACCCTTCAGTCAGGATTACAACCTAGCTTCTCACACCACTGATGTTGTGTGTGTTAATTTTATACATGAGTGGTGGGAACCACAGTTTAAAGTCGACTCTGAACGATAGATTTTTGAGATACTTTTCATGGCAATTTTTTTACTCTCAAAGTTTCTGCCAGAAGTCTGCTGAGAGGAAGCCGTCGAGGAAAATGTTTTTCATATTTTCGTTTTGATGTCTAACCTGGGGTTTGAATTGAGGACCCACCTCTAATAAGCCAACACACTATCTACTAGACCACGCTGCAGCTTTATCATCACTTTTTTCACCTCCAAAAGTGGCTAAAATGATCAGAATCCTTTATAACACCAACAACCTTATGACGAATTCTTGTCATATTCTTTAAAGAAATGATGCTCTTTTAAAATAATTTTAACTAAAACGTTTGGAGTTATTGACCAAACCATTAGCTGTAGTGGTGGCAAAATCAATTTCAAATATTTCCTGGTCTAAAAGCGTTGTGCACTTAAACGCAGTTCTTAGCGAAATAGCCAAACCATTTAAATCATAATTCCACGAAATAAAACTATCATCACATTTTCCTATACACTTGCCGAAAAAAAAATTATACTTCAGCGTATAAAAATGTTTTTATTATTATTGCAGGAAATGAACAAAAAAAAATAAAAAAAACACAAAAACAGACGAAAAGTATTAAACAAAACTGCAGATAACGAAAGGAAAGTTAATAGCAAAAAATTAAAAAAAATAAGCGAAAGTAGTTGTTTGTACCGTACAATAATAATAAAAAGCAAAATAAAAAAAAACAAAATAAATAAATTTATTTATTATAATTGCATGGCATTATTAACGGAAATCTATTTGTGTGTGGTGGGGGGAAATTTTATTTTAAATGTTTGCCGCTTCTGTGCCATTGTTGAAGAGAAGAAAAAGAAGCGAAACAAAAACGAACAATTAAAATGAAATAAAATAAAGTAAATGTGGTTTGAAATTGTTTTGGAAATTAAAATTAAATCTTTTGCCACTGCAGTTACGATTATAATACAAAAATACAGTGCGTTTAAATAGTGATAAAGAAAAAGAAATAATGATACACTTCATTCTATTACGTTTTTTTAATGTTAAATGAATTTATTTTTATTCATATGTGTTTCCTCCTGAAATTTATTTGATGTGATTAAACAACGACTTAAAAATTTCAACACTCTCTCTTTAATATTCATTTAAAATACTATGTCCGTATGAATTTAAATCGGCTTATGGCTGAAAGTGCGTTTTACTGGTAATTGTTGGGAAAACTAAATTAACTAATAATTTTTTTTATTTCCGTTTTTATTTCTGAAATTATTTCATTTAAGTCTTAAATATGGATTTCAAGCTAAAATAAATAGAAATTGATTAACTGCGGTCTAGATGAACATACTACATACTGTTAAGTTCTTACCTTTTAAAAACGTTTAAAATATGAGCTCATAAATTGCAAATAAAATAAAAATAAACTTGTATTTTAATTAAACTTCTTTATTATTCGCATAATTCTGTGTGACACTGTTCACACATTGATGTAAACAACAACAATTGCTTTGTTTGTTATTCCTCTATTTACACTCTTTGTATAAGCAATAACAATTACAAAACAATTGTTCTACAGATCATTGTAACGGAGGTACGATTACTCTCTTCAAACGCACCGCATCTTCATACAAGACTGACTGAACTTTAGTGACTCACTAGCCTGCTTTGCTTTGCCTTTTATATAGCAGAGTAAACAGTCTGATGAATGTTCTTCAGGTGAAATTTCATGGCTTCGCCGTCTGGAAATGAAAACTTCGTATTTTGTTTACATTTATTCTTGTAGTGTTTGTTGTTGTATTTTTGTTTACTTGTTTACCATTTTTTATGCTCGTGTTTGTTGTTGTAATTTTGTTTCCTTGTTTATAATTTTTTATGCTGGTGTTTGTTGCTGTATTTTTGTTTATTTGTTCACCATTTTTATGCTGGTCTTGTTGTTGTAAGTTATGTAAAAGCAAAGCAGTATATGGATTCTTTATTTTCGTAACAACACAAACATAGTTGGTGCGAGTTTGTCGCCAATGGAAATGTATTTCATATTTCGTTTTGCTTGTGAAATCAGAGCTGAGGTTTGAACTAAGCTGTTCTCATTTATTAAGACAACATACTACCTGCTAAAGTACAGAGAATTCTATTCAGTTTAATACACTAAAAAATAAAATTTTATTTAAATTACAAAAGTAAACTGTTGCCTACAAAAATTACTCACTCTTCAACGTAAATATTAAAATATTCTGCATAATTGTAGCAAATTACTATTGAAACAATGTTTTAAACTTTAAAAATATTCTGAAAAATTCTAAGCACAGGACACAGACGGAAAAAGTTTAGCCAAAACGGAAACACAACCACAAAATTTTTGTAATTTGGAAAGCAATAATATCCGCATATTTAACGCTCAATTCTTTTTTGTTATTGCCGTTGTTGTTGGTGTGTTAGGGTTTTTATTGGTTAATTATTATGGTTTGAAAGGAATTGTTTTTTTGTTTTTCAATTTACCAGTTAGATGCCAATGTACGTACATTAGACTAAACAACAATTAAAACACTCAATGTGGTTTTAATTTTTTTTTTAATTCTTTTGACACTCGGCCACAAAAATGTCCCCAAAATGCATACGCATGCAAAAGGGTATATATAGACAAAGACGCCTGAATGCAATTAAGCAAATGAGCTTATAAGTGTGTATGTGCGTGAGTGCATTTATGTGTGTCCCAGAAATGCTTTTATTAATATCAGGGGGCTGTTTATCATTGCTGCTATTCAAAAAGGGACATGGAAAGGCTTTAGCATTACCAACAACCAGAGTGGTGCACACACATATACTTTCCACACTTAATCTACACCCAGGCACTACGTACATATACCTACTAATACTTATGCATTTTCCTATATAGAGCGTCTGTGTGTGTGTGTGTTTGTTTATACACTTTCAATTATTTACGTAATTTAATGCAAAATACATACGTACATATAAAATGAACATTTGCAAGAGCCTTAATATGCAAAAGCAATTGCCGCAGTAAAAGGCTCAAGTGCCATAAAATAAATACAGTTTTTTGCTTTTGTTGTTCTCTCTTTGTTAACGGACGACATTGTTTATACACGCATACACTTTAGCACACACAAACACACATACAAATGCGAAAACGTTGTTACGAATTTAAAACAATTACAGTCACATTAAATAGGAAAACAGAGCCATTAACAAAGAGGGAGAGAGCAAGCAAGACAAGGAGAGTGAGAGACAGAGAGAGAGAGCACATAGTGAAACAGAGTGGAATGTGTTTAAAAACAAAAGTACACAAAATAATTGTCACACTAATGCTGTGGCTTAAACAAACACAACGGGGACACCAGAAACAAAAAGAAGAACAAAAATGAAAAACAGGGGGAAAAAATTTAAAAAAATCCCAAACGGTCATATTAAAGACAACAGAAAAACAAACAAGAGAAAATGGTATTTTGTTTTCCATTTGGTACTTTGTTTTTGTAGTTGTTTTAAATAAATATTATTAAAAGTACTTTTGCAACAACGACAAATAATAATAAGACTGAGAGTGGGAGACAGAGAGAAAATAAATAAAATTACATGACACCAAAGCGCTGCAAAAGCACAATAAACATAAATTTTCATTTATATTTACATTCACAGTCACAGAAGCAAAAGGACGAAGGATTTTTGCTTGCAGCACTCACTTTCACTTCAAAAAGCCATAAAATACACAAACACACACAAACAACATGGTAAAGCAGGTTTTGCCTTATATTTTATATTCGCAACGCATATTCCGTTGCATGCAGCAAAACCAAAAGGAAAGCTAAATTCAAACAACAAAAACAACAATTATAATATTATTATCATAGTTTCTTTGAAAGTACGTTTTAGTTGCGCTTGAATTTGTTCAGCATGATTATCCTGCTTCTGCTGTTTTGCTTCTGCTTGTTCTTATGAAAACTTTTATGTATGCAATGTTCGTAGCTTCTATAATTTGAAAACAAAACAATTGCACGTATTTGCTATTTTTCTTTCTCGCTTTCTTTTACTCTCTCACTTTCTTAAATATAACCAGATTCTGTTAAATCTTTTTAAAGTTCACGTTCAAATTAAAGATTTTTCACACTTTTATGTGGTGCTTGGTGTTAGTATTGGGGATAATTTGTTTCAAATGCCAAGAATATCCAATAAAATATTGAGTAAAGCAATTCACATTTTGTTCCTTAAGTTGAGAATTATTTAATAGTTTACTGCAGAACCATGTGAGGGGTTCTGTAAATAAATCAAGTTTGTATAGTTTCATGAGGGGAAAATGAAATATTTTTATTGTGGGTATAAAGAAACAAAATAAATGGAAATTATAATACAAAGATAATAAGATGAGGGATAATGTTATAGAAGCTATTACTGAAGAAAAATGTCGCAAAAAATAGTTCATTGGCGCTTCCAATTTTTAAACATAATTAAAGCAAAGTGTGTTTAGATATTATCGAATTTTTTTATTTGTTTGAAAGGCCTATTGATGCTATTATATGTGGTATATAACTTCATTTAAATATCCGCCATGACTTGTTTTGTTGGAATACATTTTAAATGTCCAATTTCCCATGACTCTGGTGCATAAATCAGGTTGAATTTGACCGATGGAATGAGTTAAGTTGGCTTTGAACCTGTGATTTAAGAAAACTACACACAGGAAAAACTCCAGTTGGGTTAAATCGCATGATCTCTGGGGTCAATTCACACCATTGAGAGATGACCTTCTCACCAAATCGCTCGTGTGGAGCATACAATGCGGCATGACCTATGTGGCTCATACAGCCATCGTGTGGTCATTAATGTTCAGATCATCCAATTCAGATCATCCAATTCACAACCATACTGCTCGCCGTGGACACACATGACCTTTCCAATGTCGTTGATTCCGTCAGCTCAAAATTCATACCAAACAGACACTTTTTCGGTATGCATTGGACGCTCTTAGATATCGTGTGGATTGGTATTGTCATAAATTCAATAATTTTGCTTTATTTACGTACTCATTTGTCCAAAAGTAAGCCTCATATCAGAATGTAATCACCTTCGCAGATAATTAGCGCCAGTTGCCAATTGTTTCAGAGACTTCTCAGCGAAAGCTCGTCGTCGTCTGTGAACGTTTACCTACAGTTCCTAGGTCAGTTGCGATTTGTACGAGAGCTGGCCCAAGTCTCTACGCAATATTCGTTCAGTTCGGGTCTATGAAAGGCCGACTTCTTAGAAGCGACGAGAGGTCGTCTGCCTTAGCTTCTCCTGCAAACTCTAATGGACAGCGGCAATATTTTCGGCAGTTCTTGTGTTTTGTCGGTGTACGGGCGTTTCTTATCGGTTGCTGAATCGGTGGACTCGATTTTATACACCACATTGCGAATAGTTAGACATGAATCCACGGTTCAAACCACAGGTCAGACATCTTCCACAAAACGAAATATAAAGAATTATTTCTTCAGCGAATGCCTCTCAACAGATTTTCTCAAAAACAGAAAGAAATGGTAAAACTATTACTATTACTATTAACTATATCATTGGACTGAACATATGTAAGTAAAATGTTACATATTCCTCTATCAACTGAATCTATACACTCACTTGATTTGGACGTATGAGTGATATTTTATTCCTAAAACCAAACAAAGATCATACCACCAGGGTACTTTTTGGTATTTTATTTGGCAAAAGCATTATTATATCTAAAGCTACATACATATATACATACATACGGTTTGTCATTGGATTTAAATAATCATTCAAATAAGTTGCTCTGAGTTGTAAATTTATGTACAACAATTCTTATACGACTTCCTGAAAGCAGATTTCTGGAAAAAACTATTTCTGAAAAATCTCTCTTTCTAGGTCCCGCAACTCATGTAAACAATTAACACACACACAAAAAGTCCTGTAGACAAGCTAGGTCGTAATACTCATTGAGACTTGTAATGATCAATTATGTGTGGATGTATAGAAAGTATGGCTGCCTCTCCTAATGCTGAAAGCATAAAAACTTTACTATTTGGTTTATGCTGGTAGACATGTGATACTTGGATGGTTAGCATTTTAAAGAATACGCTGGATTATGCTGATTGTAACAGAACAACTGGTCAGTTTTTAATTTAAAACGTAAATCAGTCTGATGACCCTTAATAAAAAGGAGACTGAACTAATCCTTGCAATTTTACTTCAAATAATTTCTTTGCTACTCCCTTAGAACAGCTTTAAGTATTTACTTAAGTTTTTGTTTAAAAAAGAAAAAGAATAGAAATTACTTTTACTAAGTAATTTAATTATTCAAATAAAATTTGAATTTTTTATAAGCAAATGCAATAAATAATGCATTTTAATCCCATAGAATAAATTAAAAATTGGTTTTGTTGTTAAATTTCTTAAAGAATAATTGAAAGTAACAGACTTAAGATTTTTTTATTGAATTTAATATCTTAAAGCTTTAACACAACACAACACAACAATAAGAGCCTAAACCAATTGGAAATGTAAGGATAATGAACACGGTTTTTGTTTTTGTTTTATTTTTTGTAGGTTTCAGATAAATTGAATTATTTTTTAATAATATTTGTTGAAGTTATAAGACACTGGGATAATATTTTAAGCTTTAGATTATTGATTTCTTTTTGTACTATTCATTGATGTGTGTGTGTATTTAGGGAAAGTAATTTTTTAATTTCAAAGAAATATATTTTTGAGAGATCAAATATGCATTTCTTCGTCTCTAATTAAAATAATAAATATTTTATGCAAAATAATTGCATATTTTCGTAATGAAAAATTCATTGAAACAAATCAACTGTCAAAATCTTGGAAATCTTTTCAATTTTGTTCGTTTTCCTTTTCTTTTTTTAATTTAAATTTCATTTTAATGAATACTTTTTGCTTTCGAATGCGATTTTATTTTTCTGATTTTTTTTTAATTTTATTTTACAATTAAATGACAGCAAAGCATGAGGCACTGAGATATGGCATGAGTTTTAAATATAAAAGGAATATTTTCGAAGAAAAATGCAAGTGTGAGAGAAAAATGTGTGTTGCATACACACACACTGTCTCTCTCATGAATTTTCCTTATACCATATACTTACTCGTACTCTGGAGGTATGAAAGTCTATTGAAATACATATGTTTGTATGTATTCACATAAATTATTTGAATGTACATACAAATGAATAAAAATATTTTTCTGTTTTATGTGTATATGTATTTGTACATTTTCTTACAGACATACTACAACAGAATATTTGTTGTGTGGAGAGAGAGATGGATATGAGAATTTGACCCAATTGCATAAAAATTCTTGTATTTTTTTTTAATGTCAAATAATTCTATTTTTCAATTCCATAGAAAATATTACAAAAAGAAGTGAAAAATTTATTATTTTATGTTGCATTTCGTAGGGATGCAGAAAGAAACAAATATTTTTAATCTTATTTTAAATTTATTGGAATTTTTTTGTTTTGTTCATAAAAATATTTCATAATGGAATATCAATAATAAAAGAATATTGCTATTACTTTTTGTTGTTTCCTTGCCCTTGTTTAAGTAACACTATGATTATCCTTTATTGTTTAATAAGGCAACATTATGAATAATTAGCGAACGACAGACAATCATTTACACTGCGGCTTCATTTTTAATGGAGTTTTTAAGAGAATAATTTTCATCACAATTACGTGTAACTTTTAGATTTTTTACGTTATATTTGGTTTGGCATTTTATTATGGCTGCACATTATAAGCACTTGCAAAATTATGATTTTTTTTTTATCAAAACAAGGCATCAGTTCCTCGAATGTAAAGTGCTCTTGATTCATTTATGGTTTATATAATAGTCTTGCATAGTGACTAACTCGAACAATAATGAATTGTTTTCGACACAAGTTTACTTTTACTGATAATGACTATGAAACGCCAAACAGTACGCACTGAAGAATCTATAGCCGCTGCACAGGAAATCATTGAAGAAGATCCAAGGATCCTGTCTTAAAAGTTCTTAAGATTTAAATTGTATCGGATGGGCCATCTATCAGTTTAAATTTAAGCCATCGATTATTTTGAATCTGGCAATACTTATGTCATTCTATTCTGCCACAAAATTCAGTATATTATCTCCACTAAACGTAATGAATCGATTTACTCTTGAGCAACGTTGGGATTTATCGCATATTTATTTTCAAAAGAAAGGCAATTGGTCAGAAAATAGTTCGCCCAAAAATTTGTCTATTTGGATGAAGCTCATCTTTATTTTGGTAGTTACGTTAATAAGCAAAATTACTGTATTTGAGACTCAGTAAACTCACACGTGGTTTTACAGAAGCCAATGCACCAATTGCGTGTGACTGTTTGGTGCGGCTTGTGTAGCGGAGACATTATTTTCCCGTATTTCTTTGAAAATGAGGAGGGCGCAACCGCTACGGTCAATAGACCATGATAACTGGTTTTTTTGTACTTCGGAACAAAAAAATAAATTGGATAAAATTTCAAACCGTTTTTGTTTCATTGCATTTTTAAATTTAAATGGCCCACCCTATATATGCGCCGCCAATTCCGCGAACGAGCTGAAGCAAAAATTTTATTGGAATTTCCATTCAAAATTTTAGCTCTCCGTTGAAGACCATTTTTGTTTGAATGGGTACGTAAATAAGCAGACTTGTAACATTTGGTGTGAGGATACTCCATAAGATTTTGTTCAAACACCACAACAACTACAGAAAATTACTGTTTGGTGAGCTTTGACTTATTTTTGGACCTTAATTAGCTGGCCTTAATTATGCTGATATGGTATTCTAACAGGACGAAGCTACATACTATACAGCACGCGTTACAATTAATCTACTCAAAGATATAAAAGTATAATTGACAAATTAGTTGACCACCAGGAACGTTTAACCTCATTGGTTTATTTTCCTTGGGATTATTTAAAGTCACTTATGAATGTCGTCAAACGAGAGAAATCATATTTACACGTTGAAGGCATAAAATTTTTATTTCAATGATATTAAAAATATATTTCTATGTATTATTATGATTTAATTTTAAATAAAAGAAATTTTACGATTTATATTCGAGAATCCATGAAGTTTTGAATGAAACGTAAAATTTTGCAAAACAAAGAAAATAATATTCCCCTTCTAATATCTGAATATCATCAGCTTCCATCGAGTCTTTTCTTCACATTTTAAAACAATATAATAGCACGCGCGTAGCTCACTCTGGATATTTGGTCTGATGAGAGAGCTACTTGTAGATTTTTGTCATTTTTTCTCGATTCAATTTTTACTAGCTTCTACTCAAATCTTGCGATTGTCTGCTATGAATTGTTGTCAAATTTTAACAGAAGTTAATATACAGATGCCTGATAAGTAAGTAGGTAGGTATGTTGAAGTGGTAACTTTGATACCAAAGATCACGAAGAGGCCCGTTGTGATGCCACAAGTAAGTGCAGTCCCTGTACTGATCGAATTTCACTGTACTCATCGAATAAAATGGTCAGCGCATGGGTTATACTCTAAAAGCCAGTTGCCTGAGACAACTTAAAATATTGTTTACCCTCAAGTACCATTGCATATTTGACAATAAATTAAAATGCTTAGCATTCTGCATTCTCCATACTTTGCAAGTTATTGTCCTGTATTTTTATTTAAATTTTCTTCAACAATTTTTGTATAAATAAACGCAAAGAAATTACTTATAAATTCTTTCAAGTCGCCGTAGTGTAGTAGGTTGCGTGTTGGCTTATTAGATGTAAGGCCGCGGTTCATACCCCAGGTACTGGACTGAAACTCCGGAAGTAAATAAAATTGCAATGAGAAATTTCTCTAAAAATCAGTCATTTGGCGTAAACTTTAAACTGTAGAATTAACACACACAACCTAAATGATGTGAGAAGCTAGGTCGTAATCCTGACTAGAGATTTGTATTGACTAATTATGTATGTATGTAATCCTTTATAAAATATTGAAAATAAAAATTTAATTTCACTTTAACAATGTCGTACAGGACAATCCTTATATGAATAAGAAAATATCTGTTTGTACACAATATATGGATGAGCTTATTGTCTGCAATTTCAAAGTTATGGTAATATGTGTTGTATTTTCATATCGTACGTTGCATCGAAATATGCTTAAACAGAATGCTAAGCTTTTTATTCACTCTGTTCTGAGTTATCTTTTGTCTTCATGAAGATTTTAGAGAGCACCTTTAACAACTTTCAATAAGAAAATCCATAATTATTTGACTTTGCAATGGAATATCTTGAAGAGCATTTGGAATGAAAATATGGAAGAAAAAACAAAAGAATTTTGAAGAACTTTTTTGTTCTTGTTCTTGACCTCTTGGTAGAAATACCCATAAAATCATGGCTATTCATAACAATTCTCTATAAATAGAAATTTCGAGAGCACATAATGAATTTCATTATTTATGGTACACAGAATTAAACTGCAATTGATAGGAAGATCGAAATAAAAAAAATTCTTCAGATACAGATTCCCTCTTCAGCTTATGGACAAGAAAACAAAAATTTTATAATCAATAATAGGAAAATATAATAAAAAAAAATTTGAAAGAATTTCTATAAAATAAATTGAATAAAATGCAATTGTTGTTGTTGTTGTTGTTACAGCTATTGTTGCTGTTATAGTTTTTAAGTTGAATGGATGGTGTGTTGTGGCACAGTCTTCTAAAGTGCTGTTTCAGTAGAAAATGTTGGGAAAATAAATTTCAAATTAAATTATAAAAAAACGAACAAAAATTCTTTTTAAACAATTCCTCCTATAATAAAATTTTGTATTTTTTTGTTTTTTTTGCAAAACATTATTTAACAGCAAAAATGTATATATGTACTGTAGCCATTACAGAATAACACTGTAAAATAGACTCGTTTTTTTCTTTTTTTAGAAATTAGAACTTGAACTGAATAATTTTTTAATTTTATTTTATTTTTTTATTTGTTTTTGAATTTCTATAAAAATGCAGGCCTTTTGTAGCATAAAATTTTGTGTGTCACGTTTTTTGAAATGAATGCACTTTATAAAAAATTTTTTGTAAAATTCTACTGGTAACAGTAGGTTGTTGTTGCCATTTCCTCTTCTATTTATTTTTCTTAAAAAAAAATACAGAAAAACATTCCATTGCTTGTGCTGCTACATTTTACGGCAATGTTGCTATTTTTTGTTTTCTATTTTCCTTTCTATAGACTCATGCATGCACACACATGGAAAGTTTATTTCTAAATTTGCTTATGTTGTACAATATTATTGTATAACAGGCTATAAAACGAGAAGTGTTGATGCAGTGAATGCAATTTTAAAACAGAAATGAACACGGCTCGTTGCCTTTTTTCGTTTTCTACTAACACATAAACAGCATAACACACAAAAAAAGAAAAATCCAAAATATGCATGCATGTACATACATGGTCATGCTTATGCCTATGTGTTCATATACCAAACATGCATACATGCGAGTATATGTGTGTGTATGTTTATATAGTATGGTATATAAATACGGCTTATGAACTTGTAGTGTTTATAAATGCTTCTGTGTGAGAGAGCATGTGCTACAGTGTTGTGTTGTGTTTTGTTGTGCCTATTCCCAAAGCTCTCGTTTATAAAACATCCGTTTTACTACTGATGCACTAGAGTATTTTACTATGTATGAGTGCATACATAAAAAAGTGTTTTTTTTCTTTTTTGGGGTAAAAGGGTGACATTTTTATATTTCTTGCTCACTCTCAGTTTCTGTTTCCTGTGTTCTCTCTCTCCTCTGTTGTGTTTAGAATTTTATGAATGGCCTGGCCTGCCTGTGTTGTGTGATTATATTTTAAAAATTGGGTTTCTATGTGCTCTAATATGTTTGCACAAGTAATTCAACGCTGTCGAAGTGTTACACAGTGTAACGTTGTAATAAAAGTTTTATAAAGAAAATCGTATTGAAGAATTAAAAATATTGATTTACATACATAAACTACAGGATCTTGCGAGATACTCAACAATGAATAGAAATTAAATGGGAAATACTTTTTTAAAAATATTTTTTAAAAAAGTCGAGAAGTATGGGATTATTCAGCTACATACATGTACTGAAAACCCCAGACAGATCAGACAAAATATCTACAAAGACAGGACGAAATTTGTATTAATAGTGACAAGAATCCCTCTTGGAACACTGGCCTTTGAATGCTATATAGTAGAGAATTCTGCAAAAGATGTTATGACGAGGAAAAAAAGACAACGCAAAATTATCTCTATTATTGGCCGGCACTTGAGAATCTCTGCTGCTTTTGAACCCAAAGTTTGTTGACACAACATGTCTAGCCAAAGGTGATGTGGACAGAATCCACACAAAACTATCGTGATGATTAAGAGAAATCAGGCAAGAGCAATCTTCTGGGAAAAGTTCGGAGAGTAAATAAAATTGCCACGCAGATTTTTAAAAAAAATCTGTCGTACCGAGTCCATTTTAAACTATAGGTCCTGCCACTCATGTGTAAACTTGATCAGACAGAACGTGGTTGGAGTGAGAAAATACTTCATAATTCTGACTAAAGCATTATAATATTGAATTAAGTGAGTAAGTAATAATCATTTGTTTAAAAATCTTTTTCCCACCGAAGTCATTTTCTATTTGAATACATATTCTCTACATTTGCTATGGAGCAGGAGAGCTTATTGAAATAAATGTAGAAGATTTGAGGATTTGGAAGTAAAATCTGCATCAATCTACACCAGCACTTTCAAATTAAGTGCCATTCATTCATGTAGAGATGGATTTTCATTATAAATACGATTCGATTAACTAGCAAAGAACGCATAAAAATTGTGAAATTTTTATTGTAGAAGTGCTGACTCAATTGTGGTTATTTTTCGAGAAAATGCCTTCTGTGGAAGGCATGACAAGATCATAGATGAAATTGAAGAAAATGATTGAATATGGTGGAGAAAGTGCGGCGTATAACAAATATTTAACATTCCATGCTAATCTGGTATTCACGTTAAATTTTGCATTTGGATACCATATACACACCAAGATTGAAGCCCAATGCCTGTTGATAACATCATGGATTAGATGCTGATCAGGTTACTAATGTTTACTTTAGGAAAAATTGTGACTTGTAAGGCATTTCATTGGACAGTTTTGTGCCTATTGGTTATGTATGCATACACAACATAATTGGTCATTACAACGCTTCAGCCATGATTACGACCTAGTTTCTCATATCACTTATGTTGTGTGTTAACTTTATACATGCGTGGCGGGACCTAAAGTCGATTCCGAACGACAGATTTTAGAGAAACTTTTTATGGCAATTTTATTTGATCTCCGAGTTATTGCCAGAAATATGTTGAGAGGAAGTCACCAAGGAATTATTTATTAATTTTTTTGTTTTGTAGTAGCCCTCAAAGCCCTAGTCAGAGGGCTTTGAACCGTGACCTCACATCTAATAAGTCAATACACTACCTACGACGACTTGATAACTTTGGGGCATATTTAAGTGAAAATTAATCTGGAAGAGCTGTTGCTGTCAATTCACCGTGATATGGTCGTGGGCCTGCAATGAAAAGTTTGGAGAATGCGACAAGTCAAGTAACACTACCGATTGTAAACTTATTGCCAACGAATTCCCTGATATGTTATTTTCACATTTTTGGTAAAATTTAAATTGATTGTAAGATTAGCCTGATGACGGTTTTATTTCGCTCTAAATCTGCCTAATAAAACTAAACTCCCTTACTACTAAAGCCATTAGAAATTTCTAACGAATACGTTTAACTGTTCAGTAACCCCAGATTTTTTTTTAATTTTAATTTAGTGGAGTTATGGACTCCACATAAATTTATGATTCGCCTTTTTTTCTCTTCTTATTTAATGTGGATCTAAAGGTGAATGAATGTGAACAACGGTTAGAGAGAAAAATTAAACAAATACTCGAACGTTTGCCATTTACAGTAAATGAAAAATATTTTACACGTACAGTAGTCACACAGCTTTACACACAACTGCAATGTATGTGTAGATGCTAAAGAATTTTTGGTAACATAACGTATTGTGTATGGTATGGTGAGCATTTGAGTCGGGGTTTGAGTAAATATTTTACTTCTAAGAAAGTAGAGAAAGAGGAGAGAGAGAAAGAATATTTTGTGTGGCTC
Source organism: Sarcophaga variegata (assembly GCA_932273835.1). Lineage (NCBI taxonomy): Eukaryota > Metazoa > Arthropoda > Insecta > Diptera > Sarcophagidae > Sarcophaga > Sarcophaga variegata. Next base: position 86,065,472 of record OW026362.1, on the reverse strand, counting down.
ATAACTATTGAAAGCATGTTGGTTTTGCCATGCATGTCTGCATTCATGCTTTGCGGATATATTTCAGTTGCGATAGTACGTTACCCTGACGATATCTTCTTTTATTAAAAGCCACTGTCGGTGGCTTATATGGAGCAGTCAATACACTTCGAAATTTTTGTTGTATTGTAAAGGGCTTTTCAAATATGTTTCAATGGTTTTGTATTGTATTAAAAAAGAATATGGCAACAGCGGAAGACAATTTAAAACAAATGCAGAAAAAAGCAAGAGACTGCTTGGTGTCCGTGTAATAATCGGCAATGAAGACTGTCAGGGGCTTTACAAAATTGTTTGTTTTAATTCAATTGCCAGACAAGAATATAAAATAAATTTTTTTTCAATAATAAAACTTAACCGCCCTTTATTGTTACTTTAGCTATGGTAAGCCTTTTACTTTCTTTAGTGGTTTTTAAAGAAGAGTGTTTGAAAAGGAGCTTTAAATAGCTACTCAACTAGAAATGACACACATATGCCACTGAGTCAGTGGCTGCTCATATCCTTTGGTTGTGGTTCTTTTCTGTGCTCATAGTTTTCTTTTTTTAGTTTTTCTTTTTGTTGTAGTTTTGCAAAGATTTATTTTCTGCCACTCGTCTAAGTATGAGTGGGAGAGGGAGTGATAGTGTGAGTGGCTCTAGTGGTAGTGGTGTTTTATATACAAAAAAAAATTTTTTTTTTTTGAAGTACACTTGCTTTAAAGCTTCTCACTTACCTAATGGAATTTTCTCGGTTAATGATGATGGCTGGGCCTCAGCCCCCATTAGGGCATTGTGATAGTAAAAGATGCCACTTGATGGCTGTACTGGTTGTACGGCTGACGATGATGATGACGATGGCGATGACGACGACAATGTTGACGTTGTTGATGGCTTCAATGACATGAATGGCAGCCATGAGTTTGACAGTGTTATCCATAGAAACGTATAGAATCTTAATCCAAAAGGCATTTTGTTTTAGTATTTGTTGTTGCTGTTGTATAATTCCTTTTTAGAAAAAATAGTTGGTTTATATTATTATTATTGCAGTTGTTGTTGTTGTAGTGACATGTGGCACAACAACAAATAAATGACACCACACTGTTTTAGCTTTTTACTTTGATTTTTATTCTGTAACACTTAGGAATTTATTTTGTATTTATTTCGCCCCGTATTACATTACGTTTTCAACATTTTGTTAAATAAACACTGACACAAGCGTTATAATGGCAACGCTTACTTTTTGCGTTCACTGTCATTTTGAGCAGCGTAAATAATTTTCAATAAATTTGAATATTTAACTGAACATTAAAAAAAATTAAGAGATTCTTGTATTTCGTTTATAAAATTTGTTAAATTTTATTTTTAATCCGGATATTTTAAAGGCTTAACGCGTATTGTGAAGCATGAAAATAGATTTGAATATTCTTTTTGTTTTTTTTGTTACGTTGTGTATAAATATTCAATTGAATACGTTGGCAGTGTTGTACAGTTTTAAAAATAAATTATTTAAACAAATTTACTCTTGTTGTTTATCATCATCACATATACTTGTTGGTTTTTTATTATTCATGTTCAATGTTTTTGCCATTGCTGCCAACCGTTGCTTCATTTGTTTTGACTCTGCTAAATAATTAAGCATTCTTGTTCTTGTATTTTTAATAATTTATTTTATTCCGTTTTATTATTATCATCATTGTTATTATTGTATGAACTGGTATTTACTCATATTCACTGATATTCGTTTGGCTATAAAAAATTAAAAGAAATTGTTGCGTAAAAATAATTATTTTTTAATAATAATCACAATGCCTGCAACCAGTAGTTGCGTGCAAAATATTAGTTTCGAAAAAAATATTTTTTTTATATTTGAATATAAAATTTAAAGGCTTATACTTAAGTGGATAATAATTTGAAAGCAATATTATTAAGCTGCTAATTGAATCGGTTCACTTGAGTTTAAATATGGATTATTTTTTTTTTTTATTTTTATTTTTATTTATTATTTTAACAGTTTTCTTCAATACTTGATCTCTTTTACAAAGAAAAAGTTAAAAATATTTTTTCTCTATAATTGTATTAATTGCTTTTTTAATGTTATTTTACATGTTTTATAATAAAATTTTATTTTTAATGTAATAAAATAAAATAAAGGATTTTATTTTATGATATCACAATATATAGTTTTATTTTTTTTTTGCAGACACAAATTTTTTTGTTTAGTCTTCAAGGGTTTTCATGCAAACATTTTTATCCCGGTGTTATTTATTTATTTATTGGTTACAATACAATTACAAGTTAGATACATAACAAACATACATAATTATTGGTCACTACAACCCTTCCGTCAGGATTACAACCTAGTTTCTACGCACCACCTGTCTTGTGTGTGTTAATTTTAAACATGAGTGGCAGGATCTACAATTTAAAGTCGACTCCAAATGACAGATTTTTTTGAGAAATTTTTCATGGCAATTTTGTTTTACTTTCAGACTTTTTGTGAAGAAATTTGCAGAAAGGAAGTATTATTTTTAGTATTGCATTTTATTGGAGATGTTTCACCTGGGGTTTGAACCGTGGCCTCACGTCTAATAAGCCAACACACTACCTACTAGACTACGGCGAATTTTCACAACCGTCTCTTTTCTTTTAGTTGTCAGGTCTTATAATTTATGCCAAGAAATTTGCCGAGAGGAAGTCGCTGAAGGAATTTTATTTCTTATTACATTTTGTTGGAGATGTTTGATTTGGGGTTTGAACCGTGGCCTTATATACAATAAGCCACCACACTACCTACTAGACTACGGTGACTTCATTACAAATTTATTCTAAATATTACAGGTAAAGGGTTAAAAACTACACCCTCCGTGTAGTGTAACGGATCAGAGTCTCTGTCAGGAATCGAACCCAGCACCCTCACTCCAATATTAGCACACATACCCACTATCAGGACACAGTTTACACTTGAAATATGTAAAGCTTTACGTATAAATTGCAAAGTAATTATGTCTATAGATGTTTGTGCACACTCAGCATTAAGACATCAAATAAGGATTAAGCATGAAGAAATTTTTAATGAATTTTGAACTTATGTCCGAACTAGAACTAGAACTAGTTAGAGTTACTTTTCTTTTGTTAATTGTCTGTCCGTCTGTATTAGTAACCACGTCTAAAGTTTAATTTTGATTACAAAATTTGATTTTTAAAAATAAGCATCGAAAAAATGATTAAAATTGTTCAATAAAAATCGAATTCGTCTACCCAAAAACAATTGTCAAGCTTTCATATATTAATTGAAGAATTGTTCAAGGATGATTGCATTAAAAAACGACTTAGAAGTGGAAGAAAGGGTTTCGTAAGCTCATCAGTGATAAGAATTTCATCAAAACAACTTCAAACATATGGAAACAAAAAGGCTTCAAGTCTTTTGTCAGAAAAGTTCAAAACTTTTAAAATCCAAACAGAGAAGAGAGTCTGCAATAGAAAACAAATGGGGCTTAAGTGCGAGGAGTTTACAAAATATGGGTGCTAATATAGCGATCACACAACTCATACAACATATCTAGTTTTTGTGTAGAGGAGAACGGATATTATCGTGTAAACTCAATATACAATAAGAGCGTATGACATTGACATAAAATATGGATGGAAACTAAGTAGTGTCTTCGATTTTTGAAATTTTACAAAAGCCATCACACACCGTTGGATCAGAGATGCATTTGGTATAGTTTATTATGGTATTTTACTACTCTTGTAAATGAACAAAAATATCATTCATAGGATGTTTGTTGTCATCCGTATGGAATCTTTTAATATTTTGACTCTGAGTATAAGCACTAAACCCTTATGGTGTAAATTGTCTTTAAATAGGCGATGGAACATATGAATTTGTTTGATTATTCACGACTGCCTGAACAAAAACATTTCAAGGGGAAAAGTTAGGATAAATTCTGTTTATATATTAGAGCTTAAACAATATTGTTTTTTAATTTAAAGGGAGGTTGGAATAATTTTTTTTATTAATTCTGCAAAAGCGTTTATCCATCCCTCTTGCATAAAAACATTTTGTAAGTTATTATGAAAGCAAATAATAAATTTAGAAGCTACAATGCACTTTAAAGACTGCTATTTCTGTTCTCTCCACTATGATGTTTTAGTCGTTTATTGAGATGGAATAGAAAAAGATACACAGTCTGGCTGTGTAATATGTAACGAAGTGAAAACTGATTGAGTGGGTCTTTTGTTTCCTGTTTTTTTGTATGACTTTTCTACCTGTGAGTCGTTGTTTTTTATCCTTTTTTCCATGTTGTATTCAAAGTGTGTTACATATTGTGCTTTTAGTTGTTAATGTAAACAGACTACACGCACGTGCCACTTGCACCTGATTTTAAGTACATACAAACAACATGAACAACAATACTGTTGTTACAGACACATGTTGATGCAGACATAAAAAGCTGAACGAACTAACGAGTGAATAAAAGGAGGCAAAATCTGTAACAGCAACAACGAAAACAACATATATTGATGAATAATACCATTAGCAACAATAACAAATAGCAACAAAGCAATGGCGCCGTTATATTGTTGTTGTTGTAAAAACGATATTCATTTCACTGGAGGTTTTTCTTTTTTTTCAATTATAATGAACAGACGGATGGAAATAAAAGCAAAGGAAAGCAAAAAAACAAATTGTGTCACGTTAGTGTATTAATGGTATGTCAGTGTTGATGAGTTAGTATGAGAGAGAGAGAGAGTGAACGCAATGAACTGTAAAACAAATATGCGAATATTTAGGGAATTAATCTGCAACTACATACAATTCTTACTAATACATACAAGCTTATATTGATATACAAACACAAACGCAAATAAATTTTATGAAATTTTTCTGGGTCATTCCATACACTGTATACACACACAATGCATACAAAATGCTTACTTAGGCTAAGCATTAAAGTAAGGTAGACTGGGTGTGTTATTTGCTTTTAAATTTTGAACGAATCATGATATTATATTATTGTTGTAAAATTTATTAATTATTGTTTAAATTTATGTAAGAAGTAAACTCAAATTGTTGTGTTTTTGATTAACTTTTAACGTGTTTATTTAATTGCCGAAAAAAAATTTTAAAATTCATTTTTTTTTTAATTTCATGTCATGTAATTTTTAGCCAACTGGGGCTGTTAACAGTTTCTAAACACTCTTGCACGAATTTTATTTTGTATATGTTTTTGTTGTTAATTGGCTTTGCACTAATTTAGTTGATTAGCAAAAAACAAAAACTTTTTTGTTGATATAATTTCACAATTTATTTCCATTTCGAGAGTTTTGTTTGTATGTATATTTACATATATGCCGTTTCAACGTTTATTTGTTTATTTTGCCAACAATATACCACCAAAGAATTCTTGTTTATACAAATTTTAATTAGTTTAAGTTGAGTTTGTTTGCCTGTCATTGAAAAATGTATTCAGTTGTGTAAATGGTTTTGATTTACATTTTAATTCCACATATGTATTTGTAATTATTACTGCAGCTTTACATAAATAAAACTTGGTGTTGAAATTAACTACAAAAAGGATTTTAATTAGATTTTGACAATGTTTAGCTATTTGCAAAAATTTTACAAAAAAAAAATTAATAGAACGATAATAATCATGACTTCATTAATTTAATTATGTACAACTAAAACTGTTTTTAAAGCAATCAATTTAATTGATTATTTATGAGCCAAATATTCTCTACAAAACCAACGTTTACTTTAGTATTTTATTGCTTATAGAAATTATTGTTTTAAATGGTTTTAATTGCATTCGCTCTCTTTTTTCTAATGAATATAAATGAATGTTCGTAGAAATTTATTTCCGTTTTAGGGATTAAATTTAGTGAAAACCAATAAAATAATTTTGAAATTATAGAAAACGATTGAAATTTAATTAATAGAGCGAAATGAGTAAATATCTATTTTAAAATTAAAATAATTTAATACACCTTGCCTATCCAAATAATTGTATTCATTGAAAATGATTTCATAAAATTGGAAAAATTTCTTCATATTCATCAAAAAAAATTTTTTATTTCGTTTAGAATTGCTTCAAAATTAAAAAAAATATCCAATTGTTCCCGACATAGTTTACATACTTTGTTGTCAGGATTACAAACTAACTTCCCACACCATCAATGTTGTATGCGTTAATTTTATACATGAAATGCGGCACATACAGTTTGAAGTCGACTCCGAAGACCTGATTTTTTGAAAACTTTTCATGGCAATTTTATCTATTCTCAGGATTTTTGCCAGAAATCTGAAAGGAAGTCCACGAAGACATATTTTTTCCATATTTCGGTTTGTACGAGATGTCTTAGCTGGATTTAAACACACTACGTATTAGCCTACGGCAACTTCAGAAGTTATTGACAATTATAAACTGAAATGTTGAGCAACAAATCATTTCATTCGACATTCTTATTGACCAACACAATTACGTACGGTTTACGTATAATAGTACGACATAATCAAAGAGCAGAAGATGTGCCATAGAAGTCCTCTATATTTAATGAATTTGCTTTGGTAACCGCTATTAAGCACTCAGTTTGTTTATAACGATGACGAAGCTTGGCGCTTGAGAAAACTTTAAAATTGCCATTACAACCTTTCAGTCAGGATTACGACCTAGCTTCTCACATCACTTATGTTGTGCGTGTTAATTTTATATATGAGTGGCAGGACTTACAGTTTAAAGTCAACTCCGAACGACAGAATTTTAAGAGTCTTTTCATGGCAATTTTTATTACCTTTCAGATTTTTTGACAGAAATCTGCTGAGAGACAGTCGTCGAAGAAATATTTTTTTCCATACTTCGTTTCGTTGCAGATGTTTGACCTGGGGTTTGAACCCTGGCCTCACGTTTACCAGACTTTGCTTTGTTACATAGTAGAGAAATTTTTTAATTGAAAAACTTGTATTTTAAGATAAAAAAGGCTAATTATATCTCAGCAAGAATTTAAAATAGTTCATCTCTTTATCTTTATTTTCTGGTTTCCAAAACAATACTCTGCATAAATAAGGGATACATCTCTTAAAAAAATTGTGCCTACATTTTTAAGTTACTACCAAACTAATTGAAATTTATACACAAATCCTTAACCAGTATCTGTAAAAATTTAAGAAGAGAATGGATACTTAATTCCTGTTTAATACCATTCGTAGCAAAAAAAAAAAAAATATTGTTTCCACCACAACGACTTGGAAACATTATTCCATTAACGTTTTGCTTTTTGCTAATATTTTGACTCTAATTAAACCATAATTTGAGGTCAAATCATAGAAATGTGTGCACACATACTATATACATATATACAGGCAGTTGTTATAAAATTTCTATTTTTTCTGTCAAATTTTTCCTTAAAAAGGAAACGAAGAAAAAAAACGTATTTTCTTATCTTTCTGGTAATTTTTTTCTGTTTGTTTGTTTGTTTTTTTGTTTTGTCTTCATAGCATGACCTTTATGCTTCATTAACACTTAATTTCGTTTTGTTTCTCTGCTTGCCTTTTATGGCATTTTTTCTCTTGTTTTTTGTTTGTTTTTCATTGTAAAAAATGGTTTGTTTTCATGGAGAGAAATTTTCTTAAAATGGGATGAAGTGACAAGACACCAACCCAAACTATTACCGAAATTTGTGAGAAAAAAAAATTGTAAAAATAAACTGACAAGATAAATGAACATGAACTTTCCATCTCTGGCGTTGTACACATACTCCTATACTCTTATGTGTACAAGTGTGGGAGAATAATGATGCTACTTAAGTGACTCAATTCTTGGAATATAGTAACTGAGAGAGACAACCTAAGGGAAGTGTATGTATTTCGTTCTTTAATACAAAAACAAATAGAAAATTTTATAATTTGTATGTGCATGTTTTACTTAATAATTCACTTTTGTTTTTATTTTTATTGTGGTTGTTTTTGTTCTTTTTTCTCTCATTTTTTTTTCTTTTTTTTTTTGGTTGCTATTTTGGTGGTAATGCTTCGCTGACCAAGCGTTAATAAAAATTTACGTTGACAAGCGTTAATGTGTTTGTTGTTTTCGTATTTTGTTGCTATTATTGTTGTTGTTTTAAAATTTTCCTTTTGGTTTTGTTTTTAAAGGCTTCCTTTTATCTTTTTTTGTTGTTGCGATTTTTTCGTCTTTTTTAGACCATATTTACCAAGAGAAGTTTTTAAAGTTTCCCTTTATATTCGTTGCTCTGTTCTTTCTCTTTATCGCTTTTTTTTGTTGTAGTCTTGAAACCGAAAAGTTTATTTTTCTGTTATTTTTTACACTTTCATGGACTCTGTTCGGTTGAGAGCTTCGGTCGGCGGGTAGTGAATTATTTCCACGGATTTTTATTCTTTTCTACTAATTTCCGTTTGTTTGCATCTTTTGTTGCTGTTGTTGTTGTTGTTGTCTTTTCATTGAGTAATTCTCTTTTTTTTTGCTACAATTTTCAAAAGTTTTCACAAATTTTATTGGTTTCCGCAGTTGTTTCTTCGTTATTTCCTAAGATTTTTTTTATTGCAACTTAGAGAAGAATCTTTTTTCATAAGATTTTATCTGAAAATTTAGCACCTTCAGTTTAACTTGTCAGCGTAACGAAATTATTTACACAGATATTGTAATAATTGCTTATAACAGTTGAGTACAAATAAAGAGCAATGAAATATATGCCACAATATCAGAATGACCGGAAATATTTGGTATCTTAAGACCTGAAGATGAACCGATTATTTTGGCATATTTTTCTGTATAGTTTTTATATCCTCTGGTGTACATATAAAAAATTATTTTTGAGAGTATTTATGGAAGTTATATATTATGTTGAAAATAATTGACAACATTGATCTGTAGGAGAAAATACAGATAACATAAGGTACACATTTTTGCATTCAGGATTTAAAGAGGATACAATTAAGTTTAAGGTTCATCGAAGAGCTTCAGAGACTTTTTGGTACAAAAATGCCTTACTTTGCAACTCAAGCAAAACAAAAATAAAAAAGAATTTGGTTTGCTCTGTATTTAATGGTGTATGATAAAAGCGATAGTAATGTTCAATAAAACTTTACATCCTAATAAGTTATAAAGAATTTTTCTTATCGGAAATGTCGTTGGCTTAAAAAAATTGTTATATCTACTAGATTAAGATGACAAAATTAAAATTAAAGTTTTATGGATTTTTGCAACATTTTTTCTTATAAGCCTGATATAACTGATTAAGGCAACAAGAACTGTGAAATTGTGAAGACAAAGTAAAATTTAAGCCGAAGTCAAATTCAAAAAAAACACAGAATTGATGCTGGGAATTCTGCTAGAAATTGTTTTTAGAGTTTTGAAATTCTGTGAACTATTTTAAAAAGGCGTGTTTAATTCGTATTTGAATAAGAGAAAGAAATAAAAGTACATATTTAAACTACAGACAGACATACGGAATACAATACAATGCTTCAGTCAGGATTACGACCTAACTTCTCACACCATCCATGTTGTATGTGTTAATTTTATACATGAAATGCGGCTACTACAGTTTGTAGTCGACTCCGAACCACAGATTTTTGAAAAACTTTTCATAGCAATTTTATATTTAACCTAAAATCTGCTGAGAGGAAGTCGCCAAAGAAATATATTTTTGATATTTCGTTGGATATGTCTGACCTGGGGTTTGAACCGAGGCCTCATGTCGGCTTATTAGCCAACACAATATCTACTAGGCTACAGCGACTTCAACCCACACATTTAAACTATTATTATTCTATTCTTGTTATTCATTAAAAAATCTTGTATTCTCTTAAAAAGCCATTGTTAGATTCCTTAGCGCCTCTTTTTTTCTTTCTTGTCTAAGTTTCTAGGAGAGAACTTTAAGTAACAAAATTTGCTAAGGAAATGTTAATGTTATGTTAATTATAATAAATAAATAAATATTTGCACGAAGGTTATTATGGAATATGAAAAAGAAACTTTGAAACAACGTTTATTATAACTGAATATCCCTGTGATATAATCAGAAATTATTAATTTTTTCTTTTCCTTTATCTTTAAGATTCATTATAATTCCTCTTTAAGAAGCCTTTGACTTTTGGGCTGTGATTAGGTAAATAAATAAAAAAAATACATGAAATTTTTTCAAGAATACTACAATATTGCTTCTTTGAAGACATTCCTTTATTAAGGTTTTACGAATTTTTCTTTAGAAACTGGTGAATTTTTTCGAAACAATTTTCACAGTATGGCTTCAGTCTCTTTTTCAGACATTATTTAAAAGCATTTTCGTATGAATTTCAAATAATTTTATTTTATGTTTTTATTGTTGATGGTTTATTATTTTTATTATTTTTTATTTGCTTTTAATTTCAACTTCTTTGTCTTTTTTTATTATAATTTATTAGCACAGCCATTAACACTTTATTCTTTTTAATATTAATTTAAATTTTTAAAGATTTATTATAGTATGTTATGAAGAGAAAATGTATCATTAATTTTGCACTCAACTGTAAGGCGTATTGTAACAAGCAATTCACGGTATTATACATTATTTTTACATCTTTTCCTTCCGTTTTGCCGCTATTTTTCGAAAAAATAAAATAAAAACAAATCTTTTTTCATGTTCTTTTCCTGCTTTCACTTGTTATTTTGTGCTTATTTAGAAGCGCAAGCAAAAATCAAAAAAGAAAAACATTTTTTTTTTTCAAAAATTATTTCGTTTACAAGGAAAATCTCTATAAATTTCTTTAACAGCGTAATTTTATGTTGAAAAACATTAAAATCGTATTAAAAACGGAAACAAAACCGAAACGAGAAAAGATGTAAAAATTCAAATGTCTTGAGATGCTTATTATTTCAACGTATATAAATGGTTAATAGAACGGCAAACACACCATGCCACATGACACACATACAAACTTTGAAAGAAAATAGAAATAAAAAGAAAAAGAAAGAAAGTAAAATAAGAGAGAACGAGTATCATCATTTGAAAGCAGCTCTAATTGCTGTGAAGAAACGTTAAGGTATGTATATTCACGGAAAGATTTTTATCTGAATGTAATTGTATTGTAAATTATAAACGTAATGAAAACCAGAAATCCTTGATAGCGAAAGTTGTTTCTTTTTTTATTATTATTTTGGTTTTTTTTTGTACATATATTTTATGTTTTGATTTTCTTTTTTTTATAATTATGTTATGGTATGTGATATTATTTATATGAGGCTTTTATTTTTTATTATTAAAATTGTCGTATTTATGTTTTAATGAAGTCGAAGAGAATTTGCAGCTTTTTAGCATAAAAATTTTCTTTTGCAGATATTTTCTTGAACACTTTTTATTTCTTAATTTTTTTATTTAAAATTTTCTTTTTATTTGAACTTGAATTTCATTAAACGACATAATAAGGTTTAAGTAGTAGATTAATGGCCGGAATCTCACTCACACTCACTAGCTTTTACACTATAGGGGACACTCTTTTCGTGTGTATTTTTTTATGATTCTATTGAATTTTTTTGTTGCTTTTTTTATAAATTTCAGTTGAAGAAATAAGCATTTACCCGTTTATGTATTTCTTCTAGATTTTTTTGTCGTGTTGTGTGAAAAAGCGACCGTTACATTACACGTTCTAATAAGTACTAAAAGTATTTTAGAATTATAACGTAGTTTAAACCCCAAAACAAGAGTTCTTCTTGTTATTATTTTTGCAGCTCTTATAACGATGTTGTTGCTGTATTTGCTGTTGTTGTTATTTTTGTATATGTACGTTGATTAAAGCATCAACAGCATCACACTCGTACCTACCCAACCCAATGCTTACTCTTGCAAGCATACACTCGCACACACACACAAATAAACATGCCCAAATTACACTTGATTGTATTGTGTCGTAAAAGCCGAAATATGCTCACAACACCACGAATGTCCTTTTTGTTGTAGTAGCTGTCTCTGAAACAAGCTGTAGTAGTCGAAGAAAAAGAAGAAGAAAACATAAAAAAACCAGTCAGTCTCTCCTGCTGGCTTAAAAAATACATTCAATTTTAGCATCAGCCAAATAACAACAGCTTTATCAGTAGCAGAGCAGTCACCATACAAAAGCTATATCATGTACTCCTCTACACGGCAGAAGTAATAAATGTTGGCATTTAATTTCTCTTCTGGTGGCACAACACGAGTGTGTGTTCTATTTCAAAAGGCAATGTGTTGGTATCCAAAGATTATTGTCCTTTAAAGCTGCAACAAAGCAGAGAGACTATTGCAAACAAATACTTAGTCCCGTTTAGTACATTACAACCAGGATGCTGGATGTTGAAAGAAGAGTAAAAGCTTGTTTCTCTTACTCTGTACATTATCATGTTATCAGTTGCTCTGAAACTCTTAATCATTATCTTTCATACTCTTTTGCTGTTACTTACTTACAAATAGCTTTTATTCACTGTAAAAATTTATCATTGTTAAGAATTAAAGAGCATTTGCCACTTTAAACCACTCACTTGATTAGTCCCACAATGGCCACCTAAAGACAGTATTTTCTATTTTTATCGCATGAAAGGAAAAGTGGAAAAAATAGACTCCAATCTGATTGTTTCTCTTGACTAGATCCGAACTGTTGTTAATTACAAATTCTACTGTTTTCTTTATAAATGTAGCTTAGTAAACCAAATTCCATACTTGGAAGACTGTCTCCGCCGTATGTGCAAAAGTGTCGTTAAGTTTGGTCATGTAAACATTACTGACCTAGTAACCGTACTCATTATAAAATATTTGAAAATAACAGAAAGACAGCTTTTAGTTCTGTTCTTTCCTTTATTGGTTGTTTATTTGTAATATTTTTTTGTTTTTTTTTTTTTGGAATAACTCTACTCTAAATAAATTGCAACGAAAAACCGGACGCTGGTAAGAATATATGGAGTTAAATGTCAAATGAAGTTTGTATTTCAGGTGATGAATTGGTCTAGAAATCAATTAATCTGTTGTTTTAAGCATTGTGATGAAGTTGATGCCGTGCTTTTTAATCCACCCAGCATTAAATCCATGTCATATAGCCTTATCGACTTATCCTGAAATCAAAATTTTATTGTAGTATCAGTAATGATTCATGTAATTATCTTAAACTGACCAATGCTCTTAATTTTTTTGAAAGTCCTGGCAGTGTTTAGCGGAGGCAAATTGATGTCACTAAGTGAAGTTGCCGTCGTCTAATAGGTAGTATGTTGGCTTATTAAACGTAAGGCCATGGTTTAAACCCCAGGTCAGACGTCGCCAACTAAAACGAAATATGAGAAAATATTTCTTCGGCGACTTCCTCTCAGCAGATTTCTGGCAAAAACCCTGAGAGTAAATAAAAAATTGTTATGAAAAGTTTCTCAAAAATCTGTCGTTCGGGATCGACTTTAAACTATAGGTCCCGCCACTCATGTATAAAAATTAACGCACACAACATCAGTGGTGTGAGAAGCTAGGTTGTAATCCTGACTGAAGGGTTGTAATGACCAATTATGTGTGTATGTATGTAAGGATGAATTTGTCGGTTGAAAATTTAAAAACTTCAAAAATTTTGCACTGAATACAGCACCATACGCTATAGTGGCCCATAAAATTCAACATGAAATGGCTTAAGTTTGCTTTGCTTAGTAAAAGCAAGAGTTAGGTACAGTTTGGTCAACTGATCGTTTTATTACCCAAACGTATAAAATATTCGGGTACCTCTTATTTAATAGTATGAATTTCTACTTGGCAAATTAACGATTCAACAGCCATCGAACTGGATTTCATAGACATGAATCCATTGAGTCGCCGTGGTCTAGTAGGTAGTGTGTTGGCTTATTAGACGAAAAGCCAGGGTTCGAGTCCCAGGCCAGACATCAAAATAAAATACAAAAAGCATTTTTTCGGCGCCTTCCTCTCAGCAGATTTCTGGCAAAAACTCTGAGAGTAAATAAAATTGCCATGAAAAGTTTCTCAAAAAATCTGTCGTTCGGAGTCGACTTTAAACTGTAGGTCCCGCCACTCATGTATAAAATTAACACACACAACATAAATGGTGTGAGAAACTAGGTCGTAATCCTGACTGAATAGTTGTAATGACCAATTATGTATGTATGTATGTATGTATGAATCCATTGATTACGAAACATATTCTATTCATTAATTACTTGAAAGTTTTGGAAGAAAAATGGTCTCTAGGTCTCAGGAAAACGATATTCACACTGGCTCAACTAAGATCAGGCTGATGCTCTATTCCTAATACCTGGCATTAAAGCATAATAATATAGACTCGTCATATGCCTTGTAAGTGGCGTATTGGCTTATTAGACGTGAGGCCTCGGTTCAAACCTCAGGTCAAAAATCTGGAACAAAACGAAATATGAAACCAAATATTTCTTCGGCGAATTCCTCTCAGCAAACACCTGGCAAAAACGCTGGGATTGAAATAAAGTTGACATGAAAAGTTTCTCAATATCTGTGGGTCGGTTAGGTTAGGTTAAAGTGGTAGCCTTGATGCCAAAAGTTTACTTGAGCACGCAAAGCGGCCCGTTGTGACGCAACAGGTGAACGCAGTCTCTGTAGTGACCAAGTTTTCTAAATCAGGGAAGAAGAAATTGTTCAGCGCAAGGGCTGCACATTCTAAAACACGACTACACTATGCTGGAAAACTAGCCCGAAAATCTGAAAAACGAAGCTATATCCTTGACATCAATGGACGATAGCTCAAGCTGACAAGGACTGGGGAGCCAAATAACATACCTCGCAAGAGATGGGCATTGACAAAGATCCTCAACGGATCTGCACCAACGGCAGAAGTCGTTAAATGGTAGCTGCATTCTCTCCGCGTACCTTGCCATAACACAATGACCTGTAAGCACGGTCACACTGATTGAGATGATGTCGCGACCAAGTCCGAGTAACTGGTTGGTGCGCTTGCTATCCATAGAGGGCTAAGTGAACCTAGCGGTGGAGCAGCACTCCTCATTGACCCAGGATATGTTGGCGTCTCGAAAGAATGGCTAGCTTAACCGAGGTAAGTGGCATCCCTAAGTCGACTGAAGAGGATTCCGGAAGTAGTGCACCAGCCCCGGCGAACTCGTCGGCTTTGCAGTTGTCCGGAATTTTGCTGTACCCAGGGAGCCAGACCAGTGTGACACTGAATCGCCCAGAAAGAAGGCCGAGGCAATGGCGACTGTATTTATTCACAACCTTCGTCAGACATCTTATGGCAGCCTGACTATCAGAAAAGATCGAGATGAGGGTGAAAGGAACACCATTGAGCAGCCCGGTAGATGGCCATTACCTCCGCCTGAAACACTTTACAGTAATCCGGCAGTCGGAGGGAAATGTGGTCGCAGTCGACTTTAACTGTAGGCTGCACCGCTTATGGTTAATATTAACAAACACAGCATAAGTGGTGTGAGAAACTAGGTTGCAATCCTGGATGAAGGGTTGTTATATATGTATGTACATAAATTGAACTCGAAAGCTTTTCTAATCTATCAACAAACTCTTCACGGCACTAAGTACATTTTCGTTGCCCTAACAGATATACGGTCTTGCTCTTGAGAGATCTGTGACAAACTTTAATGTCTTCTGCAGGCAGTATGTAACAGCTCATGATACATACACAATTCGATACTGGATAATCAATTTAGATTTCATGCTCGCTAGCAGTTAGTTCTCGACAACAGCAGCAGAAATGTTACATGAACAAAGAAGAAATAAAAAGTTTTTGAAGCAAAGAATTTCACAATTCAATGAATTCATTTCACAATATCTCCCTTGATTTTTATATCAATTTGCCTTTTGGTTGCGTTCCATTCCATCTATAATTGAAATCCATTAGAACGCTTTTTGCAATTCAAATTCAAATTTTACAATACAGATGAATAATGAAAATACTTTGTGACCCATAACATAATCTTTTAACCGAACATTACATTACGAACTATTTAGACCACAATTCTTATTCTGTCGCTTTTTTGTTTTGTTGGTATTTCTGACCACATTTTTTTATTTCACATTTTTCTGCTTTGTTAGTGTTGTTGTTGTTACCACTTTTCAATCATTTTAGAAAAAGGAAAAACCACTTTATTTTCCGATAATGTTTTTCATTTTTATTTCTATTTTTTTATGAAAAGTATCCTTTAAAGTTATCAAGAAAAAGTTTATGTTGTTGCTTCTATCACTATAGTTGTTGTTTTATTGCAAATTTTTGTGAACTACGAAACTGTGTAACACTTTAATGGATTTCAAATGAAATTTTTACATCCATCTATTGGTAGCTGTTGAAAGGTAGTTTTAATACTACGAAGAGCATCCTTTTACATATGCACAGTGAATGTTGGCTGTTGGCGTTTCAACCAACACCATCATTATCATCATCATCACTGCTGTTCCGATGAATATTTTCTATCACTGCTGGATAGTATATACACACAGACACCTTTTACTTTAAAAGCTTTTCTTCATAATATCTTGTCTGTTCCTTTTTTTAAATGTTTTTGTCCACCATGTCTTCCTACAAGGACTACCGAACTTTGACGATTGATAATGGCCATCTTGCTGATGTGATTTGTTCAGCGTGCTTAATACTGATATAGCGTTCAAGAATGTATTAAATGCGTGTTCTCTTTGGGCAACACTTATATCGAAAATTATCTTCAGCGAAGAGTTCCAGTTCTGGGTAAATAGGTACGTGTGCAAACAAAATTGCCGCATCTAAGACGATACCAACCCACGTGAGACCAAGAAACGCCCACTACATACCGAAAAATTCGGAGTTTGGCAAAGATTTTGTGATGGTGGCATCATCGTATGCATATTTCTTTGAAAACGACATCACTGCGAACGGAGAGCACTGTGGAGTCGATGTTTATCAACTTGGTATAAATTAGATGATCTTTGTGCGGCGCCCTGAAAGAAAAGTATTATGCCGACAAATCAGAGACAATTGAGCATTTGAAGGCTGAGAAGATGAAGATGCATATATGCATGTGCATGTGAATTTTTCTGATCGGATGGGGTACTGTAAGCGAGCAGCGATAGTCATATGAATGAAATAATATTCCCTTACTAACCGGACCAATTGTAATTCACAAAAAAAAAAAAAAAATAAATTTGGCGAAATTTTTAATCGTTTTTGTTTTATTGCATTTTTAATTTAAACTTTTAAATCCATTTCATCCATTATATTTATTCACATTATGCTCATATTTAATACGTAAAATTCATAATGACATGTACATATGTGATGTATGAGTGATATTGAATTCCATTAGTTTCTTTAGTGACAAAATTAAAAATATTTTATTGCATACTTTTCAGAGTAACTATTCTAGTACATGTAATACGATGCGTATAGGAAACTTTAGTCCGATCGAATTTGTTTTATTTAAATATAAAGATAGGAAGCACTTAATGAAAGTCCCTATATAGCTTGCTTTGGTTATGTTTTTATTTGAATTCACATTTAACTTTTATCACTGCAACGTCAATGGAGAAAACATTAAAAAGGCAAAGGAAAAAATATATGAAAAATAATAAAAACTTAGAGAGTTTTAGTTGTTTTATTGTGTACAGGCAAATGTGGGAAATCCATGGGGAAAAATGGAAATCATCGAAGAAAAATGCGTACAATGCTTGAGATACTATTCCTTATTTTATTTCAAATAAAATAGTTTCACATCAAAGCAATCTCACATGAATTTACACAGTTCTGCGAACGAAAGGAGTACTAGCAGAGCAAAATCGTTGCAAATTCCTACTCCGAATATAGTTGCCGTTTTTCACTTATTCTATTTTTTTATGCATGCCTGTGGCATCCAGAATATTTCATAACTTATGATGACATTATGAATATGTTTTCTTTCCCTTTTTTTATAAGTATTTTACTTACATTCCGTAAGTGTATACGTTAGCATACACACATTATGTAAAGTTAACATATTTATCTATACAGATACACATACATATAAAAGTATTTATAAGTGTATGTACGTATGTCTGTGAATTCATATAATTCAATCAGTATGTGTGTTTAAATAACTTGTCCATCTATTATTATAAAAAAAATATTAAAAAGCAAAAGTTAATGGATTTGTTAGAAAGAAAGAAAAAACAATCAAACAAATGAAATATATAGACAGACATTTGGACAGACTGTAGCATTAGAACACTGACGAATAAAGAAATAATTTTATGTTGACTTTCGTAACAGAATTTTCATATTATTTTCCGTGCATATTTTTTCCCGTGTTTCTCCTTTTGTTCACCACTGTGCTGGATAGGTCACAGAAATGACAATTGAAGTCAGAAAGCTATTGCAAAAACTATGAAATGCTTTTAGCATGTCATTTAATAAAATTTTCTTTTAACATCATTATCATAGGGGAAGAAAAGACCACTGATGTCTTTGTCTATTTGGTAGTGAGGATGTGCAGTAAGAAAACAAGTTGATATGTTGAACTAAAAGGATCAATAATAGAGGAGAATAAATCAATTAAAGAACGTTAAAGTATTTATGCCAAACACAGAAGCGTTGGAGTTGCATTAATTCATTTGCTAACAATAATAAGTATGACGGCGTAGTGTGTTACTTATCAGACGTGAGACCGTGGTTCAATACCAGGCCAAATATCTTGAACAAAATTTAATTTTTGTCAGCTTCTTTTCAGCAATCTTCTGGCAAAAAACACTAAGCGTGAAATAAAATCGCCATGAAATAGTTTATCAAACGAATTTGTATTTCGGAGTCGACTTTAAACTGTAGGTTCTACTATTCATGGATAAAAATTTACACAAACAACATGGTTGATGTGAGAAACTAGGTGGTAATCCTGACTAAAGGGTTCTAATTATTTAATTAATTTCAGATACATTTTTGGACAACCAAAGCACTCAAGAGCTATTCTGTTGATAGCACAGATATTTTGTGTCTATATTGTCACGTTTTTACGATTGCAAATAAAATAAAAATAATATTGTTTTTAGTTTTAACTAAACTTCTTTATTATTCGCAAAATTCTCTGTGCCACTGTTCACAACTTTATGTAAACAACAACAATTGCCTTTTTTGTTATTCCTCTTTGCACTTTTTTGCATAAACAATATCAATTGTTCGACAGATCTTTGTAAAGGAGATGTTCAAACCACGATTACTCTCTTCAAATACATCGCGTCTTCACACAATACTGAAATACTGACTGAACTTCACTAACTGACTCGCCTGCATTGTCTTGCCTTTTATATGGTATTGTAAACAGTCTGATGAATGTTCTTGATGGCGAATTTTCGTGGCTTCACCTTCTCGAAATCTATGTAAATATCTTCATTTGCTGATCTACATTTATTCTTGTAGTGTTTGTTGTTGTATTTTTGTTTACTTATTTACCATTTAATGCTGGTGTTTGCTTTTGTAGCTTTTGTTTATAATTTTAATGTTAGCAAAACACCTTCATTTTCGTAGCAATATTGTCGCTCCACTCCCACTTACGATAACATATTACTGAATGAGATAAGGGTAGGCCATGATAATTTTTGAAGTACAAGTGGTTGTACACTTAATTTTTTCGTGGTTATACAGTTTACTCCCGGATTTACTTTGACACTTTTAACGGATAGCAACTTTTCATAAACAGTCAACAATTTCATGTTAATGACTGATGAATATATTTCCAATTAGTTGTAGACGGCTGTTCTTGTTGGGAGTTACACTAGTCACCATAGTCGTCATGGAAAAGTGCCATAAGTGTCCAATTCGGACGATACGATCTATTGTTTAATGCCTTCTTCAAGCTTATTGACCTGATAAATTTTAGGGTCCAGCAATTAAGTACACAGCACCCATAAGTTTCTTAAGGGATGTGTTTATGCCTCACAAGGAAGCTCTACTCTTTTTACTAAGAATTTGTTTTACTTACGAGTTTGCATCATTAAATTAAGGAAGACTTCTATTGATTGTTGTTTGAGACATGCCAAGTTTTAAGAGGAGAAGACAGTTAATGCAGAGTTTCATCTATCCGAAGACCTGTAATATATTAGTTGTCGCCACGGGATTCTTCTCTTTCATTTCTTTTCATTTTTTTTAAGGAAATGCCATATTTAAGGCCGTATTGGATTTGATCTTAATGACTGTCGGGTATCAGTGCTCTTCTCACATACTTTTAACCAAAAACAGACCATTGAAGTAACTTTTAAATTGATTTCCATATTGCAGTCGGAGACTTGCCGGGCCGTCAATTATGACTTCTCACATGAGCTGTTACCACTTATTACACATCCTTAGATAGTGAGGAAAGAAGCTGCTTAAGAACATTGAAAATAATACAATAAAATAAAATTGAATAAAGCAGCAAATTTAAAAAATTATTTCAAAAGGATTTAAACCAACTCCTCGTATTGAGATTCATGACAATATTATCTTACCGAATAGGATTATTTTATTCAATATATTTTTTGTTTTGTTTATTTCTTCTTCTTTTCATTACGTAAAATGCTGCATACAACTTCCAACAACATCAACTGAAAAGTAAAAATATTATTTGAAATTAAAATCAGAGAAAAAGACAGAAAAATTAAAGGATTGAAAACAGCATGAAAATCATGGCAAAGCAAATACTACACATTCAAATGTCACACTGGAAATTATAAAAACAAACAGAAAATGCTCAGGCAACGAAGTGCAAAAAAATATATTCATAGAAAAAATATAATAAAAATCACACACACATACGTACACTCTTATTTATATAATCATAGTTTTTATACAAAAATTTCATAACGATACGATGAAGTATCATTTATCATCAATGAATAACTGCACATACGTGCATACAACACATGTATGTATACATCAATGTATACATTATGCAATTCTATTTGCATATGTATGTATGAATGTGTTATAATGTTTGTGTGATTTATTCAGTTGGAAATTGTATCTGCGTATGGAAGTGTATTTGTTTAAAGAGAAGTCAAAACAAATATTTTAATTTTTCTACAACAGACAGACAAACATGGACATGTAAACAGAATTACCATAAAAAGCATCAAACATATACATACATACTGGAATAGATGTAAGTATAAATACAAACATATATACATATTCATATAAAACCCATGAATACACCATGAAATAACCAATGGCGGTAAGAATTCTGATCATATATGGAGCGTCGCTTCAGCTGCATGACGCTCATTCGCATAACGCAAAAAATTGGTACGGACACTGGTAACATTCCCCCACCAATATTTGGTGAGCAGATGATCGAAGACTTCCATATGTTCTCTTACCTGGGTTGTGCTATTAATAAATACTGTGGTTATTAAATCTCCGTAGTCTAGTAGGCAGCGTGTCGGCTTATTAGACGTGAGGACGCGGTTCATATCTTAGAGCAGACATATCCAACCAAAAGAAATACGACTTCAGCGACTTCCTCGCACCAGATTTTTGGCAAAAATTCAGAATAAATATAATTCCCATGAAAAATGTACAAAAAATCTGCCGTTTGGAATCGACTTTAAATTATAGGTCCCGCCACTCATGTATGAAATCAACGCACACAACATAAGTGGTACGAGAAGCTAGATCGCAATCCTGACTAAAGGGTTGTAATACCCAATTACGTATACAAGTATATGTATCGAAGATTTCCATATTTTGTTTAACATGGGCAGATTGTGGATATTGTTTGGACATTACAGAACACACAGAATAAAGCGTGCAGGTAATTTCTCGTACTGTATAATATTGAGCATCTTTGATTGTATTGTCAAGTCAATACGGATATATCAGCGCTAGCTTTACGAAAAACTTCCACATATTGGGAAGGCCATATGGTAACATACATACATAATTGGTCAATAAAACCATTCAGTCAGGATTACAATTTAGCTTTTCACACCATTGACGTGTGTGTTAATTTTATACACGAGTGACGGAACCTACAGTTGAAAGTCGAATCCGAGCGAAAGGTTTTTGAGAAACTTTTAATGTCAATTATATTTTACTTTTAGATTTTTTGCCAGAAATTTGCTGAGAGGCAGTCGTCGAAGAAATATTCCTTCATATTTCGTTTTGTTGGAGATGTCTGACCTGGAATTTGAACCGTTACCTTAAGTCTAGAAAGCCCACTACCTATAAGACTACGACGACTTCCGGCCGTTTGGTAAAATTGCTAGAAAAGCCAATGATTGGATCAAATGGCCCGTATAAATCGTGGAAATATAAAATATTTTGGTGCAACAGTATAAGAAAGTCAATTAAAAAATCTGTATAAAATGTATAAAAATTTACTTTTTTAATTCCACTGACATAATGAAAAGAAATATTTTTTGAAAACAATGTTAACTGGGTATAAAAGTATGTATGTATATGTAAATAAAATTTATTACAAATGTGTTTATGTAAAGCTATGCATGAATATTTTACTTCAGTTCTAAATATAAAGTCATTACCATTGGGTTACAATAAACAAAGCAAATACAAAATGAAAATTAAAAACAAAAACGACAAAACGGAAACTAGAAACTAAAATTAAAAAAAAATGGATGAGTTATTTGGAGTTGGTATTTCAGTTGTTTAATCAAAAAATCTTTTTTATATGCATGGTTATTACTTCATTTCATTTCGATTTTTAACAGACAGATTTTAACGACAGATTTTTAAGAAACTCTTCATGACAATTTTTAGTCACTCTCAGAATTTTTGCCAGAAATCTGCTGAGAAGCAGCCGACGAAGAAATATTTTTTTATATTTCTTTTTGCTCCTGATGTCTGAGCTGAGGTTTGAACCATGGCTTCACGTCTAATAAGCCAATATACTATCTACGGCTTAAAACTGTCTTCGTAGATAGTATAGTTTGCAGTAAATGCTATCAAACTGTGCTTTATATGATAAATACATATTTTTAAGCCATATTGGAATGCTTAGCACAAAAAGAGATTGGTATTTACGTTTTGTGAATGTCTGGAAAAAATGAAATGATCTTTAAAATAAACATGAAAACTCATGTACATTTATAGAAATTTCGTAAATCAAAAAATGAAATGCAAATGTATTTGAGCATATGCTTCCACATGCAATAATTGTAAATATGTTCGAGCATCCGTAAATACCATACATACGTTCATGTGGATGTGTAAATATAAATATATACAATATAAAAAATTTTTGCACTTCCTTCCTCATACTCTCTTTCATTCTCCCTTTTTTGCATTTCGTTTTAAACTAAGGCAGTCAACCAATTTGCAACCTCATTGTGTTTGACGTAAATAATGACGCCGCTACCGGTGGAAATATGGAAATTTTATTCACTTAGTGCGACTGGCGTTTATGTGAGTATTCAGCGGCCAAATAAAGTCATATTAAATATGTATACACACATACAAATATACAATTGAAAGGCGTTGACGAATAAAATAAAAAATTTTTAAAAAATAATTTGTAGTTGCATAATAATGATGCAGCATTAAAATGATGATGGAACTGCAAAACTGGTGCAATTGTAGTGCTGCTCGTAGAAGCAAGAAACATTTTTTTCTGATGAAATATAAAAGAAAACGTACATATTTTTACTATTAAAAAGATTTAATATAATTCGTATAAATTGGTCAAACTCATATCATATTAAATATTTCATATGAAAACATTTTTTTTCGAAACAATTCGTTGATAGCTTACTGAAATGTTAAAAAAAAATTAAACGAAACGAAAAAATCGTTAAATTTAAAAAAAAGGGGAATTGAATATCATTTTGTTGCCAAAAAGTAGCAAATTTGTCAGTTTTTATTGATTTTATTTATTGAAATAAAATAAAGTAGAGTAGAAAGCAATATCAATAATATTTAACCGTGTAGTTAATTTATAATGCCAAGCCAAGTGCATAAAACGTTAAAATCATATGCCAATTTGATATTCGTGCATAATACAAGCACGTATCAGTGAGATATCATCCATTAAACGGCGTTACCAGTGAAATGTGAAACATAAGGAAACTAACTTGATCAAACTTTGTATTGAAAACAGGCAAGAAATTCTGATATGTATTTGCGTATGTACTTGTCGCAGTCTAGTAGGTGGTGTGTTGGCTTATTAGACATGAGGCCTCTGTTCAGACCACAGGTCAGACAGCACCAACGGAATGAAATATGAAAAAATATTTCTTGGGGTACATCTTCCCAGCAGATTTCTGGCAAAAACTCTGAAAATAAGTAAAGTTGCCATGACAAGTTTCTCAAAATCTGCTTTTCTGAGTCGACTTTAAACTGTAGCTCCCGCCACTTATGTATAAAATTAAAACCCATAACATAAGTGGCATGAGAAGCAGGGACGTAGTCCTGACAGATGGTATGTAATGACCAAATATGTATGCATGTTTATTAGGGTAGGAAATACGTGCCTATAGCAAAGAAACCTCTTAAAGATGGTTAAAATTCATTACAGAAGACCTGTAAAAGACCTGAAATATCCGTTGAAACTAAGTTGTGACTACTAAGATTGCGTTGAAAACCTTAAACAGTAAGTGAAAATATTTATTCTTGAGAAAAATATTAAAAGGATCTGGCGAAATATCAATCTGTAATGAACGAATGCCGAAAGAGGAATGGGTGGGCATGTACGAGTTGTCCATATAATGGTGTATTCAGAATGGTGATTGATTCAAACCCATGTGAAGATAAGGAAGAGCAACATGTGAAGTTGACAAAGCTATGTCAAGTGACAGTGCAGAACAGCTCAATATTGAGGAAATTTATTGCCGTATTAGTGGTAGTAGTGGTATCCCTCTTATGTATTTATGAATTCGATATTAGTCACAAATACTACCACTAAATAATGTAGTGATTTTCGTATTGTATCGGCAGATGGTGTTCCTCCAAAACTGCAATTTATTTCATGCCTGTTGGCTTTTAGGTTTAGTTGTTGTTGCTTAAATAAAGAGATAAACAGTGAATCTAATCAGACGATTAGAGTTGAAGCCAAAGAACCTATGGTGAGAAAATACTTCATATTCGTATCTTACGCATTAATATGACATTTGCAGTATCTATATCCTGTATTATTTATTTGACTAACTAAATTGATTAATACAATCCTAGCTTCTCACAGCACTTATGTTGTGTGTGTTAATTTTTTACATGAGTGGCGGGACCTACAGTTTAAGGTCGATTCCAAACAACAGATTTTTTGAGAAACTTTTCATTGCAATTTTGTTTCACTCTCAGAATTTTTGCCAGAAATCTGCTGAGAAGAAGTCAAAAAATATTTCGTCATGTCTGACCCGGGTTTTGAACCGAGTCCTCATGTCTAATAAGCCTACACAGTACATACAAGACTACATGTATGTATGTATGTATATAACTCAGATAACTTATCTGTACGGAAATGGAGCCACTCTTTAATAACAACCAATCTTGTTGATCCTACATCTGTAAAATTTGTTTTCATTTATTTACGACGAGTTTTTTTCTGAATGGGCTCTGGAGCAACTGAGCCTTTGTTTTCATCGAAAAGTTATCTTCAGCAATGAGACTCATTTCTTATTGAATGGGTGTGTGAAAAAACAAAATTGTTGATACAATTTCGATAGGCATCCAAGAACATTTAAAGCATCTCGAAGAGGTCTCTGTTTGGTGCGATATGTATCGGCCTATATTTCTGTAAGCTCGATGTTGCTTAGGCCATTGAAGTAAATGACGAACACTACAGGTGTTGGCCAAAATTGGATCAGATGAATACTAACGATATGTGGTTTAAAACCGACAAAGCTAAGTGCCACAAAGCTCATGACATTATCATGAATATTTTGCACGAGCAATCATCATTGTCATCTCACATGTAGGTCATATGAACTATCCTCTGAAATCGTACGATTTGACCCTGTCAGACTTTTTCTTTGGAATGCTTTCTTAAGTCGTAATTGCAAGTGTGTGTGAATAACCAACAAACTGATTTTATTCCTACAACTAAGGCATTTAGCTTAATATTGACTTAATTTTTCTTTTGCCTTCTGCTAAATGGCCTACTTGACCTACTTGACCTTTCTGTCCTTTGAGTTAATTTATTGCTAATATTCATTATTATTACCATTGATTTTACATTACATTTTAAACATTTTTCTGTTTACAATTCTATTTTATTTTATTTCTTATTTGCCATTTGAAAAGAGAAGTAAGGTGTTTAAATATACAATTGCTTTTGGTTTGAAGTAAAACAGGAACAATAAAGTGCCAGTAAATGAAATGAAATCCAATTGGCTTCGTTTTCTTGCCTCACCTTTTCTGCAGTTTTCATTCCATTGCTTCTTATTCCCTATATATCGCTTACGTGTGCCGTAAAGATTACGATGAGTGGGCCTATGTGTGAGCCAGTTGATCTATTCTTTTTGACCTTAAAAATCCTTTGGGTGTCTTTAATCATAAAATTTTCTTTACACACAGGCTACGTCTACATTAATCTGTCGTTTGACTTTAACTACCTCTGCCTCTGCCTCTGTCTTCATTAAGCTGTTTGAGAAAAACCAAAACTGACAGTATTTTTCCAACATTTTATTCTTTATTCTCAACGTCTTTTTAAACACATAAAGAAATACTGAAACACAGGCAGATTAAGAGAAATAAAAGAAGAGAGAGAGCGAGAGAGAGAGAGAAATCTACACTTTGTGTTTTAACTTATTTGTGCGTACATTTTAAGATTCACCTTGCGTTCTATATGTGGTTTGCGATCCCTGGTATTAAACTAAGTGTAGCTGTACTTTGGACTGGTAGGTTTCGTTTTATTCGACCAGAAGTTTCTTCAAGTTGTATATGACCATACACGACCATGTGTTTCCTTGTACATTCTACAATTTATGTCCATTTATATGTGCAAATGTATATGTACAGTTGGCTTAGTGTTTGTTTCTACCTGTGTTCTAACAACTAAATTAAGTTAACCTATCCTAGGGGAGAAAACGCACATAATTTCTCATTAGGCTAATACATAGGATGAGAGAGAAATTTTTAAAAAAGCTTACAAAACTACCATCTTTTTTAGAACCTATTTTTCTTAGGTACACATTCAGCTACAAAAGTATCTAAACTTCTGTTTTCTTTGTTGTTCTTCTGGGTGTTAATTTATGATCTTTTATCAGTGAACAGTTAAATACTTGGAGATTTTTAAAAAGTTTAATTTTATGTTTCATTTGTAATTAAAAAAAAATGGTTTTTAATTAATTAAAATTAAAAAATTATTTCCTTTCATAGAAATCTATGCAATGCATAGCACGACGTATGAGTATTATGTTAAGCATAAAATATTACTCATACGCCCAGTGATAATTGCATCAAATGTTGCTGCTGCTACTGTCATTAATATTTGAAATTTTTTTTATTTTCTGTTGTTTTCAATGACTTCTTCTCTAATTAGTTTAATTCATGTCATGCCTTTTGCAATGACTCATCCGTCAGTCGTCTAAAAAATAAATTTCTTTTTAAAAGCAGTATAACCCGTCTGAGTTTTTGTTTGTATGAATAAGTGTCTCTTTATGATTTTATTAGACTTTATGAGTGCATTTGTTTATCATTCCTAAATTGCAGTATGACATGTGCCACTCGTTAACAGACACATGTAAAATGATATTTATTTACAACACCATGCAACACAAAATGACGGAGCATTTTTAATTATTGTAAACCTTCGATATTTATGGGGTCTTTTTAGTTTCGTAAAAAGCTTGTTTCCTTGTCGGTGTGACGCCATACAAAGATCAATTGGTTCAAGAGTTGGAGCTGTCGCTTCGTTTTCACTTCGCTAGATGGGCCAACGAGAAACTGCACGATGATATTGATTTTGCCAAAAAAAAATCATCTTTTCGATATGTAGATTGTTTTCATGTTGGTGTGTATGTTAATGTGAAAGTCGTTGTGGTCTAGTAGGTAGTGTGTTGGCTTAGTAGACGTGAGGCCTCGGTTCAAAAACCAGGCCTTTCACCTCCAGCTAAACGAAATATAACAAAATATTTCTTCGGTGACTTCCTCTCAGCAGATTTCTGGCAAAAACTCTGAGAGCAAATCATATTGCCATGAATACTTCCGGAGTCGTTCGAAGTAGACTTTAAACTGTAGGTCCTACCACGCATGTATACAAATTAGGGCACACAACATAAGTATTGTGAGAGATTAGGTCGTAATCCTAACTAAAGGATTGTAATGAGCAATTATGTATGTATGTGGGTATGTTAATAAGCAAAATTGCAGTATTTGTGGCTCAGGATACCCACACGTGGTCTTACAGAAGCAAATGCACATATTACGAGTAACTATTTGTCACTCGTCAATGTAGAAACCTCTTGCACCATGATAATCGATTTTTTTGTACCCGCTCTTCATAGTGTTAATGTGAACGATGTACTTCACAACAAAAAAGTAAATTTTGAAAAATTTCTAACTAATTAAATGAATTCGATTTTAAGTTTGGTATTGTTCTGAACAGGAGCGTACTATATTAAATCAATTGAATGCAAAGGAAATATGATTATTAAATATTATTTTATATTATATTATAAATCCGGCTGTCTATGGATGTGTGCAGAAAAAAATTTGCTATAAACACATACGCAAATCCATTTAAAAACATCATAGGAGTTATAACGGAATTCTGTCAAATGGATGCATATGATCAGAGACTGGAAATCCTTCACAACGATTTTTGTAGGAGCTATAATGACGACTAGAACATCTTCTCCGTCATTGCCTGGCGCTTCCTAACCTGTGATGAAAGATTCGTGGTTAGCAAGATTTTATTGGCCGAACGTGTCTAGCCTAGAACGACCTTCGTAGAACTTTAGGGATTGGTAAGAAATGTCGTTCAGGACTTGTAGTTTACTGAAGGAATATCTGCTATCGCTTTATCAAAGAGAGCTTTTAGGAGCCAAGTAACTTATGCTCTTCGAAACGGCTGTCAATTTAACCTTACCTTACATAAACATTTGAGAAGCTAGGTTGTAGTCTTGGCTAAAGGGTTGTAATGAGCAATTATGTTTGTATGTATGTTACCTATACATAGTAAAGAAGTTAAGTTACTGAATGAAATAAACCTGGTTTCAATTCTATAAAAAAATTATATTTTCCTGTTGCCCAGTGTTATTTCCTTAACAAGTAAGCCCCACTACAAAGGGCTTTTGTAGTATAAAAAAATGTATAAAAAGAGTATAAAAAAGTACTCAAATGCAGACTCTAATGTAATTTACAATGATCCTTAGATGTTCTAGACATTCAATATGAAATGATGACATTCAGTTGTTGAGAAAAATGATTTGCAGCGATTGTACATGTATGCCTGCATGCAATGTAAATGAAAGAGATTTTTATCTTTCTCTTTCCTTGTTTATTTCAGATTTTATTTTTAAACTAATGTTAGTGTGTATACTGTTTGAAGTCTCATACATTTTCCTCAAAGCATTTTACTCTCATCTCGATGTATGTCAGTGTATGTTTGCTATGTTTTAAATTATTTATATGCTCGAGACATTTAAATGTATTTGTTTATAACGCATGTAATGTTTATAAACACTCTCTAACTCTTTATTGCACATGCATACGAATGCATTTTTCCTTTTAAACATTAATAACTTGTACGTAAATGTGTGAGTGAGTGTATGTGTTAGAATATATTTGTTGCTGGTTTAATGCCTGTTAATAATTAAATTACATTTACCAGCATCCTTTAGTCGTGTATATTGTGAACACTAACTGTTGCATGCATCACTTATTTACGCGTGCAAGTCAATATATGTGTGTGTATAAAAGCTTGTGTTTGTATGCGATGGCAAAAAGGTCAAAAGGAAGAGAAGCAGAGGGAGAGCGAGAAAGAGAGAGAGAGAGAGAGAAAATACCAATTCATGCTATTGTTGTATTGTTTCTATACTGCATGTATGTACCCGTTTAAGTGCTTTATCATTACCTTAAGATGTTGCAAATGAGAATTTCGTATGAAATAAATTTAATTAAAATTCAATAAAAAGGATGTAATTACAACGAAATAGAAGGATGTTATAGGTACTAATAACGGATACGGTACTGCTTTGCTTTGAGTGTTTAATTGCTAGAAGGTCCTTAGACAGGCTAACATTAGCAGTGAGGCAAGAACAAGTTGGTTTCAGTTTCCACAAATCACACTACCGATCACATAGACAGCTTGCGTGTTATCGTGAACTGCCAGCATTCCATCTGTGCTTCATAGACATTGTGAAAGTCTTTGAGAAACTAAATCACGGTGTCATCTGGAGTGTACTGACAATTCCTCAAAAACTAGTATGCTTTATCGAGAATCTATACAGCAACGCATCGTGCAGAATTGCGGCATAGAAAACTACTAAGTAGGATGGTGTGAGTTCGAATAGGTATTTTACAAGACTGTGTTCCGTCACCACAATTATTTATCACTATTTAGGCATGATCGAGAGAGGATAATGTGGAGATTGCACAATTCCATCAATGAGGACGGCACATAGCTCCTCTGATCTTAAAAAGGTTTTACAAAGCTTAACGTTGGCAGTGGAAGATCTTAGAATTAATACAGCAAAGGTGAATCCTGCGTATTGGTTAAGGATATTGATAGTGGATTACAAAACGCTCCATTTGGAGTTTACAATCTTTCTCACTACGTACTATAATTGCAATATTTAATGTAAATATAAAGTCCACCATGTATTGCTCGTCATATGCAAAAGATAAAACTGCTTTCTTCCCAAGATCGTCTTTGTATTCTGGCGAAGAATTATACCCATTACCCAAGCATCTGCAAAAGACAGATAACCAACTCTTATCCGTCAGGAGAAAGAAGTGCAAGTGACATTGCATCGACCATAGTCTTCAGAAGGAAACCACACAGAAATTACATACATAACGTACATACATAATTGGTCATTACCAACCTACAGTCAGGACTACGGCGTAACTTATCTCACCACTTACGTTGTGTGTGTTAATTTCATACATTAGTGGCGGAACGACAGATTCTTTTGAGAAACTTTTTCGTTGCAATTTTATTTACTCTCAGAGAGTTATTGCCAGAAATCTGCTGAGAAGCAGTTGCCAAAGGAAGTTGTCTGACCTGGGGTGTGAACCGTGGCATCAGGTCGAATAAGCTAACACATTACCTAATAGACTATGGCGATTACTGTACATAATTTTTTTTTTTTTTTTGGTCATCACAACCCTTTAGTCATGATTACGACCTAGCTTCTCACACCAATTATGTTGTGTGCCTTAATTTTATACATGAGTGGCGAGACCTACAGTTTAAAGGCGACACCGAACGACAGATTTTTGAGAAACTTTTTCATGACAATTTTATTTACTCTCAGAGAGCTTTTGCTAGAAATCTGCTGAGAGGCAGTCGCCGAAGAAATATTTTTTTATATTTTCGTTTAGATGTCTGACCTGGGAAGAAATTACTTTTTATAATATTGAGTTTTAGACGTAGTTATTGCCTTAACCCCACATACACAATTAATTGGTCATTACAACCTTTTAGTCAGAATTACGACCTAGCTTCTCATACCACTCATGTTGGAGGGTGTTAATTTGTTCATGAGGAGCGGGATCTACAGTTTACAGGCGACTCTGACAGATTTTTGAGAAACGTTTCATGACAATTTTATTGACTTTTAGAGTTATTTGCTGAATATCGCTAAGAAGAATGAGAAAAGAAGTTGAATTAAGGGCTCTCGTCAAATAAGCAACACGCTACCTACTAGACTATGACAACTTTAAGCCTTGAAATTATTCATAAAATAATTTTTATACGACATTGAAAGTTGATAAAATATTCTGCATATTAAAATTATAGAATCGCCTGATTTATTGACGTAATTTTTTTCATCAAATAATTCGGCATAAAAGAGTAACTAAACAAATTTTGTTCCTTTTCTTTAGGTTATTGCTGCCTGTGTAGCTAGAACTTACATTTCAAAATCTTTTTATATTTTTTCGAATTTCGAATTCCTTGTAAAAAAGTTGCTCCCAATAATATTCTTAAACAGGTATGCTTAAACAGGCCAGTTGATTGGACTCTCTTTTCGTTACTTTCTTTATCTTTTTATTATTTCAAATACTTTTGCAACAATTTAAACTGTAGTACACGTTCTAATATCAGAGAGGAACATAAAATTGAATTGAAAAAGTTTAAAATGTTATAAACAAACTGAGTTTAAGATAAAAATTGTATTTCGCAAGAATCTCGTTGCAATAAAAGATTCTACAAGCAACAGAGAGTCAAAAATTCAAATAAAATAAATTGTTTTCATGTTAAATTAACAGTTATTTCTGTCTGCTTTACTTGAGAGAAAGTGTCTCTGAAATGCAATTTAACAAATTGTATGAAAAGAACAGCAATAAAGAGCAAATGTTTAGAAATTTGATTACATTTTTTATTGTTTTTGTTATGTCGCAAGTTATGTAAAGAATTTTTTAATTAATTACGCCAGAGAGTATTTCAACAAGATTGGTGGAGAAAAAAGTGTCGTAAGATATTTAGTTAATGATTGTGCTTCTGTAATAAAATCAAGACCGTGATAAAATCAGAGACAATTTACTTCATCTCACAAATAATTTTTTTGCCTTAAAAAAATCAACAGAATTTGCTTAAATTTCAATAAATTTTCCATGAATTTTGCTTAAATGCCTATCAGCACAAGAATTCTTTCTTGAAAATTCTTTCTCTAGAAAACAGTTTTTGAAGATGCTGTCATATTGAGTTTCGTAGTATGAGTAGATCATTTTAGTTAAACAGAAAACAAAAACAAGAAAATAAAACAATTCAAAACTAAGGGTGAGAATGATAACAAAAGCAGTGGAAAAGAAATGCTGGTTAAACAATGGAAGTTCAAGTGTCAATTGTTGCTAAAGATGTCGAATGCTTGAGTTGGAGTGATGAGTAGTTGTTGCTGCTTTTGTCACATTTATTTTTTATCTCTGTTTTCTTTTTCTTTTACGACAACTTGATTTTTAATTTTTTTCTACTTGTCATGACTGCACATCACAAGTGTTGCTGTTGGTGAAACTGCAAATGCAATTGAAGGAAATAAATTAAATACCATATTTTGAGTGTTCATTGTTTAACTGTTTTCTAGGGCAATTTCAAACAATACAGGGTCTTAAAAATTGTAAGGGTTTAGAAAAGGGTAGAATCTCGCAATTCTGTGGAGTTTTTTTATAAAATTTTAGGTATGCTTGGTAATTATAATCGTCTGCTCTTGGTCTAAGAATTGGCTGTACTCAGCTCAGCCAAAAAAGTTCTCAGAAAAAATTACAGGAAAAAATTGTCAGAAAAAATTGTCGGGTGGTGGGATTTTGGGAAAACATTTTGATGACTTTGTTGACCCGTTTTGATTGATATGGATATTGGTGGTGCTTTTCTTCTAAAGGATAGTTGAACAGTGCTTCATCGATTCCGACTATCATCAGCTTCATCCATTGTCTTCAGGATCCACCGTAGAACTGTATGTAAACCATCGTTCTACGTATTCAATGGAGCAATAATTTGCC
Source organism: Sarcophaga variegata (assembly GCA_932273835.1). NCBI lineage: Eukaryota > Metazoa > Arthropoda > Insecta > Diptera > Sarcophagidae > Sarcophaga > Sarcophaga variegata. Next base: position 86,031,923 of record OW026362.1, on the reverse strand, counting down.
ACACACTTATTGGGAAAAATGATATCATCATCAGGCAATCGGATCACTCGTACAGAAACGAATACCATCGAATTTGAATGCATGGGTTCTTCATGCCTTCGCCACCATATGAAGATTTTCTGATACCCAAATACGGCAATTTTGCTTATTAACATACTCACCAAGATGAAAATGATTTTCATCCGAAAAGATGATTTTTTGGAAAATCAATATCATCGTTCAGTTTATCGTTGGCCCAATAAATCCCAACGTTGCTCAAGCGTAAATCGATTCATTACGTTCAGTGTAGATAATATACTGAGTTTTGTGACGCCCAGTGGAGATAATATTGTTACGAAAATGGAAATGGTGTTTTGCTTTCTAAATTGTAGACAAAAGCTACAAAAACAAAAATAATGAACTTGTTTACATGATAAACAAGTAAACAAATATAAAGCAACAAAACAACAACAAACACTGCAAGAGTAAATGTAAACAAAATACAGAAACAATAATAATATAAACAACATGGCCACATTTATAGAAATCTCGAGAAGGCGAAGCCACGAAAATTCGACTTCAAGAGCATTCATCAGATGTTTACCCTGCCATATAAAATGCAAGGCAAAGTAGGCAATATAGTCAGTAAAAATTTAGCCAGTCTTGTGTGAAGATGCGCGGTTTTTGAAGATAATAATAATTGAATATCTCCATTATAAAGATCTGTCGAACAATTGTTATCGTTTACGCAAAAGAGTGTAAAGAAGAATAACACACAAAACAATTGTTGTTGTTTACATCAAGTTGTGAACAGTGACACACAGCATTGTGTGAATAATAAAGAATTTTAATGAAAACTAAATACAAATTTATTTTTATTTATTTTATTTAAAGGGTAAAAACGTAACAATATACGGAATTTTGTAACAGTATATTAGTGGAGATAAAAATAAAATTCAGTATATTATCTCCACTGAACGTCAATTGTATTTTATGTTGGTTGATTTGAGACCATTTTGCGAAGGGCTTGACTTCTGCTTTTAAGATACCAATGAGTTTTCCTATAGGATTGGAATTTTTCACTCTAAGACCAAAAACTCCTGCTTCTGTGCCATGGCATTGTTCTTTTAGAGAATGTTATCTAGCAGTGCCTTCAATTTGAGATAAATTTGAAGAAAATTTGTAAATTGATAAACATTGCACACTTGCAAGCAATATTTAAAGTGGGAAATCCATTTCAAAAACCATTCAAGACAAAAAGATAAGTAATTCACTTTTAAATTTTTCTGTTCGGTTTCGTTCCCCTTCAGAACTCACAACAGTTAAGAATACAGTTAAGAAGCAGCTAAAATAAAAATGACATTCTCTCAGCTATGTTGTACTTAAAAATAAAAACAATGATACTCAAGTGCAATTGTTTCTTCAGAACAAAGAATGCGACAGTAAAGAACAAAACAAAAATAATGAAAAAAAATGGAGAAAAAAAATTTTAAGAAACTGTTGTAAAATGTAAGAGCAACAACTCAAGTATACATAAATAAACAATAACGGGAAGAGAAACCATAATTTACTCAGATATGCCAACTTAAAGGTGTGATATTTTTGTACCCTACGTTACCACAGGTGTTATTTTCATATTTCTGTTGAGAATGAAGATTCTGAGTGATTTAAGATATCTAGCAGTTTCGATACAACTATTTTCTTCGACACTCTTTTACAAAGACAATGCCTAACCACACCAATGCATACATGAAATGAGTGTAAAAAAAATTGGGTTTTATTCATGCATACGTGCATTCATTGTTTTGTCTTTAAATATGATGTTGTTTTTGCTGTTGGTTTTCAGGTTTTTGTGTTCCTTTTCTATTACTTTCCATTACAGTGTCTTCTTACACTCCATTGTTCCGTTGTATTGTCTATTGAAATGAGGTGGCATGTGCCTATTATTTTGGTTTCGAATTGTTGTTGCGGTTGTTTGTCATTTCACCACCTTTGCAAGATACCTGCCATAAAAGAAAAGTCTTTTTAAAGCTAAGCGTGGCATAAATTAACAAACTTGTGTTGTTATGCTTGTAAGCTCATGACAGTGATGAAATATTTTCGTAAAAGGCAGTAAATTTCTTTGAAAGTTGGATCTTAAACTTGAAAATAAACTAAAAGGCTCATTTATTGAGATTGAAGAATAATAATAACAGAACTCAGAACATTATTTATTATAATGCAGTTACACTAAAACATCCACAATACGTTGCAAATACCCCCTGATTATAGATTTGATTTCAGGATTCCAAGAAGGGACTTCTGGTCTCATGGTCTGCATGTTTCCGTTGTGAATCTCGAGATGAACGCGAAATTTCCGATATAATAGGGTAGAGTAGGCTGTATTAATAGTTCTGATAGGCTGCCTGACCACTGCACTGTTCTCCAGGCGAAGGCGATGGCCATATTGAAAACTACGTAAGGCTTGTTGGGTGAATTGGGAATTTTCCCGGAATTACTTTTCTCGAGAAGCTGGGGTGCAATAAAGTGCCTACAGAACTTCATATCAACATTGGTGCCGCCATCCATAAATGTCCAGAAATTCTTTGGGCAATTTCAACGTGGGTCGCCGCGATCTGCCAGAATCCTTAGGAAAATTTCAAATCATTCAAAGCCAACTCTAATATAGGAACCAGGACATGATATAGTTTGAAATTGAATTGTTGTTGAATTGGCTAGGGACGGTACGGAGCTCGAATTCTCGGACATATCAAAGAGCATTGGCTTACCTATTGTCTCAATCAAACAGCGTGTTTTCTATTAGCTTTTCAGGAAACAGCATGAGGGTAAGAGCTGATTGTCCGCTTTCTTAAAATAACATGACCATCCAATGCATTATAGCAAATATCCCAGGCCCCTATCATAGAACGAAGAATGGCTATAAACTTGGAAATTCCTCAACTTTCTGCAGTAACTCTGTATCTAAAGACAATAAGGGGCATATTTATTGCCTCCTTCCAGGCTCTTGCTTTACTTATCATTTTCTGCCATTTGTGATTAAATTCTCTAAAATAAAATTTGTTGCTATATTAAGATATATTTAAAGTGGAGATAGTTTTGTAAAGGCAATGCTTTATATCGAGGTTGGATATTATGGTATATTTAAGGTATAACAATGAGCACAACTTCTGCCCTAAATAGGAGATTACCCTTTAAGGGGGACATGTCAACTAATATGATTCAACCTTATATCCTTACAGAAGTAATTTCTTTGAGTTATTCATATAATACATACATATGTACATACGCAACTGATTGGTCATTACAATCCCTCAGTCAGGATTACGCCCAGGCTTCTCAAACCACTAATGTTTTGTGTTAATTTTATCCATAAGTGACGGAACGTACAGTTTAAAGTCAACTCCGAACGACAGGTTTTTGAGAAACTTTTCATTTAAATTTTATTTACTGGGTTTTTGGCAGAAATCTGTTGAGAGAAAGTCACCGAAGAAATATTTTTTCTGATTTCGTTTTATTAAGGATGTCTGACCTGGGGTTTTAACCGTTGCTTCGAATATACTACGGCGACTTCAAACTAAATTTGATTTTGAAATATCAAATCGAGTATATCATACCATGCAGCCTGCGTTTATTGTCAAAGCTTTTTCCAACTTATGATGCACTTTCCTTTCATTGTTGTCTTCGCTGTATTCCATAAGTTCTCGATCGGTTTTCGATCTGAACACAGTGTGTCACTATATTACATTAACTTGTTTGTTTACAATGCATTTCCTAGTGCATATTGTAGTATGTTTAACACCATTATTCTCCTGGAACACGCATGGAAGTGGCATATTTTTATTCAACATAATGAGGCATGAAATTGAAAAGGAAGACAGCATAATCCGTTACTTTCAATATACCTTGTATATGATATATATATATGATGATGATATAGTGATAGAACTACAGTGTAGGAAAATTACGTAAAAAATATCAATTATTAATATCAATTTTCTCATTTTGCTTACTTTCTTAACTGGTCATTACAATCGTTCAGTCATGATAAAGACCTAGCTTCGTACAACCTCTTTTTTTTATCGGTGAAGAATTTCTGATAATTTTCAAAATCCTTTCAATGTTTTTAGAAACCTTCACGACAACAAAAATTCTCTGAAAATGAAATAAATAAAATAAATAACATTTTCTTACTCTTTAAATTAAATACAATTTGTCTTATATGTCGCATTGTCGGTATCACATAATATATCTCTACATATGTCTCTTCTTCACCTTTGTGCATTTGCAATATAACTTTTTTTTCAATTGTATGGTAAAAGATTCTTTGTTCTGTATTGTATTTGTTACAGATGTATGAGTTTTGTAGAGCTGTGTTTTGCAACTTTGAAGTTACATTGAGATGCAGTCTTTCATTAAAATGGATTTCAAATAAAATTGTTCAACTGGGAAATATATTTTCCATGGATACGTATTCCCTATTAAACTTATGCAGTCAGTTAGGCAATGAGACAGACATGCAGCATTTTGTTTAGGGACATACATACATAGTACGTACATATAAGCATGTACCATAAAGTGTTTTCTGTGCAATATTTTCCAAACAACACTCAACTACAGATTATTTTATAAAAAAAAAAATACAACCAGTGAACGTACATTGTTATTAAAGTTCATTTAAAGTTTTTGCATAAAAATTGTTGCTTTTGATTTAAAATAGTTTTCAAAAAGTGTATTAGTTTGGATGGAGTATTTTTAAATAAAAAATTAAAAAAAAATTTTTTGAAGCAAAATTAATTTTTTTCTGGTGATTATGATCCGTACGTATGAATTATTGGCTATTACAAGTTGCATTAGAATATTATAAAAAAATAATACTCATACGTCTAGTAGAGCAGTCTACTAAATGATGATATGATTATAATCCATTGCATATGCATAGGAGTTATTGGCTATTATAAGTTGCATTGAATTATTACTCATACGTACGGTAGTACAGTATAAAGTGTAGGAATTATAATTGCATACGGAAAAGTAGGGTATTTTCAAATTTAAATGTGATTGTTGTATTATTTGCATGTAAGTTTAAAAAAAAAATAAAATAAAATAATAAAAAAAAAAATCAAACCAAACGCAAGGAAACGCAAGAATTGAAATGCGCAATCAAACCATTTTAATTCAAAAGTTAATCTAAATTAACTTGTGGTAGCCATCATAGGTTGCGAGCCCTAATGAAGCTTCATATTTGTATTTTAAGTGGTTGTAGTTGGCTATTGTTACCAAAGCTTTTCAAGCATTGTTCAATGAATCAAGTGTACTTGTAGTTTAAGTTATAAATGTAAAAATGTAAAAAAGTAAAAGCAAGTTAAAAGTGAATATAAAAATTTTCTCTCATCATTATTAACATAATAACGCAATTCACTTTAACTTTAGTCAGCATCTAAGAATGTGTTCTTAGGAAAATTTCTATTCTTTCAAAGCCAAATCTAATATAGGATCCAGGTTATGATAGCGTTTGAAACTGAATTGTTGTCGAACTGGCCAGGGAAGGTACGGAGATCACATTCTAAGACATATCACAGATCGTTGGTATTTTGGTTGTATCGATCAAATTGAGTGTTTCCTGGTATTTTTATAGGAAGCCTTAACTTTGTTGACAGCATGAGGGTATATGCTGATTGTCTCCTTTCCTTAAATGACATGACCATCCATTGCATTATAGTGGATCTCACATATTACGAAGAACGCCAATTGTCATCGAATTTCCTCATCTCAAGAGAATGAAGAGAGTATTTATGGTATCATTCCTAGGTGTTCCCTTAATTTATCATTTTTTGCCATTTGCCAAAATAAAAATTGCTGCGATATTGAGATATATTTAAAGTGGGTATATTTGTAAAGCAAATGCTTTATCCCGGTGTTGGATATCATGCTATATTTAAACTATAACAATGGGCATAATTTCTACCCTAAGTAGGAGCTTATTCTTTAACGAAGCCTGTCAAGTAATATGATTCAACCTAGTACACTTAAACAAGTATTTTCTTTGACATAATGTTGACTCTAATCGTTTTGGCACCCCTAGTCTGGTATATCATATCACGCGGCCTGTATTAATTGTCACTGCTTGTCGTAATTTGTAGGGCACAAATTGTTGTTTTTGCTGAATTCCATAACTTATTAGCCTACGGTATTGCAGCATTACATTACGAATTTTTTTGTTCCAAAGCAATTGGACTAAATAATCGCTGATGGTTAAAAGTTTTATTCTGACTTGCGAATTGAAGTGAACCACTTCCTTAGATGAAGTCACCAAATTGTTTATTATATCGTTGATGGTTTTCTGAATAGTTTTTGAAGTTAAAATTCAGTCACAGTACTTACACTCCCACACGGTCAAATTGGTTTGCGGAAGCTTTCATCGGTGCCGGTGATATAACGATCTTTACCAATGGCTGAAAAATGGAACGGGGTACTGCACCTGCGAACTTACCTCCTTCGAATTTGATCATACGTCTGGACAGTCAAGCAACAATCAAAGCGCTGGGATCCCACATTGTCAAATCAAAGGGCGTCAAGAGTTGTATAGACTTTCTGTACACAGTATACGTCGACACAAAACCCGCCTCTACTGGATTCCAAGCCACTATGGCATAGAGCGAATGCAAAAGGAGAACGAAAGGATCACAGACGTCTGGGGAGGAGACAATACAAGGGATATATGTACATATATTCTTATAAATAAGAATAATTTTCCAAATTCGAAAAAGCAGCAAGAAATTCAACAAATCCAACATTCTGATTGTCGAATTTCAAAACTGCTGTGTCCAGCAATGTACAACAGGAAAACCAAGAAACTACATGAGTTCGACAAGAGAACGGTTTCTTTGTAACTACGAATTGAACTACAAGTTATTCAATTATTATTTGCTTCAAGTTTATCTGAAATTTTCCTCCTATAAATAAAATTTCATTTGATTTGTTTTTACCCCTAAGGGTAAATTTTTTTAAATTTGCCTCATTAATGGTCAACAACAATGTATAGTTTCAAGTATTGTAATGCAAATATTTGCGCTACAGGCCATTAGTTTTTTATGATCGCTTCCAACTATTTTCTTCTCTTTAAATAATATTCAAAGGAAGGTAATTTACAATATCTTTAACACGCTGTTTAACACAAGGATCCCTTGAGAGTTCATTACCGAGAAACGTGTTACGCATTTTAAACATTTTTCAATCGAGTATGACAAGGAAAACTTACAAATACCTCGTGCAACACCATGACTAATGGTTTATTATGTCACACACTCATCCAGTTGCTTATCATACAACCACTACTGTTTGAATTTTCTTATTTGTTTGTGGTAGGGAAACTTGTGGCACACACAAGTAAAATATTAAAATGTTTTCTATCAAACGTACACTACAGGGGTGTTATTTTCACAACACCGGAAGGGATTGCATACCTTTTCATGGAGATAATGAAGGTACACAAGGAAAGGATTAAGAAAGAGAGGGAAAATGGAGAAGAAAGGCTCTCACAAAAAGTGTAGCCATCAGTAGAATATGAGTATTGAAGAGGTATCATTAAAACCACAGGCACATCGAAGAAAATTAATACCAAGACCAAGTCATTTATTATTGTGGTTTGATTGTGAAATGCTATACGGGTTATAATATTTTTTTCTTTTTGTTGTTGCAAGGCAGGAAATATTTGTAATGAAGGCAGAATATTTAATTTAATAGGATATAAGAAAAGGAAAAATCTCATTAAAAGAAAATTGTAAATAACCTGAGTTACGTAAAACTATTCTCAAAGAGGTAATTACTGAGTCATTTTTAATCAAGAAATTTAATTTCAAAAAACAGGCAAAACGATGCTAGGACGTGAGTTTGCAAGCAAATACTAGAAAAGGTTGGTGGACTCTTAATATTCAAAATATACTGCTTTATTCTGTGAATTTGTAGGAAGAACTTGTAACATTTGGGAATTACTTAAGGCGGGCGATAAGATTCTTTAAATTTTTTTTGATTGACTTGATTTGATTGGTTAGCTTATGATTGCGCTCTGATTTATTATAGTCTTTAATTATGTATGATTAGTTATATATTATACACGGCTTTATACATACGTACGTAATTTTTCATTACAACCTTCAGTTATGATTACAACGTAGCTTCTCACACAACATAAGTTGTACATGAGTGGGGGAACCTACAGTTCAAAGCGACTCCGAACGACAGATTTTTCAAAGACGTTTCATGACAATTTTAGTCAGAGTTTTTGCCAGAAATCTGCTTAGAGGAGGTCGTCGAAGAACTATTTTTTCATATCTCGCACTGTTGAAGATTTTTGTGCTGGTGTTTGAACCGTGAAGGTACATCTGTCAAATTAGTTGTGATTTATTCAGACTGTTTTGTCAAACCACCATGGGTGGATTTAGCATTCAATACCATGTGTAATAATGAACCCAGTTTTCATAGAAAAATCAACTTGAGGTTTATTTCTGGATGAATGCGTATATGAGCAAACAAAATTGTCAAATTTGGGACGATAGAAATCAACATGAGAACCGTCCTGAACAAATAATTGTTAGAGTGGAATTTTTCCTGGTAACATACACATATATACATACATAATTGGTCATTACAACCCTTCAGTCAGGCTTACGACCTAGCTTCTCACACCACTGATATTGTGTGAACTAATTTTATACATGACTGGCGGGACCTGCATACTCCGAACAACAGATTTCCATGGCAATTTTTTTTTATTAACTCGAGAGTTTTTGCCAGAATTATGCTGAGGCAGCCGCCGAAAAAATATTTTTCATGTTTCGTTTTATTAGAGATGTCTGACCTGGGATTTCAATCGTGGCCTCGCGTCTAATAAGCAAACAAATTACCTACTAGACTATGATGACTACCGCCTGTTGGCATTATCGGTTAATATTTCTCTGAGAATGATGTTGTCTAGGACTTCACTGCTAACGGAGTGTGCTGTAGATAAATGATTATGAAGTTCTTTTGGCCAGAAGTGTTTCAATAGAATGGTGTTACGAACCACACAACTCATCCCACATTGGATATTCTGCACGAGCTATTTAAGTGGTCATCACACGTGGAGGTAATGTGAACTGGTCACCAAGATCGTGTGATTTTGCCCGGTTAGAGTTTTTTGTGAGGTTTTCTTAAGAGGCAGACGTATGCAAATAAGCCACAAACCACATAAGTCACATGAATTCTTTGGATTGTTTTTTATTTTCGCGTACTTATCTTCTTCACCGTAGTGGCCATAGTCTAGCGTGTTGGCTTATTAGACGTGAAAACACGGTTAGACATCTCCAACTAAATGGAATATGAAAAAAATATATCTTCGCAGATTTCTGGCAAAAATTCTGAGAGTAAATGAGATTGCCATGAAAAGCTTCTCAAAAATATGTCGTTCGAAGTCGACTTTAACCTACAGTTTAAAGCCCGCCAATCATCTATAAAATTAACACACACAACATATGCTATGTAGTAATCCTAATTGATATGTTGTATTGACCACTTATGTTTGTATCTGTTCTACAACTTTTTCCAAACTTTCTAATCAAAATAGTTTTTCAATTTAATTACCTCAAACGTATTTATGAACCAGTTATAGCCTGCAAGGGATATTTTGTTTGCTTGCTTTGATTTCTACACAAAAAATAAAAATTGTCACCTTGTCAATGTGAGCTTCGTATAAAGTTATGATGTTATTGTTGTTGGTAATTCTTTTTTCAACTTGACATTTGTAAGTGATCAAAAGTAAAACTGCTTTGACAATAACTTCCGTTATTTCTAACTCATACACATGCTCATTAGAACTCTCAATTTGCAAATGTTAATGACAAGTTTGTAAAAGTTTTTCTCTTTTCTTACTTTTTTGTTTGTTTATAATATGACAAACCATGGTTGTTACCACTCAACTAAGTACCTAAAACGGCACATGGGAAGCAAGAATAGATTGCGAGAAGCTAGATTGTAATCTTGACTACAATGTTGAAATGGCCTCTAAGGTAATTGAGTAAATTACCAAAAAAAATTTTAAGATTTTAATTACAGCCGAATACAGATAATTAAGTTAAATATACGCACCATATTGGCAGACAGTAAATTAATAAAAACAAAACTATTCAGCAAAAATATAAACAAAAATAAAACAAGATGCCACGAAAACAAAAGCCAGCCTTGTAACATCATCAATCAATGTGTCGAAAACAATTACGCAATCAATCTTTGCTGCTGTAACAAAACAACTAAATGTTCCTGGACATGAATTATGTTGCCCATATTTATTAATTAAACAAGTAAGCGAAACAAAATATTCATTAACAACGCGTATAAAAATAAAAAAAAAACAGTTTCAACCTTTAAGCCACATGCCCTTAATAAGTCCCTAATAAATACAATTTTTTGGAACAAATAAAAACGAAATTAAATTATAAAAATCCCTAAGATACGTACAGATTATTTTCAAGGTTTTTTAAGCTATTAAATGCTGAAGGAAAAAAACAGAAAAGAAAGAAAATTAAATAACGAAAGTAAACTTAACAGTATAGGCCACGCATTTTATGCATGAATCAATTTAACAGCAAAAAACAGTTCTACCATTAAATATTTCATTGCTTTAGGTTTTAACACTGAAATTGCAGCTGAAATTTAATAATTCAACAGACATTCAGCACACCATCGGTAACAGCAGGCAAAAACAGAAACTTAAGCAGCAACTAAATACAGAGTAGGGCAATGGCTAAATGGAATGAATGGACGTAAAAGTATTAATTTTCTAACCGATAACAAAGAGTCCAATACTCATACACCCACACGCTTACAAAGACGCCATTCTATATAAATGTATAATAATAGAGCACATGCAAACACAACCAAATAGAACGATAATATCAAATTTAGCCAGTGTCCTGCTGTCGGATGTTGTGCATGTAAAGTGTATGTGCAGGAGACGTACAGGAGAATACGTGTGTGTCCTTAATTGGAACAAAGTAGATTCATAGGATTATAAATGATAATAATTTTCATTTTCACAATGGCTTACAGCATAAATACCATAGATTACGGTATTATAATAGAAGTTCTTGTTGCCATTCTATGGTCTCTTCTATATGCATACATATAAGCTCTATGTATGTACACTTAGTATATCGTTAGCTAAAATACAAGCCAGGTTAATTACACATTTTCTAAAGAGCGGATTTTCTCACAATTTTTTTTAAAGAGAGAAATTTGAAATAAAATAAACTAGAAATCGCACGACCTGCAACACGTGTGGTAGCTTATTAGACGTCAAGCAATGCTTCAAACCTCAAGTCAGACATCTTGAATCAAGCAAAATATGAAAAAATATTTCTCCGGCAGCTTCTACTCAGCAGATTTATAGAAAAACCCGGAGGGTAAATAAAATGACCATAAAAAATGTCTCCTAAAAATCTGTCGTTCTGGATCGACTTTCAATTGTAGGGCCCATCACTTATGTATTGAAATTAACACACTTAACATAAGTGCTGTGAGAAGCTAGGTTATAATCCAGACTAAAGGATTGCGAGAACAAATTATGTATGAGATAATTAATGAGATAATAATTTGAGACCTCAAAACCTCGGTTTAGTGTAATAGACCTGCAACTCCGATGGGAATCAATCCAACAACTCCAACGCTAATGGTATAACCTACTCGACTATCAGAGCATCCGTTTTTAAAAAATTTTTCATTTCATATTACGATATGAAGACTTATTTATGTACGTATACTTATATTCGTAGTTAGTAGGCAGTCTACTTTAATATCTATATTAATATTATTTTATATACTTATATATATATGGTATGTACATATATACATATATGTATGCAAGTAACTATGTTTGTATATATGCGTGCATGTCAGTATATGCCAGTATATTTACTTCTACGTTATGCTGTTAAAGTTGCTTAAAAGGTAAAACGGAGCAAAGTGTCTAAATTGTGTCTTATACTTTAACCACATGAACATTGTGTATCTAGCTATAGATACACTTCTTTTTAACAGCACAAACTATTTTAACGGCTGGAACTAGTATCTAAGGCTTATGCAAAAAAAAAAAAAAAAAATAAAACTAACTACTGTACGTTAAGTCTTCGTTAAATTTATATTTATGATTAGACATCATATTCCTTCGGCGAATTCCTCTCAGATTAAATAAAATGTCCATAAAAAGTTTCTCAAAAAAACTGTCGTTCGGAGTCGACGTGAAACTGTAGGTCCCACCACTCATACATAAAATTAACACACAAAATATAAGTGGTGTGGAAAACTAGAACGTAATCCTGGCTGAAGAGTTATAATTTCCAATTCAGTAAGTCGGCAACAATCCATCCATTTAACTCACTTCATTTCAGTTTGTTTCGTTTTTTTTTATTAATTTTTATTCACGTGCAAACAGGAGGTAAATTTAATTTAATTTGATTTAATTTATCTCAAATACAGTGATCAGTATTTTATTTATAAAATTAGAAAATGAAAACGTTTGATTCTAATGTAAAGTATTTCCTATTTCGTTCTTATAAAATAATTTAATTTAAATTTGAAATAAACCTTCATTTCCTTTATGCTTGTATAGTTTGATCATTCAATAGTGCCCCACTGGAAGTATGAGGAATATTTTAAATTGGCCGTATAAAAGCAAATAATATAGTTTTCATTAAAAAAAAGAAAAAACCACAGACAAACCACATCTTCACATTAGCAGCAGTATGATGCTGTATAAGTCGCTGTAGTCTAGTAGATAGCATGTTGGCCTATTAGACTTGAGGCCACGATTAAAATCCCATTTCAGACATCTCAAACAAAACGATGTACAAAAAAATACTTCTCCGAGGACTTCCTCCCAAGAGATTTCTGGCAAAAACTCTGACAATAAATATAATTGCCATGAAAAAGTTTCTCAAAAAAAAAAAAAAAAAAAAAAAAAATGTATGAAATTAACACACAAAACCTAAGTGGTATAAGAAACTTCGTAGTTTTCAAGGGTCCTCTTCAAGATTTGGATCGTATAATGTGGAAATTCATACTGATAAGTTCCAGTCAGTGTCTGGACAAGTGTCTTTAGTAGTTAGAGAGTGTGTACATCATATCGAATATTAAGAATCTAAATGTGGTTTTTTTTTTTTTTTTTTTTTTTTTCTTTAAATTCTCATTTATTAATTATTACAACTAGTTATTATAACTAACAAGTAATTTACTTCCAACATTTAAATACCTTTAAATTATTATTAAATACAAATTTAAATAAACATAAACTTTAATTTAATATATATTTATGATGATATTACGTCATCAAGCCAAAAGAGAGCTTCTAATTAGGTCGGATGGCTTCCTTCTTTTAAGTCTGCGTTCCAAACCAATGGGATCAGCAAGAATTGACGTGGTCTCTGAGTCGGATGTTATGTTTTGTTGCAATGTTTTCAATCTCTTTTTTAACAGTATTTACACCAAGGTCACGATGTAAATCACTTGTGCGTATATACCATGGTGCGTTTACGATGCATCTGAGTACTTTGTTCTGAAAACGTTGAATAATAGTTATATTTTGCTCGCTTGTGCATCCCCACAATTGTGCTCCATAAGTCCATATAGGTTTTAATATTTGTTTATATATTAACAATTTATTTTCAATAGACAGTTTGGATTTCCTCCCGATTAACCAGTTTAGCTTCTTCCATTTTAGTTGTAGTTCCATAATTTTAATTTTAACATGCTCATTCCAACGTAACTTCGCATCCAGTGTCATACCAAGATATTTTGCCATATTTGTATACCGTCCATGAATATAGGGGTACCTAAAGTTGATTTATTTGTAAAGTCAACATGTGTTGACTTAGAACTGTTTAATTTTATGCGCCATTTTCTAGTCCATTCTAAGACCGAGGTAAGTGCGTTTTGTAACTTATGTTTCGCCTCATTTTCAGTTCTGGCAACTGACAAAATAGCCGTGTCATCGGCAAATGTAGCCATAGTCGTTCCAGCAACTTCTGGTATATCACTAGTGTATAAAACATACAAAAGTGTACCCAGAATGCTTCCTTGAGGTACTCCTGCTTGTATTTCCCTTAATTGGGAATATTCGTCATCATACTTAACGCGAAACAACCTATCCTTCAGGTACGATTTAAATAAAGTACAGTACGCCCTTGGCAATTGCGTGTTTAGTTTCGTGAGTAAACCCTTATGACTGACTTTGTCGAATGCTTGTGAAACGTCCAAGAATACAACGGTACAAACATTTTTTTCCTCTAAAGCTCTTTCTATTACATCAGTAATGCGGTGAACTTGTAATTGTAAATGTGATGGCGATACTTTCAATGGTTAATCGTAAGCGGTGAAACAACTAAGCGGCGAATAATTTATTTCATACAGCCTTAATTTATTTGCCAAGAAAGGATGTATAATATTGTATTAAAAGCTTTAAAAATCTTTTACATGCCGTCGAAACAGGTCTCAGTATTAAAATGAATGGCTTGGTTGGCATAGATATGAAACCGAATACATATAAACTACACACACATACATTTTACGCACACAAAATGCAAAATGTCGGAATTATAAGGAAATCTAAATATACACCTTTTACATGGTCTAGTGCAGGACAACAGAACACAAAAAAACTATATATACTACAACAGCAACAACAAAAACATAAATATAAATTTAATTTTAATTTTGAATACAAAATTTGTAAAAGTGCAATAAATTTTAATACTTTTAAGAACCAACACAAAAATTTAAAAGGAATTTCAAGAATGCACAACATGCCTTATATCAAATACGGGCATTGTCCGGACCTATAAGAGTGTGTTAACAATTCTTAGTTGAAAATTTTTCAAGCAGACCAAAAGTAATAATAATTTTTAAATAAGACAATAATTTAAAGTTAAAATGAGAGACAATTAGATTTTGCTTTCATAATGGATTTCCAATAAACTGAATTTATGGCTGAGGCAGTAAAAGTCATTTGTGTACATGAGAAAATAATTTTCATAATGAATAAAAGAAAATGTAAAGATTTTAATTTTAAAGAATATAAATTTAAATTTTTAAAACATGTACAACAATAGAAACAACAATAAGCAATTGTTGTTTAGTGTCTTAGAATTTAAGGCAATTAAACTAATATGCTATGGAAGGCTAACTCAAATAAAGAATATATATATATATATATAGGGTGGGCCATATAAAAGTTTAAATTAAAAAATGCAATAATTTATTTGTTTTGTTGTAAAGTGCAATTGTTCGAGTTAGAAATGGAATATTATTTCATTCATATGGCTGCAGCGGCTGACCTTCGATCGTTCCGATTTTGGTGGACTTTTTCGGGTACATGTGTTCGTATCTCGGCAATTGCATCGCGAATATTGGCCGACAAATGCTCAATTGTCTCTGGTTTGTCGGTAATAAAAAGATTAAGAAAATACTTTGCCAAACACTCCTGTTCGCCTAGTAGAACATACAAAATTTTGGATGTGTACAGTATTTCCTTTAACTTCTTATAAGTTTGTAAGTAGAGCACCAAATTTTATAAATTTGGTACCAATTAAAAGCTAAGAATCCTGACTTTCATATTCTTATATTATTTGCCACGTTTGCTACCAATAGCAAACAAAAGCTAAGAATCCGGACATTTTTATTACTTGCTTTATACTTCTTATATTGTTTGCTACGCCCGACTTCGAAAACTGCAAAGTTAAAAGCTAGTATATTTAATCTATCTAAAAAGGATTCAGTGGGCGTGGTACTACTAGATGTTAGGATAAAATTTAAGTTTAGGTTCTTAGCTTTCGTTTGCTACCAAATTTATTAAAATTGATGCTAAACAGGCAGTCAAACGTTTGACTCAATGGGCAATTTCGTGTCAAGTGACCCAATTTTTAAAATCGACATCTTCCGATTTCATTCATACACTTTCAAACGAGATGAAGGGAAAAACTTTAGCGTGCGAAACTGAAGCTCTAGTAACTCAATTTTATCATAAAATATTGAAATAATATTGAAAAATCTTATTCTTGAGTTAAAAAATAATTTTTTTGATAGATATCCCACTCGCATCCCATTAAGCGATTATAATGGCCTTAAAGGAAATTGTATAAGCTTTCTTTTGAGCAAAAAAGGGCCCATTTTGAAAAACAATTAAAAAAAATTAATTTAAAAAAAAATAAAAAAAAATTTTAAAAAATTAAAAAAAATTATTTTTGGAAAGATTGAATAAATAGCAATCTAATTTTTGCTACGACCAATAGGTGAAAAGTTACACACATTTTAAAAAACACTGTATGACCAAAATTTCCAAGTTTGGCTCCCTGTAACTCCGGCAGTTCTTGACTGATAGAGCTGAAAATTTGTGTCTGGCCTACTATCCAATAGTACTAACCTTGGTGTAAATTTCATCCAAATTGGAAGACATTGATTTTAAAAATTGGGTCACTTGACACGAAATCGCCCCAATATATCGGTACTGACATGAGATGTGTGGCAAGTTGTACCATCCTGTTGAAACCAAACATCGTTTACATTGCTACCATGCAGAGCGAATACAAAAAGTCGGTTATCATGGTGCTATAAGTGTCTGCATTGACCGTAATGGTTGCGCCGTCCTTATTTTAGCATATAAGTGCATTGGCTTCTTTAAGGTTTTTGTAGGTTTGTAGGTTTTTTGAGCCTCAAATACGGCAAACGTACCCACCATGATGAATGTAAATTTCATCCGAAAAGATGCTTTTTTTTTGGAAAATCGACATCATCATTCAGCTTCAACTCGTCAACCAATTAAAATTTATAAGACGTCATATCGTCATATCGTCAGGTACGTGAAATTCCTGAGGACAATAACGAGTTAATTTTTATGTATTCTCAAGTACACTCTCAGCCATAACTTCGAAATTTTCGGGTGTACAAACTGTACGACCACGCTTTCACCAACTTTCCCAAAAAATTTGCGTATACGGGGCTCTGTTGGCTCTCTCTGCGATCAAATTTTGTCTTGTTTTCGAAATAAATTTCCAATAAATTCCTACGTTGAATAGAGTAAATATTGCCAGATTCGAAATAACCGATGGCTTAAATTCCACCCTATACTTACGCATCTTACTGCATGTAATTTCCCATTGTTCATAGACAATATTCGTTGCAAATTATACTTTTTTGCTTTACTTTTATTATTTTAGACACAAAGGCTAGTTTTTTCCCTCTTTTCGTCTTTGTTGCAGTCATTTTCTTTTGCCCTTAGGTGAGAAAACTTTCGACGACTTCTCATTTTATGTTGCAAAGTTTTCCATTATGTTTCCTAAAAAAACATTAGGAAATAAGTGGAGATCCATTTACAGTTACTTTACGTAATGCTTAACGTTAAACAAAAAACGTTTAAAGCACCCAACGTGGTGAAAAAAGAAACTAAAAATGTAGAATTTTTGCTGAACAAGCAAAATGTTTTTTGTTTCGTTTTCTTTTTCAAAATATGTGTTACACAAACTATATCCCTTGGCACCCACTAGTTATCCTTTCTTTATTTCTTTTTTCTTTCTGTTACGGTTCGTTTGCTTTTGGTACCACCAACAACCTTGTCCTCTTTCTGTATGGCAAAGGACTATTTAGCTCGCTTTAAATTTAGAAAATAAAACACAAAAGAAAACTGAAAACAATAATATAAACTGCATGCGTGTTTACTTATTACACATAAGCGTGGCTAGTTTTACGCTTGACAGCTTTAAAAAGCGCATAGACGCGCGTTGTATATATAATTGTATGTGTGCCAGCGTACTTACAATGACAGGCGAAATGCGTGTAAATTATTTACAGTAGTCTCCGGGTTAGATAAACATCCCTATGGCAACCATGCGAGTAGAACAGAATTGCTTTATGCTTTTGCTTTAGCATGGTGGTGACCAGTGCCATGGTTTGTGGCTGCCATTTTACACCCGCAGCATGATGTGTATGTATGTGGGAATTATAATTTATTTTAATGAATATGAAAATGAATATTGTTGTTTAACTTTTACAGTTTTAATGTTACAAAAAAGCAGTTTAAAATCTAAATTATTAACATACTTAAGATCATAAAATAAGTCTTAACAAAACAAATTTTGTTTTTACTGCAAATTTCAGTCCCAAAGGTCTTATTTGCTGAGACGTAAACATATCCTACAATAATAACAAGAAAATAATTGGAAGGGAAGTCGTTGTAACTCATTAAGAATATGAGTGTTTTACACACTTTTAAAGTATTTCAGTGTCAATAAATTTCACAGACATTTTATATTCACAACAAAAATTTTCGTTTTAATTTCTTCTTTTTTTTAGGAAATTAGTAATGACGTTAATTATAATATAAAATATGAGTTAAAATTAATTTCCGTATTTAAAAGAGAATTATTAAAATTTCAAACAAAATATTTCATATCGTGTTGCCGAGAAGTGTTATGGCCATTAATTATTTATTTAAGCTATAAATCTTATTAACAACTTTATCCGTAGTTGTCAAGTACTTGAGTTTACTTCTTCGAAACCCGCATTAATTAAAATATTTTCTCATATTTTTGATTTTCTTTGGCATTATTTTCTGATGTTGAATGTTTGCCTAAATGACTTTATTTGTACGGCTTTTGAGAAAGCAATGCTACTAAGTTTTAAATATTCGGTTCTAGCATTTAAATGTTTCGACTACTTTTTCTATGGCAGTTGGTGACAAGCCAACATGAAATCATGATTAACTACATTTTCTTAATCAAAAACAAAAGCAAAAAATTAAACTTTTGTTGTTGCTTATGACCCATAAACCATTTGTTAATAAAAGTATAATATTTGGCAAAACCGAAAACACGAAATCGCAACATAATATTTTTTCTGTTTTTCTACTTTTTCCTCCATCAAATGTAAAGCAACATTTTAATTAGGCTATGGCAACTTTCTTTAAAGAAATTCAAAGAAAATGAAAACAAAAAAAAACTTTTTTGTTTCTTCTCCCTTACAATACCTTAATACCTTAATGCTGTACAAATTATTTGAAAAGTATCCAAAAGGAATAATGGAAACACAAATTTCTACAAAATATTAAGCACTGATCGTACAAAAGCAATTATGTTTTGAAAGTTACTCCTAGAGGACCACAAAGAAAAGAACAAAAAATATTTAAAAAATAATTTAAATCAACCTCTGTAGGATTCCTTATTTAGAAAGTACATTTTTTTGTGGTTTTAAACGTAAAATTCCATTTTGGGCATATGTTTGGAGAGCACACGAAAAGCCATACTATTCATGACTTCAACTCATGACGCTGGCACAGGATATGTTGGCTATGAGAACCACTATATTTTGTGGCTTATTCGCATTCACCTCTAACTAAAGAAAACACCACCAGAAAAAGTCAAACAGGATGAAATCGTACGATTTTGTTGGCCAATTCACATTGCATCCACGTGATTTATCCAAGACTTAAAATCGATCGTGTAGAATATCAAATTTGGTTTGAGCTGTTGGGCGCATAACATCATGCTCTTAAAACCACATGTTGTTTATCCAATTCAGGACAGTAAAAGTTGTTCATTATCAATCTATAATACTTATAATTCAGGCCAGAAGACGTTCATCAACCCATAACACTCATAGTTGACACTGATAGCCTGGGTGTCGGTCTGAAAGAAATATGAATTGATAACGCCGCTGGACTAAAATCCACACCAACCAACGACTTTTTTCAGAATGCATTGGACGCTTTTGGATCTCATGTTACAATTTTGACAATTTTCAGAAATAGGACCCATCTCTGAATAGGATTTTAAGATGTAAATTACCAACTACTCCAGAGCCCATTAAGTGAATACACGATAGCTTTCTGTTCCTTCAGTTGAATTTTACACAGGTGCAGACTTAAGTTGCAGTCTGCCAAGGACTGTGCTCTTCTAAAAGACACAAAATCATTTGCGTTGGATTCTTTTGCACACTCTCAGGGTCAGTGGAGATGTTTTCGACAGATGATGCCTTTCGTCGACGTACGTGTTGATCAATTGTTTACTGAACCAGGGGAATCGAATTTATTTACCACATTACGAATAGTCCTCTCGGTAGTTCGGTTATTACGATTGTAAAATGAACGAAGCGCCAATAGAACACCCTTTTAATAAAAACAATTTTATTGCACATACATATATACATAATCGGTCAGGGTTACGACCTAGCTTCTCACAACATTCATGTTGTGTGTGTTAATTTTATTCATGAGTGGCGGGACTTACAGTTTAATATGGTGGCTTCTGACGCCAACTATGTGGTGGGTATTTATTTTACCAATGAGTGATGGGATCTACTGTTTAAAGTGAACTTCGAACTGCAAATTTTAGAGAAATTTTTCATCGAAATTTCATTTACTCAAAGAGATTTTTCTAGAAGACTGCTGAGAGGAAGTCGCCGAAGAAATATTCTTCATACTTCGTTTGGTTGTATCATTGCCAACACACTACCCAATAGACTCCTTTTGTAAAATAAAAACATGACTATTATACTCTTATTTATTTTTATATACGTATGTGTGCAGCATTAACAGGGTTTCCAATTTTAATTAAACAAAACTTTTAATTAAAGTTTATTAAACAGTAACTTTTTCTACTTTAAAAATTGCTTTTTTATTCCAAAAGTAGAAATCAACACAGATGTTGCCTCAGCGGCGCTGTAAAAATGGATGCAAAAGGATGGTTGCATTAAAAAAAATGAATGCCAGCAGCTCCATACTACAACACAAAAATTCGAATGATTTTTCACGTAGAGGGCCAAACAAAAGGCACACAAACTTTACACATTTTCAAAGGAAAGATGGGATAATACGGCTACTTGTTTGGAGCCCATGTAGCTCTAAGAATATATGAAGAATAATATGTTGGATTAACAGAATCAGAATTAAATACGGAGTGGGAAATAATTCTAATCATCATAATTCTTTTTAAATTATTTATCCAAGAGGGCATGTGTTAATGTTTTTAAGTCTTACATTAAATTAAAATGTAATATTTTTATTCTACTCTTCATTCAGTCAGCAATAAAATTTAAAAGAATAAAAAAGTTTTACTTTATACACACACACACACATTCATATAAAAATAATTTAATTTTCTTGAGTGACTTTTTATGTCTGCTGTATTTCAACACCTGTGCCAAAAAGCTTTTCTATCAATTCTTCTACTAACACCCTCTCACTCACAACTACGTACATATGCCGGTTTAAATATAAAGACCGTTATGTACGTGTGAAATTTATGTACAAAAGAGAGACCAGTAACAATACAACAACAAGAACAGAAACAACGTAACGGTAACAAAACCATTATGAAAATACATATTAAAGTTATGAATATTGCGTACGCCTGTCTGTCTGTCTGTGTATACCATGTTGTGCGTGCGTATAGTGTTAGCGTATAAAAAGCTTACCTTAACAAACACATTCTAACTAACAGAGACACTTTTAAATTTTTTTCGCATACACACTCACACTCTTAGTTTTATGTTACACTTCCACACACCAGCCCACATGCTGAAGGAAATTGAATTGAATTTTCCAATTCATGTTGCAAAAGTTTTTAATAACTTTTCAATAATAAAATTTCGTTTTTTTTGCTCAGAAGTGAAGTGAGTGAGTATGTGTGTGCCTGTTTCTAGGGTTGTGTACTTTTTAAGTGCTTTTACATGTATTCTTACAAAAAAAAAGCAAAGTGAGGAGAAAAGTGCTTAAGAATTATACGAGTATTTGAGGGTCCATAGAAATATATTCAGAAAATAATAAAAAAAATTTTATTTTCTGGTTTCAGTTCTTGTTTACTTGACTCCCTACACTGCCCTACATGGTAAAACGTCTAGTTCGCTATGGTTTGTATACCACAGGAGTATTAATTTCGAAGTATAGCAGTTTTCCAATTTAACGAACATTTTGACTCAGTGAACATCGAATCAAACAACCAAATTTTTCTACTGAATACCTCATATGACGAAAAAAAATGTTATTTTGTACTCCGTATAGCGAACAAATGTAAAAATCAAAATGAACAAAGCGAAGATGAACATCTGGATGGAAGTGAAACTCAGGAACTTAAAATAATAAACGAAGATGTCATTAGCATTTCGAAATTTTGTATTAAATAGGCTTTACAAAACAAAATTAGTTGCTCATATTTAACGTGTGTGACCTAATGGGTTAAATAGCTTAAGACCAGAGATATAGGCGACGAATCAAATTTTTTTCCAAATTGGCAAAAAAATTCTCTATGTAATTCGAGCAAAATCGCATAAAAATGGACCTAGTGGGTACCATACGCCTAATGAGCTAAATAGCCATAGTCTCAAGGTTTCCAAAAGTTTTCCTTACGGTCGATCGTTACTTGGGACCGGAGATATAGGCGACGAAGCTAAGTATTCGTCAAATTAGCAACCTTAAAAAGGAATTGCTTTATATAAATCCATCAAAATCAAATAAAATAGGGCTTATGGGGGAAGAGGACCTAGTGGACTGGATATCCATGGTATCACGGATTCCAAAACAGTTTTCCTTAGGGTCGAGTTTTACTTAGGACCGAAGTTTCACTTGAGACGACGAAGCTCCCTTTCTTCATATGAGCAAAAAAAGTGTTTTATGAATTAACTTAAAAATTTTTATAATTTTCATTGAGTTAATATCCATTTATATATATATATACCCAGCAAAATGCCGTATTTTTCAAAAGTTGCGTTTCTGTGGTAGATGACTTGTATTTTTTCTTTTTGTTGATGACTTGTATTTATTTGGACTATGGCCTGCATTTATTGATTGATAACATGCATTTTTTAGTAGATGACTTGCATTTTCGTGGTCGATGACTCGCATTTTCTTTGCTCGATGACTTGCATTTTTGTGGCCGTGACTAGCATATTTTTGGCGAATGACATGCAGTTTTTAGTGCATGACTTGCATTATTTTAAAATTTTGAATTTTTGGCTGATGACTTGCATTTTTGTGGTCGATAACTTGCATATTTTTGGCGAATGATGCATGCGAGGCATGTTGGATTAGAGCAGGTAGCTAACTAATTCTGCAGAAGCTGTAGAGATGAGGAAAAAGAAGGGACTTTTCTTAATCAATTGAGTATATGGCCATCCAATGTCGAAGGAGAAAAAGGCTCCTTGGTGGCTACTATGTAAATAATCTGGAGGAGCTGTCAAGCATTGATATTTGGCACTTTGAGTTGCTTCAGAACCTCCGTGTGTCTGTCCATAATCCTCTTTACGCTTCAAACTTTGCACAAAATTTAGTAGGAGGGAGAAGTGTAACTTATTCTGCCATGACCGTCTATAACTTTTTGTTTGCTTTTTTCCTATTATTTCAGTCCTTTTAAAATATTTTATTTTTTTCTATTCTCTGGAGTTTCATTCTTCATTCATTCTTATCAGAATCAAGAAGGGTAGAGAAAGCATTTCAAAATTTTTTTTTTTTTTTTGATTGATTTGATGCTGATTATAATGTTTTTGCTCCGTATCCAAATAACGATTTGTAAGAGGCAAATGTGTGCTGTGTAACTCTAACAAAATAAAAATAAAAAAAATCAATAATTCTATCCGAATTTATTTAATTAAATTTGCCTAAAAGTTCAAACAATAAAAAAGGGGCATCTGTTTGCAAAATTTGTTTGCGGAAATATTGTAACATTAGAAGCAATTTTCTCTTCGAGATATGTTGCAAATAAACTTGTGTTAGGAATTTAAAATTTGTGTTTTAATTTTCTTTTCTGGGTTTATTTCCGGAAATAAAAGAGTATATCTTTCTATTCTTCATTCTGTCTTTGGAATTTTAAAAGAATTGTATCGTGAATTCGGCTTTTTCCCACAATTAGCAGCATCCACCATAGTAGTGGTTAATGGAAATATTGAATAAATAGACTAAAAATGAATCAAATTTAACCAATAATGTGAACAAATGCAATTCAAAAAATATCGGGTGTTTGCTAAAACACTTTCTATTTTTAAATTTAAATAAAGAAAATGTTATTAAAATATCGCCGTAGTCTGACCGGTTGTGTGTCAGCTTCTTTAGACATGAGGCCACGGTTCAAACACCAGATCAGACATCTTCAACAAAATGAAATACGAACAAAAATTACTGCGGTGACTTTCTCTCAGCAGATTTCTGGCAAAAACTCTGAGAGTAAATAAAATTGCCATGAAAAGTTTCTCAAAAATCTGTCGTTCGAAGTCGACTTTAAACTGTAGGTCCTGCCACTGCATGTATAAAATTAATACACACAACATAAGTGGTGTGAGAAACTAGATCGTAATCCTGACTGAAGGGTTGTAATGACCAATTATGTATGTATGTATTATGTATGTACACACAACATACATAAGTGCCACGGATAAGCTACAGAAGGTTTGTACACAATAGTTTATGTATGTAAAATATCAGCGAAATTTTTGTCATCATGTGTGGAATTAAACATCG
This sequence comes from Sarcophaga variegata, assembly GCA_932273835.1. NCBI lineage: Eukaryota > Metazoa > Arthropoda > Insecta > Diptera > Sarcophagidae > Sarcophaga > Sarcophaga variegata. The sequence continues at coordinate 86,007,424 of OW026362.1, read as the reverse complement.
TTCAAATGTCCACCACAGCTTCTCTAGGTCAAACCTTTCCCGAATTCCTATTACTTTAGGGCATATGTCAGTTCGAATTTGACCAACGGCATGGAATATGTCGGCTATAAGGACTACTGCGATTTGTGGCTTATTCGCTTACACCAGCGACTTAAGAAAACTCCACAAGAAAAATTCTAACGGTGTCAAATTGCACGTTTTCGTTGACCAGTTGACGACACCTGCACTGGAGATGATCACATTCTGAATCCATCATACAGGACATCTAATGTGCCATGTGTAGTGCCGTCCTGTCGAAACTACAAGTCATTGGTGTCCAGATTATCCAATGCAGCATCAAATTGCATGATCTCGGTGGGCAGTTTCACGTCACATCCACTAGAGATGATCAAATCCTCAAATCCCTAAAGTAGAATATCCAATAATATAAATGAGCTGTGTGGCAAGTAGCGCCATCCTATTGAAACCATAAGTCATTGGTGTCCAGATTATATAATGCAGACCAAAAGGAGTTGATGATCGTCGATCTATAGAGCTCTAGGTTGGCAATGATGGCCTAGTCAACGCCGTTTTAAAAGAAAGATGGATCGATGTCGCCGCAAGCCCTAAATTTACCCCAGTGACTTTCTGGGAATGCATTATACGCTTTTGGATAACAAGTGGACTGATTATTTTGCTTTTCAAGTACCCAGTTACCCAAAATCCAAGGTTTCATTGTGGAAAGTGATTTTTCGATGTAAATTAGGGTCATAGAGTCCATTCAGCGAACCCTCGTCGTTATCTATTATTCATGCCCATCTATATTCCGAGGCTTGTTAATTTAAAAATGAATTTCTTTTTCTTACAGAATAATAAGTATTCAAAAAGAAAAAAAAACTTAAATTCTAGGCTCCATGAACATGTTTTAGCCATTTGCTGGCAACAGCCGCAGACAACAAAGCTGTGTATTGATGAGAATTCCAATTTTTTAAAAAAAGCAAAAAAACTCGTTATTTCTAAGAAAAATTCCATTCAATTTTATTACAATTTCTGAAATGTATTTAAAAGGTCAATAGCCCAACAGAACAAGGCAAAGCATAACGAAACACATGCTAACAGCAGCAATAATTATGCCGAAATGAAATTTCGCCATAGACATTCAACAAAATATTCCCCAAGAGTTCTTTCAACTGTGGTTGTTATAAATTAATGAACTCAAGAATTTAAGCTTTAAAGCAGTAACACAGATTACATGTCTGATACTCTGATTCAGCTTTAATTGAAATGATTGTCACAATGTTAAGACAATGAAAACAAATAAAATAAAGAAATTTATTGTAAAAAAAAAGAAAAAATCCCTGTAAATATATGGTAGGCCATTTAAAAGTTTAATTTAAGAACGCAATAAAACATAAAATGGTTTAAAATGTTTCCAAATTTAAGTCTTTGTTGTGAAGTATAATTGTTCCGGTTAGAAATGGAATATGATTTCATTCATATAGCTGTCGCAGCTGGTCTTACAGTAACTCATTAGATCGAACCAATTTTCGTGCATTTTTTCGAGTGTAAGGGATCGTATCTCGGCAATGGAATCACGAATGTAGGCCTTTAAATGATCAATTGTCTCTGGTTTGTCGTCAAAACATTTTTCTTTAACGGCACCCTACAGAAAATAGTCCAAATTGCAGCTTCTTGGCGGCTAATGACATCAACTTTTCGCCTAACTCAACGGCCATCAAACGTTTGACCCAATAAATCGATTGTGTCCTGAGATGTATGGCAAGTTGCACAATCCTGTTGGAGCCATCGTTCACATATTACTATGCAGAGCGGGTACAAAAAAATCGGTTGTCATGGTTCAATAGATGTCTCACTCACCATAATGGTTGCGTCGTCCTTCTTTTCATAGAAATATGAGCCAATGATGTCTCTGCTCCACAGGAAGCATCAAACAGTCGCTCATGATGGGTGCATTGACATCTGTAAGACAACGTGTGAGTTTTTTGCGTCCCAAATATGGCCATTTTGCCTATTAACGTACCCAACAAAATGAAAATAAGCTTCTTCAAAAAAAACTTCATCGTGCAGTTTCTCGTTGGTGTATCTAGCGAAGCTAAAATGAATGGGGCTTTAACTCTTGAACCAATTGAACTTTGTAAGACGTCATGCCGAGATATTTTCGCAAAATTCGACCTAAATTAGGGTATGAAATGTTAAATTTTTAAGAACAATGACGAGTTGATTTTGATGGATTAAACGCATACTTTCAGCCACAGCTTCGATATTTTCGGGTGTACGCGCACTGTACAAGTACGCTCACGTCTTAGCGCATCAACAATGAAACCAGTTTCGCGAATTTTAGCTATAAACTTGCGTATACCGGGCACTGTTGGTCCTTCTCTGCGACCAAATTTTATACGACATTTTCGTGCAATTTTCGACGGGTTGTCGGAAATAAATTTCCAATAAATCCCTAAGTTGCTCAATCCTAAATAAATTCATTACGTTTAGTGGAGAAAATATATTGAATTTTGTGACAGAATAGAATGACATAGGTATTGCCAGATTCGATATAATCAGTATTTAAAATTCAAACTCATTAGAATTAATTGAGAAAAAAATATTTTATGAACCTCTGAGTAAACCTTGGGCATACGCTTTCTGGGATGAGTGTATTCATTCCATACATTTCAACATTTATTTTTCGTTCTGCTAACAATCTTCGAATATATAGCCTGTGTCCAGCATTACTTCACTCAAAAACTTATATTTTCTACATCTGATCAATATTCCAAGTTTAAATAAAATAGTATTCCTTCGTTAAATTCCAATCGTTTTCTTTCAATACAATTGATATGAAAAAGTTATATAAATTCATTAACAAAGATTGATTGATTCAAGTACTCCTCTTTGACAAATGATGGGATTTATGTTTCGTTGAATAAAAAAAAAAGATTTTAAAACTTTTGAAACCCACTGAAACGTATTGAGTGAATGGCACAAAGTACTTGTGATTCATGAACTCATTAATGTGCGGCAATATTTCTTTATATTTAAACATACTTATCTCTGGAGTGGAGTTTCTTTCATTTGAATTTTATGCTCTTGAACTTTCAAGAGTATTTTTTTCTATACGATTTACAGTCATTATTCAATTTCAATTCGCTACGCCTGTTCATTTTGGGTTTTCTTCTATTTCCTCCTTTGATTTTATATGTTTACAATCTAAACTCTATAAGAGTTGTTGTTGATTGATTACCGAAAATTTAAACAAATATTTCCCAGCTTTATAAGCCGTATTTGACATTAAAATCGACAAACAAATACGATCTTAATTTGAGAATGTTTCAATGATTTTACAGAGAATTTGTATTCACAATATCAGTTTTGTATTGTTTCTCGCAATAAAATCCTCTTGTCTTCCCATTTCGTTTTATTTGTTAACATATCCTTGACATATTTGCATAATCCTTATGGCCGTAGTAATGCTGTATGAATAGCAATTCTTTTGAAATCTCTAGAAATGTAAGAAAATTTCCATTGACTTGTTCGCAATCAATTTATGCACCAAGATAATCCAAAAACAATAATCAGAGAACAGAGTATACTTGACTGATAATGACAGAAAATGTGTGCATGTGATTTAAGGGTGTTCCAAAAAATTTTTTAATGCAAAAATTAATATTGGCTGTTATTCTATTCTCAAACGCCTTTTTGATTTAACTTGAAATCTATGAAATAACAGGATAAGTTTTCTTTTCTAAATTTAACAAAATTTCTAAACTTGTGGACATCCTAATAATTAAAATTACAGAAGATACGTTAAACTGTAAGGCATTTTTTTTAATTTTTACATCTTTTGTATAATTTTTACATCTTTTTCGTTTTGTTTTCTTTTTAATTAAAAAATGTTAATGAAAAAATTTTTTGTTTTTCGAAATAGAAAAATAAATAAAAAACTATTTAAACGCAAACAAAGTTTTTGCATTAAAAATTTCGCATTGCTTTTATAAATTGCCGCTCGCATAACAAGTTCAATTAATACACACATAGATACGTATGAGTAATATTTAATTTTGCAAATAACAAAAAAAAAATTACTCATACGACCAGGGTATTGGTTGGTATTTATCAAAAGTTGGTTGGTATTTGTGATCATAGCTGCCAGATAAATAAAGCATCAAATCGTCGTATTAGGCAGTCAGAAGATCTTGTCGTTATGGGTATGAAAATTGAGAACTGACAAATTTTTTAGTGCCTTGGTTTGTTAAGACGGTGCAAGAAATATTTCACTTCATCTGAGGCTCTTCCTATCTACACTTATATCCGACCGAGAATGGAATACAACTCTTATGTATGGGCCGGTGCCTCAACGTCTATTTTGAGACTACTTGATCGCATACAGGAGAAGGAAAAGGTTCTCGTTAATGACGGTAGAGTATCCAAATCCATTGAATCATTAGAGCATCCTTGCAATGTGGCTGTTCTATTGGTAATACAACGGATTTTGTTCGAAGGAAATAAAGGGACTTGTTGCCGAGAATCATGTAACATTCGCGTTCCTCAGCGAGCATCACCGTTTGTGATCGATAGGCCAGTGGATCGCACAATGCATTACAGACAAAATTTTTTCCTTACTCGGACTATTTGTATGTAGAACTCCCTTCCTGCAGAGATCTTTTCTTCACTTACGGTATAAAAGGTTTCAAATCTAGTGTTCGCAAATACTACTCCCTCTTTCCACCTTCCCATAACAAAATTTTCTAGTTCCAGCACAATGAACTGCATGAGTATGGGCAATTCTCTGAGTCGTACGAAAAAAAAATGATAATGGCACTTGCCTTTGGTCGTCTAGGGTAATATTAGAAGCTATATTCGAATCTGTAAAAATGGTCTGTAATGGCAAATGGTAAATTATGCTCAACTACGAAAAGTGCCAATTTTATTCCAAAATTCTTGGTACATATTGTTATTATTTGCTGGATAAAATTAGGGTATTTGCAGATATTTGCAGAACTTACTATTTTTCTATAAATATCTGATCATTTCTTTTTAAGCTTCTATGTTACTAATTGATGCTTTTATTTAAATTATTTAGCGTTTTATGTAGTATCATCACAGGTGTTCGTAAATAATTTAAAAATATAATGCTTTACTCCTTGTCATTACTAACCTAAATTTGCAAAACTAACAATTGCAAAGCAAACACAAAGCTTAAGGAGGCTTTTAATATACTAAAGTAAAGAAAATTATGTAAATTTTTAATTTTTAAAAATCGTCAAAAAAGGGTATAATTCGTCAAATCGTCAATATGATATTTTTGGGGCATATAATCGCCAAATCTGGCATCTATGATTGTGATATCAAAAGCTGTATATATGTAAATACAGTTGTAATGGATTTAAAGAATCATTAAAATACGTTGCTCTCAGTCGTAAATTTTTGGACCAAAAAGGCTTGTTTTTCATTACGTCCATGTGTATTTGAATGTGATGTGATCTTCGTTATTGACCTCATAATTTTGTGCAATAATTTCTGATGTATTTTTTACAGGAATTGGAGAAATTAAGACTGATTAAGTATGAGCATTTAATTAAACTTTTATAGGTAGTGTGTTGGCTTTCTACACATGACGCCTCGCTTCAAACTCCACATCAGACGTCTCCAACAAAACGAAATATGAAAAAAAAAATTCTTCGGCGACTTCCTTTCAAAAAAATCTGTCAGCCGGTATCGACTACAAACTGTAGGTCCCGCCACCCATGTATAAAATTAATGTATATAATGTATATATGTGAGTATGACGTTGGCCAGGACATCACTGGAAACGATTTGAAGGCATGATTACATCTCACGTAGATTTAATACGAACTGGCCAAGGAGATCATACGATTTGATTTTTCTTGTATGGTGTTTTTAAGTCCCATTCGTGTGCGAACGTTCCCCAAAGCCAGCATAATCCAGGTCATCGGTCAAATTCAGTCTGATTATATTTGCATTATGGCATCTTTTAAAACGATATAAAATTTCAATGATATCACACACCCACTTTTGTTTGTCGAAATTTAAAGATAGAAGCGCTTAAAAAATACCCCATGCATATTTCATGTAACCTTTTGTAAGCTCACAATTTAAATTTTAAATATGTTTGCCTTTTTTCACAATTTTTGAATTCCGAATAAAGGATACAAGTTTTTATATTTTTTTATTTTTAAAATTTTTGTTATTTTGTTTGGTTTATTGTGCATATAATCATGTATTGCATTGTATTATGCTCGTATAATAATGTTTCATGAAAAATTAACGACTGTAAATACTAGTTATACAATAGAAATCTACCGCTTATTTGTGGTTTCATCAAAATTATCGCATCATCATCATCAACATGTTTTTGTTTATATGTTGTGCGATATACTATATACATACTACACATGCATGTGTTACATAACAACGAGGCTGAACTCCATATGTCTGCTATCGTTGTTATTTGTTTTTCCTCTTCATTTTTAGCTGTTCTATAATATAAAATTTTTTTTTATTAGCAATAATGATAAGCCATCATTATGGTCATCATTGCCACACCATACTTACCATTGTTTGTACAATGTTTATTACAAGTATACCATGCAATTATGTTTGTATAGTTTTGTTTAAAATTAATTGATGTACAATATATAGGGTGGGCCATTTAAATGTTTCAATTAAAAAATGCGATAAAATAAAAACGGTTTGAAAATTTGCCAAAATTATTTTTTTGTTGTGAAGTACAATTTTCCCGGTTAGAAATGGAATATTTAATTAATGTGGATGTTGGGACTGGGCACCCAGTACCTCATTAGATCGTCTTCGTGCACTATTTCGAGTGTACAGGGTAGTATCTCGGCAATGGCAGCACGTATGTTGGCCTTCAAATGTTCAATTCTCTCTGGTTTATCGAAATAGAACTTTAAGGGTGCTCCACTGAAAATAGACTAACGGTGTCAAATCGCCAATCGGCCCATTTCGGCTAATTAAACGGCGATCAAACGTTTGACGCAATAAATGTATGGCAAATTGCACCATCCTGTTGAAACCAAACGTCGTACACAACAGTACCATGCAGAGCGGTTGTAAAAAAATCGGTTTCAATAGGTGTTTCCATTGACCGTAATGGTTGCGCCGTTCTCAATATCAAAGAAATATGGACCAATGATGCCTTCGCTTCATAAGCTGTACCAAACAGACATTCGTAATGGGTGCATTGTGTGGGTTTTCTGAGCCCCAAATACGGCCATTTTGCATTTTAACGTACCCACAAAGATGAAAATGAGCATCATCCGAAAAGATGATTTGATTTTGGCAAAATCGACATGAGCTTGCCGTTTCTCGTTGGCCTATTTAGCGGCTTCAGCTCTTGAAGCAATTGAGCGTCATACCAAGATCTTTTCTTTTCATTTCTTGAGAACTATGATGTTGATGCATTCTCACGCATATTCTCAGCCACAACTTCGATATTTTTAGGTACACACTGCAAGACCACGCTCACGTCTTGACGCATTAACAATGAAAGCGGTTTCACTAACTTTAGAAATAAAATTGTCTATACCGGGCACTGTTGATCCGACTTTGCGACTAAATTTCCAATAAATCGAAACGTTGCTCAATCGTAAATCGATTCATTACGTTTAATGGAGATAATATTCTGAATTTTGTGGCAGAATAAAATGACACAAGTATTGCCAGATTCGAAATAACCGATGATTCAAATTTAAACCGATTGATAGAAAGTATGTACGATATTTTAGGAATTTGATGTACATTTTTTAATTTGTCATTGCAATCCTATACTCAGGATTACAGTCTAGTTTCTCACATTTTGTGTGTATTAATTTTAACCATGAGTGGCGGGTCAGTTTAGGACAGTTTAGTATCTACTTCGGACGACAGATTTCTGAGTAACTATTCAAGGTAATTTCAATCATTCTTAACTGTTGAAAAAAGTCGTTGAAATAAAATATTTGTTTTCCCCTTTTTTTCGAGATGTCTGTGATGGCAACTATGGCAACTGTCAGGCTAATTTCCTGCTTTCACTGACTACACATATATTATTTTCTTGATACGAATTTCTTTTATTCTTACTGACGAAATTTCTAAGATATTTCGAATGTTTTTAGAATATAAAAAGCATTTGTGCCCCAAAATTTAAACTCCTGCTGTGTTTCTATTTCCATTCTTTTCGGGTTAATAAATGTTTTGGATTTTATTTGAATAAATGAAAAATAAAATGCAAAATAAAATTAAAACTTTTACAAGGCGTAGGTATTCTAATTAAAGAAAATGTGTAAAAGAAATTATATTCTGTCCCAAAGAGAAGTGATTATGATTTAATTAAATTCAGTTGAAATAGTAGCAATAATTGACTGCTGACTGCTTGTCAGCAGTACTAGCCTTAAGCCAAAGGAGACAAAATGTAAAAAAATATTTGAATAAGAAAGTTTTCTTTATACCATTTTCTGTTTCGTTTCTCCATTCTCTTTTTTTTATCTAGATAATGATGTTTATGACTTTATCGCTTAAAGTATTCCCGTAAGTCTTATATTTTCACATATTTTGGGTAAGGTTGTTGGAATTTTGTCCCTTTTTTGCCTTGGCATTTAAATAAATACGAAAAGAAAAAGGTAAAGGGAGGACAAAATGTATGAAAAAATATGCAAATTATATCACGTAAAACTTTATACCTCTAAAGAACGTTTAAGTTGATGGATTTTCTTACAGAAGGCATTTACGAAATTTAGCTTCTCTTTCAAACCTTAAGGTAAAATTAGCCAAACGTTCACAGAACATAACTGAAAGTAAATTCGTTTATAGCGCACGAAAATAATGGAAATGCTTACCGAAATTCCTTCTTGCCTTTCACAGGCTAGAAGCGAACATACGTTCCGTTAGATTCCGTACGTTCTGCTAATTCTGCTTTTATTGCTTCTATTCGGTAGATGACAATTTAGATGTGTTCCTTACTTTGGGCTACTTAAACAACAGTACATGGTTTTAAAAGTATTCACATACACACTTTTTTGTCATTTTATAAATTGTCAGCGGTTTGTCGAATAATTTTAAAATTGCCGCTAAAGCAACTTGTGCCACTAATACCGCAGCCATTTATTGCGCTCTGATGACTTAACTCTTGTACTACAGTTTATAGCTACTAAAAGCTGTAAGTAAAGCAGAGAAGAGTAAAAATTTTGTTGAAGCTAATGAAAAATATCAATGCATGACCTTAAAACTAGGAGGTGGTGCATGTCCATCAAAATTTTAGCATTAAAACCGGTTTAAAGATTAAAAAATAATTTTCTAGGCTGCTGAAAGAAATATTTTTTCATACCCCGTTTTGTTAGAGATGTGTAAGCCGGGTACTGCTGCGACTTAGCCGCTGTAGGTATGTCATCTAAAATGTTTGCTTACGGCGTGCAACAAGGCGTGTCTTCAGATATTTCCTGAAAGGATTTGCATGATTTGGCAACAAGGAACTATCAGTCAAGTCAACGACATCCATAACTCATTATTTAATTTTTCCGGTTTCGCTCTGGATTATCAGTCTCTGTATTAAATTGTGGACATGAAACTTTTGTCTCTGAAGAATGCAGTATCTAACTCGTATAAATCTAACTTTTTCTTCCTTCCAGTAAAGATCGCCGTGATGAAGTCAGAAAATTCGTTGGTACCATAGACGGAGTAAGATAAATCAGCGCTTAATTATGATCTCTGAAATTGAGTGCAGAAGTCCAACTTGACCATGTTTCAATCGTATTCAACCGCTAGTAACACGCATTTATTTGCACACTTTCTAGCGAAGTGGTAACACAGCGTACCCTATGGCCCTCGTACCATAATAAACATCCATATATAACAATTAGGTATTATATCGTAGTGATTTTGGGTCACTTTTTCGCCCGAATATAGAAGTACGTAAGTAAAATGCTACACAGGAATTTTTCAACCCCCCCTATACATGTAGTTTGATATGGAACGTATGAGTGATATTTTATTTCCATATCGAACAATAAAAAAAAAATTCTCATACGACCAGGGTATCTGTTGGTATTTTATTTAGCAAAAGCATTGTGATATCTAAAGCTATATCTGTATAGTTGTATTGCATCCCTCAAACAAATCAATTACGATTTCAAATAATTATGCTCTGTATTATAAATTTTTGTATAACAATTCTTGTATTTTAGTGCTCGTTTTCCATTACTTCTATAGCTAATGTGATGTGATTTTCATTATTGATCGCTTAATCTTGTGGAATCCTGACTGAAGGGGTGAAAATCTAAGTTTTCCGCTTTGCTTGGTGCATTGAAAATCTCTTTCTATGGTTATTTATACCCTACCATGTTAACTTTCTGGCAATTCACCACTTGTGGCTCCGACCATAATAATTTTTAAATAAAATAAAATAAAATAAATAAAAAATAAATAAATCCCATTTAAAATCATTGCTTTGAACTTCTTTCATAAAATTTATTTAATTTGAATTTATTTTTTAATTATTTTGCCTCTGGGCTATAAACAAAATTGAATAGGGGATGTTCTTTTTATCGAATACATTGGAAATTTTGTCACGTACATTTGTTTTTTTACACCATTCCATTGCTGTTTCACTTTGTTCTCAAATAATTCACCTCACATTTGCTTGTTTGTTTCAGGAAATTATTTTTATCTCCGTCATGTGCACCCTCATGTCTGAAAGCGAAACTCATCATTCAATATAACCTTTCGTTATCATTTTGTGCGACACACATGTTGGAAGCAACCAAACACCTTGAAAGATGAGCTGTCTTGCAGGAGTGGAAAACGTAAACAAATGGTATTCTTTGTGGGTAGGAGAAGAATAATAGCCAAAGGCGATTTTAAATTGGAAGAAAAGAAAAGAAAAGAAAATAAAAGAAAGGAAAAGAAAATAAAAAGAGCAAGCACAACATTTCCACACACCTATGCTTGCATGAAAGTGTTGTAAAACTTGATTGTGAGTGTATACATATGGAGGCACATCAAAGAGAGAATATGTAGACATTTCGTAGGTGTGTGTGAATAAAAAGGAGATTGGCAATTGGTAAGTCATGTAAAAATATTTTAATTTCCCTTGTCGTATGAAAAAAAAACAAGAGAACCTAACAAGAATATCTAGTAGAATGGTATTTAGAAATTCATTAGCTTTCTCTGATTTTAATTCGGGTACTTATAGCTTACGAGTATATTTACGAGTTCATTTATTTTTGAGAATTATATCTGACACGGTGTTAATTTGTTGCATGTTAGCATCTCTAAAAACTCCTAAGCAAATATAAATGAAAGTTCCCTTCACCACCTTAAAAATTCATGCCGACTGTTAGTTTTTATAGCCTGGTTTTGCTTTTATTTTTCCTTTCCCAGGACCTACCTTAAGTGGCACATTCCTTTCACCTCAACCACTGCGCAAGTAAAAATGGCTGTGTAAATACATGTGTAAGTTGTGTAAGTTGTCTAACTCGAATGCAAAGTTTAATTTCATTGTTTCCTTCAGAAAAAATAACACGACAAAACGTTTGCTTATGCAAAAAACATCAAATTCCTTTACCTGACGCTTTATAAAATATAAGGCTTTATAAAATATAACAATTATAAATAAATGGGAATTAAAGCTGAAATGAACACCATGAACTGTAATTAAATTCTTATTAAAATTCAAGTTTTATTAAAAATCATGCTTAAGTTACGTTAGAGGACGTGTACTTGTCAATTAGGACAAGTACAGTACCCGGAGGTCGAATTGACCCATTGTACAACGTCCTAGTTTCTCACACCACTTATGTTGTGTGTGTTAATTTTATACATGAGTGGTGGGACCTACAGTTTAAAGTCGACTCCGAACAACAGATTTTTGAAAAACTTTTTTCCATGGCAATTTCATTTACTCTCAGAGTTTTTGCCAGAAATCTGCTGAGAGGAAATCGCCGAAGAAATACTTATTGTATTCTGTCTTGATGTCTGGCCTGGGGCTCGAACCTTGGCTTTACGTCTAATAAGACAACACACTACCTACTAGACTACGGCAACTTCAAAAAAGCAAAATCATGCTTAACCCTGTCAAAATCTTCTTCAATAACACCAGATTGAAAGCCTTTGCCCTGCATTTAATTAAGATTTTAATTAGTTTAGTGACTCAAATTCTCATAAAAATCAATTACTGGGGTTTCGTCCGGTTCAACCTTTGACAGTTGATAACAGATAATGTTGCTAAAGCTATATTTCTCAAATTAATTATCATTTATTTAGTCTGTTTGGCTAAATTATTATGGGCGGATTTGGCATTCAGCAAATCGTGGAAATAATAAAATTGTTTTATCAAAATTGTCCACAGTAGACTCTCATTTTCGGTTTTGGATGATAGGGTTCGCTAACAAACAACATTATAGTACTTGGGACGATAGCAATTCACATAAGCCTCACAAAAAAGCTACATTTTGGTGTGAATTTTGGGTTGTCGCGGGTTGTGGCGACGTTGGCCAGCATGAACTATAGTTCCACGATTAGCAATATCTGTTGGCTTGAATTGGATTATCCAGACACTACCGACAGGTGTTTTCAACAAAACGGCGGTACGTGCCAAACAGCTCGAGCAACTTCTGCACGAATGACGGGACAAGTACAATTCCCAGCGGTCAAAATGACCCATTGTAAATACGTCCTAAAAGAGAGAGAGAGAGAGAGAGAGAGAGAGAGGAGAATGGAGGAGACAAGGAAATTGGAAAAGGAGAAGAGGTAGGAAAGGGAGGATATAAAAGACGGAGGAAAAAAATAGGGACCACAAACACCCAACTTTAAAGCCCTAGCGCTTCTCAACTAGCTCAACCAATATATGAATCTAAGGAGAGCTCTAATGTCGGCTATTCGAAGAAGCCTCTGGCCAGGGTCTTCAACCTCAGCTGATTAAAAGCAATAACCAGTGATGCACCACATAATAGTAAACGATTTAGAAATTTAATTTCATTCATGACACCACACTATAAGGAAATGCTTAAAATGCCCATTAAAATAATGTTTTTTTTTGAAATTATTACGTGATTTTCTTTTAAAAATTTCATGAGCCTTTAGCTATTAATACAACTAAAAAACAACCAGCAATTACTGTACGAAATTAAATTTAAATGGCCCATAAAATAATTGGTTTCAACAAATGAGTTACATGTTCTGTTTAATTTTTTTTTTTTTCTTAATTTATTTATTATACAACACGTTTGCTTCATGTTGCCGTACTAATAACAACACTAAAGCACTTATCTTTACAATTACAACAAAATATTTCATTGCAAATTGGTTTTGCTAAAGCTACGCAATTACATACACATACAGAGTTAGTGAAATCCTTTATTTCGTTTAATAACAAAGAATGTGTACGTATATTACGGGTTGGTGTTAGTGCAACATTTTCGCTCTGACCACTAATGCCACTGCAAATTCGTGTATAGAGTAAATCTCTGTTGTTATCGGTAGCTGATTGTCGCTTACCAAATACGTGCAACGACTGGAAATATTCATTCATACAACATGCACTCATACGCATACGTACATGTTCTGTAATGCCATGTACAAATGTCGAGATAAGATACATGGTTAGAGTACATGCGGTTGCTTAAATTTTCAATGTTTCCTGCTATATACATATGCATATATGTCATGATATTTGTTTCTATGATTTCTTATTTAATTGATGCATAACGATTTAAATTTTGAATTTAAGGTGGAGTTCAATATAATATTAAAAGACAAAAACTTTTCTAAAATAAAAAAACACTTTTTCATTTCATTGCATTGAAAACCAATTTTTCAATGTATATTATTTAAAATATTTAACAATATTCCCATTTAATTTCAAACAGAAAATATAAATTTGTACTACCCTTTCCATAATACAAATACCTATTGCTATAAAACGAGACAATAAATTTCGAAAAGTCAAACCCAGCCATAAAAAAACAAGAAATAAAAATTGCTAATAACCACAAAGAGATTTGGTCCCTTTTTTCTGTATTTAAAATCACAATCATAGTCTAAACCATTTGTTTCTATAATAAATTTTATTTCAAATCCGATTTAAGAAATTTCTCCAAACTGACCAACAAATCCTCCTAATTTTATGCCCAAGTATCCTTTCAATTCACTCGTTCCATCACACGTTGGTATTGGCAAAAGGACGAAAAATGTCCAACTAGGTTTTATTAACTTAACTTTGTAGCACAGTCACACCTTAATGTTATAAGCAAATAAAAAAGGAGGGAAAGTAATGTAAGGAAACTCAAACCCGTAGTTACATTCAGTTTATTTGAACCAACAACAAGTAAACGATATTCCTGAGGAATAAAAACTTTTCTTAGGTATTGATTTCATTTTCCCCACACTAAACTTCAATCTACATATATGGGAAGTTATGCAATTCTGTGGTATTTTTCTATGCTTATAATTTTGTAATTAATTAAGCTTTGTTTTTATAATGTATAGGCAGACATATGTATGAATATGTAAGGCGGTATTAACTTTAGGAATTAAAATTTTAATTTAAATAACTCATATCACAGATAATACTCCTACGTTAGAAGATTATTCACATATTATCCACATGTAATTCACCGTCTTTGTCGTGATAAATTATTTTTCGGTGTTACATCCTCCCAAAACAGAAAATTTCTCATTCAGGAAAATATATTATGCTGTGAAGTTCGTTGTCCCATCTAGTTGAACTAACATAGCCATTCCTGATTCTAGTTTTGAATAAAATCGGATGTCATTGGAATTGCCTTTTTATAGGTTTTTTTTTAAATAAATATTGGTCATGGCACCTCCAGACCATAATCCACAATAAGTCGTTCATTTTCCGTATGTAGACTACGGCACCTTCAACTGCAGTTATCCGCCTTTAATTGGTTGTAGTCTACTAGGTAGTGTGTTTGCTTATTAGACGTAAGGCCACGGTTCAGACCCCATGTCAGACGTTAAAACGAAATATGAAAAAATATTTCTTCCCAGCAGATTTCTGGCAAAAACTCTGAAATGAGTAGTCTAATAGGTAGTGTGTTGGTTTATGAGACGTAACGCTAGGTCTCAAACTCCAGGTCAAACATCTCGCACGCAATGAAATACGAAAAATTATTTCTTTGGCGACTTCCTTACAGTAAATAAAATGAAAAATGAAAATTTTCTTAAAAATCTGTCGTTCGAAATAGACTTACAAGTTTGGGCCACTCATGTATAAAATTAACACACAACATAAGTGGTGTTAGAAGCTAAGTTGTAATGCTCATGTATTTAAAGTTTATGGTAGGCATGGGTTTTCTTTAAAGTAAATTATTTAGAAATGGCTTTTCTACTGTTGTTAGTCTTAAATATTTCTAAATTGTGCTAAAGACTAAACTTAAATATAAAAATTAAACAAATTTATAATTCAGGGAGATGTTTTAATCATTGAACAGCAAATAAGACCCCTTATAAATACTTCTATAAAAGACTTGTGTAGAATTTTTGTGTAAAATAAGACATATGAAAGCATTAAACGTTAAAGGGGTGGAGCCACCTTATCAAGTAGCTTAGAAAAGTTGAAAATCTTTTAAAAATATTTCTGCTTCGTATCTAAATTTCGATATATAGTGATGGTTGTTGAGTGGAATTATGTAATAAAGATATCAAGAATACAATAATTGTTCATGCATAAAATTGTTTCTGTTATGGTTTTGTTATGGGATATTAAATAAATCATCACCTTAGAAATGTTATAAGTTTGCATGGAAGTTTGCTTAGGAAATTATAAGAAATTAAATTCCCTAACAAAAATGTGTTGAATTATTTCTTTCAACAAAAATTAATTAAAATTCTCAATAAATAAACCAACAGAAAAAGGTCAAAAAGTTAAATTTGTTTCTTATTTTTTTTGATCAAATGGTTCTTCACTCATGTGTAATTATTTAGTATCGGAGAAACAAAGAAATGAAATTTAATATAAATTATGTGTAAGCAAATAGAAGATAATGAAAAATAATAAAGAATGATAAGATTTTTAACTAAAGAAAATCATTAATTTAAAGTGGCTTTAACTAAGAGGCAAAAAAGGCGTATACCGCCTCTGTTCAAGCATAGACCACATGTTATTTAAAAATGTACTGGCCGTTGTATGGGAAAAAGGTCAAATGAATTAATAATTATGGTTTAAGTATTCAAAAGCTTGAAAGAGTAAAAATTTTAATTTAGGTAAGGAAGTTAGAAAGAGTATATATATATATATATATATATATGTTAGGTTAGGTCGGAGTGGTAGCTCTGTTATCACAAAGCTCACTTGAGCACGCATAGCGATCCGTTGTGCTGCCACGGGTGAACGCAGTACTTGTACTAACCAAGTTCCACCAAAATCAGGGAAAAGGAAGAAGTTGGTCAGCGCATGGGCTGCACTATATATATAGGAAGTCGCTATTATATAGAAAGTCTTGAGCTGCCATGAAAACTACATTGAAACAGAGTGCAAGCCAAAGAAAATCTAATGACATACAATGTTAATGGAACAGGTCAGATATCAGTAGCTCCGATCCCATTTTAAACTGTAAAATCTAGCGATTATTGTATAAACGCAAGATTTTTAAGTCGGGAACCTCCTCAGATGCAATGAAATTTTCTGCGTGTATATAATGCAGAAAATTTGCAAATCAACTGGCATATTAGATACTTGCTTCATTAAATATGTACCCACCGTGCTGAAATGTCTCGATAAACGTTGATTTTGACTTTTCATTCTAAGACTCATTACGAATACAAAATTCTTAAATTGTTCAGTGATGACAGAGAAGAAGCGTATTTTGATGTGCAAGGAATGAATGTTTTTCACACTACTGTTACAATTCTTTGTTCATTATGTTTTTCACAAACTATGTAAGAGTATTTCTAGTCATATCTGTACGAATGCTAATGCACCACATTAATGAGTTCCTTGTATACTCACATAAATACTTAATTGGTCCTTACAAACCTTGTGGTTAGGATTATGACCTATCTTCTCACAACACTTATGTTGTGTGTGTGTTAATTTTATACATGAGTGGCGCAACCTACAGTTTATTTCGACTCTGAACGATAGATTTTTGAGAAACTTTTTCATGAAAATTTTATTTATTCTCAGATTTTTTGCCAGAAATCTCTGAGAAGAAGTCGCCGAAGAAATATTTTTTTCATATTTCCTTTTGTTGGAGATGTCGTGACCTGGTGTTTGAAGCGTGGCCTCACGTCTAATATGGCAATGCACTGTCTACCAGACTATGGCGAATTCTTAAATAAAAGTATTTATTATTTCACTTTAATTTTGTTAACTTTTAATGTTACATTTGAGTTCATAACAATACATCTATGCGCAATATGTTTGTAAATCTTATTTTTTCATAATAATTGAATGGAGACTATAAAAACTAAATTTCAATAATGTTGCCAAAAACTAATTATTTTTTTCTCTTTCTATTATTTTTAGTTTCCTCTAGGCAAAACAAATAAAATTTTCAACAGTGTTGGTTTTAGGCACAAGTCTGTTTCAAAAACAAAGAGAAGTCCATTATAGTTCTTGTTTCATATCACACATTTGAAATGAAGTTGATTTTTGATGATGTTCCTCATCATCATAATGAGCATTTGAAACATTTGGATTATCCTTATTACTATTGTTATCATTATCTTCAGTCTTATTGCTTTTTTTTGGCTAAAACAGGAGAAAGAAAAAATTCATAATTATAACCAAAAGATTTACTCTTGCTTTTTCCTTACAGTACATACCATTCCATTTAGAAAACCATATACAAATATACGTAAGTACAGATATATATATATCGCAACTACAATATTAAATGTAAGCCAGTATGAGTGAGTGCATGTACATATTTTAATGGTAATGGGTTCCTCTTCTCATGTGACTATCTGTCTGCTGGCAAAACACTGACATAAACTTAAATAACAGTTTTTGTTGTACCATTTCGTTTCCCTTCTTTTTGGCATCAAGTTTTATTATGAAACTTATAAGTTATGACCCTAAAAGCAGAAATCCATGCCAACATTTTCAAGATAATATAACTTTTATGTTGAAATTTTTTCTTTCTTTCTTTTTATTCTTACAACTATAAATACAATTTATGTTTTAAGGATATATAAAGTGTGTTGGTTTAAAATTTATATTCAAATACGTTTTCTTTTTTTTTAAATCCATACTTTATGAGTTGATAATTGTGTCAATTATTTGGTAATAAAAATAAATTCCATAAAAAATTTCATTTTTATTGTCTGCAAAAATCATATGAATTGCAACTTCTTTTTTGTGCAATAAAGAGTGGAATGTTCAAATTGAAAGATTAGTGAATTCACGGCAGATTAACTATAACTAGATATTTAATTTTGAAAGTTTTGTTTCAAACTAATGTTCCGTCTTGCATCTGATAGGAATGAAACATTTACTTGCTTCTGACAGACTGGCTTATCGGTTGTGTATTTTATAGAAACGTAACGATGAATCTGATGCTATTTACAGTGACATATAATATGATAAGCCTATTCTTACGAAAATGGAAAAATTTGGCTGGTGTGTGTTGGTGTTTTGCTTTTATATCGTTTAACATTAAAATTATAAACATAAGCTACAAAAACAAAAACAATGCACTTGTTTACAAAAATATACCAACAAACACAAGTATAAAAAATAATAATATTCTAATATTCGCATTCAAGGGCTTTCATCAGACTGTTTAAGTTGGCATTCAAAAGGCAAGACAAAGCAGGCAACTAGTCAGTAAAAATTGTGTGAAGACGCGGTGTGTTTGAAGAGAATAATCGTGGTTTGAACATCTCCGTTACAAAAATCTGTCGAACAATAAACAGTATGTCAAGTGTATGATAAAAGTTGTGGTAACTTGTCAGTTAAGCTGTTGCACTTAATCCCAAAAACGCATTAAAAAACAGAAGAAAAAGTAACAGTTATAATAATATTGTATACGAAACAACAAAATGTATGTATAAAAATTACAATGCGGAATAAAACATAGAGAGAGGGACAGACATACTAGTCTAAAATGTATGCCAGACATTAACGTTTTGAGTCATTTTAAGTGTTTTAGCAAATGTATCTGCAAAATTAGAATACAAATCTATGGTCACTATATCTCTTTTGTCACAGTTACACAGTTATCACAGTTACAATGCAAAATGATTGCGAAAATTTCTTTTATTTTTAGATGCAATTTTATTTGTCTTTAGAAATACAATATTATAGCCTTAGATATGCGTTCCAATACTTGTTCACTTGTGTAAAGAAGAAAAGTGTGAAATTAAGTTGTTGGAAATACAACACGCCTTCTACTTAAATACAGATGAATATGCAGTTTTCTATGAAAGAAAATAAAATAAATTGAATATAAAAAGACACCAAATTTTTTTTTAGATTTTATTATTAGATGTGAGGCCACGGTTTAAACCCCAGCTCAGACATCTCCATTAAAATGAAATACGAAATATCTTTCTTCGGCGACTACCTTTCAGCAGATTTCTGGCTAGGACCCTGAAAGTAAAAGTTTCCTAAAGAAAAGTTTCCTAAAAAACTCTATCGTTCGGAGTCGACTATAAACTGTAGGTCTCACCATTTTTGTAAAAAATTAACACAGTTAACATAAATGGTGTTAGAAGCTAATACGTAATCCTATTATGACCAATTATGCATGTATGTATGTATATAAACATTCTTAAGAACAAATTTATCTAAAGTCCGAGAGGATTAGGAATTCCTAATGGTTACTACATAGTCCACGAACTTAATGATGCTGTTGCTAAGGTGAAGATGTGGTCTGTCTAGCAAAGTCCTTCCAGACTTAATGTTTGTGCACAAGGTTCCGATATAACTCTAAGAGAGTATTTATGAAATTATTTGGAAGAAAGGTTACGTAGCCTCTAAACCAGAAACAGAACTCAACTGAATAACTTGCTTATGAGTGCATGGCGTCAAACACCGCATACAAAACGCTAAACAAAATTGGTACATTCACAGCGAAATAAGTTAAATGGAGTGCTTGACTTTAGGGAATATCCTAGTAAATATAGTGGATAACATTTTGGTATATTGGGCCTTTAATTTTAAATTTACTTTGAGTTTTTACTGGGGGTACCTAAACTTTTGCGGTGCAAAAATAAGGACGCATCAGAAAATTTCCCTTATTTTGCTAATGTTCTAAAAATATTCATTCTTCATTGTATTTTTTTTCCTTATTTCTTTAATTTTATTTAAAATTAATAAATTTTCATAAATTGTTAGATGTGTTGCACTTTCAAAACCATGGTAACATTTGTGATGAACCATTAAATACTTTTTCTTTCCCTGGCTGCCATAGTGATGCTTAAGTACAACAATTGAAGTTAAATATAAAAGTCCATGGAAATTGAAACTGTTGCACTTAGTTCAACTGTTTAAATATTTGTAAGCCTCATTGACAGCATGACTGTTTGACTGTTTGATTACTTGACTACATGACAGTTTAAATGAAATGAACAAACGACAAATCGAATTCGAATCGACGTACTTCTTTATAAACCTACATAGTTTAGATCATTTCAATTTTAAAGTTTCTTGCAACAACTGTTCGTTCTATTTTATTTATTTAATGCACACACCACATACATTTTCATAGAAATGCAGAGATGGGAAAAGAAATTTTTCTGTAAAAGTTTAAATGACTAAAAAAGAATGAGAAAGTATTTCAAATAGTTTCTAAAGGAATAGACTTTTTGTTCAAATTGACTTTTACTACAACTACAAGAATAGTAAATAATGCCACAATAAAATGACAAAAAGAGGCAAAATGGATACTCTGATTACAACATTATTAGCGAGAATTTTGGTTTCATTTTTTGTATTTTTTTAGTTTTTTCTTCTTATTCTATGAACACATGTTTTTGAGGATTATGGCAACCAGAATATTTGCCAGTCATTTCTTTACTTGTAATGTAAGAAATAAAGTCCTCAAGTTTAGAAATTGCATTGGAAATGTAAGAAATTGAATCATAAAAATACCCAATAATAAGATGAATCTACGAATACGGAAAATTTTTTATTATTCATGTCATTTTCTAATAAAGAACTTTCCATAAAGTATTAAGGTTAATCGGATTAAATTCAACGTAATAAAAATAATTCTTGAAAATTTCAATCAACAAAAAAAAGTGGAGAAATATATTCTTTTTTGGTGTGATAATGTTAAATATCGTTGTTTACTGTTTTACTGTATATTTAGCTCGTTAAATATTAGAAATTATTAGAAAAATTAATTAAATCTCTTTAGGGTTTGTTTATATTCAATGTTCAAAATTTCCGTTTAACTAGTAGTTCAGGTCTAACAACCATTCTATCCATTTATAGACAACAAATTTCTACAAGTCAAATAATCAATTCATTTTGGTTACAGTTCAGATCATCATTTACGAATCTAACATTGTCGTCGTCATTATCATCACCATTTTTGCTTTAATGTACCATCCATCACATTGAAGACAGGCTGTAGAATTCAAAAACTGTGATGAAAATAAAAATTTATAGTAACAGTTGTAAAGGCATTGTATTGCACATGCATTTTCTTAGTTAGAGTAAATCCAGTAAAAACGTTCACAAACTTGTGTTGAATGTTCTTGTTAAACGTATTCCCAATACAGACAACATTTTGGTAAATACCTTGTATCTCTTTTTCTATTTGGGTTCAGCTTAGAAAATAAACATGTTTCACACATTCCTCAGACAAGTAGATTTGTTCTCCTACTAACTGTTTAAACTTTATGTCAACAGCTGCATACCCAAGTGTGTTTTTGGATTTTAAAAACTCTGCATCTCTAAAAGTGGCTTTCATAGCTTTCTGAAATTTCAAAATATCCTTACTAGAAATATTTTCTAACATATTCCGAAGTTTGATTTACATTGGTTTGATCAAAGAATGCGTATCTAGAACTATGTGGCGGTTAGACATATGAAATTGTTCCGTCTTGGCTTATACAGTTGCCTACACTTTCATACGGTATTTCAGTGAGTTCTTCATCGTCAACAGTTTCTTCTTCCGGGTTATATTTTGGTAACTGGTTTTCTTCAACGTTGGAATAATCTGGAGTTACGTCAGATTCGCTTCTCTCTGCAATACTCTGAAATTTAATTGCTTCATCACCCGTGTTATCTTCTTGTAACTCTTCAAGCTTTTGCTGAATATAGTGGTGTTGCTTCTCATAATCAAGCGCTCTTATTTGTCGCAGAATAAGCCATGAATGTTCAGTTATGAATAAGTTTACTTTGTATGAGGTTTAGGTCGGAGTGGTAGCTCTGATATCAAAAAGCTCACTTGAGCGCGCCTAGTGGCCCGTTGTGACGTCACAGATGAACTGAATGAATTTCTGTACTGACCAAGTTCTACCAAAATCAGGGAAGAGGAAGAATTTGGTCAACACAAGGGCTGCACATCATAAGCACGACTACCCCACGCTGGGAAACCAACCAGAAAGTTTGATAAACGAAGCTATATGCTTGACATCAATAGATGATAGCTCCGTCAAGCTGACAAGAAATGGAGAGCCAAATAACCTATACCTGCAAATCGCAAGAGATGGGCATTTACAAACAAAGTGGATAACAGTCTCCTCTTCCTCTCAGGTCTGTATCTACGGCAGAAGTCGTTAAATGGGAACCGCATCCTTTCCGCGTGTCTACCCACAATAAAATGACCTGTAAGCATAGCCACGACCAAGTAACTGTTTGGTACGCCTTCTATCTAGGGCCAGGTGAGTCTAGCGGTGGAGCAGGACTCCTCATTGACCCAGGATAGGTTGGTGTCTCGAAAAAATACTTCGTAAGATGTCCAATATTTCCATTTGCGGCATGCCACTTATTCAATACTTAACTTTCGCAAGCTGAATCCATACACGTACATGAGTTAACCTAAGTCAACTTTAAATAGTCAATCACGCACAGCCACTCTTACAATTGCAATTTGAAGATGAAGCATTTGGAGTTTAGTTTTTGTGTAACAGAAGCAACTACACATACTGTGAAACTGCAATTGATTTCTTATTCCAAAAAAACATGGTTTTGTGGCCAAATGAAAAACGAAGGAGAATCAGGAAATGTTATTTGTTTTCTTCAACTACTGATTTAGATGTATAGATATCTCGTTTGTTGGTATCTTACTAATGCTATTGTTGCTTTACTATTTATCACAAATAAAATAGAAGAATGAAATGAACTGTTGTGCGGTTTTCGTACTGATGAAATGTTTCAAAAGTTTTATAATATTTAAAATGTCTATGTTAGAGTGAACACAGCGTAACAAAGTTTTAGAAAATAATTGCAAAAGTATTTATCGATAGTACATATGGAAACAAAAGTTCTTTGATCAGAAAAATTACTCAAGGATTATTTACAGAGTATTGAAAGATATTTTTCTTCAAATAATCATACGTAATATATTTGGGCATTACAACCTTTCAGCCAGGATTAAGACGTAGTTTCTCACATTATATATGTTGTTTGTGCTAATTTTATAAATAGCGACGGGACCTGCAGTTTAAAGTCGACTCCAAAGGAATGATTTTTGGCATGCAATTTTATTTACTTTCCGAGGTTTTGCCAGAAACGTGCTGAGAGGAAGCCAACGAAAACAGTTTTTATATTTCGTTTCGTTGTAGATATCTGACCTGAGGTTTGAACCTTGGCTCAGGTCTAATAAGTCAAGTAGTCTATTAGACTACGGTGACTTCGTCAGATGAATAACAATTGTATTGCAATTGTCCAGCAGAAATGCCTAAAAATTATAACAATAAATAGAAATTGTTATGAAATTTATCATTGGGAATAAACTCAACCCATACGAATACACACAGTGCTACAAATTTAATTTTAATCATAAGAATATATTGTACTTGTGTGTCTAGAATAAACAACGTATACTTATGTATGTACATAAGTAATATCCACAAACATACATTCATTCATAGGTATTAATTGGACTTTTGTTTATACATATATATTTGAACATTGAAATATTATTATAATTGTAAAGGAAATAATAAAATTAATTTTATTCACTTGTATATGCATACGCATGTATACGAAAATGAGTTGCTGCCCTTACCGGGCATTAGAATTATTGGTGTCAGTCTCCATGTCGGTATCAGTGTCATTCTTTGTTGGCATTTCTCATTTTCGTTTATTTGTTTACTTTGTTTACCTTGTGTTGTGTTAGTGTATCCTAAATGTCTCCTTGTATTCAAATCATTATAAACTTATGAACGCACTTGCACATTTGTATTATTCTATACATGGCTCGATTTTAATTTGACTTTTACTTACACAGATATTGTATTTCATTATTGCATTTGCTATCTCCATTTGCAACATACACATGTTAAGAATTTCTCAGTAAAACAAAAAGAAAAACATGAAAATAAAGATATTTTTGCAATGCCACATTTGGCTAGGATGATAGCCATTTAATGTTACAATACGCAAGCTGCTAAGCTTCATCTGATTATATTCCGCGTACCCTCTTCCATTCATTATGGTTTGGCAGTTTTATCAGCGTTTTGTAGATCTGTATACGTACATATATACATAATTAGTCATTACAACCCTTATGTCTGAAGCCCTAGCTTTTCACTCTACTTATATATTGTCTGTGTCGATTATATACATGAGTGGCGAGACCCACAGTTTAAAGTCGATTCCGAATGATATATTTTTAAGAAACTTTTCGTGGCAATTTTATTTACACTCAGAGTTTTTGCCTGAAATTTGCTGAGAGAAAATCGCCGGAGTAATATTTTTCACATTTCGGTTAGTTGAAGATGCTGACCTGGGGTTTGAACAACGGCCTCATGTCTAATAAGTCAACACATTACCTACTATTCTACGGCGACAACTATCAGTTTATCAACCTTTGATTTTTTAGATGACTGTTACCGTACATATTCAATACTATGACTATATCTGTATATTGTAGTCACCGTAGTCTATTAGGTAATGTGTTGGCTTATTAGACGTAACGCCACGGTTTAAATCCCAGGTCAGACATCAAAACGAAAATATGAAAAACTATTTCTTCGGTGACTTCCTCTCAGCATATTTCTGGCAAAATTTCTGATAGTAAATAAAATTGCCATGAAAAAGTTTTTCAAAAATCTGTCGTTCGGTGTCGACTTTAAACTGTAGGTCCTGCCATTCATGTAAAAAAATTAACACACACAACATAAGTGGTGTGAAAACCTTGGTCGTAGTTCTGGCTGCAGGGTTGTAATGACCAATTATGTATGTATTTCTGTGTATGTACATATATTCCTCTTGATTAATTTTACGAGGTTGCCAAGTAGCAACTTTTACTGTTGCAAGTTATAGGATTGCTATGGTTATGTATGTAGTTACATACAAACAATGCCCTCTTTTTATACTTATTGGGTGTGGCATAAAGAAAGTTCTGCTGATTAAGTGCTAATCGCTCTCAAGATTTGGCGCTTCCTTAACTTTCTACAATGTTTGTTGTTAATTTTAACGTCTCTATTATTTTGTTATGTTATTTTGAACGACTTGCTGCCTTTCAACTTTATCAATTCGGAAACCATGTGAACATTTTTCCGTCTTCTTTTAGGTTTGAACCTAGTTTAGTCGGCTTTGGAAACGTGTGTCATAACAACTACTCCACGTTACACACATCTAATAAAACCACTATTTATGTAAAACAGGAAAATTATGTGTGTATTGAATAACAGAGGCATGTAACTAAGCCATAAAGAGTGGTCAACTACAAGCTAGTTAGCGGTCGACTCAAATAATTTTCGTCTACTAATGCCCATCAGGCATCAAAAGTCTTCATTACTTTGTTAACCTACAAAAGTTGGTTTTTTATTTTTATATACACAGAATGTTGTGTTTATGCATTTTTCGTTCACATTTTTCTCCTGTGTGTACAATGGGTCAACTTGACATACGGATACTCTACTATGTAGTTGATATAATACACAATGTCAGATCAAATTGGAACACAGAATTTGAATTCTGGCGAGAACTTAGTTAGACGATATTTACAGAAGTAATGCTTTACCAGTATTTCGACGATATTTACCGTAGAAAATGTCTCAAGTCAGATGTAAAATACCTAAGGTATACATATATAAAAGGGCGTTCAGCTAACCTCATGTCATTATAATCTTTTCTAGGTGTAGGTGTCACAACGGGCCGCTATGCGTGCTCAAGTGAGCTTTTGGTATCAAAGCTACTACTCTAACCTAACCTAACCTAGGTTATACCTTGATTTCATGAGTGTTTAAATTAATTGTGACCTTGTAATGTAGTCTTTTCAATACTTCGACTATTTAACCCTTTCATGCACGAATTTTTTGGGCCAGAGCTAAACTTTTTTTAAGGACATGAGTTTGTTAGTCATGGCCTAAATATGAAGTGATATTAAATTCAGAGTCCTATGTATTCTGGTTTTACACGTTTTTAACCAAGCTTGTTTGCAAAAAAAATTCTTTTAAAAAATTAAAAATTTCGGAATTTTTGAACAGAAATGTACAATGTTGCCTATAGGCAACATCGGGCATGAAAGGGTTAAAGGTTTTTTTACAACCCACCTTTATATAAGTCTTCTTCTCTTTCATAAGTTGACAAATAATGTCTGAAATCTTTACTATAAAGTTGCGAAAGTGGAAAATTACGAAAATTCTTGCTTAACTAAAAATTTCTAATCCTTATCCCACTGGTGTCAAAAATTCAGAATCTGGTCTTTTGCCAAATGGCGGTGAGCAAATGAAAATTTTAATTACAAATGAAGTTCTCAGTCATGTCTTAATATTTCTGTAAATACAATACAATTGTTTTATTTTTTCTTGTTATTATATTTTAAAAACAACATTATGATCATAACAAAATTTTAAATTAAAATTCTTTATAAATGGATTCTAGGCCGTAATCCTGACTGAAGGGTTGTAATGGCCAATTATGTATGTATGTATAAATGGACATAACAACTTAAGTGCATATATAGACAGACAGTTAGTAAATATTTTTAATTACTGGCATTTACACAAGATATTCCATATTTGTTTTATTTTTCTTTCTCTTTTTTTCATTCATTTCGTCCTGTCTTCTCTGATATACTTGTACTTATACTTGTAGTTCAGATGCATCTTCATTTGTATCTTATGGCATGTCAAGCTATTATAGTTTATTGACCAAATAAGAAAACAAAAAGCAGAACAAGAGAAGGAATTATTTTTTTTTTTATATTTTTATTTTACAGTTATCATACTTATATACATATTTTACATGTAAACAAACATACATATGAACATATTTCCAAATAAAACCCAGAGAGTGTGTTTGTAATGTTTTAAAATTTAATCTTAAAGTAGTTCAGTATACAAACACTCTCTCATACAAAATGTAGTACTTATATATGTATGTATGTAAGCACTTATGTAAAATGTCTTCCAATAGACATACACAGAACATACTGACATGTGCGAGTCGTTTAAGACACTCGAATATAAAGTGACACTCAGAATAATATTTTCTATATTAAATAAGTGCAGTTTTTTACTCTTATCGGGTAAATGTAAAAAGAAAAGGTAAAGAAAAGGGAAAAGAGATGATATTTACACAAGCATTAACACATTTGTATTTGTTACATGGTGGGTGTTTCTGTCTTCTTCTGTTCGAACAAAGGAAAAAACACAATTATGCTCTCAGGCGTTGTGTTAATGAAGAAATCTGAAAGACTTGAGGTTATTTATTTTAACAAGTAACAGTTTTTGACGAGAGACAAGTCCAACTTTAACTAATCGTCGTCAATATCCAATCGTAACATACACTAATTAACACTTAAGCAATCAGTTACGAGAAACATTCACACATACATACATACGTAATTGGTCATTACAATCCCTCCGTCAGGATTACGACCTAGCTTCTCACACCACTCATGCTGTGTGTGTTAATTTTATACATGAGTGACGGGACCTACAGTTTACAGTTTTCTTTTACCAACGGCAGATTTTTTTGAACATTTTTCACGAGAATTTTATTTACTCTTACAAATTTACTTTTGTCAGAAATCTGCTGAGAGGCAGATCGTTTTGTGGGAGATATCTGACCAAGGGTTTGAAGCCGTACTACCTACTAGACTACGGCGACTTCAAGTTCGACTAAATACTTATTCAGACATTATTTCTCTTATTCCTGTGACATAGACATCAGAAATTATTTTCCAAGATTATGAGGTCAATAACGAAAATCACATAACATTGGAATAGCCATGGACATAGTGGAAAAGAGAAATAAAATACAAGAATTTTTGGTAGAAAAATTTACAACTCAGAATTTTTGAATGAATATTTTTTTATTTTTTGTTTGTTTGTTTTAGAAATAAAATATCACTCATACGTTCCTTATCAAGCTACATGTATGGAGGCGGTTGAAAAAGGTCTGTGTAGCATTTTACTTATGTTTGACCGAAACTGATATTCTAGGGTATAGAACCTAATATAGTCATACTAATTCTTTCAAATTCTGAGAAAATCTTTTGAGTGGAAGTCGCCGAAGAAATATGAAAAATATTTCGTTTTGTTGGAGATGTCTGACCAGGTGCTTGAAATGAGAACTCATGCCTAACAAGCCAACACACTACCTACTATACTACGAGTATTCACAAAACTAACTGAGAGGTTTTATGGCAACTACAATACACAGCTAAACTAGTAAAATACGAATATATATAATGTAGTTGCGAGAAAATTTGATGAAAATAATTTCAGCAATTGGTGTGCGCTGGTAGTCTAGTGGGTGGTGTGCTAGACTACTAGCTTGAGGGTCGTGGCATCGATTCTCACCACAGACTCTGGTCTGTAACACTACACCGAGCATATGGTCAAGTTACTTCGCTCGTGTATAATTAGAATATATTTGTAATTGTATCGTAATTAATAAATAAATAAATAACTTCTGCAATTTTATAAACTTTAGCTACATGTAGAGCTATAAAGCTTCCTTTAATTTTAGTTTTAAAATATTTTTTTAATGTTTGTTTAGTCAAGTATTTTCACAATGAAATTCCATCTTGATATCATTTTTTCATCACTTTTCTACGTCTTCTGTTTCTTTATAAGCTAAAAATAAAATAAATGGTAAATCAAACTCTTAAATCTCATCACACTGACTTAAAGAAAACACACATGACATCTTCAATTGCATTGAAAATTTTCAAGGATGTAC
The DNA here is from genome assembly GCA_932273835.1 of Sarcophaga variegata. NCBI lineage: Eukaryota > Metazoa > Arthropoda > Insecta > Diptera > Sarcophagidae > Sarcophaga > Sarcophaga variegata. The sequence continues at coordinate 85,978,131 of OW026362.1, read as the reverse complement.
TCTAATGCACACACAATTAAACAATCTACCAAGGCAGTAGTCAGTTATACTACTGCAAGAGCTTCTAGTTGGTTTTTCTGCTTTTGACTTCCGTTTTTTATTTTTTCATCTTTTGTCTACTTGTTTAGGTTTTTTGTCTGCGAATGTTTTTAATATCCAAAGAAAATATCATTGATTTTGGAAAAAGAAATAGAAAACTGTAGGAAAAAACATATTGAAGCTGCAAATAATAATTCAACTAAAAACAACAGAGAATACAGAGACGGTAAATGTATTAGTAGGGTATCCGCATGTTAACAAATGTATTCTGACACTGAAATCAAACCAGTGAAGCAGTTCATTTGTTAAATTCATTGAGTTTTTCTAAGTTATATTGCTTTGTGTAATAGGGAACCCCTACATTTCCAATTTACTTTTTCTTCAACCTAATCAAGGCCACATAAAGGCTAAAATAACTTCCATGTTTCTATAGAATGCAATACATGTGTAAGACACTCTGTAACAATCTTAAAATTAAAAAAAATTAATTCATTTAACAATAACTAATGAAAGTGAATTGCTATTCATTGAAAAGTATTTTAAGGCAGTTCCTTTAAAGAAAACAACACATTTTACCTTAAAAATTACCAAAAACAAAAAATTTTAAAAGGAGGCTTGAGACAAAAACGGAGGTTAAAACGAAGTGAATGATAAAAGCGCAACATACAGCACCCCTTAGTCTCGTTACTTAAAGCCAAGACACTTGAGAGTGCTTTTGATTAAAATGCTGGCAATGGATTTTCAGCAAGAATCGTTGTTTGTCTTGCTTTTGAACTTTCCAAAACGCTGGTTATAGCATGGCTTAAAGCAAATAAAACTCGGTAAGAATACTTCAGTAGAATTTTCTCAAAACAAAATTTTTTATTTCTTTTTAACACTTGTGGGCGTAGTTGTTGACGTTACTGCCGTGGCTTCGCTGACTTAATACGTGACAGTTTTTATTCTTCTTTCATCTTATGGTTGGTTTTGGGTTAAAGAAAGCAAAAAAATAAAATGTATCACAAGAAACGGGGAAAAACATTTAAACAATCATACGTGTTTAGTCAAGACGTTACAACTGCAACAAAGATTTTATGTCCTAAAATTGAACAAATTATTGTTGAATATCAACAAATTTGAAACTTAAGGCTTGTGTTTATTGAAATTAAGTGCTTAGTATTGGTTTACCCAAAACATTTTCTTGATATTATTCCACGATATTTCAAATTTAAACCAATCGATACATAATTTGAAAATGGAAAAAATAAAAGCGATTCTTATTTAAAACACCCTTAACTTCCCTTGCTCATAAATGGGACAACAATTTAAATCCGATGCTACTGTTATACTCAAAACGGTTTGTATAAACTAACAGAGAAATGCACAGATTGAAATACATTGGTAACCGTTCTTTGGAACACCTACTTGCCTCTACGTCTGGCTATACTCAAAGCACAATTTTTTCAGACTACAGAAATAATGTAAAAACGGAAAATCAAATAGAAAGGAAATACAAAAAATCCAAACTCAACTTTGGAACGTTGTTACTGCTACAGCTGCTTTGTCTGGCAATATATAAAATTGTCGACTGTTGCTAACATTATTTGGTAATTTAAAGGAGAGCGTAGTAGTGGCATTAATAGTAAAAATATATATTTTTTTGTTTTTTTTGCTGTTTCTGTTTTTCTACAATCCTTCAATTGCACTGATTAACGAACCAACCATACAACCAACAGTTGTATCAAAATGTATGGTTTTAATACATCTACTCTCGGTGGTCGGTTATAACTTGTAAATGAAAACAAATAATAAAAAATCACAGGCAAAAGCAAAAAACTAAAAACAACTTGAAATTGGCCAATTGTGACAAGCCAAAGAGAATAAAAATATTTGTACAAATTATTAACCATTTATGCTTGTGTTAAATTATTGTTTTTACTTTTTAGTCCTTTTATTTTTCTTTTTTGCAAAGTATTTTGTTAATTTGTGGTTTTAGCCAAATGGAAGCATTACGATATATAATTTGCTGATTTCAAGTGTTTCTTTTTTGCCTTTGCCAACAAACTATACTGAACAGCTTTCAAATTGAATGTGGAAGGATTGAATGTGGAAGGATTGAATTGAAAGTTTATGGTTCAGGCTTATGGCAAAAAATTAACATTCAAATGTTTGTACATTTATTGTCACCATCATTTAAACCCTTTTCGAATTTCACAAGTCAGTTGGAAATTAATGAAGGCGTAAACATACCTTTCCCTACTTTTCTTCTTTTTGTCTTTACAGGCTGAAGACAATAGGCTTAATAACAATTTGAACTGACTAGCTATTCTTCGAACTTAACATAATTGGGCATTACAAAGCTTCAGTCAGAATTACGATCTAGCTTCTCACACCACTTATGTTGTGTGTATTCATTTTGGACATGAGTGGTGGGAACTACAGTTTAGAGACGACTTTGAATGACAGCTTTTTGAGAAACTTTTCCTAGCAATTTTATTTACTCTCAGAGAGTTTTTACCAAAAAACTGCTAAGAGGCAGTCGCCGAAGTAATATTTTTTTCATATTTCGTTCTATTGAAAATGTCTGACCTGGGGTTTGATCGTGGCTTCACGTCTAATAAGCCAACCTACTACCTACTAGACTACGGCGACCACGTTAACTATATATTTGTCATTTTTAGCTACGGCCTCTCTCCAATTATTTGTTATGAATTTCGTGTCAATACAGATTTTCGTTTGAGTCCGAGCTGAGTCCAAGTTGTTACAATTTGAACACACGGTTTCACTGTGTAGAGTATTCCAGTGAGAGCTTGTGCTGAACATAGTTTGTATTATAATGCGAATGTAACAGCACATTCATACGCCCTCTTTCTAAGCAGTTTACAGTGTGAAGATCCTTTTACTTTTATACTTCCGATCATTTTTCATTAATTGTTTCAAGCAAGTCAATTACGATCAGTCCCTGGTATCATTACATCTTGATTTCATTATTTTATTGCATTGCGTTATGTAGGCCTGATGCATATCTCTACGTGAAATTGATTTAATTGATTGTCTCGCTTGATTAACAACTTCTTGTAGCTCGTGCTGTCCCAGTGTATCTATTTTTCATTCTTATAATGATTTAATCAAATATAATGTGAATTTGTTTCGTTCTCTTAGCTTTAACTTAAAACGTTTTCTTTGCTCTTCGATTAATCAGCATTGAAAAGGTTTCGAAATTTCGATTTGAGTATCTCCAAATGATTTTTAAAGTTCTACATACGTTTGACAAAAACATTCATGATATAACTACACATGAAACAAATCAATGCCCAGTAAAATAGATTTAAAATTAGGACTTATTTTTCCTTTAAACTTTAAGTTTTTTTTCCGATAGAAAAATGAATTACAAAATCTTTTGAAATCCTCTTATTTCGATAAATTTCTGTTCGAGTGTTTTGCAATGAATTCCAAATACATGATGATAAGCAGTAAACTAACCAACCGATACTCCTCCCTATAAATAACTGGAAATAATTGCATTTATGTAATGCTGACTGATTGTTGAATGCATGCATAGATGAATGGATTGATGGATGTGGCTGATGAGTCAGCCACTTCAGACTACATACAGTAGCCACATTTTGAATAAATGAATGAAGAATGAACAACAAATTGTTGCTTGTTCGTGGTTAGTTTGTAGTTCCAACGATTGTGGTAAAGTCAGCAACTATTATTCTCGTTAGCAGTTCTCATATTTTTGTAATGATAATTAAAATTATAAGAAATCAATGAATATTTTATGTTGTTTGTTGCTTTTCTCTAATTCTCTGATAGTTTCGACTTATGAGATTTGGAATGCAATACAATACTTGTATTTCAGAAATATAGTAGGCTGAATTTGACGAATGGCATGGTTTATGTTGGGTATAATGACGGCTGTGGTTTGTAGCTTACTTGCACACCCCTCTGACTTAAAAAACCCAACCGAAATCAGCCTAAGGCGATCAAATCCCAAGCCCTCGTGAGATGATTTTAGATGACCACGCCATCAATCATACAATTCTGGCTAAAATAAATTGGTAATCATCACCGTTTTATAGTGCTCGCCGCTGATAGTGATGGCCTGGTAAACGTCGTCCCCAGAGAAATATGGACTAATGACCTGTAAGCTTCAATTCCACCCCCAACACTGACATTTTCTGGATGCATTGGACCGGCTTTGATCTCATGTGGATTGTTGTCATTCCAAATTTAAAAATTTTGGTTGTTTCCATCGCCGTAGTCTAGTTGATAGTGTGTTGACTTATTATACGCGGAGCTACGGTTCAAACCCCAGATTAGACATCTCCAACAAAACGAAATTTGAATATATCTTCGGCGACTGTCAACAGATTCCTTCCAAAAACTCTGCGAGTAAATAAATTTGCTGTGAATATGAATCTGTCGTTCGGAGTCGACTATAAATAGTAGGTCCCACCACTCATGTATGAAATTAACACACACAACGTAAGTAATGTGAGAAACCAGGTCGTAATCCTGACTAAGGGTTGCAATGACCAATCATGTATGTATGTATGTATGACATACATGACCAATCATGTATACCCTTTGATCCAGTAATTGGCCTCAATGCTCAAAATGATTTTTGAGTTAATTGTATGGTCAGTTACCAACGGTCACGAAACCATTTAGCGATGTCTATGATCGTTTGGCTTCATTTCCGGGATCAGTTGAATTCTGTACGAGTGTAGGAATATGTATGATGCAAAATTCTCCCTGCTCACATTTTCATTCAGACGGAGTTCACCTAACATGTACATTGTGCGAATATAAACAATAATATAGTATGAGAAATTTTTTTTCTAATATTCAATACATACATACATTATTTCCAATTCATTAGTTAGTTCTTAATAAAGACTTCAGCATGTAGTAGATATAAGTACTTGTACTTTGCCAGACTCATCCTCTCTTACACACTACAGTACTAAACATTCCAATACAATGATGCTATGGAAGCTTTTCTGTGGATATGTTTGTGGTAATATGTGGAGTGTTTATATACTTAATGTAGCCAGCAGGTATATTGTTCAACTTATCATTTCTTTATTTATACACATACGTATACGAATAGATTGTATATGTCTCTGCGATCAAAGGGAAACTGCTTTATGGCTGTATGTATTGTGGCTCGTATTTATTTAATGTTTTTAAAGGGAAACTGCTTCATTGCTGTATGTATTGTGGCTCGTATTTATTTAATGTTAGTCTATACTTTAGCACACATCTACATGACTAGATTTATAGGCAAACACACCAATACAAATTGTTCATTACTAACACTGTTAAGTATTCTTTTATACGGTATTAATTTCAAAATGTTTCAATATTAAGTTTTATTAACTCTATTTCTCCATATGGTAGAGATGGTCTATTTATTATTGAGTAGAGCCCATCCCCTTTATGTTTTGAATTATTGATATTGTACTATTCGGTAAGAGAGAAAATAACATTGATAATTAGAGAGTGCATTGGCTTATTAGATATAAGGCCGTGCTAGAAACCCCTGCCCAGACATTTCGTGCAAAAAAAAAATATAAAAAAATATTTCCTCGGCAAATTCCTTCTTCTTCAAAACTTTGAGATATCACTTCTATGGCAAGTTTCTCAAAAATCAATCTTTCGAATTAGACTTTAATGTATAGGTGGCACTTACTCATTGATCAAATTAACAAAAAGTACACGAGTGGTGTGAGAAGCTCGGTCATTATGAACAAATAAGAGAGAAGACGTACCTTTAAGTCGCCGTAGTCTAGTAGGTAGTGTGTTGGCTTATTAGACGTAAAGCCAGTGTTCGTGCCCCAGACCAGACATCAAGGCAAAATACAAAAAGTATTTCTTCGGAGACTTCCTCTTAGCAGAGTTCTGGCAAAAACTCCGAAAGTAAATAAAATAAAATTGCCATCAAAAGTTTCTCAAAAATCTGTCGTTCAGAGTCGACTTTAAACTGTAGGTCCCACCACTCATGTACAAAATTAACACACAAAACATAAGTGGTGTGAGAAACTAGGTAGTAATTCTGACTGAAGGGTTGTAATGACCAATAATGTCTGTATGTAGGTACCTTTAATAATTCTTTATTTTTCTGGCCGGAGCTTCGTTTAGTTGACGTATGTATATCAATGAAATTAATTTTCGAATTTATTAGATTTGTTTTAATAATTCTTCTTCTTCTTCTTCTCTTTTTTTCATTATGCGATATTATCGTCTTAATATCTTTAGTTATACCCTGAGGTACTATAAAATGTTTAACATCATTATCCATTTCATAGAATGCCTCTACACTTTATTGTTACTGTTGTTATTTTTGTTACTGCTTGTATTATTATTTATCATTAGTATAAATAGTTATTGTTTTTTGTTATTCTACGTTCTTTAATAGCACTTGAGCTTTCAAAATAGAAGTCAAAGTTTTGATATTCTTTTCCTCAAACAGTTTGTGTTTCCTTTTGAGTAAGATTAACAGAAATGTTTTGTTAAAATCCTTTAATTAGTTTGAGTGATGAGAGTTGATGTGATATGAAGCGACGTGATTGACTAGAAGAAAAACTAAAAGTTGTAATTGTATTGGAGAAAATTTTAAGAATAAATTCTAAATTAAAAGGAATAATTCCTAGCTATCATATCAACACTGGAATACGGTGATATGTTACGTAAGAGAAAATCAAAATGTTTTGATTGCAGTGAATAGAGAGGTTATGGTTAATGTAAAATTTGTTAAGCAGTTAATTGACCTTCTCCAGAACAGTTTAAATATTTCATTTATATTTTAATTAACTGAGAGAAATTGAAATCCTTTCCAACATAATTACTTAAAATTCCTTCATTAATTGTAATAATTATACAAAAATTGACATTTACAATGAAAGGGAAATAAATTTAAAATAGTTTTATAATAATTTTTATAAAAACTTTCTTTGTAAATTTGTTTGTCTATGCTTTCAATTAATTTAATAAATGTTTTTTACAGATTTATTTTTTTTTTAAATATAAATTAATTTACATTTTATTTGAGAATTACAGGAAAAGCTATCCCTTTTATTTACATTTCACTATTGGTTTTACCTTAAAGGTATGGAAATAATTGAAACTTATTTTAATTACTTTTATTTAATAATTAACATATAACATCACGAACAAATGTTTCCAATTTATTTATTTTTATTATCCTTTAGTTTTCAGTTTAGCTTTACGCGCACAATTTAATTAAATTTTTTGTTTTTATTATTCGAGTGAAAGAAATGTTATTTATTCGAGCACTTTGTCCACAGTATTAAATAATCTTTACATATATATCCATACATACATAATTGGTCATTATAACTCTTGAGTAAGGATTACCACTTAACTTCTCACACTTTACAGTTTAAAGTCGACCCCGAACGACAGATTTTTTAAAAACTTTTCATGGCAAATTTTTCTTACTGTCAGAGTTTATGACAGAAATCTGCTGAGAGGAAGTCACCGGAGGTAAATTTTTTCATATTTCGTTTTATTGGAGATGTCTGACCTGGGGTTTGAAGCGTGGCTTCATGTCTAATAAGCCAACACACTACTTACTAGACTACTGCGATTTCAAGATCGAATTTATTCTCCTATTCCTGCGACAAAGGTATCAGAATTTATTTCACAAGATTATGAGGTCAATAACGAAAATCAAATCACATTTGAATAGATATGGTCGTAATGGAAAACGGGTAAAAATAACATGAAATTTTGGTACAAAAATGTACGACTCAGAGCAACGTATTGAAACGATTATTTTAATCCAAAACAACCATATGTACCCCATATATACCCTGGTCGTATGAGTAATTTTTTGTTTTGTTTTAGAAATAAAATATCACTCATACGTTCCCTATAAAGTTGCATGCATAGGTGCGGTTGAAAAAGCTTTGTGTAGCATTTTACTTATGTTCGGTATAGAACATAATAGTTAAACCAATTCTTTCTGTTTCTGATAAAATCTGTTGAGATGATGATTTTTGGTTTCGTTGGAGACGTCTTACCTGGGGTTTAAACTGAGGCCTCATGTTTAATAAGCCAACACACAACCTACTTGACTCCGGCGACTTTCTATATGATATAACAAAATATTTAATCGTTATTTTTTAAATATATTTCTAGATTTACATATAAATGAATATCATTGTTTGTATATTTTTGTATAATTTTTTTAACACAATAACCTAGAGAAAATTTAATTTCAGAATTTTAATATCGCAACCTAATAGGAATAAAAAAAAAATTTCGTTTAGCTTTGTTTTAAATATTAAACAACATTAAGATAAAAGCGTGTAGCTCTTAGGATTTTTATATTATATTGATGAAGAAATAGTCTTTGCTTTCAATATTGTTTTGTTTTGCTTCTTTGTTTTTCATGAAAATTAAAAAAGTTTTTCCGAATATTACATTTTGCTTTTACTCACTCTACATCTATTAAGGATTATTAAATTGTATGAAATTCTTTAATGAAATTATGATCTTAATAAACAATTCAAATATTTGTTTGGGATAATAAGAAAATTTATACTTCCTTTTCTTCCTTTCCAGTTAAAGTCCAGGGTGAAAGGTGTATTTAAGGTTAAAAAATAATTTTGGAAACTAATAATGAATGCAGTGGTTTTATGAGTATACATTAAAGTAATGAAATTAAATGAAAACTGAAAGTGTTGTTTATTTTAATACAAATTTTTTAACCAAATGCTTGGATAAGCATTTCAAATTAACAATTTAAAGTGGTTTTATAAATATGGAAGCAGATTCATTAACAATATTAGTAATTATGAACATATGATTTTTTTTATCATTTTATCTTATCTTCGTACCTTAATTTTATTATAAAATTTAAATGCGTTGAATTTTACAAAAAGTATCATGTAAAGATAAATTGGCTTTGTTCGTAGCGAATGAGCCAATCTGAATTGTTTAAGACACGATCTTAGGCCCCAAAAAGGTGGGGGCAGCACACACAAGCAATGGGCGTCTATAAATGTCATTTATGTCATTTATATCTGAAGTAATGGTGAAAGATATTTTACCTCTTCATTTTAATTCATTTTAAAAGAGACTAATTAAATATTTAAAATGTGAAATTTATTCAATATGCAGTTGTGCAGTTATGCAAATGCAGTTGATATTATTTTTTAAATTGGAATTCTATTCTGTTTTAATTTGAACACTGTCCTCAAGAAAACTGTGAAAAAACTGCAATTGTAAGCTTAAATAAAGAAATATATTGGTCTATATTTTTTTGCGGTACTAAGGTTAATAGTGACATTTTTGCTTTGGAATATATTGTTTACAAAAAATGTATTGAAAAGAAATTTATCAGAAGGATATTTCTGAATCTTTTTGAATCACGTATAATACCCGCTAAAATATTTATCTTGGCAGAAAATATTTTCATGTTTTTAAATTTGTTTATAATTTTTTAAATAAAATGCACGTTTTATGTATGCAAATGAATAAATCATAGAAATTAATTCAGTTTTTAATGGCACATTAAATAGCACTGATTGTATTCTCGTTTTTTTGCACTAAAAAGCAAATGGATAAATTTTATTAACCATTATTAAAGCTTTGAATTATTTATTGGCTTATAAATTATTTAAATCATATTGAATTAAAAAAAATATTTTTTTTCTTGGCATTTCATAAATTATTCATTTTTAACACATTTTTCGTTTAATTTCAATTGTGTTTTTGTTAATGCAGTAATTCCATATTTAATTAACATTCGTTACAATTTTTTTCCTTTTATGAACCCTGCTGAATCAGTTTAGTATGATATTTTAAAACAATTTTTTTTCTAAATTTTCAAAGTTGTGATAGAAAATAATTTTAGTTACAGCATAAATTCAACATCAATAATATTACAGTAACAGCTCAGTGTTAGTTTTTCATAAAAACTAAAAACCTGTGATTTCTTTTATAAAAAGCAACGATATTAATTTGAAAATTTAATACAAGAGAATTTTTTACCACATCTGCCCTTAAATGACAACATGAACATTAGGGTTATAAATAAAATTATAAACAATCACCTCAAAGAAACTGTAAGCACAAAATTTTATTGAATGAAACTGTACGTACACTTAATACCAAAATTCAGAAATTTGACTACAATAGATGGTAATGGCCATGCTAAATTATGCAAAATTATGCTAAATGTTAACATATCCTTTCAAAAATGCCTCGTGAGTAAATGAATTTCCACAACAAATTTAAAAAGTCAAACAAGGAAGATATTTTTCTTCCTGTGAAATTATATATCTTCCTCTATTACAGATTTTGGAACCTGCTGGATGGGGTTATAGAACATAAATGTTTTTCAAATTATTATATTCACTCTATTCATTGGCAGCTGACATTAGAAAGGAAAAGCAAGGACAACAATGAACAAAGAGGACTAACAAATGAACATTTTATATTTTTTCACATTTTATCCCTGAGCATATGAATTAATTGAAAAAGTAATCCGTATGAAAAAATATTTTATTTGCTTACATTTTATTGAAATATAAAATTCAATTAAATTTAATTGATTTACAGATTAACACAGTGTATGGATAATGGAAATTTTTATTGGTATTTTCAATTTATTTCAGAAAATATTCTAAAATTTTTTTGGTTTTCTTTGCAACATTTAAATATTTGGTGGTTATTGTATACACATATAATATTTTAACACATTATTATTATTATTTATATTAACAATACATTACTATTTAACCTGCCAGTTGAGACTCAGTCTAAGAAATTTTAATTTAATTTTTTGTTTTTTTTTTTTTAATTAATTGATGCTTCCATTAATAAGCCTATGATTGTAGTATCGGTATTAATTCATATTGCCGTGGTCGTCCCTTACATGTACTAATATTATTAAAAAATAAAAAATCATCTTTTCTTTCTCACTTGAAGTTTTCATTGGTAATTGAATATATTTTTTCATTTAAATTTAATGCAAAATTCCTCTAAAGAAATTCTCGTGCAACATAATCTGGCTCATTGATATTCGCCTGAGGTAGTGTTTAAAAAAATTAAAAATTACAAAACAAATTAATCTGTTCATGAAGTTCAAATATACATACATACATACATACATATATACATGCATACATACATACATACATAATTGGTCATTACACCCCTTCAATCAGGATTATGGACCAAATTTCTTACTTTACTTACTTACTTTGTGTGTTAAATTTATACATGAGTATAAGGTTTAAAGTCGAATCCGAGCGACAGATTTGTGAGAAACTTTTCATGGCAATTTTATTTTACTCTCAGAGTTATTGCAAGAAATCTGTTGAGAGGAAGTCGCCGAAGAAATATTCTTTTTATATTTCGTTTTGGTCCATGTGGCCTCACGTGTAATAAGCTTCAAGAGCATCAAATTCTACATTGTAAACTACCATCATTAGTGAATCCCTTTAGATTACTACCAGTACTGCTAAAGGAAAACAAATTCGATTCAATACTAAACTTGCGCATACGTTCTGACTCTGATGACACTGCAACCTAAGCTACTACGTGTGAAATATTGATACGACGAAGACCATTTATAGCTTGACAATTGCCCCCGACTTAGACCTGAATAACCGGTGCTATTTCCTGTACTATCGGAAGAACTTACACTATCCCTTAAAAGTGATTGTTAACCTATTGAGTTCACCTTCTAGTGGAGATGATACTACGAAGGAATTGAGATCACTGGGTGTTAAGCTTATGTTGCATACTATATATACATACATATACCGAGAAAAGTAAGTAATTGCTTTGTAAGTGTATCAATTTTTATATACAATATTATTGGCAATAAATGTTAATATATTCTGTACCATTTAATTATAAACTTTTACTTCCAAATTTTGCCTAATTCTAGCATAAAGTTTGTATTTGAAATCCAAGATACTTTTTGCTTCAACTCATTGTCCCGCACTTGTCATACTTTGTTACTGTATAATGACAACTGAAGAAATAAATTATTTATGTATGTAAATATTTTATTTAAATGCTTAAATGTGTATAGAAAATTATCAATAATATCTACTATTTCAACCAAAATAAAATATCCATTACATTAAGGAAACTGTTTGAAATATTTGTCATTATTTCGAATACCAAAATTGCTAAGGAACACATATAAATTTAAGAAGTATTATTCATTTCATAAATAAACAATTACTTCAATTAATTATTATTAAGCTAAGCGTTGTCATACTAATCACATACTTAATTATCAGTTAATAATTACTTTCAAAGAGATGTTCCTTTCAGTTTAAAGTTTTGCGTAAAAAAAGAATTGCTTTTAATTTAAAATACTTTTCGAATTGGTTATTTAAATGGATAGAGTATTTTTAAATTAAAAAAGTTTTTATATATTTTTTTCTGTTTTGCTTACTTACCATTGCAAACGAATGAGTTATTTGCTATTGTACGGCAAATTTAAAATATTACTCATACATCCAGTGGGATACTATTGAATGATCAAACTATATAAGCATAAAGGAAATGATGGTTTATTTCAAATTTATTTCAAATGGAATTGTTTTATAAGAAAGAAATAGCTAATATTTTACATTAGAATCAAACGTTTTTATTTTCTAATCCTATAAATAAAATACTGGCACCTGTACTTGAGATAAATTAAAGCAAATTAAACTCACCAACTTTTTACACGTAAATATAATTCAATAAAAAAATAACAACGAGAGAAATCGAAACGAATCAAATGGATGGATTATAAACTAAATTACATACATACGTAATTGATCATTACAACGCTTCAGTCATGATTACGACATACCTTCTCTCACCACTTATGTTGTGTGCGTTATTTTTAGACATGAGTGGCGCAAACTAAAGTTTAAAGTCGACTTTGAATAACAGATTTTTGAGAAACTTTTCATGGCTATTTTATTTACTCTAAGAGATTTTGCAAGAAATCTGCAGAGACGAAGTCATTGAAGACATATTTTTTCATATTTCTCTTCGTTGGAGATGTCTTACCTATCGTTTAAACCGTGAACTCACTAATAAGCCAACACACTACCTTATAATCTGCAGCCAATACCAACAGAAAATGGCAGACATAGTTTTCGCACTAATTTCACTTTTTCGAGTCAAAGCCATCACAATTAAAATATATGTACGATGTAGTAACGTGAAGTCTTGAAGAACCGTACGACAACTTGTTGGTCTTTGTCCTTTGACTAGGTGAGATAACAGCCATCGTTTACGTTATATTTGCGCCGTTTAGCCTTATCCGTAACTGACTGAAGGTTATCATTTTTCTAAAACAAAATAAAACTGTATTAAGTGATGAAGTTCATTACTGTTTAAGTGCCTGTGTCTATTAGCATATTTGCTGTATTTTCAGGGAAGGAAATTCTCATGAGGTCAAGGAATCATTATAACACAACTATTTAGTGCGTTTAACACGCTGTTGGTATCGCTGATTTATATTTCTAACGAAATGAACAAGGAGCTGCCGTTACAATAAATGTCAAGCGTTATCAAAATATTCTGACTGTTAATTTCTTTCAAAAAACTAAGAATCAACGATATTTGGTCTCAACAAGATATTGCAACTTGCGATACAGCGCATTAAACATTGCTTTTTTATAATATTTCTCCTTAGAAGTTAAGGTGTAAACGAAGGTAAAATGCTGCCTTATTAAAAACCGACGTAGAGTATACCTATTGGTGAAAAATTTATTTGTATGAATTTTTATTATTTATTCCATTTAAGCTGTTTTAAAATGCAAATAACTTTTTACTGTTGACTCAAGAGTGTGCACTTTGCTCTAATATCAGTTTCATGTATCACCTGCTGGCAATATAACGTATTCTTTAGGTCATTACGTTACAATTTCTTCATTTCTTTAACCCTGTTTTTTTTACAACATTTGAGCTTTGTTGATGAGATGTATTTATGAAATAACCAGAACAGGGTGTTACCTTGTTATAAAATTTTATTCCGTTTAGAATCGGCAATTATAAGGGAAAAACTGTCGCGCCATATAACTTCTGATGATCTCCCATTATTGGCAAATACATTGGCTTTAAAAAATTCTTCACAAAATTGCTAAAATTTAGAATTTTATGTCCTATTTTCAAAGGACGTGGAATTAAAAACGTATTAATTATTGTAACTGAACTAACTTCATATTGAAATTGTGCAATTCCGCAGAGTTAAAATGGATTTGCATTCATTCCATTTGCAGTTTGTTATTTCAGTTTTTAATTTCAACTCATATTGTTTTATAAATTCATTCGTTAAGAATGTAACTGCTTCCCTTCCTATATTGTTTTTGGTTTCCATTAATTGTTCATTGCTCGTAAATTATATTCTCGTTATCTCTACTTCCAAACCATAATTGTTGCTCTTTTTTTCAGCAAGTTTTTGTTCTGTGGTTGAATACGATGTTTGTCTTGTTGAATATTGTTTGGTGTGGTTAGGAACTCCACCGAGACCCTGTATTTTATTTGTTAAGGGAGTCTTCGTTTAAATTACGAAGAAATTATTTCTTTAAGTTTTTTATTTTACTTTTTAGAAGAGACGAGTTTGAAATGTTAAAATTTTATTACTCATTTCTTTTATTACAAATTTTTTATTTACAAAAAAAGGGGGAAAAAACTTCATTATATTCTATTAAAATAAATTCTCATTGGACTTGTAGATTTTGTTCAAAACTTGTGAGTATGAAAAGCCATTTTGTCAGTTCTACGTAGAAAGGAAGGAAAATTATCATAAATCGTTTATAGTATGTATGCATCTCAACGAATTTTGTTGATTAAATTAGAAGTCTTGCATAAAATCTAGAGCGTTTACGTCACTTTTGCCTAGGTTTTGATATCACAAGAATAAATCAATTTGTAATGATTTCTTATCATCATTTTATCTCATAGACTTCCATGCTACTTAGAGACCGCAACTCGTTCAAATGTAAACAGTCTAGTGTACTCTTCAAAAGTTTATCTATCTCTTTCAAATACAATAATATCGCGAGTTTTTTAAGTTCAGTTCATAAGGAATAGGTTTTGACAGAAACTATAATTTTTTTTTAATCCCAGTTGACAGCAAGAAAATTTCATCTACGCCGTTTAAATATGCTTTATGAGCACAAATAGGAAAGACAACAGGACGACACATAAACCAAACTATGAATCTAATTCTTGCAAACTTGTAAGCTACTAAAGTAGGCATCAGAATCCATTTCGAATAAATAAGATTATATGAACTAGTACCTTTCATCGCGCTCATCATAAAAACCACAAGCTTTAAAATAAACGCTGTATCTATTAATCATACAGTCTATTGTGTTGGAAACATTGAATTACATCAGGTACCTATTACTTGGGAAAACTCTATCCGGTTTTTTTTATTTTCGAAAGTTTAAAACACAACAGCTTCATCTTTTTGTGAAATCCGTAGTATTGCAGGAGTTAGGAGGAGTGCATTGTAATGTAAACAGTTAGAAAATCTCCTTGATATAAAAAGAAGTATTGTTGATGGATTGGCTACAATATTATCATCATATGTCTTTAGCTCTTATTAAAGTAGTAGAAGGCAGAACATCACGTCCAAAATTTAATCGAACAGCTTAACTTCAGCATAGAGTATATGATGTCTCTGTGATCCTCATAAGATCAGTATGAAATCAGTCGTACATTAAACTAATGGCCATGTATCGTCCTCTTTCCGTATACTCTCAGCAATTTACACTTTTTGATAAGATTCGAAAATAAAAAATTTATTAATCGCACTGTATTGACTGTATTGTACTGTAGTCATCGTGGATTGTAATGCTTTTTCGATTATAACGGCTTAGTTTATCGGACGAAGCCATTCTTGGAAAATCATAAAACAACTGTCGTCACTTAAAAAGTTTCTTAAACAAAACATAGCGAATGCTTACTATAGTTTGGCTTAAGGACTCAAAGATATAAAGAAATAAAATCAAAACGAAGAAAGTTTTTTAAGAATGAGGTTTAAAAGCTAGTTGACTTTTTAATCTTGAGCTTTAGGGTCAGTTTCAACAAAACTACACAAAGTTCTATTTCTTTTATCATACTTTGTTTAATATAATCGAATGTTATTTCATTTTCTGTCTGCCTACCGCACATTATTTGTTCGTATAAAACAAGAGACAAAATATTTTTAATTTAATTAAAAACGCCAGCAACATTATCCTCTACAGTGGAATATGTACGTATGCATATAACAGTTTGTTTATATGTTTACGAATCTTTATTATTTTGTTGCTGCTGAAACAGTCACTTTTTCCCACTTTCATCATAAAATAAAAACAAAGTAAAAAAATAATTCATTTTAATTAATGAGAATTGCAGATTCCTTTTCCTTCACACCAAAACAAAAATGTGTATCACAGCGACAACAACGGCAATAACAATTGCAAAGAGACTGTGAATGTTCGTAGAACAACTGACAGTGCTATTGAAAGCACTGTTCGTGCCACACTACCAATTCTTTTATTGATGATGTTGATGCTACTGCTGTTAGTGCTGATTCATTGCTGTTGCAATGTTTGTTCGCACTGTTGTTGATAATTTTTCAAAAAGTACTTTTGCTTGCTTTTTGTTTTCACTTGTACTTAAGGGTGACAATTGTTCTTGGCATATTTTTATGTGCTGCCTCGCTTTTTTCGCTGTCGTTGTTTTATTCCGTAATACAGAAAAACAATCCTTAGCTTTCGTATTGAAAAACAAGTGAAAAAACAAAAAAGATAAGTTGGAAAAAAGTAGCAACAGCTACTAGCGTTTCGCAGCATGATTTTTATTTCATTACGATATTCATTCATTTCAATCTTTTATTATTTTGTGTGTTTTTTTTTTTCTTTCAGTATTTAATTTCAAAATTAATCACTCGATCATCATCATTTCGCAGAATATCACACAATATGATGATGAATGTCATTGAATACGAAAAAAAACTCATTTAATAATGTCGTAGTAATAGAAGAGAGGCCTACTTACTTACCATTGAGAACTTTATAGATATTTAGGGCCTGTTATAGTATGCTGAGTTCAGAAATTAGAACAAAAAACTAAATATTTTTTATCAAAAGGCAATAGGAAAAGTCTGAAAAAAATTAAAACAAATTTTCTATTTTAAATCGTATGTTTAATGATGCATTTTGTTTAAGCAAAATTCATCTGACGTAATGCGATTTTCGAAAATGTTTTATCAATTCCTACACAATATTGAATTATTCTCCATTATTTAGAATTTTTTTTGTTAAATCATATACCGTCTACCGTTCATAGTCTTCAATTGCAAGGCATACAAAAGGCTTTTAATAGAAGACAACAGAGCTATGAATTGTCGAAAAAATACAGTCCAGTAACAGCTCAATAAAGATCACTAAAAAATGGCTTTATCTGGATGCAGTAACTTCTGGATTCTCGCAGATCAATTTTACTAGCTAGCGTAACCAGTGAATCGAAGAATCGACCAATTTGATGCACAGGTACGAGCACATCTATAACGCTTCTAGTCTCTTCAAATTTCCTTATAGTCTTGACTAATTCTTTCGCAGTAGATCAATAATTAAGACTGTAAATACCCCTTAATACAGGAAACACACATATATAACATCATTACTACCTTTCAGTCAGGATTACGACTTAGTTTCTCACACCACTTATGTTATCTGCCTTAAGTTTTTCATATATGAGTTTAAAGTCAACTCCTATCGAATAATTTTTCATTGCAATTCTATTTACTCCCCGAATTTTTGCCAGAAATATGCTGAGAGGAAGGTTGCTAAGAAATATCTTTCATAGTTCCATTAGTTGGAGTTGTCTAACCTGGGGTTTGAACCAAAGGCTACGGTCTAATAAGCCAACACACTACCTGCTATACCATGACGCCTTCTTTCTTTATAGTCTTGCCTAATTCTTCCGCTGTAGGCTAATAATGAGCTCCGTAAACACCCCGTAATACAGGATAACTTGACATATTTGCTGACCTCTTTTCAGATTAAAAAATTGTTTGTCAAATAAAATTCAAATTCAACTGTAAAATCTTAAAAATGTGCCATAGAAATGGGTTAATATCTCTGAGCGCCGTGGAAGCGAACAGGCCTGCCACATTTATAACGCTTCTAGAGTCTTCAAATTTCTTGATAGTCTTGTCTATTAATGACGACCGTAACCACCCCATTAGAAAACTGGCCATATTTTATGGCCACTTAACGGGAAAATTCACCAGGTCCGGACATAAGCGTGTAAAACAGATTGGTAGCTCTTTCGTCCTGTAAGCTTGGACTTAAAGATTGATTCTCAAATTAATAATTTCACAACAACACAAATAATTTTCCTGTGTGATACGCGTAGGCATTTTAAATATGATAAATAAATTGAAAATTAAATGTTTTATTACATTTTTTCTATTTTAATTTAATTTTATGGCCTCTTATCATCACTTTCACTTAAAGCTGTTAAAATAAATTAAAAAACAAATCCGAGAGGTGATAAGTTTTTAAAAAGAAACAACAAATGACAGCAAAAATAAATCTAATAATTTGCCACTTACCTGACAAAGAGATCTTAGATGAAGGAAAAAATAAAACAACCGATTTCCTAAGGTTACGAAAACAAAATCTGAAGAAGAAAGTTTGGATTTCTACTTCAAAATTGTATAAATATGTAATAGACAGCCAGACACATTTACAACAATGACATAACATTATGGAACAACGTAACAATTGGTGGGAACTTAAACAGCACAGATTACAGAGTCAAGTAACGGGGGACAACATGGTAATAAAAAAAAATGGGTATGAGCATAATACGGCGTAACGGAAAAAATTGTCTTCTGCATGGTAGTTGATTTTTTTGTAAACTTGATATTACACAAAGTGGTAGAGACGAAAAGAAAAAAAATTAAGGAATGGAATAGAAAAACAAATAAGAAGTCAATTCACACGGAGGGCGTTTAGCCTAAAAAAAAATTCAAAAAAAAATTAATACCTATGAACGGATCTTATAACATTCAGTTTGGCAACAGACACATTTGGTATCGCTTAAATTTTTCTAAGGTTTTAATATTTCTTACCAAATTTTTTGTTTGTGTAATGCAAAATTGCCTTTCTGTCTTATATACACACATATGCTAACAGGAATAACTTAGTGCTTTGTAGCAAACAGCAATTCAATGACAATACATGCGAGAATAGTTGCAATATGAAAATCAAAAGCGGAACAACGAAATAATTTAAAAATGAGGTTTACAGAGACTCCACAATTAACGCATATGGAAATTTTAAGTCTGAAGTGGGTACCATGCAATGTGTATATAGGGCCATTCAAAAGGCCATTAAACAAGCAATAAAACAAAAAGAGTTTGAATTTTGTTTTCTTGCTGTGAAGATGTGAAAGAAACAGTCTATGAAGATAAAGAAGGTTTTTGTATTTACTTTTAGGCTAGGATATCTCCAAAAATTTAATATTTTTAAAATCCACTAGATTTGTCATATCATAGTTTGTAAATGTTTAAATTAAAATTAATGGTAGTATAATTTCTATTCAATTGCCTTTGAAATATATTACGTATACGCATCGTATTAAATGTGCTAGAATAGTTACTCAGAAAAGTATGCAATAAACAAAATATTTTTTTTATTGTGAACTACAATTGATCCGGTTAGTAATGCAACATAATTTCATTCATACGGCTGGCGCGGCTGGCCTTACAGTACCTCATTCCATCGGAAAAATTTACATGCACTTTTTTGAGTTATGGGGTCAAATGCTCAATTGTCCCTAGTTTGTCGGCATAACAAGTTTCTTTAACGGCACCCCAACGAAGATAGTCTAACGGAAACTTGGCCATATGTGATTACCACTTTTGGGCCTTAAAGATTGATTTTCAAATAAATAATTACACAACAACACAAACTAATTTCGTATGTGATACGTATAGGCATTTTTAATATGATAAATAAATTGAAAATTAAATGTTTCTTCTATCTTTTGTATTTTAGTTTATTTTTGTGGCCTCTTATGTCACTTGAAGCTGTTAAAATAAATTAAAGAAAAAATCCAACGAGATGATAAGTTTCAAAAGGAAACAACAAATGACTCAAAAATAAATTAAATAATTTGCCACTTACCTGACGAAGGGAACTAAAATGAAAAAAAGGAGCAAACCGATTTCCTAAAGATATGAAAGCAAAATCAGTGGAAAAAGTTTGGCTTTCTGCTTCAAATTTGAATAAATATTGGATTCACGTGGGAGATTCCAAATAAAAATATAAAACAAGCCCTCCTAAATTAGCAAGGCATTCATATAGGTTTACACCAATTTTTTTCATCATGGTGAAGATAAAGAAGAATATAATGGTGTAAGCAATATAACGGCATTTGCAACAGTGTGTAATACACAGCCAGATATATTTACAACAATGACAGTAACATTGCGGAACAACGTAACAATTGTTGTGAACTTAAACAGAACTGATTACAGAGTAGAGTAACGGGGGAAAACATTTCTACAAAAAAAAAAAAATAAAAAATTTTGTATGCGAGCATAATATTGCCTTACGGAAAAAATTGTGTTCAACATGGTATTTGAATTTTTGTTAAACTTGACATGACACTAAACGGTAGAATCAAAAAAGCAAAAAATTTTTGAAAACTTGAAAAGAGAAACAAAAAGAAAGGAGTCAACTCACATGGAGGGCGTTCCACATACAAAAAAAAAACCAAAATAAAAATCATAAAATAATACGAAAATAAAATATTGAAAACGAAGAACATACAGCTGTACCAAAGTAACGTTTGATATTACTTTACAACTTCCTTACATTTTTAAACTCCCCCAATTTGTTTTGCCATTACGTCTTTATATGTATGTTAGCACTGTAGAAAGTAGCAAAAATTTACAATTCTATGAAGAAAATACATGTGAGAGTACCAGCTGAATGAAAGCAAACAGCAAAGTAAGAGCTTTAGATGTGAATGGAAATTGCTAGGTAAGTGGGAATCATATTATTTCTACACACACACGGAATCATACAAAAACGCCTATTTTCTATTTATAAATTTATTTTCAAAATTTTCATACGGCAACAATTTAAAATACAAGATAACTGCCAAGTGAATTCAAAGAATGGAAGAAAGGAAAATCCAAAGATACAAAAATCACAGCCTATGACTTGAAAATATAAGCTAATAAGCATACAAATAGGTTTAAATATAAAAAATAATGTGTGAGAATATATACTTACGTATTCATAATCATTTACTAGAGAGTAGGAAATTGACTCAAGAAAATTAACACATATAAAAATACAATGTATTCATATGCATATATTTCAAATTAGTATACGAGTAGAAAGCTTTGAATACAGCAAATCTCAACTTTCCTCGCTTTGGAATAATAAAGAAAAGAGGAAATTTTATATTTTCCTGAAGTCAAAATATTCATTCGTGTGCGTAAATATTCAAATAATAAAACGAAATGTGAGCTGAAATTGCTCAATTAATTTTTTAATAACGAAATTGAGCCTCTTGTAATTGCTAATAAAGGAAAATTTATAAGATTGTTCAGCAGCAGAAACATTATAACAAAAATTACAAATTATGTGTTGAAAGGTTTTCTCTTTCCAGGCCACAACATCATTTTATCAATTTTATTTACTTTAAATGAGTTTTTTTTACTTCTTGAAATTAAAGAGTCAGAGTTAATTTGCAAAATTATATGAGAGTTTAGCTAAATTAACAGATTTATGCTGTTGTTAATATATTCTAATAACCTATACTCTGAGGTTAATAACATTATAACAAGTGCTTTAAAAAAGTTCGTTTTCCACTGGGGTTTGTTTTGCAAATATACTTGCAGAAATCTGCTGAGATCAAGTCGCCGAAGATATTGTTTCGAAAATTAAAAAAAACTAGATACTGGTTGGGTTTTACATCATATAACATTAAAGTTATAAAAAAAAGCTACAAAAAGAAAACAATGAACTTGTTTACAAATTATCGCACTGCGTAATATAACAACCAGCACCAGCATAAAAAAATGGTACACAAGTAAACAAAGATACAACAACAAAGGCTACATGAATAAATGTAAACAAAATACATAAACAAAAATAATGAAACAACGATGTGTACATTTATAACGATCCAGAGTAGGTGAAGCCAAGAACATTCGCCTTCAAGAACATTCATCAGACTGTTTATATATATAAAAGGCAACGCAAAGCAGGCGAGTGTTAGTGAAATTCAGTCAGTGTGTGTGAAGACGCAGTGTGTTTGAAGAAACTAATCGTGGTTTGACGGTCTCCGTTCCAAAATCTGTCGAATAATTGGAATAGCAAACAAATCAATTGTTGTTGTTTATATGAAGTTGTGAACATAATTGTGCGAATAATAAAGAATTTTAATTAAAAGTAAACACAGACGAGCTCATATTTTAAACGTTTTTAAAAGGTAAAAACGTAACAATATATTTATTTATAATTCGTTGCGTTGGATATGTCTGGGGTATGAACCGGGCGTCATGTCAAATAAGCAAACACATTATCTATGATCTTTTGAAGTCACCGTAGTCTGTAAAATTAAAAGGATTTAATTCCATTGGGAATTCCCAGTAAAATAAAGAGAAAATCTTTTTGCTGAGTAATTTCGTCTCCAGATATTTTACATGTTGATGATTAACCACGGTCTTCACAACCTTTGAAAAAGGATATCATATTAGCACTGATGGTCTTGATGATATTGCAGACCTTCTCAGACTGTTTAAGATAAAAGTCGCATTATTTTATAAGCACATTTTGAGTCAATAGTTTGAACATGATGTTTCCTTACCTTTTTCTTTTATTCGGCTTATGCATACCGTTTGAGTACTTACTTAGAAGAGAATTTTGTAAATACTTTACATTTTACATGAAAGTGTGCCAGTGAATCTATGCAAATCTCTGAGATATTCATGGCTTTTTAACTCTTATGTTTTATCGGTTTATTTCATCTTGTAAAGAGTTGTAGAACAAATACTGAAAATGCTAAATACATTACAAACATACAAATACAAATATGCATACAAATATTTTACGAGTATAAAAATGAATGAACAAAAATTGTATTCATGGTCAACATTGTATGCAAATGCAGCTGAATGCTTGTACTCATACGTAAACATACAGCAAATATTTCAAACTTCTGTGGAAAGTGCCAAGGTTGTCTATAGAAATGGGAAACAAATTAAAAATGCTTGAACTCTAATGGTTATATCATGTAGGTGTTGTAGCATATAAACTATGAAAACAGTTTGAAGTTCAAGGCTTTTAATGGATTTGAATTTTTAATGAATATTTCAAATGTAAAAATTAAAAAAATGTTATAATGAAATACAGTGTAAAGAGTAGTTTAGTTTATTTTGTATATTCGTTAGAAAAACTTTTAATTTCTTTTTAAATTATTCAACCATTATGAGCTTAGGAACTGTTTTCTTAGCAGTGCGAAAAATTGTCTAGAAGTCATATGGTATTTGAAATAAATTCCTTATATACTCTCTCCTTATTCTCTCTCTGTAAATGTTTGTATCTCTGAATAGAAAGAAGTACAACTACGGGTTGTATTGCGCATGATTTGTCTTTATTTAACAGATTAAATGCAACTCTTTCGTTAGTAGGGCTGTGGCTTAGTGGCCGGATGGTTGCTGGTTGTTATTACTAGGAATAGTTTATGTGGTATTTACTGTGAGGTTCATAAGCACGCAAGAGTTATTAAAACTCACCTGTGACACACATCTTCAAATGGTAAAATGTTACGTTCTAATATTTGAACATAATTTTTCCTTGCTATCGATAAATTAAAACGTATGGCATACGGACTATCAATCCTTTTGATAACTAGAATTACGAATTAACGAATCATTGTTTAGAGGTACCATTTTAATGGGATTTTCCTTTATAAAGACGTTTAAATCAGTCTTAAAATGAGAAGTAAATGTATTTCTATTTGAATTTAATTTTTATTCCTGCATTCGTTTAAAATTGTATCCTATAATCTTTATTGTTCTAAGAATTTTGTTTTAAAGGTAAACACTTTTGCCTTAAAAATCATATTGAAGTTAAGTTTTCAGTTTAATTTCACTCTTAAAACACATCATTTAAGAAAAAAAAATGCATTCAGACTTCAATTTAAGTGCATAATTCTCAAAGGCATTAACAACTTTTCTTTGCGAACACTTTCAAGTTTTATTGATCCTGTCGACAAGAATTCAGTTTTATTGTCTACACAAGTTCCTTTAACTTGAAATCTACAATTGATATGGCAATATACTCAAGGGAAAGACAAATAGAAAAAGAATAATTTGCTATGTAAGTGCATTCGCTTTATTTCTGTGCTACTTTTTAATGCACAGATGATGTGTTTACCAACAAGAGAAATGGAGGAATAAATTAAAACAGAACAAAATATGTTGGCAGAATTCTATCGGAGAGTTGATAAAGAAATTCTGTTTAAGCAGCATTACTATATATTCATTGTCTTGATAAAGATGAATATTTTACATGACCTTTTTTCTGACCGGATTTGATGGAAGGCGGAGGTAAGTGTAAGGGGTTTCATTTCCTTTCAGGATTTATATTCAATCGAGTAAATAGTTTTGGTGAACAGTGTCAATGAATGATACCCCAATATCATTCCTGAGTCATTTATTATATTTGGTTGTATAAAATTAACACACACAACATAAGTGGTGTGAGAAACTATGACGTTGTACAATGGGTCAATTCGACCTCCGCGTACTGTACTTGTCTTAATTGACAAAGAACACGTCCTCTAACCTAACCTAACCTAACCTATTATATTTGGTTTAATTGATTATCTAAACACATTTGTTACACATTGAAAATCTCCAAATATGAACTATGATTTCCTTTCTATTCAGATATTGCCAGTCTTTTCAACATTGTAGTGGATTTTAGACGATTGAATAGGCGAGAGAGTCATGATACGTTTGGAACCAATATAAGTTGAATCTTTGCTGATACATGGTAAGGTATGATATCATATCTCCGCCTTCACCTACATCTCAATATTTCCCATTAATATTTTCTTTATATGTTTAAGCTTCTCATCAAAGTTGCTGGGTGGCTCGAGTAAGGTTTAAAATTCACATCTTCTCAGCCATTCTTTTCGCGTGGAAATGTTTTCATAAATTATTTATTGAGAGTGACTCATTTGAAGGGTTTTCAAATCTATTTGTTATTTAAAAATGTTCATCATTTTTGATTTTCTTGTTTTATATTTTAGACTATTGTGGTGTATACGTAAACAAAATTTAAAAAAAAAAATTTTTTGGTATAATGTAAAATTCACGATTTTGTGTTACAGAATGTAAAAATTGTGTGCCATAGTTTTTTAAATGATGTGCTGTAGTGGACATATCCTAGCAAATATCTTTTAGGAAAATTTGTAACATTTTAATACCTATTATTTTAATTGATTAATTTCTTTTCTGTTGGATGTGTTATTATTCAAATCAACTTATTCATTTAAATTTATTTTTATAATTTTTAATTTATAATTTATTATTTTACGCATTGAAGTTCTTTAAAATTCATGTTAAGTACTGCCTAATTTCTATCCGCCATCTAATAAAATTAAATGAAATATAATTTATTATTGTATTTAAAGAAATTTGTGTAATATTTTGTTATTTTATGACACCATAAACTCAAGAAATTTTATTGCCTGATTACGTTTTTAATACAGTCTGGCTTACAAGGAAAGAGTGAAATTTTTTCAAACAAATATCCTGCTTCGCTTATTCGTACCATTTTTTAATTGTTTTCCATCTTGTCGTACATTTCACTTAATGATGGAGCATTAAATATGCATGACAAGACGTCAATAATAAAAACCATAAAACGTATCGATAAATTTGTAGGTAGGAAAGCAGGGCGAAAAAAGGATTTAAATTTATTTCGGATGTATATCAAGAAGTCAAAATCATTTTCATTCGATTGTATTAAATTCGAGTATAAATAACAGTGAAGGTAAATGCTTAACTAATTTCTCAATTTAATCTTCATGGCAATGCGCTACGAGAACCTAAATATTCGAAAATGTAGTAAAGTCACGTTTGTATTTATACAAGTAACAAAAATGGTAATGAATACTAAATATCGTGAACAAATTATTGAACAACAAACATTAAAATAAAACGTAAATTTATAACGCAATAATTGTTTCAAGATTAAGAGATTTTAACTTTTGTTAGAAGATTCTTTAAGAAATACATACAGCAGGAGACAACAATTACTTTTGCTAGCAAGCAATCAGGCAAGTGGGAAGGTCTACAATTGATGGCATATAAGGAACAACAATATAAAATTCAATAAAATAATGTAAAAGATGTTGGCTTGGTTTATTTGGTTTATTTATAAACAAATTACTTTTAAACTTTATTTGGTATTTCTCATCTTAATTTTTAGAACCATTTTTTTTTAATTTCTTCTTAATAGTTATGCAGGACTATAATAAGAAAACATTTGTTTTATTCAAATGAAACGTATTCTGGTTATATTTTCTGTACCCGTTTGCATAATTTGGTTTCACCTTCTAAACTAAGACCCGAAACTTTCGTTATACAAATATATTTTCTTATTCATAATTTTAAGCACAAAAATTTAACAGAAATTCTTACTAAATTGATTACATTGCACTCAGATACTATCATCGCATTGTGTTGTGCTTGAATTTCCATTTATTAATCATCTCATTTGCATTTTGCCATGAAACGTATTTCTGTTTTCAATAATGTTTTAAATTTTTTTTCTATTTTTTTCCTTTTTCCTATAAACACTGTAAGAAATTTAATATTGCAACAGGTGTCTTTATCTCCAATCTTATCTTATGTACAGATACCGACAACGATACTCTTGTACTCCTGTACCCTTGCATAGTAGATTAGCTTATGCATGTAAATATTGAAATGAGATGAACATTTTCTTTTTCTGTACATCATAATCAGATAAATATTTGATATACGGAAAATTGTTTTACATATTTCTTTGGAAATCATATTAGCATTTCCATGAAAACCAGTTAGGAAAACTTTACTTTTCTGTTTTTTCCATTACAAAGCAGCACTCTACATAATATCCATTTTCTAGTTAGTTATCAAAAATATGTCGAAAAACTTAAGACTTGGATGTGTAGAATAAGATCATAAGCAATTTTAAAATGCTTTTTTTGTGCAAAATTGTCCGATTTGGTTGGCTTAAATTTGAATTTAGGACAACTGAAGTAATCTAGAGCCCTAAAGCTTCTAAAAATCTGTCGTTGGAGACGATTTTAAACTGTAGGTGTCACCACTCATGTACAAAATTAGCACACACAAAAAAATAAGTGTGAGAAGCTAGATAGTAATCCTGATTACAAGCCCTCAATCAGACCAAATCAATATTTATGTAATTTAGTTTATAATCATGCGTTTCGATTTGTTTCGTTATAATTATTTTTTGATTCACGTGTAAAAAGTAATTTATCTCAAATACAGTCAATAGTTATTGTATTTATAGGATTAGAAAATAAAAACGTTTGATTCTAATGTAAAATATTTGCTATTTCGCTCTTATAAAATATTTCCATTTATATTTGAAATAAAACCCCTTTCCTTTCCTTTAGGTATTCTATAGTTCGATCATTCAATAGTACCCCACTGGACGTATGAGCAATATTTTATATTTGGCCGTATAATAGTAAATAACTCATACGTATGCAATGGTAAGTACTTTTTGACAAATGAATGAATTTTTTGCAAAAAAAAAAAAATAATAATAATAATTTAAAAATACTCTACCCATTCTAATAATGAATTCGAAAAGTATTTTATAGCAAAAGCAATTCGTTTTTTTTTATCAAAACTTTAAACTAAAACAAACATCTCTTTGAAAGTAATTATTAACTGATACTTATGTATGTGTTTAGTATGACAATGCTTAGCTTAATAATAATTAATTGAAATATTAAAATAATAATACATCATACATTTCTATGTGCTTCTTCCTAATAATGGTGTTTGAAATAAAGACAAATATTTCAAACCGTTTCCTTAATTTAATGGATATTTTATTTTGGTTGAAATAGTATTTTCAATAAATATTTAAATATTTCAATAAAATATTTACATTCATAACTCATTTATTTCTTCAGTTGTTAATATACAGTCACAAAGTATGATAAAAGCCAGACAGAGAGTTTGAGCGGAAAGAAAATTGGATTTCGAGTACAAGGAGTAGTACACATGAAAAAAAGCCAACTTTATTCTAGAATCAGGCAAAAATTTTAAGTAAAATTTAGTAATTAAATCAAAAATAATATTAAGCACATTGATTTTGAATAGTAATGTATGTAAAAATGATACAATTACAAAGCAATTTAACTATTTTTTCGTAGGGTCGTCAACACCGTATTTTTTGTTTAATTTAGACGAACTATTACAAAAGGTTTTCAGTGCATTTTTATTTCGCAGACATTGTAGACCGTTTAGCATCATGTAAATGTAATAAAATTACTTCAATATTCCCTTTAAGGATTTTCTTTTGTATCGAAGACAATCCCTATTACTTCTGTTGTTATATTGGCAATCAGATTTTTTTCTTACTGATTCACATTCATCCAATATTAGTTTTACAGAAAAAGAAAAAGCAATCAACTTAAGGCTATAGGTAACATAAGTTAGGTATGTCAATTTCGAAGAAGTAGAAAATTACTTATCTTGCATACATACATAAGTATATATAGTAATTAGATATTAGAACCCTTCAGTCAGGATTACGACCCAGCTTCTCAAACAAATAATGTTGCGTGTGTTAATTTTATATAAAAATCATAAAAAAATGTATATCTGCCTAAAAGCAAATAAAATACATACTTATGTACATAAGAAAAGAAAACTTAATTAAGACTTTGGAAAATATTTTTTAAATTCTTATCGCTTTTATTTAATTAGTAAAAAATTTGTGTTCAAATGAAATTTGATTTGAAACTTTTGCA
Source organism: Sarcophaga variegata (assembly GCA_932273835.1). Taxonomy (NCBI): domain Eukaryota; kingdom Metazoa; phylum Arthropoda; class Insecta; order Diptera; family Sarcophagidae; genus Sarcophaga; species Sarcophaga variegata. The sequence goes on along the minus strand of OW026362.1, from coordinate 85,949,019 downwards.
TCCATGAAATATTTTTAAGTGGCCGCATAAACTTTACAAAGATTTCTAAGTTCTTTTTCTCCTTTTTGCTAATAACGAACAAAAAACAATTTAAAAAATTTTAGTAGCTAAGGTAGAAAAAGTGCCGGAAGAAAAAGTTTTGCAACAATGATTTCTCTGAACTTTTTCCCTGAAGTGAAAATTGTTTTTGTTGTGAAAGTTTATTTTAAAAGCAAGTAAAACTTGCAAAAATCCAATGCGAATAAAGTTGTCTGCATACGCACACATGTTTAAAGGGTGGTAAGCTGAATCAAATTCTTCGGAGGGAATACATTTTTTGTCACAAATTATAAATTTTGACAGTTTGCGTTAGTTTTACTCCTTATTCCACTTTGAAAGGCAACGAAATGAAGCATTTATGCCAATATCTATGTAAACTTAAAATAACATTTAAAAACACCAGCTTAAAAGTTAGTAACATTAGACGTTTATTTTGGCTTTAGAAGAGTTTATGTATTGAATTTTTTTAAAAAATTTCGTAGCTTTCGATACCAAAATTTATTTTAACGCTGTAAATTGTGGTCTGTTACTTAACTTGTTAGCAAAATCTATTTTGAAATTCGTGAAATTGAAATAAAAAATTTCAGACAAATTTCTAGTGACGTTTTGTTATTGCGTTTTTATAATCAATATTTAGAAATACACCTCATAATGAAACATGTTAAAAAATTAATAAAAATTTTGTGCAGATACGCAGGTAAGTAGGTGTTTATAAAACCGAGAAGATAGAATGGACACACTTACGGGTATATGGCCCATTGTGATATTACAAACATCTCCATACTTGATATCCATTATAGACAAATCATTAAGATCGTCTACACCAAGACACCAAGGCTTTTTCTTCTTCTCCAATATAAGACTAAATATGTTCTCTGTAGTTGAACAACTCTTTTTGCTCTTCCTCGTCGCTATCGATCGTCTCTATAGATCGCCCAGATCGTGTTCAAGACCAATGCAAAATGTTTTGAAATTTTAACGAAGACTGTCCTTAAAATACCTTTTATAGAACAACTCTCTATCCAGAGTCAGCTTCAAGAAGGGGACCTGATTAAAAGCCATTCTAGTAACTTCTGTGAATAGTGCAATTTTTGTTTTCTCACAGCTGCACCTAGAATACGTATCCACTGACTAACTTGATCAGAAACATTACAAAAACTAGAATAAAGATTTGAAAAATTCCATTCCTTTTGTTCTATTTAAAAAATGTTTTTATGTTTTTATATTAAGAAAATATACATTTTATTTTTTACGAGCAATACTAACTATTAAGGTTAAAAATTAATTAAAAGGTGTTAACCTTATGAACAAAGTTTTTCTATTATACTATTTAAATATTATTTAATTAAATTGTTTAACAGTTGTAAAGAATTTAAATTGATATGCTTAAAGTTCAATTTATTAAAATATACAATGAATTTCAATCTAGATACACTACTCATCGTAACAAATTTAGGTTTTCAATCATTCTGATCCAGTATTCATAATAAACAGAGACTGACATTGAGTAGCAAAAGTTCATTCGTTTTTAAAATTTTATTAATTAAAAAAATCGATTAAAACTTGATTAAATGTTTTAGTTAATTATGTCTTAATCTGTTGTTAAGTTTATAAGTCACAAAGCAAAACCACAAAGCTGAAAAATTGAACACAAGCTAAAAATATAAAGAAGATGAAGAAATCACAAAAAAAGGAGTCATGACATGAATGGCCTTTCATAAAATTCTTGCACAATCGAATATTTTACAAGTTAATTTTCAAGATAAAAATTACAATTTTTTATTATAATTCTCTATGCCTTCAAGTACAACGCGATACAAGTTGCCTGATTAAGAAAAGAAACTGTAAATAGTTTATCTGAAAAGCTTGAATGAATATTTGTAAATAAGTCAACATCAACTGAATTATGCCACATGCAAAATAATCCTGAGAGATATGAAATGAAGAGATATTAAAATTCTTACGTAAACATGTAACGTATATTAACAGAATATAAAGCTTTCAGAAATTATCATATTAATTATGATGCATACTTAATCCTTTAAATGCTTATGAAGGACACGTTCACTTTAATACTACAATATTCAATTCTACTAATAATAATTAATGCGTTGAATATCTAAGCACCATAAACGAGTTGTAAGCAAAAATTAAATGGCAATCAACATGTATGGAATTAATTTAGCATTAAATGCAAACGAGATGAATCTAGACCGTACTTCTTTAATACTATATATCATATCACGGCTAATAAATCAACACACTACCTACTAGATCACGGCAGTCAGACGTCTTCAACAAATCGAAATAAAAAATGTCATGAAAGTTTCTCAAAAAAGTCTGCTGTTCAGAGCGACTTTAAGCTGTAGCTGCACAGCTATTTGTGAATAAAATTAACACACACAAAATAAGCAGTAGATCGCAATACTGACGGATAGATTTCTTTCTCTTGATCTCTAACTTGCTAGGAAAGTTAAATTTTAATTAAATAAAATTAATTTCCTAACCTAAATTTTCCAAACCAAAGAACTGTGACATCAAAGTATGAAACTTTTTTCGACTTTTTTACAACATACATATTTTCTTTAAATGAAACTTATATTCTTTCTTTTGCCAAATACGCCAACGGTAGGCGAGGTATCCAAAACGCTTATTGTTATTATTTTTTCGTTTAAATATTATTAAAAAAGTTTTAAACTTTGTGCTTTCCATTTAGGCAAGTTGCACATTTTTAGTTAAGATTTTCAACAAAGGAAAACTCATTCATATTTTCTTTGAACAGAGATTTCTTTCAAAGTTTTTTTTTACCTCTCTGCTGTTGTCTTTTCTCGCATCATATTTCATAAAAATTAATATAAAAAAATTCTAGTGAATGTGGCAATAAGCTCTTTGTGAATAATAGTTCAGCATTTCAAAAATGGAATTCATTTTTAGGGGTGCTTTTTTTATTTAATTTAATATTTAAATACGAATAAATTTCAAACATTGATTTGAATTTAATTTTATTTGATGGCAAATTACTTTTTGTTTTTGTGCATTTCAAGCAACCCTGACATATAACAAATATAATTTGCCTCAGGGTTTAGTTAAGGCTTCCGTTTCTAATGCTGTTTGCTAAGCATTGGTGAATTCATATTTTCATTTAAATGTGTTGGCAGTGGTTTAATAATAACCAGGGAAAGCGAAAGACTGAATTCAGTGTGAAATTAAATTTATTTTTCATTTTTTTTTTTTTTTTTTTTGAAAACCATGTTTCAAACTGTACGTATGTCCCTAAAGTTACGAAGAAAAATACGAAGCCTAAGAATGAAAATCAAACATCTATGTATTCAATCTGTGTATCTGCATTATTTAGAAAATCAATCGTTTGTAGATATTTGCAAAATGACCAAATCTTGCTGGATGTTAATTAGTTTGTACATACATGTTTATTACAAAATACCAAGGCCTTCAATTTTTTAACTGAAATGTAAAAATACACAAAAAAAAGAATTTAAGCAATAAACACAGTTATTGAATCAATTTCAATGAAAATCATCACATTTCCCCAATCGTGTCTCTGCAGCTCACCTGCAGCTGTAACTAAACAATCTACCAGACATTGTTATTTGTAGTTAACAACTGCCTGGTAAAATAGTTAAATCTCCTACCTTAAGGTAATACTAACAAAACATAGAGTAAAAGCCAAAACCAGATGTTGTAGGGTCTGAAGTAAAAGTATTATAACCAAGTAAATAAGCCTTAAAATAGAGTACACATACACACTTAGATGAAAACATAATAGCCGTATTACACAAAATAATACAACTATGTTAAGAAATTTATCCATTTATTCTACTGATGTTTTGGCTATTGGTGTGTATCACAAAGTGTGAGAACATGTATGGTAATTCATGTGTCCATAATAAGTGCAGCTTTTCATAAGAAGTGTACAACAGTTCATAGTATGCTGTATTCTTAATTGGTGCAAAGCATATTCATGGTATTAGAAATGATAATAATTTTCATTTTCACAATGGCTTTCGGCATAAATACCATGTATTACTGAATGCTAATAAAGGTTCTTATGTACAATGTAAATATATATTAAGGCACTAGCCATGGTGTACCTGAGCTCTTAATTTCAATTAATATTAAAGCCAGTGCATCACTTTATGCATGTAAGCAATTTTGTTCAAAACTGGTAAATTAATCAAAAGACTGTAAGTATCTGAATATGAACTGTAGTAGAAAGATATCTGCTGTCCTAACATTAGAGTATGTATTATGTTAACATTTTCTTGTATATATATATATATATATATAGTAAAATTTCAGAAAATAATTAAAACCAATATCCGCATAATTGTGGATATTTTTTTTTAATTATAATGGGTCAACTGGACATGTTCAATTAAAAATCTCTGCTGTAAATTAAGGCGTTAAAGAATATCACAATTTGTTTGTTCACTGCAGTTCATAACAGTTCATATAGCAATATAGGTATATGAAGTTATCGATGATTATCTCTTCACGGCATCTGCCTCTCAGCATATTTCTGGCAAAAACTCTTAGATTAAAAAAAATTGGTACGAAGTCGATTTTGAATTGTAGGTCCTGCTATTCATGTATAAAATTAAGACAACCAGAAGCTCGGTCGTAATCCTTACATACATTTATGTATTTATGTTAAAAAGTTATTTCTACTAGACAAACAATATCACATTTAAGCCTCAGCCTTTGTATTAAGTAGTGATTTGTTCTTTAAGACCTCAATGAGTGACGACACATTACAAATCCTTCTCAAATACGTAACAAAAGTAAAAATTTAAGAATTGTGTCTAGTGGGTAATGTGCTGGACCATTATCGTGAGGTTCGTGGATTCTATTCGCACTAGAAACTCTGGTCTGTTATATTACACCGAGCATATTTTTAAAAATCATTTTAATGGAAAAATTAATTTTTTTCAAATATTTTCTTTAAATTTCTTTAAATTCTTTGATAATTTTGTACAAGTCTTTGAGTAATCAATTTACATACGCCAAGTCTCCTAAACTTTAAATGCACTACCCCAACGCATAAGTGCAGATAAAAAGTACTTTGTGTTTTATTTATTTTTTTACACGAATTAAACCAAACACAACTCAAACGGAAATAACTTTCCGACTTTTAGTAGTTCGGTAGACAGTTTATATTTCAATAGAATGTAGAATTATAAGGAGCTGCATATAACTTTGCATTTGAATTATACAGTAGAATTCATAATTCATTTGAAATAATTAACTGAGTGAACAAGTATTACTGTTAATAATAATGTTTATATTTACCATTTAAAAACATTTAAAATATGAGGTCGTAGATTGCAATTAAAATAAAAATAAATTTTTGTTTAGTTTTAAGTAAAATTCTTTATTATTTGCACAATTATGTGTGCCACTGTTCAAAACTTGATGTAAACAACAACAATTGCTTTGTTATTCCTCTGTTCACACCTTTTGCATAAACAACAACAATTACTAGACAATTATTCGACATATATTCGTAACGGATATCTTTAAACCACGATTACTCTCTTCAAACACACAGCGTATTCACATAACACAGAACTTTTACTAACTCAGTCGCCTGCTTTGCCTTGCCTTTTATATGGCAAAGTAAACAGTCTGATGAATGAGTACATGACATCTCAATAATTGTAAACATCGATGTTTATATTTATTAATGTAGTGTTGTTGGTATATTTTTGTTTACCATTTTTTAAAGCTGGTGTTTGTTGGTATATTTTTGATTACTTTTTTACCATTTTTGTATGCTGGTGTTTGTTGTTATATTAAGCAGTGCGATAATTTGTAAACAAATTTGTTTACTGTATTGTTTTGTTTTTGTAGATTTTGTTTATAATTTTAATGCTAAACGTCGTAAAAGCAAAACACCAGTATCTAGATTATTCATTTTCGTAACAATAACAATAACTTCTACATTATAGCCGTACAATTTTACAAATATTTTTACATATGATAGGAACAATGAATTTGTTTTAATTTTGCTGATCTTAATTACTTATCACTTTGTAGTTTCACATTTTTTTTAAAGAATTTTGCTTGTACTCCCCACCATTATATCTGCATAGTAAAACACTTGAAATAAGGTCAGAACTTCAGGTTAGTAAGGAAGCGGATATAAAAGAGATGGGAGAAAAATAAAACGGATATAAAAAACATGTAACACTACATCAACCATGGATTTACAGGTTAATAGTAAATCTAAGCACAAATATTTGTTTACACAGCCAGGGAAAATAAATTTGAATTTAGGAACAAACTAAAAAAAAAAAAAAAAAAAAAAAAAAAAAAAAAAAAAACATCTGTTTGTCAATTGTTATTTAGCAACAACTCTAAGAATAAAAATCTGTCGTTCGGAGTCGTCTCTCAACTGTAGGTGCCTCCACTCATGCATAAAATTATCACAGACAACATAAGTGATGTTAGAAGCTAGATCGTAGTATCGACAAGGAGTTGTAACTACCAATTAAGTAAGTTAAGTATGTAAATTCAGTTGAAGTAAAGGCAGTGGCTAAATGACAAAATTAAGAGTAAATATATTAAAATTAGGCTGCCAAAGACACGAACATTTCCAGACAAACAAAAAATGAAAATAAGGAAAATTGCTACAAAAGCAACTGAATTTTTTTTATTCTGTTCAACACAAGATTCTGCCGTCATCTACCCACCATTTCCAAGATGTATTTTTTGTTGTTTATCACTTTATTATTAAAAAAAAATTTCCTTAAGTTTTTTTTTCACAAATTTCAAGTTAATGATGGAATGTCTCACTTTCTTTACTAAGGGCCTGAACGACATAAAAATGCAAAGAAATACAATTACATCACGTAAAAGTTTATGCCTCTAAGAAAAGAATATTTAAGTTAATGGTCTCCTACGCTTTTCTTAAAGTATTTACAAAATTTAGCTTCTGTTCCTTACTTTATTGGCTCTATTCAGTGGACGATGAGTAGGATATTTTAGAATGTCTGTGATTTCTGAGGTAATGTGTTTGATGTCATAAATATTCACACTTTTTAAAGCTTCCTTTCTTAGAATATATAAATTTTTTTAAATTGCCTGCGGTTTGTTAAAAATAAATTACTTACAGAATATAAAAAATTTAAGCCAACGACACCACGGTATTTAAAAATCTTATTTTACTTCAATTGAGGGTTAATAGGTATTTTTACTCAGGATCTCATTATCTCATACAAGGCTTTGTTTAAATCCTTAATGCTCTTGTTGAAAAATTGCTTGACACAGACTAATTTAAAGGCAACAAATTGTTAGAAATTCGACAATTATTCGTTTCTGATTATGTCCTAGATTAACATCCCTTGCTACATCGCCATCATCGGTACCAGCTCAATCTCATTATCAATAACATTAAGACGAATAAACATTGAATGTATAGAGACAGTTTATAATGGAATGGAATTTGTTAAACATCAAAGTTGAAAGTATTCCATGTGGATGCCAAAAATTTTCTTTTTATGTTCAAAATCCATTTGAAATCTTCATCAAGTTGTGATAAATTTTCTTGTCGGCACTTTTGGTTCAAATTTATTGACAATACAAAGATCACTTTAACGTAAATATGTATGTACTTATGTATGTATGAATGTATATGGTTAAAGCTGCTTATCTTAACCACAAGAAACATAGGAAAATAAACATGTTGTTGCTTACGTTGTTCGATACAATTGTAGACGTTTGAGTCTCAGCTGGTTTATTATGTGTTCTGTATACTGTTGCACTAGTTTCAGTTCCTTTATTTGTATTTAGCTTCGTTTCTGATTTGTAAACGTAAGCTGCACCTGTATAGATGTGTCTAGTCAAGTCATCTATTAGTACTCAATAATGCACACACAGTCACAGTACTCAATCACATGGAAAGTGTGCTGAAGTACTTATTGGTGATGCTTTTTATTTATCACTGCTTAAGCTGCTGCTACAGTCTGTTGTTGTTCTCTTGTGAATTTTTTATTGTTTTGTGGCCAAATGAAAAATAAATAACGAAAGAAAATGCTGATTATTGTTATCTTCTATGCATTTTCGAATAGATGGTTAAAACTGTGTAAACAAATAATTTGTCTTCACAAAAGAACTGAAGAAATATCGTAGTTAACTGAAGTACAAATTAGTACATACTTACTTATATATGAACAGTGTAGTACAAGCAGAGAAGCATTTGTTTGTTTAAAATAACTCAAATGTTTTTCTAATTTTCCCTAATTTTAACAGAACGTGTGGATATTACCATCACTTAGTCTAGTAGGTGACGGTTTAAACACCAAGTCTCCAAAAAAGCGAAATATGAAAAAATCTTCCTTCAACCATTTCCTCTCAGCCGATTTCTAGCAAAAACTCTGAGAGTAAATAAAATTGCCATATGAAAAGTTTCTCAAAAGTCTGTTGTTCGGAATCGATTTTTCACTGTAGCTCCTGTCACTCATTTATGAAATTAACGCACACCACCTTAGTGGTGCCAGAAGATAGGTCATAATCTTGACTGAAGCGTTGCAATGGCCAATTATGTGTGTATGCATTGTAAATACTGCTTCTGATCAATAAAAGTTTTAATCGAAGAGCTAATTATTTTCTCTATTGATCTTTCATGAGAAATGAATACAATGAACATAGAAAATATTTTATTTTTTTAAAGAATATTTCTTAATTTGTTGACAGAAAAAACCGTAAAATTAAAAACCAATAAATTTACGACCGTGGTGCGATTTCTCTTGCAAAAGAGAGTGAAACTAATTGGAATAATTAAAAATTTCTGGAATCCATGTTGTTATAAAACTTTAAATTATTAGGGAAATAAAAACGAAGTAAATATTTGAGTTTTAAAGTGAAGTTAATTTACTCATCGGCATTCTCTTCTTTACATATTTATTTTCTTTCATTCGACGACACGTGCTATGGAAATAAAAAGATGTTTCTTACCAAAAATACTACACATTATGTAGCATACATATGTAGAAATATTGCTATTTTTTCCGTAGAAATAATTCTTTTATTTGGCACATACTTTCCTCTCTTTTGATATATTTCTTCGATGTATTTTACATGAATATGATGTGTATCGCTTGGAAAAAAAATAATAGACAATTATACCCAGATTTTATATCTTCCATATAAAGTACCTACATGTACATACATGTATAAAGCTTAATAGTAAATCTCTGAGGCACACCAATAATATTTTTGTTTCAGGTAAAAATTTAAATTTATGTTCTCCTGATTCATGAACTATTATTGCAATTCTATTGAGCAACATACTATCCTTAGGTCTGCTTCTATAACTTCATAAATTTTCAAAAACATTCATTCATCTTTAAATTCTAACGTGTACGTGTACTTTACAAAGATATTGGCGTATCTATATACTTTTTTAATGCGATAGATAACCTTGCAGCATACAACACAGATACACATAAATTGCTAAGAGTCCATATTAAATCATAAATAATTTTTTTTTTTGGAAAATTTATTTTTGCTTTTAAAATATATGTATGCTCAGACCAATAAACAATCATGCTTAGACAAATTTTTCCATGAATAAATTTGAATTCATTAAGTTTGTGTTTTAATAAGAAATAGAAACAAAAAGCAGACATGGACCTTGAAAAACCTGCCACGTGGAAAATACATTGAAGTTTATATTTTAAATTTATTATACTTATAAATATTAAAATTTAAACTCCTTTAAACCATACTTCATCAATATTTTAAATTCATATAAAAGTACGCAGGAAACGAAGCAATAAGCGTCAGTCCAACAAGGGCTACCCACATGGTGGTTGTGGATGAATTAATGACAAAACTATCTGAGGCGGGCACTGACTGCTAAGCATATGTAGACGATATAGTCTTGATCACGACAGGCAAATTCGAAGGGACCATGAGAATATAACCCAAAATCGCGATAGCACCATTTACAAGAAGTAAAAAATTTTCTAAATAGAAGGAATATTTTCGACTGCTGGATAAGAAAATTTTACATAATTGAGGTCAAATATATGTGAATAAAATTGAATAGTAAATTAACATAGAACGCTTATATACAGATCATCTCGAGAAAGGCCAGACAAAACCTAAAGTGAAGAAGACGTGAAGAAAATTCCTGTGAATACAGTTCTGAAATTGTGCACTGAATATATGACATGATAATCAGACCAATAAAGAGGCCTAAGGAAAAATTGCCTGAGTAAATAACGAATCTGAAAACAGCTCAATAGGATCAGATGGATCAGATACAGAGACTAGTGTGTGTTTCTGCAGTCGTGCTGGAAGCTCAATGAAATGTCGGCCCTCTGCACATAGTGGCAGAGACCAAAGCTTTAGAGACTATGCGCAGGTTAATGGTCAACAAGTATAATATGAAATTTATTAGGGGACCACGGAACCTAAAGAATCGAATGGCTGACAGCTCCCTCCTTAATTATCCCCTGGACTAAACCTGTATGATCTTTTGAGAAGTGAAACCGATTGGCTGACAGCTCCCTCCTTAACAATCCCCTGGCCAGAACCTGCGGGATCTAAGATGTCTTCAAATGCTAAGCAATTTATTAAACCAAGGTTTAATATTAAACTGTACTACCCGTTATCATTCATACAATTTTATGGACAGTGCTTGTATTTGCTCGTTTTAAAATTTCCAATTAAAGCAAAATGAGTTTTTTGTTGAAGTGAATTAATTAAACTGAGACAACTGTCGGCATAATTTATAAAGTTGTCAACGACTTATTCGTTCAAAGTAAATCAAAGAAAGGCTGAAAAAATTTCCAACCTTTAAGTCCCTAACAATATATTTAAAATAAACAAATCGAGTTACCAATTAAGGACAATTTAAATTGTTTAATTACTGAGCAAATAAAACAAATGAATTCAATGGCCTGTAGAGGGGTTGAATGGAGCGGACAAATATTTAAGTTGTAAACTGGTTTAACTTTTTAACGGTGGTTAATTAAGCGCTCTCTGATAGGATAATGTAACGCATGGCTTATATTTTAAATAAAACTTATTCATTGTAAAAACAACATTATTTTATTTGATGGTAAAATGTGCGTAAAATGTGTGGTTAAATGTGCTTTTAAAAAAGTTTGTAATCTATTATAAACAGTTTTTAGCATATAAAACTATATTGTTATGTTTTTACCTTTTCAAAACGTATAAAATATGAGCTCGTAGATTGCAAATTAAATAAAAATAAATTTGTGTTTAGTTTTAATTAAAATTCTTTATTATTCACATAATTCTGTGTCCACCGTTCACAACTTTATGTAAACAACAACAATTGCTTCGTTTAACAATTACTAGACAATTATTCGACAGATATTTGTAACGGAGATCTACAAACCACGATTACTCTCTTCAAACACATCGCGTCTTCACACAAGACTGACTGAACTGACTGACTTTTACTAACTCAGTCGCCTGCTTTGCTTTGCCTTTTATATGGCAAAGTAAACAGTCTGTTATGTTTTATGGTTATATTGTTGTTTACTTGTTTACCATTATTTATGCTGGTGTTTGTTGCTCCATTAAGCAGTGCGGTAATTTGTAAACAAGTAAATTTTTTTGTTTTTTAGCTTTTGTTTATAATTTTAATGTTAAACGATGTAAAAGCAAAACACCAGTGTCTAGATATTTTTCATTTTCATAACAATATTTTCATTCTTTGTTTCTTTTATTTGTATTATTATTTGTTTGGAGGCAGATTTATCAAAAAAAAGTTGATATACTGTTTAGAGGCTGTTATAATTTTCTACTTTGGAACTTTTAAAATTACTGCACACGTTTTAAATATTTTGTTTTAAACAAAAATAAATAATAAAATAAATCATTTTTTATTTCACATCCTGTTTATTCGTAAAGACATAAACCCCATAATATTTTCTATTAAAAAAATATGCCTTTTAAAATGACTTAATAAATGTAACATTGTGGTTAATGATGTGAAAATCAGTTGATAGAATAATGGCAGATAGAACAAGAAAAAAAAAAGAAAATGAAAAACACATTTTTTTGTGCCAAATGTTAAACAATTCAATACGGTTCACACTTTGGCAACATTATGGCTGAAAATATTCCAAGATGGATGGAGTAAAAAATAAGTAAGATAATGTACTATTTGAGATTTTTTTAAAAGCATAAGAATATTACAAAAATTGAATGTAAGTTAATTTACTGATATATGTATATATGTATTTATATACGACTGCTTTTAGTATTTTGATTTAAAGTAAAATGTTGGCAAAAATTATAATTTATTTTCTACAAGCAATAGGCACAAATTTTACATAGAAATTTCTATTATCTGGTGGTTTTTTGAGGGGATTAAAGCATCAAGCCTGTGACTTTAATATCACTGTACACAGAACGCATGTATATCTTTAATTATTCTATGTTATGACTGGTTTTGGTTAAAATGTGTAAAATATTTATTATGAGTTTTCTATTGAGATCATTTTGTCGTGTAGGGTATTAAACAATACAGTCTGACTGACTGTAATTTTAATTCTATAAGTATAACAGCATGTGTTCTTAATATAATATTCAATGTGAAATGTTTCTTTATTTTTACGATTATGAAATTTTGCTTTTACTTCCACTCTCAGCAAATAATTTGGATTTTAAGAATCGGAAATTGTGTCGTAAATATACACCGAAATTTAATTTTCGTTTGCATAAATCTCTGCTTCGTTATATAGAGCGTGTAATAATTATTTGCAGTCTAGTAATATATCTGTGAGAGCTATAATTTTATTTCAATAATCAAATTGTATTATTTGTTCCCTAAGTATTTACATACATACATAACATAATTGGTTATTACAACCCCACAGTCAGCATTATGACCTAGCTCCTCACACCATTTAATTTTTGTGTGATAATTTTATCGATAAGTGGTGGGACTTACAGTTTAAGGACGGCGAACGAGAAATTTATTTGAGGAACTTTTCATGACAATTTTGATTTACTCTCAGAGTTTTTGCCAGAAATCTGTTGAGAAATCGCTGAAGTAATAGTTTTCATAATTCAATAAGATCGAGATGTCTGACCTAGAACTTTAAACGTGGCCTCACGTCTAATAAGCCAACACACTACCTACTAGACTACGGCAACTTCGTATTTAATTAGTCTAATCTGTAATGCTAATGTATTTCAAAGTTCTTAATTTTACACGCACACCTTTCTGGGCACCATTTTTAATTAAAGCAAATAAAAGCAGCGGCATGCGTGCGTTAGTCTTACATAGGGTTACAACTAAATTTTATTTAAATAAGTATATACCGCAGTAGTTGTCGTAGTATAGTGGGTAATGTATTGGTTTGTTAGACGTAAGGCCGTGACTCAAATCCCAGCCCACACATTTCGAACTAAACGAAGTATGAAAACCTATTATTCTTCGACTTAATAAATATTTCAACAGTGGATACCACGAAACAAAGAACTTAATGAATGTATGTATTTATCAAATAACTTTTTAATTGTAAATATCATTTATTCCTGTAATATCTTCAACATTTAAATTTTTTAATACAGTTATGTTCAATGAACAAACATATGATAACAACAGGTAGTTTATAATAAATAATTTCAATTAATATTTAATAAAACACTCAATTAAAAAACATTCGTTTTATAGAAAAACTGTCACTACATCAGGCAATTTTATATTGAAAAAAGTGTTATGAGTATTGGTTTTTTTTTATAAAAAGGAAATAAATAAAATATTTAATTGAATTTTAATACAAAAATATATTTTATTCATTACCCACACCTTAAGTTGGTAACATACAACACAAATGGCCAGCAAGAAAAAACTAGGTTGACACAACCATGCATATAAAGGCAAACATAGAATTCCATTGTTTTTTTTCCATTAACTTTTCTATGTACACATGCAATAATTGAAAAATAATCTGAGTGTTTCATGAAATTTTATTTTCACGGATTTTTATTTAATAAAATTTAATAAAAAAATAAATAAAACTAATTTTAGATTAAACACGAAACGTAGACAGTGGACAATTGTTAATAATTCTCAATGCAAAATACACACACGCACTAAGCTTTACAAAACAACGAAGAACATTAGAGATTTTGTAAACTACTTACTTACTTATTTACATAATTTTTCATTACAACAATTTAGCCATGATTACGACCTAGCTTCTCATACCACTCATGTAATTTTATTCATGAATGGCTGAACTTATAGTTTAAAGTCGACTCCGAACGACAGGTTTTTTGAAAACTGCCATGAAAAGTTAAAAAAAAAATTGTCGTTTGGAGACGACTTTAAACTATAGTTCCGTTCACTTATGTATAAAATTAACACGCATATGTTGTATAAGTGGTGTTTGACATCACTAGCGCGGCCTAACCTTAATGGAAGAAATTTCTACATTTTATCAACATCATCATTTCATTTCATTCTGATATCGTGGAGTTCTTAAAGTGAAGTTTATCACTGCCATGATCTCTGTCTTCTTGGAAGTAAATTTGTCTCTGAATCATAATTTAAAATTTTTTTGGATATTAAATGACTTTCGTTTTTAAATTTTTTCTCAAAATTCTCCCTATCTTACGAAATAGAAAAGCAAAACAAAACAAAAATAAATTTTAAAATCCGTAAATTAGCGAAGCATTAACATGATATGGGTTTCTTCTAGCAACTGCTGAAGAGGAAGAAGCATAAGAACAATATACCTGGGATATTATCAGGAGCAGCAGCAGCAGCAGCAGCGTAGGTAATAGACACCAAAAGGTGGCATCAACAGCAATGACAGTAACAATATGTAACAAACTAACAATTTTCTTAAAAAATGAACAAAAGAATATATCTTGAAACAAGAGAAAAGGAGTAAATAAAAAAAATATATGCAGGAATATAATACGACGTAACGAAAAATAATGGTATTCCACATGGTTGTTAAATTTTTAGTTTTTTTTTTTTCTTTTTCTTGTACAATTTGACAAGACATTAAATGGCAGGAAAAAATTGTAATAAGAAATCAACTTCATACACTGATTTTTTGGGCTTTTCTTATATAGAACAAAACAATTACTTCAGGCAAGTTGAACAAGCGAATAAAAATATTTGAAGATGTTGTTTATATGACTAAATAATTATTATTTAGTTTTAGTTTTTCAAATTTTGTTATGAACTTGTTGTGGTATATAATTACAAATTAAAATTTCCTTAAAGCTGTTTTAAAACTTATTCATAAACTTACCAAACTGTTGTAATGAAAATCCAGATCCTCCTTAAGGATCATTGTATTGCAACTCAATACGTTGGAAAAGAATAAAAGTCGGATATATAGCCGAAAGGAAGCAATGGTTTATCCATCAACAATAGAAGATTTAATAACTTTATGTACTATGTACATATTATGCGCAAACTTTGTTAGCGTGTATCAATTTATCTGCCCAGTTCGTGTTTATATTCGAAATGCTTTTTTGTCTGAAATTTTAGTTTCTACTCCTTAATACATGGCATTTTAAACTACACCTGCAATATAAGGCAAGAGAAAGAGAATAAAAAGACAACAAAAAGAAATCATTGTCTATGACTTATAGAAAGAAGTTTATAAGCTTACAAATATGTTAAAACATAAAAAAACAGTACGTGAACGCACATTCATAGAGAAAGAAATTTCGCGTATTGATATTGTTAAGTTTTTACCTTTTAAAAACGCTTAAAATATGAGCTCGTAGATTGCAAATAAAATAAAAATAAATTTGTGTTTATTTTAAATTAAAATCCTTTATTATTTCATTCTATGTGCCACTGTTCACAACTTGATGTATACAACAACAATTGCTTTATTTGTTATTTCACTGTTTATACCCTATGCATAAACAATAACAATTACTAGACAATTATTCGACAGGTCTTTGTAACGGAGATCTTTAAACCATGATTACTCTCTTCAAACACACCGCATCTTTAGACTGACTGAACTTCACTAACTTAGTCGCCTGCTTTGCCCCTTGCCTTTTATATGGCAGGGTAAACAGCCTGATGAATGTTCTTGAAGGCGGATGTTTTTGACTTCGCCCTCCCTAAATCTCTATAAATGTAAACATTGTATTTAAAGAGTGAAAAAAAAATTCAAATAAGAGTCACAGTACCGAAAATTGTACAATGAAACTAAATGCAATTTTTCGTACTTATAAAATATAAAAATTAGTTTATTAGTAACTAAACTACTATTATTGGTCAATTATTTCGTTTTAGTTTCATTATTTTCATTGTTTTCTTTAATTTGTTGGCATACACACTCCACATTTTTTGAATCTTTCATTCGCTTCCAATCAATATGTACAGATTCATCATATTGAGTAAGTGGAAATGTGTGCAATAATGCCATACCATACTATGCAGTATCACACTGTTGCTTGACAATTAAATGATTTATTCGTCTATTGAGAGCATGTAGCAGGGATTGTGATGAATGGCAAAATAGACAAGAAACATAAAAGAGTAGAATAGAATGGAATACAATATGAGTCATAAAATATAATGTTAGATGAACCGAAACAATGTTAAAATAATTGAGTGTAAATACAACAGTAATAAAATAATAATAAAAAACAACCTCATAAAAATAGCGGGCAATAAGTCAAATGCATGAAATCATGCATGTTCAACAATGGCAATAATATTTAATCACAGCACAAAGACAATATTAACAAGAAAATAAAAATAAAAAAACGGATTACGTCTTTGTCGTAGTGATGTAGTGAAAATAGAATTTAAATTGTAACCAATGCCCACACTTTTCATGTAACTTAAGTCCGAAGCTCTTACCATTGCTTAATGAATTAATGCATTCTAACTATCGTGGTTTGAAGATCTCCGCTACAAATATTTGTTGAATAATTGTCTAGTAATTGTTATTGTTTATGCAAAGGATATAAACAGAGGAGTAACAAAAAAAAGCAATAGTTTTTGTTTACATAAAGTTGTGAACAGTGCAACACAGAATTGTGCGAATAATAAAGCATTTTATTTGAAATAAACACAAATTTATTTTTATTTTATATACAATCTATGAGCTCTTATCGTTCATGTCATGTGTTTTCGCATGACACAACTAATGAGACTGTTGATTATTAAGGCTATTTCATAAAAAAGCAGAGTTTTTCATTATAATTTCATCTATTCAATATATATTGAAGACGACGTAGTCTAGCAGATAGTGTGTTGGCTTATTAGAAATGAAGCGATGGTTCAAACTCCAGATCAGATAACTCGAACGAAATCAAATATGAAAAAATAACAGATTTCTGGTACAATTCTGAGAATAAATAAAATTGCTATGAAAAGTATCCCAAAAATCTGTAGTTCAGAGTCGACTTTGAAATGAAGGTTCTGCCACGACACTTATGGATCAAACTAACATTTACAACATAAGAGGCATGAGAAGCTAGGTTGTAGTCCTTACTGAAGGTTAAGTCAGAATAAAAAAATTCTGAATTTGTATTACAAAACTTAGAGAAGCAATGGAATACAATTATCGTAGTTTTTGCCTGACACATCCAATTGAGATGTTGATTAATGAGATTGGTGTGCCTAGTAAATTTAGTTATTTTTTCAAAACAGCTGACTTTGTCATCATATGTTTCATTACAATATCCGCCGGATTATGTATTGAAGAAACAAATTTTTTAATTTATTTCGACTTAAGGACATAAATGATAACCTAAACATCAATACGCTTGTAAGAGTATACTATTTTTTTATCTATTTCTTATAGTTGTATACAGTCTTTCATATGATCAGAGCTTAACGGTATTTTATACATTTTAGGTACGTGAAAAACAAAACTTTTGAAAGCGTTATTTTTTTATATTTTCTTCAGTATCCAAAAATAGCTGAAGTCAAAAAGTAGAATTACTACTTAGCATAATATACATAATTACATTATTGGCCATTACAACACTTCAGTAAGGATTACGACCTAGTTTGTCACACCACTTATGTTGCGTGTTTTAATTTTATACATGAGTGGTGGGACATACAGTTTAAAGTCGACCCGACGACAGATTTTTGAGAAACTTTTCATGGCAATTTTATTTACTCTCAGAGTTTTTGCCAGAAATCTGCTGAGAGAAAGTCGCCGAAATAATACTTTTTGTATTTTGTTTTGATGTCTGGCCTGGTGCTCGAACCCTGTCTTTATGTCTAATAAGCCAACACACTACTTACTAGACTATGGTGACTTCAGCAGACTTAGCATAATATCTACACTGTATTTCTGTAAAAATAAGACTTTTGCCATATTCAATCCAAAATTATATTCATTACCAGATTTGGTTATAAATCTTTTATTCCCTTTTTTTCAAGCTTTATTCCAAGGTTGGTTCAATGTGCGTGCAATAAAAAGGAACTAAAAAATATGCACGGATTATTATTTTTTAAATCATAAAGAGAAATTTAAATTCAAAACACCAATTTAGTCTTAGTTTTTAAATGCTTGATGATTGTTTGTTCAGTTTTTTTTCTTGGTAGCGATTTCTGATAATTTTCATTCAGTTTCACGCATATGTGTTACAAAATACCCGTCGTAAAAACGAAAAAGTACGATAATTAAATAAATAAATAAAAAAGAGATGAGGCAGCTTTTCTTTAAAACTAATTTTTATTTTTAAAGAAAAAATAATTTGTGAAAATCTCACGTCTTAATTGTGATTAAAATTAAAATTACAAAATCCGTCTCCGCGAAACTAATAAAAAAAAGAGAAACGAACAATTTTTATACATTAATTTATATGCAAATTATAAGGAGGCAGCAAATTGCCAGCAAAGATAGAAGGATATGGTTTGAATACATTTGGTATATTTACAAACAAATTGGGAAACAATTTTGTCACTTTAAAACCTTAATTAGCATTTCTCATACCCAACACCATATAATTTAACCGTCCGGATTCTATTCCTCGTTGTATATGTAGATTGGTGTACTGCCGCAATATTTGGTTTATGCAAATGAGTGGAATTGGCCACCATGTTTATAATTAATTTAAAGAGTGTGTATACAGAGTTTAGTTCTGTACATTCAAATTTAATTTCAGCAGTTAACGTTTAAATTTAATTAGAACTTTTTTTACCTTTTAAAAACGTTTAAAATACGAACTCGTAGATTGCAAAAAAAAAAAATTTGTGTTTAATTTTAATCAAATTCTTTATTGTTTGCACAATTATGTGTGCCACTTTTCACAAGTTGATGTTAACAATAACAATTTCTTCTCTTTGTTATGCCTCTGTTTATACCCTTTGCATAAACAATAACAATTACTAGACAATTATTCGACAGATCTTTGTAACGGAGATCTTCAAACACACCGCGTCCTTCACACAAGACTGACTGAACTTCACTAACTCAGTCGCTCTGATGAATGTACTTAAAGGCGAACTTTCCTGCCTTCGCCTTCTCGAGATCTTTATAAATCGTTGTTTCATTATTGTTGTTTGTGTATTTTGTTTACATTTATACTTGGAGTGTGTGGTGTTTCATTTTTGTTCACTTGTTTATCATTTTTTATACTAGTGTTTGTTGGTATATTTTTGTTTATTTGCTTTTGTTTTTGTAGCTTTTGTATATAATTTTAATGTTAAAGGAAATAAAAGCAAAACACCAAAACGCATTAACTAGATTTTTCCATATTCGTAACAATATTTACATATCATTTAGTCCAATATGGGTGAAATTTCTTAACTCCTACAACTATTGGGTGTTCCAACAGGCGCTAGTTAATATTTTCAATAGGCATTGTACTGAATGAACACAGGCATTTAAACCGTTTAATATTCATAATGTTTGAGTGCTCTTTTTTCCTCAAAACACAATTATGACAATATTTTAGCAGCATTTCATACTCATTATTATAAAAGTGAACGAATATCAAAATGAGATCAGAAAAGGTTTTCTATTGCATTAAAAGCAACATTAAACGTGAATAAGCATCCTCTACTGCATCCATTTGCAAACATTTTAGCATACAAGCACAACAGACAACAACTAGACAGGCCCACTATCTGTCTGACATTTATTTAAAAAAATTAAGACAGAGAAGTTCTACTGTAGAAGACAACTGTTGCATCTTCTCTCCCCGTGTTCATACAATAAATTTTGATTCTAGTCGTAGTTGTGGTTTAGTTGATTTTCCTTACAAAATAGTTATTTATTCATTTTGTTTTTGTAAAGACATTACTTTTGTTTATATTAGTGTCCTCTTTATGCCTACTTAAGTGAACAAGATGTTGTTGTTTTTGTATAACAAACGTAAGGAAGTAGTAAAGGATGAATTGAAATGAAAATAAATTTAAATTAAAGGGAATGGACTTTTATAATTTTTTGGATACTTAACTTCGATGGTAACAACAGGTCGCACAAGCAATATCACTCATACGCCATGATTCGTTTGTATAAATAAAATTTTGAAGTCTGATTGGTATATACAGTATCGGACAAAACCTAAGCACTCCCTCAGTACATTTTTTTAAAATGATTCTTTTTTAAAGAAAACAAAGTTATTAATGTTTTATTTTTTATTTTTTTTATTTATTTATATCCTTATTATTGAAAAGCACAAACTTAAGGACGACGACCAGCAAAAAACCTTTCATATCGTGAAACACATCATATCGTCTGCGCACACGCCTTATGCCATCTGAATCCTTTAAATTAAACTTAGATTCGTCAGAAAATAGTACAATCCTCCATATTTTGACACTCCTGTTGAGATGGGCCCTGGCCCATTCAAGTTTCGCTTTTTTATTTTTTGACGATATAAAAGTTTTTTTTTTGCTGGTTGGCGACTGAATAATCCGGCATCTACCGTCCTTCTGCGAATCGCTCTTTCGCTAATATTTAAACATAAGCGGTTTCGTATGTGACTAGTTGATGCTGTGGGATCATTTTGGATTGTCCTTTTAATTAAGGAGACTTCATATCGCGAAGTTTCACGTGGTCTTCCTCCAGGATGAGTAGAAGATGTGCGACCAATCTGCAAAAACTTTTTAATTAGCCTAGAAATAATTGATCTGTTGATCGAATATCTTGCACTAAATTGATCTTAACCCAAACGAGAAATTGTGGGAGATCGTTAACCTAAAAATCAACCGAGAAAATTAGAAAACTAAAAAAGATTTATTTGAAGCCGCAAAAATAGCCTGGGAAGCAATTTCACCTGAAATAATTAATAATTTCAAATCCTCTACGCCTTAAAAGAATGGCCTGTGCCATCCAGAATAAGGGATTCGCAAAGAAATATTAATTTCAATAGTTTTTATCTGTACCTAAAATTGGGGGTGCTTTAGTTTTGTCCGCTTATATTTTCGACTTAAAATGTATTTTGAATCATAACTTTTTTTTATTGAATTCTGAATTCCTTAAGTTTGTGTTTTTCAATAATAAGGATATAAATAAATAAAAAAATAAAAAATAAAACATTAATAACTTTGTTTTCTTTAAAAAATAATCATTTTAAAAAAATGTACTGAGGGGGTGCTTAGGTTTTGTCCGATACTGTATGTATGAATGTTGTTTTGTTGTGCCATTGTTCCTGGTTTTCTTAAATACTGTCGTCTTTTATTCTGCTTTGTTTTGGTTTGGGAAATCAATAATCAACACTACATAAATCACATGTAAATTATTTATGACAAACCTACAATATTTACTTGTTGGAATGATTTCGTTTGTTGAACTAATTTTATTGGTTTCGTTTCCGAAAATTGCTTCTTTTTATTACTTTAACTCCATTCGTTTATTACGTTATTGCCCCCTGCATCATTCAACATTTTTCCGGAATGCATTACAGTTGTTGGCGGTTACGGCGATGGTGTTATTTGACTCAAAGCATGTCACAGCATTACGTCAATTCTTATTTAACATCAAGATTAATTTTGTATTTATAGGATGCCATATTAACTACTCACCTGCATAAATGCCTTGTTACTCACAAAAAAGAAAACCTGCCACATTGCATTTATTTTGTAATCAGAAACTGTATTTGGCCATAAAATTTTAAACTTAATTACCCATTCGGTGGAGCATGTCCTATTGCAACAATTGTGGTTTAATGCAGAAAATACATGAAATACAATACTGTTGTGTATACCACAGCGACGGAATGCGTTATAACAGTAGGAAACCAACAATAGAAATGACTATGACAATAAAAAACTACAAGTTTACCATAGCTCAGATTTAGAATGTTGGCCAATAGCATGAGGTGGAATGTTTGTTCAACTCAATATCAACAATAAAATTATTGGATAGAAACAACAAAAACTAAATGCTTTTGCAAAAAGAAAAAAAATAAATAAAAAATTCTTCATTCTTTTTAGTTTTCAGCTTATAAGCTAAATTAAGACGTTAGTCATCATACATATTCGAATACACATTATAGTTTTGATAAATTCGAGTCGTTCTGCATTAAGTTATTGGTTTTTGATAAACCATTTCGAGTCCTGAAATCCCCGTATTAGACATGGGTTCAAGCCACAGGTCAGACATCTTCAACAAAACGAAATATGGAGGAATATTTCTTCGGTGACTTCTTCTCAGCAGATTTCTGGTAAAAACTCTGAGATTAAATAAAATGACAATTTTCTCAAAAAAATCTGTCATTTGCAGTCGACTTTAAACATAACACATAACATAAGTGTTGTGAGAAGCTAGGTCATGCCATGTCTTTAGAAGGACGAGGCTATTTTATTTTCCTACTGTACATACAGAGAATGAGCTGATGGAAAGCGATATAAAATACTTAACCAGCCAGACTGAAATAAGCAGGGCCATTCCTGTGAACATTATAACATAGATCAAAGTGTACCAAGAAACTCGTTTGAGACCTGATAACAAACCACTTAAACCCTTTTATTTTATAAAAAAATATGTCGTTTGGAGCCGACTTTAAACAGAAGCTCCCGCCTCTCGTGCATAAAATTAACACAAAACATAATTGGTGTGATAAGTTAGATCGTAATCCTGACTGAAGGGTTGTAATGACCAATTATGTATGTATTAAGAAATTTTTTAAAGAATTATCACAAAATTTATTAACAAATTCCAACGTAACATATAGTTGCATCGATTCTCTACACCGTATACCTGGGCACAACATCCGTTTTTATTAAATTCCGGGCCACTGTGGCATAGAGGGAAACGAAAAGTCGAAGGGACTGGCATGCAAAGGATCGGAGATATCTGAGGAAGATACTATAAAGTGGACGTATGAGCTTCTAAAATTTATTAAATAATTTCAACATAGCAGATAGTTGAACTATTTGGAAGCAACATTTACAATTGCTATTTAATACCAAATTATACTCATATATATGCACATTCAAATACGCATATTCTAATATACAAAATACCTTAAAAATGTAATTAAACATATTCAAAACACATTGCAAAATAAAATTTTTGTTTCGAGAAGAAGCCGCACTTTTGGCAATATACTACAGGAAGAACAAAAAAGAAAAAAATTGCATAATCACAGTAGTAAATGCACGTATTAAACAAGATTTTGTTTATATTCCATGTTGTAGAAATACTCCATAAAAACAAATTTCAAATCACAATAATTAATGAGAAACTATGAACAGCATAATCATAGAAAAGTTCAAAATTACTAGGTTAACAACAGCACAACAAAAAAAAGCTATAAAAAACATAAAACTATACTAGTAAATACGCGAATAATTGCAATTATTGTATTGCATTTCAAACAGATTGTGTTGGCGTATGTAATATGATGATTCAATGTATTCTTGAGTATGTATAATTAAACAAATAATAAAAAATTTTAGGAAAAATTGAAATTAAATTTAAACGAATTTATTTTTAAATCAAATAAAATGAAATAGCTTTCGTTCAATTCTTTTGTTTTTCTTAAAAATTCCCTGAAGCGAAATCGATTCGAATGCGCCTAAGAGGGTTATGTTTAATCGACAGAAATAATAAATTAATCACTTACGCTCTTTTAAACAACAGTAAATACACTTCTTATATACACGTTATGAAAAATGAATACCGCAATGGAAACTTTTACGAATTTAAATGGTTTATAATGATTTAATCAATAATTCCGTTAAACTAAATTTTGCTGCGTCCGGCTGTAAACAATCATTTCTATCTGCAATTACATATGATCTGCACACATAATAGTAATAATAAGAGCTTGATTATGTTGGTAACATCAGCTTTCTTTTGTGACACAGATCTCAAGAGAAACACATTCTAGTTGAGAAATACAAGAAGGTCTGTGAAGAAACATTTGGGCAATTCACACGACTTTGTATCGTGTATGTTATATTATTGAATACATTTGATTGTTTGTGAACGCTCAATGCTATGCTGTATTGTGTATCTCGTGGCATTTAAACAATTTGATATCCCGAAACCAACGCAACTTTTTAGAAACATATAAAAACATATACGCATTTGTTTCATTCACACAATTTGATAGCACGAAACCAATACATCTTTTAAAAACATGAAAAAAATGTGTATTAGTTGGCCAGAAGAAGAATAACAGTATTCGTGAATTGATTGTCAAGTAACAAAATGAAAAATAATTCCCAAAAAAATAAATTAATTAATTATTTGTACGAACAATATCATTTTGATATGTTAATGGTGGACTCAAGTAAGTTAAACAGAATTTTTATTATTTTGCTTGTTTAAATATATGGCAATTTGCAGGTGACGAAGAGGACGAGGATGAAGTTCAAGAAAATTTTAAGATGAACTTATTTCATTTTCTCTCGAATCGCCGATGTGTTCATTTGGGATTGCCTAAATCATTGACATGGTATAACAAGATTTTGAGAAACTTTGACGAACACAGATTTAATCATATGGTTCGACTACGGCCAGAAGAATTTGCACACATTCTCGACCTGATAAAAAATTATGAAGTATTTCAAACAAAAAGGACAAATATACAATTGCCAATTGAATTGCAACTTAAAGTCGTTCTTTATCGCTTGGGATATTCAGGCGATGGAGCTTCTGTTCGAAAAGTAGCATCTCTATTCGGCATAGGAGATTGCGGAACCATTCAAAATATTACAAAACGAGTATTTAGAGCAATACTTAATCTTAAAAACCAATCTCAAAAACCAATTTGGAATTTGTTCCTGTGATTCAGTTGCTGTTGATATTTTCAATTGAGTTCAATGGCATCTCATTTACGGAGTCGAAACTGTCATCAACAATTGTGCTCTGTACGTTGCGGCTACTAAAATTGTCATCAAGCTCGTCAAAGTAGGTACACATTTTTGTTAAAGTACCTGCAGCAAATACAATCGTTTGTGGCTTGAAAAAAAATTTATTGCACTCCCGTCCATATTGCTAACGCCTGTAGAGTTCTGCCACGTCTTCGCCTTATTATAATTTACTCGCACGTTCCTCACTTTTGCTCGTACCCGTTGCCAATCCATTGTAACGTTTTTTTCGGAGCAAAATCTTTGATAGTAGGACTGAGCTGTTGGTTTCTGAAATACGTTACAGGTATATTGAAACATGTTAATACAGTATAATCACAATTCCATTTTAAATATATTTACCTCGAACTGCCTATTTGCCATTAAAAAATCAACAAGCAGCCTTTCCTCTGATGCCAACCACTTTCGTATTGGGTTAAGAAGCACTCGTTTCGGTCTCGACTACACATAAAAATATAAAATATGTGTACATCTATCGCACATAAACAAACAATTTACTTTTTATTAATATTCTTACCAGATTAGCATTATAATTTTCCTTTTTTATTTTTGATTTGATTGTTTGTAATTTTGCTTGTCTGTTGTCACTTAGATTTTTTTGAATATTTATTCTTCTTCATAAATTTTGGCATTCAAACAATTTGATAACACGAAACCAACACAACTTTTTAAAAACATGTACACATTTTTTTTCAGTCACAAAATTTGATAGTACAAATTCAATACAACTTTTAAAAACATATGGTAAAAATGTGTATAAGTGTATCGGATTTTTATATGAAAAATATCAACAACAATCATACACTGTTGCATGTTCTTCCAACAATACAACGCCTACAACCATACAACGGCTTGTGTGAATTGACCAATTAAGAAGAAAAAGCAGATTGTATGTTGTGTTGATATCTTCAACTCTGTCTGGTGATCAAACCATAAATTTTTAAAGCCAAAGCAAACCCCTTGTTACCCCAATATGAAATTACAAATCTCAAGGCATTTAGCTTTTAATGAATAGTTGCAATTTTTTTAAATACAGCTTGTAGTCGCCGTGGTCTAGTAAATAGTGTGAGGGCTTATTAGACTTTTGGGCCTCAGTTCAAACCCCAGGTCAGACATCTTAAATAAAACGAAATGTGAAAACATATTCCTTTGACAACTTTCTGTTAACAGAAGATTTCTGTTAAAAACTCTGAGAGTATATAAAATTGCCATGAAATGTTTCTCAAAAACCTGTCGTTCGTAGTCGATGTTAAACTGTAGATCCCGCCACTTCCTTTACACTCACACCAATTTCACATTGGAGTTTTAATAAACCATTTCTTGAATGCAATGAATAAGGGAACAATTTGGTGTTTATAATTCAACACTCTATAAATGCTTTATATGATACAATATTCGATAAGAAACTAAGAAATCCACACCGAACATCGATTAGTTTAAAGACAATAAACAATTACATTTGAAAAGCTATAGTAACTTTAAAACAAATTTTAAATTCTGTTCAATTAATATCTTTTTTTTTAAATTTTGTCAATGAAATTTGCACTCAATTACTATTATAATCACTCTGATGATTTTTAAACAAAATAGAAATGTTATACAAAATAATACAACAAATTAATTTTAAATTTACATAGAAACTATTACCATATAATTAGGAAACAATAAACCATATTAGCTGCCAAATAATTGTTACAATTATCAACTCATACAGCATCGATTTGAAGCAAACACTGTATTTGAATAAAAATTTTAAACACCCTAATCATTCCACCTTAAAGCATAAGCTTTAATAGCCGATGTAATAAAAGCGAAAGGAAAGACAAAGGAAAAAGAAGAAGGACAATACAGATAAAAGTTGTACGCATTACAATGAAGTTATTGGCATAGATTTATATTCTGGGGGTCATAACTTATATATTTAATAATAAAACTTGTTGCCAACAAATATTCGGAGATAAACTTGTGTAAAAAAATATTTAAAAAAATATTGTCTACGAGTATGTAAACGTTTTATGTGTGAGATACGAAAGTCATTCTTATTAAAGTATTTACATTCAAAGCCCAACATATACAGCAACATGCCTGTGTACTTATCTATTGATTGAAATTGAATAAATAATAAAATTAATAAAGAAAATGAGATGATAGGGATAATAATGATTTAATTGATGTGTTTTATTTCTTTATCGAATGTTCTTAATGCCACAGCCTGTCGTAAACCATAGCAGTAGCCTGTAGGAAATCTTTTCTAAATCGTATACAAATTAAACAAACTTCAGTTGTACTCAAAAACAAAAATCAATAAACAGAAGTATCTCCACCAAGGCGAATACACACTTACAGACACTAAATTCCTTAAAGTTATATATGTAGGTACACAACACATTCGTTTAGTTTTTTATGGTTTGTTTCCAATTTTTATGAATTTTACTCACTTCTTACCACTATTTTATGATATAGCGGAGTATAATAAGTGAATAAACATGGAAGCATTAAGTCAAGTTACGTTAAACTGGGGTGTCCTGGTAGTTTAGTGAGTAGTGTGCTAGACTATTAACAGGATTCTCTCGTGGGTCCGATTCCCACCAGAGAATCTGGTCTGTGATACTACACCGAGCATATGGTCAAAGTTACTTAACTCGTACGAGTATATAATTAAATATAATTTGTAATTGTATTGTAATTAATAAATAAATAAATATGCTTAGTCGGCACAGCTCACTTGAGTCCTATACGGTACTTGGAAACTATAAAGTCCTGTTGTAACACCATTATTATCACACCTAGAGACTAGTGTCCCTTTATCACTGCTATGGAGTTCTTCGAATGGAATCCTGATAGGTTCAACATACATAATTGGTCATTACAACCCTTCAGTCAGGATTATGACCAAGTTTCTCACACCACTTATGTTGTGTGTGTTAATTTTATACATGAGTGGTGGGACCTACAGTTTAAAATCGACTCCGAACGACAGATTTTTGAGAAACTTTTCATGGCAATTTTATTTACTCTCGGAGTTTTTGTCAGAAATCTGCTGAGAGAAAGTCGCCGAAGAAATAGTTTTTGTATTTTGTTTTGATGTCTGACCTGGGGCTCGAACACTGGCTTTACGTCAAATAAGCCAACACACTACCTGCTAGACTACGGCGACTTCAAATAGGTTCAACTTCAGTTCTTATTCATGTCGGACCAAACCTGTATGGTCTTCTCTACAAGCAAGCTTTCCAATGAATGGATGTTTTGTTTACAGAGAGCAGAAGAGTAATGCTAAATCAATTTTCCGTGATCTCCTCTGTAGCAAGTGCGTTCGGAATTGTAATTGCCTTCAATGTCTGTGTGTCCAGGAACCCAAAAAAATTTAATCGTCGAACGTCTAACTATCTCCTTCAAAGGCATCCAGGATTAGTGGATAATTTAGGATGTGATGTAAGCATTCTAATGGCTGCTTTATTTCCCGGAGATAAGGGTATATCTCCATACGATATATTCTGATACGGAATTCACGAGGTTCAAACCACAGGTCATACATCTCCAACAAAACGACGTATGAAAAACTATTTCTACGATGACTTTTTTAAACAGATTTCTGGCAAAAACTCTGCCAGACTTTAAACTATAGGCCTGCCTCACCATTGATGTATAAAATTAACGCACATAATATAAGTGGTGTGAGAAATTGGGTCGTAATCCTGACTAAAGGGTTGTTATGACCAATTATGTATGTATTATGTGTAATCTGGATTCGTCAACAAAAATTTGAATGACGTCGCATGTTTCCGTTTTGTATCTGTGTAGGAAATTAAGATCGAAATCAGGTTCAGGTATAGTTTAGTCGGTAAGTATATTCATACCAAGGCATGATCATTGTTGGAAATTCATGAATTTATAAATACTTCAGGCGGGAAACAGTGGAACTAATAACTTTTCTTACAATTAAAATTTTGTTTGTTACTTTAACAAACTTTTTCTAATATTTGGATCGTAGATTTTTAGTTAAAAGTTAAAAAAAATGTTCATGATAATTTTAGAAACCAATTGAATACAACAGGCATGTGGTATAGCTGACTATAAAAATATGCAAGAAATTTTTAGGGAAAAATTCACTTAAAATTAATTTTATGAGCTAAGGAACATATCATTAAAAGTACTGCAGTTGCAACTTTTATAATTTACAATTCTTTAGATTCTTCTTAGGTAAAGGACAAGAACAGATAAAATGAAATAGTATCCTAACTAAAGGAAGAAAATATTGGAAAATTATTTACAAACAGAATTAAATTTTTTTGTAACTTCATTGACTGTTAAGAATTCAACTGCACTGCAACAAACTCATTTCGATTCTGTAACTTGCTAAGACAATAACTTTTTTATCTTCATTGGGTAGCGATTTGTTACGGATTGTCGAAGTTAGAATTGCAACTTTTACTCCCACCCTTTTATTTGCATGTATGGTTGGCAATAATGCACTTTATTGCAACCCTTTTTTACTGATGCAATTGCAACTCTTCGATTATCTTTATCCCTTTTGCTATGTATGTACTGATCGACCAATTAGATTCTGACACCTGGCGTCTGTTTCGTTAAAAAATTTACCGTTAGACAGTTTAGCCAATCAGAATGTGCCATTTGTCAGAAACAAGGATGAGGGATATAGGTAGAGGAAGATAATGCGTTATGGCGGGAGAAAAGAACATTCCAGAAGAAAAAAAAAAATGAAATATAAAAGAGGAATGTTGAGATGGACAGGAGTTCACGTGTGGTACTCGAACCGAACAGTTCGAAGATATTCGGTCTCTCCTTTCGAATTAAAAATATAAAAATAAGTTTAAAAAAAAAAAAAAATATTTTAAAAAAAGTTAAAGTTCAACTCACGTTTCGGTCGAGTGAAGAAATTTGAAAAGATCCACATAGTGGATGAAATAAAGAACAATGTGAAAACAATTATAAATATCAATAAAAATAAATAGATCTTAACAATATAGTGAATAAGATTAAATAAAGAAATATGTGAAATTAATACTAAATAAAATTAAAATAAATATAAATTAAGAATATAGTGGTTAAGATAAAATTAAGAACTATGTGAAATTAATTTTAAATAAAGATTAAAATAAATAGAAATTAAGAACTTAGTAGTTAAGAATAAAATAAGTACTGTTTAAAAATAATTTAAAATGGGAATTAAAGTAAAATTGAATTTTTTTAAAAATAAATTCAAATTAAAATAAACATTGGATAAACTAAAATAAAAATATATAAAAATAATTTAAAATAAAAGTTAAGAAAGAAGAAATAGATTAATTTGATTCAGTAAAGGCTTCGCGTAGTGGAAAGGACTAATATAAAATAAAAATAAGGATTAAAATTAATATTAAAATTAAAATAACATTGAAATTAACTTAAAAACTAAAATTATAAATAAAACGAATAAAATAAAAACTGACCTAAAACGAAGCGTGTGGTTAAATAAATAATCTAAAAATCAAATACCGATCCAATAAAAATATAATATTTTATTATAAATCAACTTACATTCTTCTTATTTGTGTATACATTATAAAAAAAAAAATAAAAATACAAAAAAACTTAAACATTTAAGAAACAAAAACTAAACAAAACAAAATAAGAAAATTATGATGAACTATTTTATTTGTACGAAAAGCAAAATTATATTCGGGGATTTTTTTTAAAGAAACTATTTTTAATAAACATAAAAACAGCACATTTTTCGTAATGCTGCAACAAAGTAATTAAGAAACACAGCAAAATTAAAATTGAAAAAAAAAATTTAAA
Organism: Sarcophaga variegata; assembly: GCA_932273835.1. Lineage (NCBI taxonomy): Eukaryota > Metazoa > Arthropoda > Insecta > Diptera > Sarcophagidae > Sarcophaga > Sarcophaga variegata. The sequence goes on along the minus strand of OW026362.1, from coordinate 85,917,896 downwards.
AAAAAGGTGAAAATTCAATCTTAAAGAAAATGTAGCTGAAAAGAAAATAATAAAATTTAAAGAAGTTTTTTTTTGTGTTAGTAAGACCTAAAAATAAAATAAAACTAAAAATTGCTTAAAATTAAGACCCCCGAGTGCTAAATAAAAAGTAAAACTAGCAAAAAAAAAACAATCAAAAGACAAAGAAAAAAAAAACATTCAAAAAACAAAGACTTACCTGATTATACAACCCAGCAACAAGAGCAACAACACCGGCCACCATCAACACCCCCAACTACAACACCAACAACCCAAGAGCCATCATCGTGGGAGCGGTGCACCGCCGAGATAAGTCAACCCACACATTTATTTTTTTTTTAAATATCATCATTGTATTTATTGAATTTCTATTTGTTACTATATATATTTGTATTATTAATATTATCCCACAATTTATTTGATTAAATAAACTTGAATATTTTTGTAAAATGTATATATATATATAATATCATTCCTTAGGTGAGATTTAAGGAAACATGATCCTTTAATCTGCTATTTCGGAGGGAGGGAAACGCGGGGAGCATGGTAGGGTAAGAGGCACGTGGTTATATTAGGGACAGATGTAGTATTTGATTAGGGCGTCCGTCTGTCATGGCGTGTGACTTTGTCACTGGGAGGGAACTCATGCCCTAGGCGGGATAACACCTAACCGTTAAATCGTTTTGACTCGGTTTTTTTTGTTTCCGGATACTTTCGCGTTTTGACATTGTTATATGTTTTCTTTATATTCGCACAGTCTATTTTTTATCTTGGTGGCATGCAGGCTGTGTTTATATGCTTGCGCGTCGTAAAATACGGGTTGAGAACCACTTTAGTCTGAGCTACTGGGGAGATCTTTGCATGCCCTTAACCTTGATATTTTATTCGGTTATAACCGGCGCGTAACATATATGGCGCCCAACGTTAACGTATATGGCGCCCAACGTAACATATATGGCGCCCAACGAAACAATGTCGTGACATATATGGCGCCCAACGAAACAATGTAGCGTGACAGAGCACGTGTTCTAAATGACGTATAACGGTGATTCGCACCACGTGGCTACCGAGCCACTGGCACGTGCTATGTAACGGGTTTCGAGTTGACGATGGTTACACGTGATCGACATTATCGGATAGTACAGTTAAAATAATTTTAGTGCACATTACTGGACAGGTTTCGGTTAGAGTTATTACTTGTTTTCGTGTATTTGATGTAAGTCATGACATCTGGATTTGATTGCTCTGGATGTTTCATTTGCGACATCAAATGGGGAAAACGTTTAATTTTTTCTGATTTTACATGCCTTTGTTGGTTTCCTTCATAAATCGGCGTAAGTCATACCATCTGGACAACAAGTCTGGAGGTTTCATTTGCGACGTCGAGGGAGGGTCACCCTCAAGTTGGTCTTGACCGAAACTCTGTCAGCATTCTAGCGATATTTGCTCTAGATTCAGGGAACTATAAGTCCGAACTGGCGATATAGGGTCGAAAGTTTTCGTTGCGATAGGATTCCGGGATCTTATCAGGTATCGCGCAGTGTTTTTGCTCGCGGGAGTCCTTGTCCGTAGTGTTGAATGACGAGTTGCACCACGATGCGGTAATTGGAAGGTTTTAGTAATGTACATGTTGAGGTTAGTCGTATCACGTGTGAATCTATGATGAGATTTTTTTTATATGAATTTTTTTTATAAACCACGTGCCTATTTTACCATGTTTCCCAGCAGTCCTCCTTGAGAACACATGTGAACTGCTTCATTGAAATTGTTAAATTTTATTTTATTCTATTGTCGGATTTAAATTTTAAATGCTAATCTGGAATTTTCTTTTGCTTGCGCTTATCTCAGTTACAGGTAAAAGTACTTGTTTTTCTTCTTTCCTTTCCCTACATTTTTGGGAAACGAACGTTTTCTTCCTTTGCCTATCACCTCTCTTCCTTGGGAAGAGACAACCTTTTTTTATTATACATAATTATTCTTATTATTTTTCCAGCTGATAATTTTAAATTGTTTTTTTTTTTTGATCGGTGTCGATTTTCTTTTATTTGGGTTTAATTTACTTCTTTCATGCGTTCAATGGCGCATTATGTCCAAGCCTAACACTCGGGCGAGTAGCACTACTGGGGCTTCCTCACGCGAAACAGCCACAAGGTCAAATTTAGCTAACGTACCAGGAAAAGTAAGAGTTGCATCTCGTAGTTCAGTATCAGCGCAGGGTAGAGGTAGGGGTACAACTCCGGTGTCAAAGAGACCTTCGCTTAGTCCACAGTCAGATTCGAGTATTAGGGCATTAAGAGGATCATCTGCTTCCCGTTTACTGGAATCAAACCCATCTGGCGAAATAGAGGGAGACAATCTTGGTCACGAGTCGTTAACTGGATCTTTAGCAGCGCTAGGAACGAGCTTTTCAGGGAACTCAACATCGGGCAACCAAGCTTCAGTGGAAATGGCGCCAGGGGAAGGAGATAAAGAAGGGGACAACCAGGCTTCAGGTGGCAACACAATGGAAAGCTTATTGGACTACTTCCAGGAGGCCATGCGTAAGACTCAGGAGGAATTTAGGAGAGAACTAACAGCTCTTAGAGAATCAATAGGGAGTACAGCTGACACCAGACCCAATTCTGCTACACCCGGACTGAATGTTCAACCGTCTGGATCTCAGGAATATTCTCCGTCGTACGCTACTTCTATCATGAATATCAAGCTAAAGGACTGGAAGATTTCTTTCAGCGGAGAAGGCAGTGTCTCGGATTTTCTCTTCAAATTATATACTCTTGTTGCGCGCTCGCAATGCTCACAGGACCATGTTATGTCGAATTTCCACATTTTCCTGACAGGTAAAGCTGAAACATTCTATTGGGATTATATTAAGCAACACCAGAGGGCAACGTACCAAATGCTGAAAACTGCACTATCTAAGGAATTCGGCTCAAGTGAAAGTGACCATGAAATTCTGCTTAAACTCTCGACACGTAGACAGTCACCGAGGGAATGTTATGATGACTACCATTCATTTGTAACTCGATTAAATTTACGTCTAACAAACCCTTTGTCCGATGCAGCTTTAATTGATATAATAAAGAAGAACGTACACGCAGAGCTAAAAGTGATGCTCTTCATAGCTAATCCAAATGATTTAGATACTCTTCGGGATCTGGCGAGGAAAGCAGAGAAAATTCTCCTGGAAAACAAGAATACTGGCTTTAGTCGACGTCAGGTGAATGAGATCTCTGTCGAAACCACACCAGGAGATACGGACACGGATTTTGACCCTCAAGTGGAGGCGCTAAAGGTGAATAAAACTTGGGTAGCAGGCGATTATTCAAAAATCAGGTGCTGGAATTGCCTAGAGCTCGGTCATAGTTACATTTATTGTCCTGCCGAGAAGCGAAACGTTTTCTGCTATAAATGCGGCCAACAAGGAGTAACTACAATCAAGTGCGATAAACCTCATGGGGGAAACTTTCGTCGGAGCGAGTGGGCGACCGGGGATGCTCGTTCCTCAAAATAAATCCCGAGTTACACAACACAGGAGCAAAGCCTTCACAGAAGGACATACCACCTGATAGGACAAAATATTTACCGGATATACAAACATATACTCAGCTAGAACATGAAAATAAACCTAAGCGCTGTGGACGCAAGTCAGTTGGTCATAGAATTTCGCAACGAATTTACAAGTGCAAGCAAAGATACCGTATGAGAAGGGAATTTAGAAAAGTAACAGAATCTTCACGCTTGCGAGACAACGATGATGGAAGGCCTTTTGTAAAGATTAGAATTTTGAACGAGGAGTTGCTGTGTCTATTGGACTCCGGTGCAAACGTGTCTGTATTAGGAAAGGGAAGTCTTGATTTTGTTAATAGGAACAATATACGATTGGAAAGATTTAGATCTAGTATTTTTACCGCAAATGGTTCCAGAAATGATGTGGTGGGGTATTGTAAATTGCCAGTGACCTATAAGGGAGTAGAAAAGTCGATAATTTTTTATGTAGCACCGAACCTCTCTCAGCTTGGATACCTCGGTGTGGACTTTTGGAAAGCCTACGACATTGCTCCTCAGATTTTTTCAGATTTGTCCTGTTCGGAGCTTGTCAAGGAGACTGGATCTAATTTTCACCAATTATCTCCGGAACAAAAATTGCGCCTGGAAAAGGTTGTGGCGAATTTTCCATCTTACGAAAAGTTAGGGTTAGGGCGTACACACCTACTGGAACACCATATAGATACAGGTGATGCTACACCGGTAAAGCAAAGGCACTACCCTCTCTCGCCACCCAGACAAGCAGAGGTCTACGAAGAGTTAGATAGATTATTAGCTCTCGGTGTTATAGAAGAATCGAATTCCCCCTGGTGCAGCCCAATCATGACAGTCCGAAAATCCGGAAAAATCAGACTCTGCCTGGACTGCAGAAAACTAAATTCTCTAACAAAAAAGGACTCGTACCCCTTGCCCCACATTAATGGACTTCTTAGCCGACTAAAAGACACCTACTTCATCAGTGGCATAGATCTAAAAGACGCCTTTTTTCCAGATCAAATTGTCAAACACATCCACGGAGAAGACAGCATTTGCAGTACCCGGTAGGTCCTTATACCAGTACACAGTAATGCCATTTGGTGTGTGTAATGGACCACAAACAATGAGCCGTCTGATGGATAAAGTAATTCCGGCGAAATTGAGAGAGAACGTATTCGTCTACTTGGATGACCTACTAGTGTGCAGTCATAATTTCGACACGCACCTGGAATTACTCCTCGAAGTCGCGAAATGTCTTAAATATGCAGGCTTGACAATTAATGTAGGCAAGAACAAGTTTTGTCAGCGCGAGATCAGATACCTAGGTTACCTTATAGGTGGCGGACATTTGAAAGTCAATCCTGAAAAGGTCGAGGCCATATCTCAGTTCCCGATTCCTAAAACACCGCGTCAGGTTAGGCGATTCATCGGGATGGCAAATTGGTATCGCTCATTCATAGGTTGCTTTTCAGATCTTGCAGGCCCACTAACGGATTGTCTGAGAAAGACAAACAAGCCTTTTCATCTATCACCTCAGGCTGTCGAATCATTCGAAAAATTGAAGATAGCATTGTCAAAGGCACCTGTTCTTGCCGAACCAGATTTCAATAGGGAATTTATAATCCAATGTGATGCATCCCGAACTGGTGTAGGGGGCGTTTTATATCAAATAGATAATGATGGGAAGGAGCGCCCTATTGCATTTGTATCCCAGAAGTTAAACAAGGCGCAAAGGAACTACACAGTTACGGAGCTGGAGTGTTTAGCGGCCATTGTGAGTGTAAAACGCTTCAGACAATATATTGAGGGACTCCCTTTCAGAATTATTACGGACCACTCGAGCCTCCGATGGCTTATGAGCCAAAAAAATTTGAATGGCAGATTGGCCCGGTGGAGCCTGAAACTCCAGGCTTTTAACTTCACTATGGAACACCGAAAGGGTGCATTGAACGTGGTTCACGACGCGCTCTCCAGATTCGATACCGATGAACTTGAAATGTGCAATAATCCACCTGAAGTCGACTTGTCCTCACCGGAATTTGAAAGCCCAGAATACAACAAAATAAGAGACCATGTAAGGAAAAACTCCCGGGTACTCCCCAACCTATGTATATCAGGGAACTTGATTTATAAACGCGAAAACATCCAGAGCGGATCAGATAACCCGGAAGACACCTGGAGGTTATGGTTACCCGAATCCCTAACTGGGAACGTGATTAAAAACGCGCATAGAGAAGGATGCCATGGAGGATCCGAGAAAACGCTTTTCAGAATCAGGCAAAAATACTTCTGGCCAAGGATGACACAGGACGTGAGGGCATACATTAAGCAATGTGATATTTGTAAGGAAATTAAACCGACCAACCAGATATTACGCCCTCCCATGGGTAAACAGTTTCAGACAAATCGGCCGTTTCAACGACTTTTCTGTGATTTTCTAGGTCCATACCCGTGTAGTAAGTCGAAAAACACTCAACTTTTGATTGTGATCGACCATTTTACCAAATTTTTGTTTTTGAAACCCATGAAGTCGGCAACCTCTGTAAACGTAATGGAATTTTTTCAGGATGACATATTCTGCACTTTTGGAGTACCACAAGTCATTCACTCCGACAACGCCAAGCAATTTACTTCAAAAGAGATAGAAGACTTTTTCTTAGCGCACGGCATTACTCACATAACAACAGGATTTTATTCGCCACAGGCGAATGCCTCTGAAAGGGCTAATCGAGAAGTGATCTCTAAGATACGATATTTTCTTAAGGATCATCCTAACCATACAGCCTGGGACAGAAAAATACCTCAAATATTACAGATTCTCCGCAGTGATTATCATTCGGCGATCAGATGTTCTCCATATTTCGCACTTTTCGGGCAGAACATGATGACGAGCGGAACGAGTTACGACGTATTGAACCGACTTAACATTCTCATCGACGATACATTGGTTCTACGCAATGACCGACTGGATGTTCTGCGAGAGAACATTCGCAGGAATCTCGATAGGGCTCATGAAAAAGGAAGCAGAACTTACAACACGAGGTGTAAATCCACGAATTTTGTCGTAGGACAGGAAGTCTTTAGAAGAAACCATGCACAGGGTGATTTTAAATCAGCTATTAACGCGAAATTCCTCCCCAAATATATAAAATGCAGGATTAGAGAAAAGTTAGGAAATTCGCTGTATACACTCGAAGATCTGAAGGGAAACTACATAGGGAAGTATCACGCTTCAGACATAAGGCCCTAAGCTATGGAGATTACACTGACTGTGAAGCCCGGCTAATTTAGTAAGTAGAACATGAGACCTCTTTTCCTAGGGTCGTGGGTCGAGCCACACGTTTTTTTCCTTCCCCCCCTTCTTTTTCTCAGCCTGTGTAGTTTAGATTGGCTCTTCCAATCCTGCCTGTTCACTTGTCGATCATAGACCTCCAGATAAAGCAGGTTTGTTACGGATTGTCGAAATTAGAATTGCAACTTTTACTCCCACCCTTTTATTTGCATGTATGGTTGGCACTAATGCACTTTATTGCAACCCTTTTTTACTGATGCAATTGCAACTCTTCGATTATCTTTATCCCTTTTGCTATGTATGTACTTCGTTATATTTTTTTTTGCGCGTCCTGATCGACCAATTAGATTCTGACACCTGGCGTCTGTTTCGTTAAAAAATTTACCGTTAGACAGTTTAACCAATCAGAATGTGCCATTTGTCAGAAACAAGGATGAGGGATATAGGTAGAGGAAGATAATGCGTTATGGCGGGAGAAAAGAACATTCCAGAAGAAAAAAAAATGAAATATAAAAGAGGAATGCTGAGATGGACAGGAGTTCACGTGTGGTACTCGAACCGAACGGTTCGAAGATATTCGGTCTCTCCTTTCGAATTAAAAATATAAAAATAAGTTTAAAAAAAAAAGGTGAAAATTCAATCTTAAAGAAAATGTAGCTGAAAAGAAAATAATAAAATTTAAAGAAGTTTTTTTTTGTGTTAGTAAGACCTAAAAATAAAATAAAACTAAAAATTGCTTAAAATTAAGACCCCCGAGTGCTAAATAAAAAGTAAAACTAGCAAAAAAAAAAAAACAATCAAAAGACAAAGAAAAAAAAAACATTCAAAAAACAAAGACTTACCTGATTATACAACCCAGCAACAAGAGCAACAACACCGGCCACCATCAACACCCCCAACTACAACACCAACAACCCAAGAGCCATCATCGTGGGAGCGGTGCACCGCCGAGATAAGTCAACCCACACATTTATTTTTTTTTTTTAAATATCATCATAGTATTTATTGAATTTCTATTTGTTACTATATATATTTGTATTATTAATATTATCCCACAATTTATTTGATTAAATAAACTTGAATATTTTTGTAAAATGTATATATATATATAATATCATTCCTTAGGTGAGATTTAAGGAAACATGATCCTTTAATCTGCTATTTCGGAGGGAGGGAAACGCGGGGAGCATGGTAGGGTAAGAGGCACGTGGTTATATTAGGGACAGATGTAGTATTTGATTAGGGCGTCCGTCTGTCATAGCGTGTGACTTTGTCACTGGGAGGGAACTCATGCCCTAGGCGGGATAACACCTAACCGTTAAATCGTTTTGACTCGGTTTTTTTTTGTTTCCGGATACTTTCGCGTTTTGACATTGTTGTATGTTTTCTTTATATTCGCACAGTCTATTTTTTATCTTGGTGGCATGCAGGCTGTGTTTATATGCTTGCGCGTCGTAAAATACGGGTTGAGAACCACTTTAGTCTGAGATCTTTGCATGCCCTTAACCTTGATATTTTATTCGGGTATAACCGGCGCGTAACAGATTTACAATTCTCACACATCCTTCTTGATGTTACTTACAGTGTTTGGTTATGCATACAATGATATACCAGTGGAGAATGAAAGAAAATAATGCAGCAGTTAAAAAGAAACACGTTATGTTTCTCCAGTAAAGGTTTAAGTATTGAATTATGGCTACAGAAGTCTATTGTTTTGAAATAAATTTGTCATCCATGGATAATAAAATTTACGATGCATGCCATGGATTATAATGATGAAGGAAGTGGTTCGAATTTCTCTCTTAGCATTGAGAGATCAATAAAATATCTGTTGTAATCTTACAATTGTTCGCCTAAAATCATAATAGAGACAGTGTAACCATTTACTGCAGTTTTTCATTTAATTATAAACATTTAAATAGGGGTTTAAGTCTCGTCTCACTTGAAAACACTCCACATATTTTTCATTTCGCTATGAAGTCATTATTAACAATAACCAAATCAGCAAGAGAATAAAAGCAAATCACTCAAGCAGCTTAAACCGTGATAAATGAAAACTTTCCGCATCAAATACGTCTGCATCTTTCAAGGTACTGCAGTTGTATTGTGATTGAATACTCTCTGCTGTATTGAGTACTTAGAGATGATTTGACTAAACACATCCGAACAAGGGTAGCTTAAGTTTACAAATCAGAAACAAAGACCAAAAATAACAAAAGAGAACATAAACTATGGCAACAGTATACACAGCAAATAAGAAACCAGCTGAGCTGAGTAGTAAAATCAAATGTCAACGTCTGTAATCAACAACATGTGCAACAATATGTTTATTTTCCAAGTTTTTTTGTGGTTAAGGTAAGCGCTTTACCCACATGCATTTATACATACAAACACATACATAGATATATACATACGTGTGTATATGTTTGCAGTTTAGTATCAAAGTGATCTTTATATTGTGAATGGATTTCAAGGAAAAGTGCCGACAAGAAAATTTATCACAACTTGATAAAGATTTCAAATGGATTTTAAACTTAACAAAGCAAATGCTTTGTATTTCCATACGTAATATATTCAACATCCTTGATGTTTAACAAATTCCATTCCATTATAAGCTTTCTCTACACAATCTCCTTTTATACATATTGGTACGGTTGAATTGCTATACTGATGGCAGTAATGTAGTGAGAGATCTGTGGAGTAATAAAAAAGGAATGACTGTATAGTCTCTACCAGCTTATTGTCTTTAAATTAATCGATACTTGTAGGTTTCATAGTTTGTTAACGAATATTGTATGATATAAAGCATTAATAAAGTGTTGAATTATAAACACCGTACGGTTCTCTTATTGAATTGCTTCACTAAGGCTATTATTTAAAATTTGGCGCGACTGTAAAGAAAATGTTATGAGTCATATTATTTGATTTGTTACTTTCGTTCGTCAGCAGAACGGCTCTTAATTTAAATAAATAATATAATAATAATAATAATAATAATAATAATAATAATAATAATAATAATAATAATAATAAATAATAATAATAATAATAATAAATATTAGAAATAAACAAAAATTTATTATCAAAGATATCTCCAACGAAATATGAAAAATATTTCTTTGGCTACTAACCCTCAGCAGATTTCTGGAAAAAACTTGGAAAGAAAGTAAAATTGCCATGGAAAGTTGCTCAAAAATCTGTCGTTCGGAATCGGCTTTAGACTATAGGTCCCTCCACCCATGAATAAAATTAATTCTCACAACAAAAGTGGCCGCAAGAAAGGCCGCAATCCTGACTGAAAGAGTTGTAATGATCAATTATGCATGTACAGTAATAATAAAATATAAGTAAAATTTGTTTATAATAATTTATTTGTACTTTTCTTTTTTATTGTAAAAATATTTCTTTTATTCCCTTTTGCTGTATTTATTACCATAAAGTAATATTGGATCGAAATTGATTAAGAAAACATGTTCGCGTATAACTCTTAGAACACTACGACAAACATTATGGGCAAGTAGAGTCACTTAAAGTAGAAATATGTATGTAATATAGAATCGCTAGCTTAATTTAATGGAAACTAATTTAGTTTATAATCCATACATTTCAATTCGTTTCATAATTTTTTGTTTTATTTAATTATATTCACGTGTAAAAAGTAGCCAAATTTAATTTCATTTGCTTTAATTTATCTCAAATACGGTTACTAGTATTTTATTTATAGTATTAGAAAATGTGAACGCTTTATTCTAAAAGAAAGTATATCCTCTTTCATTCTTATGAAATAATTCCAATTTAAATTTGAAATAAACCCTCATTTCCTTTATGCTTCTATAGTTGTATCATACAATAATATCCCACTGGACGTATGAGCAATATTTTCAATTGGCAGTAGAACATCAAATAACTCATACGTAAGTACTTTCTCACAAATTAATGAATTTTTTCTGTAAAAAAAATTCTTTTTTTAATTTTAATATTCTACCCATTCTAATAACCAATTCAAAAAACATTTTTAAGAAAAAGCAATTCCTTTTATGTAAAACTTTAAATGAACTTTAATAACAATGTTCGTACAGTTGTTATATTTTCTTTTCCTAATTTCGTTTTGTGGTAGATATCGGATATGATGTTTGATATAGTTTGTTCACGGCTAATAAGCCACCACACTACCTATTAGGCTATGGTAAATACTATGTATACACAAATGTGTCTGTAAATTAATGAATTGTAAGTAATAATTTTTTAAAAATTATTGTTGCTTTTTATATTTATTTTACTTACGAAAACAAAAAATTTATTTAATGTTTTTCACAGACCATAAGAAAAATAAGGGAAACTTTCTGGATACTCCATATTTGTAATGTAAGTACCCTTCAAGAAGAACTCTGAGTAAATTTAAAAATATATTTAAATGTTATTCGCTTTTAGTAGAATATCTCTTAAGGTCGAGCACACCATTTAAACCATTTTGCATTCAGTGTACTAGTTTGGTTCAGCGTTTTCCGTCCGACAATAATGAACGGCGGCCATGCAATAATGAACACGGGTTTCAGTTGACTTTTTTCAGCACTAAGTCACCCTTCTGCCAAATGGTCAATAGGATATGGATGCATATCAGGACAGAATATTAAGTGCAAGAATATCTTCACATTAGAACATGTATGATGCTTTAGAAGTCACGGTAGTCTAGTAGATATTAGACATTACACCACGGTTCAAACTCCTGGCCAGACATCTTCAACAAAACGAAATATGGCAAAATATTTCGTCGGCATTTGCTCTCAGTAGATTTCTGGCAAAAACTCTGTGAGTGAAATAAAATTGTCATGAAAAATTTCTTAAAAAATCTGTCGTTCGGAATCGACTTTAGACTGTAGGTCCCACCACTCGTGCATAAAATTAACACCCACAACTTAAGTGGTGTCAGAAGCTAGGTCGTAGTCCTAACATTGTCATCATCGTGAAAATATTTGCATACAAACATTCTGTTATTTTTCTTATACTTGTAGTCCTGCAAGTACAGACATACAATTTCAAGTCCAAATTCCTTCATATTGGGAAACGAAATGAAAATATCTCTCTCCATTTGATTTTCATTTACTGTTTCTGGTAACAACAAAAGAATTATAGCGGTTAATAATTAACAGTATATTTTATGTTATTTTAAATTATTTACTACCCACACCTTCTGTTATATTGTAGTACAGGGCATAAGAGCAGAAATAAATTCTTTGTCGTTTTAGTCAATTTATGGTACAAAAAAAAGCTAAGTTAAACAAAGTGTTTGCCTTTCCTTAGGTATAACAGCGCGAACATGCGTGTCATCAAGTTAGTTTAGCGTGTAAGGATATAAATTTCTCAAAAACCCTTTATTATAACGAAGAACAGTTGAAAAGAAGTTTAAAGTTGTTTTCAGGCGTTGAAGCAAACTTTAAGTTACATTCGTGTGAAGTTACTTTTGAACATGCAACAAATTAACACCATATCAGGAATTTCTGAACAAAAGCACAGGTAAGAAAATTATACGAGAAATGATCTTAATTTAAATTGAAAAAAATTAAATATTCTACAAAATTTTTTTTCTTATTTTTTTATGTATCGTATAAGCTTTGTCGTTTTCTAGTCGCATATAATTCTGATATTTTGAATGTGGTCATGAATTAAATTTCGTAGTCTAATCTAAAGTACACCATTAGAAGAAATGGCAGAAAAAATATGTGTATTTCCATACACATATACGTTTGTATATAAACAATGATTTTTTTATGTGGTTTGTTATATTTTGAATTTTCAATATGAAATCACCTTTGGCTTAATCTCATGCCTCAAATAACCTAAAATATTTGTACGTTTATATTTGTCTTGTATTTTCTTTCCAACATATTCATTATTTGATTTACAAATTCAACTCACAACACGTTTTAAGGTGTTGCTTTACTTTTGTTATAAAATGTGATGATGACAATGGCGACAAAGGTTGACAGTATAATGTAATGGTGTTTAAGGCAATTCTTCAATACAAATAAAATAATGAAGAAAGCAATGAAAATTAATAAAAACGCGATAACTTTATAACTTGTTCGATGATATATAAAAATATATAAATTATTTTCCATTTTATTAACGACGCCTAAAGACATGGTATTCAATTAAGATTGTTACGAAAATGGAAAAAATCTAGATACTGGTGTTTTGCTACAAAATAAGCTACAATAAAGCTACAAAAACAACAAAACACCACCATAAAAAAGTGATAAACAAGTAAACAAAAATATACCAACAAACACCCTAAGAATATATATAAACAATATACACAAACAACAGTAATGAAACAACGATGTTTACATTTATAGAGATCTCGAGAAGGCGAAGCCAAGAATATTTGACTTCAAGATCATTCATTAGACTCCTTACGTTGCAATATAAAAGGCAAGGCAAAGCAGGTAACTGAATCATTAAAAGTTCCGTCAGTCTTGTGTGAATATGCGGTGTGTTCAAAGAGAATAATAGTGGTTTGAAGATCTTCGTCATAAAGGTGTGTCGAACAATAGACTTGCAATTGTTATTGTTTATGCAAAACAGTGCAAAGGGGAATAACAAACAAAGCAATTGTTGTTGTTTACATCAAGTTGTAAACAGTGGCACATAGAATTGTGCGAACAATAAAGAATTTAATTAAAACTAAACACAAATTTTACCACGAAAAATTAAAACCGTTTATGTGATGTGTTCTATTCGCTTTACAAATAAAATAAAAATAAATCAAATAAAAATCATTCAGAAACTGACGATTCATTTAAATATGAAATAACTTTCAAATTAGATTATGCATGACGATAAAGAGTTTTTAAGGATTTAAAAAGCCTTTTGGTCCCGATAAAGTGCTATATTCTGTGCCTCATAATTCGGCACATAACGGGTGATTTTTTAGCTATTATCTTTTTGGCAACACTGGTTTCAACAGCTCACGCACGTTTCGTGTTTTGTTTCACTGTCAAACATCTTCAGTTTGGTCTATAATTTAACCATGAATCGTGTTACAAACGAACAACTCTTGCAAATCATTGAATTTTATTATCAAAATGCGTGCTCTGTTAAGAAAGTTCATCGCGCGCTTCTTCCATTTCATGGTCAGTTTAATCGACCCACTGAAGCGGCTATTCGGGCTATTGTGACTAAATTTCGCACCAAATTTAAATTGTTGGACATTAAACCACCAACACGCTTACGTAGAGTGCGAACTTAAGAAAATATCGCAGCTGTATCGGCCAGTGTTAATGATGACCATCAATTATCGATTCGTCGCCGTGCGCAGCAATTGGGCCTCTGTTACTCAACAACGTGGAAATTTTGCGGAAGGATTTAGGTGGGAAGCCTTTCAAAATACAGCTGGTGCAAGAATTAAAGCCGAGCGACCTACCGCAACGAAGAATTTTTGGTGAATAGGCTCTTGGAAAGTTGCCAGAAGATCCACTTCTTTATCGAAAAATTGTGTTCAGCGACGAAGCTCATTTTTGGCTCAATGGATACGTAAATAAGCAGAATTGACGATTATGGAGTGAAGATCAGCCCGAAGCATTGCAAAAGCTACCAATGCATCTAGAAAAAGTCACAGTTTGGAGCGGTTAATGGGCTGGTGGCATCAATCGTAACGTAACTGTGAATGGTGAGCGCTACCGTAAGATGCTATCCAACTTTTTTTGCCCAAAATGCAAAAGCTTGACTTGCATGGCATGTGGTTTCAACAAGATGGTGCCAGATGCCAAACAGCACGCGTAACAATGGACTTATTGAGAGGCGAGTTCGGTGAACATTTTATTTCACGTTCGGGAACGGTCAATTGGCCGCCTAGATCGTGCGATTCAACGCTTTTAGACTATTTTTTCTGGAGCTATGTTAAAGCTCATGTCTATACAGACAAGCCCGCTTTAATTGACGCATTGGAAGACAACATTGAAGCATGCATTCGTGAGATACCGGCCGAAATGTTGGCAAGAGTATGCCAAAATTGGACTAAGCGGATGGACCATTTGAGGCGCAGTCGCGGTCAACATTTGCATGAAATAATCTTCAAACTTAAAATTATATGGGCCGTACTATCTTACTACGTATTTAAAGATCCATGTATTGCTTCTCCAGAGGAAGGTCAGCAATTGAACAAAAGTACTCTAATTAGTACTCAATTAAACTTTTGGCAAGGGATGGTAATCTAAGGCATAATCAGAAACGAATAATTGCACAATACTTAGCAGTTTATTTTCTTTTCTTTTCTGTGTTTGTATGTGCAGCTTTCATAGTTTGTAACTGTTAATGTATTAATGCTAAGAGTACGGAATAATATTCTTCTACTCAATATACTCAAGACAAGGTTTACTTAAACCCCTGTATAGAAATGCTAAAACCGTTAAGCAATTATTTTCCAAATCTGAAGTGAAAATCTGGAGTCATAAGATTCGAATCATTAGTCTCATTTGTCAGTTAAATACCATTAGACTGCAAGATTTATGACAGTAAAATTTAAACGCCGTAGTCTGGTAGATAGTGTTTTAACATATAAGACATGATACCACTGATCTAACCGCAGGTCTGACATCTCCAACAAAACGGAATTTGAAAAAAGATTTCTTTGGTGACTGACTCTCAGAAGATTTTCAATAAAATTTCTGAATTAAAATAAAATTACCATGAAAAAGTTTCGCAAGAATCTGTCGTTCGGAGTCGAGATTAAACTGTAGGCCACACTGCACTCATGTATTGAATTATCACACACACACAAGTGCTGTGAGAAACTAGGTCGCAATCCTGACTGAAGGGTTGTAATGACCAATTATATGTATATGTATGTATGTATGTATGTATTTATTTGTGATTTATAATTCTGTATGCATTTGAAACTTTTACAACTCATGTGTTCTTTCTTTTGTAAAGCATTTTTCTAAAATAATTTAAATTTGTGGTGACAAAACAAATTGTTGTTTAAGAAGAAGAAATCAAGCAATTTTTCAATAAGAACGTCAAGGATTTAAACTAAGCGCTGTATGAGTTAATATTATTATTACTCAATTGAAGTATAATACGATTTTTATGTACAGTAGTCCCGTTGGCCTAAATTTTCAATTTGTTTTTAACAAACCGCTGACAATTTATTAAACTAAATGAATATTGTGGTCAAAGAAGCTTCAAAAAAGTGTGACTATTTATCACATCAAACAAATTTTCCCAAAACTGACAAACATTCTAACTCATCCCACTCATCATAAACTTCATGGAAGCAATAAAGTAAGAAACAGAAGCTAAATTTTGTAAACACCTGAAAAAAATATAGAAGACCATCACCTCAAATATTCTTTTCTTAGAGGCATAAACTTTTACGTGATGTAATTTGCATATTTTTTCTTTTTTTTTTTGCATTTTTATGTCGTTTAACAGATAAATAAAGAAACTGAGACATTCCATCACTAACTTGAAATTTGTGAAAATAAAGCCGGTGTTAAACAACTAAAAGGGAAGCAGATGGAAGGAAAGACCTTGCGTGGAATGTTATAAAATAATAAATATCAGTTGCTCAGTAGCAATTCTTCGTCCTTTTTGGCAGTTGGTTTTTGTATTTTTATTATTAATTTT
Source organism: Sarcophaga variegata (assembly GCA_932273835.1). Taxonomy (NCBI): domain Eukaryota; kingdom Metazoa; phylum Arthropoda; class Insecta; order Diptera; family Sarcophagidae; genus Sarcophaga; species Sarcophaga variegata. The sequence continues at coordinate 85,901,437 of OW026362.1, read as the reverse complement.
GTCAGTTAGTCAGTGTTCTGTTCTTCAACTAAATTTAATTAAACTATAATTAGATTTCTTTTTTTTCAGAATATAAAGTTATAGGTCTTATTACTTGGTTTAATTAGTATTATCTCACCTTGTAATATGGTTATTAGCTATTAAAATAAAGTCTTAGAAATTAGTCAATTAAGAAAAAGAAAATAATAACGTACAGCGTGATATTAGCTTTAAGCAAGGCAAAGAAAAAATCTGTAAAATTTTTCATCATCTTAATTTATGAAATTTTTTTCTTTATTTTTACAGCAGTGAGTTTAGTCAATATATATCCCAGTAAAATTATGACCTTTTAAACTTTTAATGCCTAATGATAACGACCTGAAATAGCTCATTTCAAAGTGAGAACTTTATGCGGCAACTATAATGATATCATAATGACATTATACACATTGATTGTGTACCGAAAACTTTGTATTCTTCACACAATAAAGTTGGTTAGCATCATGATGGCTTATAATTTTTGGTAATAAAAATTTATTATGGCAGAACAGATGAAACGAAACAGATAAACGAAAATTATGAAAGCAGATGTATAAAATGGATAACTATTGTGTAACATACATTGCAACAAACAGATACAAAAATATCTTTTTTCAAAGCGATTAATAGCAGAGGCAGACAAAATATTACAAAGTAATAATATATACATAATTGGTCATTACAATCCTTCAGTCAAGATTATGACCTAGCTTCTTACAAAACTTATTTATCGAGTTCAAACGACAGATTTTTTTGATCAAATTTTCATGGCAATTTTATTTATTTTCAGAATTTTTGCCAGAAATCTACTGAGAGGAAGCAGCCAAAGAAATATTTTTTCATATTTCGTTTTGTTCGAGATGTTTGACCCTGGGTTTTAACCATGGCCATACGTCAAATAAGCTAACACACTGCTTACTATTACGGCAAATGGTACTTAAATATCAGAAACTAGGCCATACGTATTTATCGACTTGATTATTCAACTCTTATCCAACACATACTTCTGTCTTAATATCTTTCTAACAAATTTATTTTGTATGTTAATTTAGCTGAACATTTCAACTCAGTACAAGCTTTGGATGTGTGTGTTCTCAGTTTTTTAGTACATTAATCTACAGTTCCCATTTCACATAATAAATATAATCATAACTGAAATCTTTTCAAAATGATGGTAAATTGTCTTGAGTTACAGCATTGTAACTGCGAAAAGTGCAATTGAATTATCTGTGGCTATTTTAGTGTTTCAAAAATGATAACAATTTGGGCTTCTAAACGGTTTTTTAGAATACTAGCACAGCACATATCTCTCTAATCTAATTCACTTTCAGTTGCTTTCAGTCTTACGTTCAATTTATCAGATTCGAACACAATTGCTTATATGCATAAAATAATGTACTGGCTTTCATATTAATTGCAATTAAGAGCTCAGGTATATCATGACTTGTGCCTTAATATATATTTACATTGTACATATGAATGTGAGTGAGTATTTGGTTAATATAAACCTTTATTAACATTCCATGGTATTTATGTTGAAAGCCATTGTGCAAATGAAAATTGTTATCATTTATAATACCATGAATTTGCTTTTGCACCAATTAAGAATACAGCTTACTATGAACTGTTGTACACTTATAATGAAAGGTTGCCCTTATTATGGACACATGAATTACCACACATGTTCTCACACTTTGTGATACACACCAATAGCCAAAACACCAGTAGAATAAATAGAAAAATTTCTTAACATAGTTGTATTATTTTGTGTAATACGGCTATTATGTTTTCATCTGAGTGTGTGTGTGTACTCTATGTTAAGGCTCATTTACTTGGTTATAATACTTTTACTTCAGACCCTACAACATCTGGTTTTGGATTTTACTCTATGTTATGTTGGTATTACCTTAAGATAGGAGATTTACCTATTTTACCAGGCAATTGTTAACTACAAATAACAATGTCTGGTAGATTATTTAGTTACACCTGCAGGTGAGCTGCTGAGACACGATAGGGAAATGTGATGATTTTCATTTAAATTGATTCAGTAAGTGTGTTTATTGCTTAATTTTTTTTTTATATTTTTACCTTTCAGTTAAATAACTTTGATGATAAAATATTACGAGAACCAAGCAGTGAAGGCCTTCGGTCTTTCGAACTAAAATATATAAAATAATTAACATCCAGCAAGATTTGGTCATTTTCCAAAAATCTACAAACGATTGATATTCTAAATAATGCAAATACACAGATTGAATACATTGCTGTTTGGTTTTCATTAAAGTTGACTTCGTATTTCTTTTTTTTTACTTTGAAGCCCTGATAGTGAATGCGTCTTTTTTTTCGAAAAATTTTGAAAAGATAAATTTAGTTTGACTTTGATTTCAGTCTTTTGCTTTCCCTGATTATTATTAAACCACTGCTAAAACATTCACATGAAAATATGATTTCAACAAGGCTTAGCAAATAGCATTAGAATTGAAAGCCATAACTGAATTCTGTGGCTAAATATATTTTTTATTTCTTACAGTTGCTTGAATTGCACACAAACAAAAACTATTTTGCCATCAAATTAAATTAAATTCAAATCAATATTTGAAGTTTATTCGTATTTAAATATTTTTGTAAATTAAAAAAGCACCCCTAAAAATGAATTCCACCTTTGAAATACTGAACTATTATTCACAAAGAGCTTATTGCCCCATACACTGGAATATTGTTTTATTAAATTTTATAAAATATTATGCGAGAAAAGATAACAGCAGAGAGGTAAAAAAGAAACTCTGAAAGAAATCTCTGTTCAAAGAAAATATGAATGGGTTTTTCTTTCTTGAAAATCTTAACTAAAAATGTGCAACTTGCCTAAATGGAAAGCACAAAGTTTCAAAACTTTTTTAATAATATTTAATCGAAAAAATAATAACAATAAGCGTTTTGTATAACTTTTGAATGCAATCTCACCTACCTTTGCGTTTTTTGCCAAAAGAAAGAATATAATTTTTATTAAAAGAAAATATGTGTTGGGAAAAAGTTGAAAAAAGTTTCATACTTTGATGTCACAGTTCTTTGGTTTGGGAAATTTAGGTGAGGAAATTAATTGTATTTAATTAAAATTTAACTTTCCCAGTCAGTCTGAGATAAAACGCAAGAAATCCATGAGTTAAGCCATACGACCTAGTTTCTCACGTCACTTATGTTGTGTGTATTAATTTTATTCACGAATTTTTTTGAGAAACATTCATGGCAATTTTTATTTCGTTTTGTTGAAGACGTCTGACCGCCCTGTTCTAGTAGGCAGTATTGATTTATTAGACACGAAGTCACGGTTTAGATAACATATGATATGATATATAGTATTAAAGAAGGATGGCCTATTTTCATCTCGTTTACATTTAATACTAAATTAATTCCACACATATTGATTGTCATTTAATTTTTGCTTACAACTCCGTTATTGTGCTTAGATATTCAATGCATTAATTATTATTAGTAGATTTAAATATTTAAAGTATTAAAATGAACGTATCCTTAATAAGCATTTAAAGGCTTTCGTATGAATCATAATTAATATTATAAATCCTTGAAGCTTTATATTCTGTTGAAATACGTTACATGTTTACATAAGAATTTTAATATCTCTTTATTTCATATCTCTCAGGGTTATTTTGCATGTGGCATAATTCAGTTGATGTTGACTTATTTACAAATATTCGGACAAGTTTTTCAGATAAACTTTTTACATTTTCTTTTCTTAATTAGGCAACATGTATCACGTTTTACTTTAGGGCATACACAATTATAATAAGAAATTGTAATTTTTATCTTGAAAATTAGCTTGTAAAGTATTCGATTGTGCAAGAATTTCATAAAAGGCCATTCATGTCATGACTTCTTTTTTTGTGACTCTTTCATCTTCATTATAATTTTAGCCTGTGTTCATTTTTAGAGCTTAATGGTTTTGCTTTGTGACTAATAAATTTAACAACAGGTTAAGACATAATTAACTACAACATTTAATCAATTTTTAATCGATTTTTTAATTAATAAATTTTTTAAAAACGAATGTAGTTTTGCTACTCAATTCGTTTAATTTTTTTATTTTACCATTTATTTTAAAATATGTTTTAAATTCTTCTATTTAATAAATACGTACATCTTCAAATACTTTATTTATCCACTTGCAGAATAGCTATTCAAGTAAGTCCATTTGATTCCCTTATGAAATCTACACAAACGCTATTTAATGTTTGATTTAAATTAGCAAACGTACGAATATTTGCTTTAACAAGGGCACACGTGGCGTAAACGTGTTAAATAATTCAAATGTTGCACACACGCTGAAGATTAGTCTCTGTTTATTAAGAATACTGGATCAGAATGATTGAAAACCTAAAATTGTTACATTGAGTATTGTATCTAGAAATTGAAATTCATTGTATATTTTTATAATCAATATAAATTCTTTATAACAGTTAAACAATTTAATTAAATAATATTTAAATAGTAAATATAATCCAAAAATTTTGTTCATAAGATTAACACGTTTAAATTAATTTTGACCATAATTGTCAGTATTGCTGGTAGAACCTAAACTGTTTATGGTCTTATGTCCCTGTTCATAAAACAAGGTAAAGAGAACATTTTTTTAAATAAAACAAAATGAAAGAAATTTTTCAAATCTTTGTTCTAGTTTTTCTAATGTTTCTAAAGAAAGTTAGTGACTGGACATGTATTCTAAATTGCAATTTTCTCTAGAAGTTACTAGAGCGACTTTTAATCAGGTGTTTTATAATCCGAATCTTCTGTTCAAAAACTTTGTTAGTATTAGAAATGATTGATTGTATCTATACTGCAGTGATCACGCAATGGATCGAATATTTGTTACTTAATTTATAGAAATTTTAAACTTTTAACATACAACAATATGTCTCCGTTAAAATTTCAATATATTTTGCATTCTTCTTGAACATACTGCAACTCACTTCTGCACGAGCTATAGAGACTAGGAAGAGAAAGAAAGTGTTGTACATCTACAGAGTACATATTCAGTTTTATACTACATAATACATAATTGGTCATTACAACCCTTCAGTCAGGATTACGACCTAGTTTCTCACACCACTTATGTTGTGTGTGTTAATTTTATACATGAGTGGCGGGACCTACAGCTTATAGTCGACTCCGAACGACAGATTTTTGAGAAATTTTCATGGCAATTTTATTTACTCTCAGAGTTTTTGCCAGAAATCTGCTGAGAGGAAGTCGCCTGGGGGCTCGAACGCTGGCTTTTTCGTCGACGGCAGAGAAGAAAAAAACCTTGGTGTCTTGGTGTAGACGATCTTAGTGATTTGTCCAGAATGGAGATGTTTGTGATATCACAATGGGCTATATATATGCATAATGTATTTTATTAATTTTACAACATCTTTCATTATGAGGTTTATTTCTAAATATTGATTATAAAAACGAAACAACAAAACGACACTAGAAATTTGTTTAAAATTTTTGATTACAATTTCACGAATTTCAAAATAGATTTTTCCTAACAAGTTTAATGGTAACAGACCACAATTTACAGCGTTAATATGAATTCTGGTATCGAAGGCTCTAAAATTTTTAAAAAAATTCAAAACATAGGCTATAGAAGTTCTTTCTAAAGCAAACATAAGCGTCTAATGTTACTAACTTTTAAGCTACTGGCACAAATGCTTTATTTCATTGCCATTGAAAGAGGAATGAGGAGTAAAACTAACGCAAACTGTCAAAAATTTTAATTTGTGACAAAAAAGAAGAAACAAAATCTTAACTTCGAAGAATTTCATTCAGCATACAACCCACTAAACATGTGTGCATATGCGGACCACTTTATTCGCATTGGATTTTTGTAAGTTTTACTTCCTTTTAAAATAAACTTTCACAACAAAAACTCTTTTCACCTGAGAGAAGTCATTGTTGCAAAACTTTTTCTTCCAGCACTTTTGCTAACTTAGCTACTAAAATTTTTAGCAAATAGGAGAAAAAGAACACAGAGATCTTTGTAAAGTTTATGCGGCCACTTAAAAATATTTCATGGATGCAAAAGTTTAAAATCAAATTTCATTTGATCACAATTTTTTCCACTAATTAAATAAAAACGAAAAGTATTTTAAAATATATACAAAAAGGGCAAATAAAGTACTGTATTCTTATATATGTATGTATTTTATATGTTACAACAGTTTTCTGTTCAAATATTTTGTATATTCTGCCAACTGAGTGGTTATTAGATATGCAAAAATAATCAAATTCTCCTATATTTTGGAAAACATTAGTTGTAGTTTAGGGGAGGTAAACTTTAATTTAATAGTGTATTATAAATTTGAATGTCTCCGGCAATTTAACTTTTTTACTACATACATGCATACATACATAATTTGCCATTCAAGATTACGACCTAGCTACTTACACTAATTATGTTGTGTGTTAATTTTATACATGAGTGGCGACACCTACAATTTAAAGTCGACTTCCAATGACAGATTTATGAGAAACTTTTCATGGCAATTTTATTTACTCACAAATTTTTTTTTTGCCAGATTTCTGTTTTGATTTATTTGGGCTTTAGATTCGACCACGGCCTCACTGCTATTAACCCGGCATACTACCTACTGTAGTCTTGTAGTTAATTTGAAAAATTGAGTATAAATTTCGATGCATAATGATAATGTTAAGCCAGCAAGGAAACATTGATTAAAGCATTTTATAAAAAATGTCTGCCATTTGGAAAATGTATGTTTTTCAGCTTCAATATCTTTCTTACCACCAACTGATTTCATCTTTGTCTCCTTAGAAACATTTTATTCGATTGTGTTTATTATTCCTAAGGTGTCTTATAGCGGGTATTCCTCCCTCCTAACTACGGCTGTTATTTTTCACGTGTTGTAGTTTATAAACTGCGAAAAGTATATACAATTTCTTTTTCATTTTCATTTCATGCAATAATCAAAGAACCTTTTTTTCAATTATGATTCGGATAAGGAATAAGTACAAAAATAAACACAAAGGAGCCATTTTTTACTAAAAAATTTGTAAAAGGTTTAGATTGTATTATAGTATTAATTAGAACAACAAAAAGGTAAGGATATTTTATTACAAGAAAGCAAAAGAAAGAGCCAAAAAAGGATAAAAATATTTATTGGATATTAATTTTTAAAAGTAACTTATAAGTCTACAGATTAGTTTTAATTTTATTTTATTAAATAACATTAAAGTTTGAATTTCAGACAAGGAAATAAACTAACTTACCACGGTAACCACAGTCGAGTGATTATTACACGTGGGGCCACAAGTCAAAATCCTGGTCAGATAACTCAAACGAAACATGATAAAATATTTCGTCACTCAGCAGAAATCTGCTGCAGCACAAAGCTTTGAGAATAAATAAAAAATTGCCATGAAAAATTTCTCAAAAGTCTGTCCTTCGAAGTCGACTTTAAACTGTATGTCCCGCTACTTTTAGATGAAATTAACACAGACAACATAAGTGGTGTAAGAAACCATGTAATCTTGACTGATGGGTTGTAATTGTCAATTATGTATGCATACGAGTATATGTTATACTGATGTATGTTGAAAGTTTCCAACTTACTATAGATCAAGTGAAAAACATTACATCTGTACAGTTCTTACTGCTATATAGATCCAGTGTATTATGTAAAGTCATCACTAACAGTTACTAACTTCTTGGATTATAGAGACCTTTTAAGTATATTCGGTTTCCAGTATACCTCCGTCCTAAGAAGAGCATCGAATTTATGAATATAATGCTTCTAATAGCTTCCAGTGAACAACAGTACCACATTTCTTTCATCACACCCATACCGATACCAAGTTCGCACTCGCTAATTTTGATTTCTGTTATGTTTGAATATGTATATGTTCTCTACACAATGTACAATTTTTTAACAAGGATTTCCGAACATTTTTAGTGTTTACTCGTATGACTGACATTTTATAATGATAAAGCATTTAATTTACTTCAATTACTTCCATATCTATTAATAAAATTAATTTGATTGAAATTTAAAATGTTGTAAAGAACACACCATGATTTGTTGTCATTGATGCAAAGAATTTGAAACCAATTAGGCTTTAAATCATTCTGATGCAGTATTCACTACAAACTGAAACTGACTTTTAATTTATTCCCAGCATTTAAATTATTCATTCCTTATACGCTGCGTGTGTCCTTGTTAAAGCAAATATTCGTTCGTTTGCTAATTTAATTCAAAAATTAAGTGGATTCATTAATTAATGGAATAATAAATCTTATACCAGCGTTTTTAAATATACAATTCTAACGTATGGTGCATAAAGTTATAATTTAAAGTTATTTTTTTTTTGTTTTTTGATAACTAACATTGGATGAATGTGAATAAAAAACAGAAAATCTGATTGCCAATATAACATCAGAAGTAATAGCTGTTGTCTTCGATACAAATGAAAAGCCTTAAAGGGAATATTGAAGTAATTTTATTACACTTGCATGATACTGAACTGTCTACAATGCCTGGGAAATATATGTATGTATATGTATATAAAAAAAATATTAAAAGGATACACTGAAAACATTGGGCAATAGTTTGTCAAAACTAAACAAATAATATGGTTTTGAAAACCTTAAGAAAAAATAGTAGAATTGCTTTGTAAGTGTAGCAATTTTTACACACAATACTATTCAAAATCAATGCCATAATATTTTATTTTCTAATCCTATAAATACAATAACTATTGACTGTATTTGAGATAAATTACTTTTTACACGTGAATCAAAAAAAAAAATTATAACGAAACAAATCGAAACGCATGAAATGGATGGATTATAAACTAAATTACATAAATATTGAATTGGTCTGATTGAAGGCTTGTAGTCAGCATTACTACCTAGCTTCTCACACTTATTTTTTTTTGTGTTCAAAATCAATAGCATAAAATTGGTTTTTTCTCTGTGTCTTATTCTTTGTACTTGAATTTCAAATTTCCTTTTTGCTTAAACTCTCTGTCTGACTTTTGTCATATTTTGTGAATGTATAATGACATCTGGGAGAATAAATGGCTTCTGAATGTCAATATTTTATTGAAATGTTTAAATGTTTATAGAAAATATTCAATAATATTTACTATTTCATCAAAATAAAATAGACATTAAGTTAAGGAAACGGTTTAAAATATTTGTCTTTATTTCGAATACCAACATTACTAAGAAGCACACAGAAATTCACGATGTATTAGTCATTTCATATTTCATAAATAAACAATTACTTCAATTAATTATTATTAAGCTAAGCATTGCCATACTAAACACATACATAAGTATCAGTTCTAAAGAGATGTTCTTTTAAAGTATCGCATTAAAAAATTGCTTTTGCTTTAAAATACTTTTCGAATTGGTTATTAGAATGGGTAGAGTATTTTTAAATTAAAAAGGTTTTTATTTATTTATTTTTTCTGGTTTCCTTACTTACTATTGCATACGTATGAGTTATTTGCGGGCACTATTGAATGATCGAACTATAGAATACCTAAAGGAAATGGGGGTTTATTTCAAATATAAATGGAAATATTTTATAAGGACGAAATAGCAAATATTTTACATTAGAATCAAACGTTTTTATTTTCTAATCCTATAAATACAATAACTATTGACTGTATTTGAGATAAATTACTTTTTACACGTGAATCAAAAAAAAAATTACAACGAAACAAATCGAAACGCATGAAATGGATGGATTATAAACTAAATTACATAAATATTGAATTGGTCTGATTGAAGGCTTGTAGTCAGCATTACTACCTAGCTTCTCACACTTATTTTTTTTGTGTACTCCGTCGTTTGTCGACTCCGAAAGACAGAGTTATGAGAAACTTTAAGGCTCTAGATTACTTCAATTGTCCTAAATGCAAATATAAGCCAGCCAAATCCGACAATTATGCACAAAAAGTAATTTAAAATTGCTTATGATCTATATTACTACCTATCCAATCAGATATTTATTTTTAAGTTTTTCCACTTATTTTTGCTAACTAACTAGAAAATGGAAAATATGTGGAGTGAAGCTTTGCAATGAAAAAAAAGGAAAAGAAAAGTCTTCCTAACTGTTTTTCATGGAAATGCTAATAAGATTTCCAAAGAATTTTGTAAAACAATTTTCCGTATTTCAAATATTTATCTGATTATGATGTACAGAAAATGAAAATGTGCATCTCATTTCAATATTTACATGCATAAGCTAATCTACTATGCAAGAGTACAGGAGTACAAGAGTATCGGTATCGGTATCTATACATAAAATAAGTTTGTAGATAAAGACACCTGTTGCAATATTAAATTTCTTACAGTTTTCAAAGGAAAGAGGAAAAAAAATAATAAAAATTTGAAAACATTATTGAGAACAGAAACACGTTTCATTGCAAAATGTAAATGAGATGATTAATAAATGGAAATTCAAGCACAACAGAATGCGATGATGGTATCTGAGTGCAATGTAATCAATTTAAGAAGAATATCTATTAAATTTTTGTGTTTTAAATTATGATGAAGAAAATATATTTGTATAACGCAAGTTTCGGTCTTAGTTTAGAAGGTGAAACCAAATTATGTAAACAGGTACAGAAATTATAACCAGAATTCGTTTCATTTGAATAAAACAAATGTTTTCTTATTATAGTCCTGCATAACTATTAAGAAGAAGTTAAAAAAATTAGTTTTAGAAATTAAGATGACAAAAACCAAGTAAAGCTTTAAAGTAATTTGTTTATAAATAAATCATTTAAACTAGCCAACATCATTTGCATTATTTTATTGAATTTTTTGTTGCTCATAATTTTTGCATTTAAATTATTTCTTCTGTAGTATTTGCTGCTTAAAGAGTCTTCTAATAAAAGTTAAAATCTCTTAATTTTTAAAAAATTATTGCTGTATAAATTCACGTTTTATTTATTTTAAATGTTTGTTGTTCAATAATTTGTTCACGATATTTAGTATTCATTACCATTCTTGTTAATTGTATAAATACAAACGTGACTTTACTACATTTTCAAATATTTAAGTTCCTGTAACTGCCATTAAGAATAAATTGAGAAATTAGTTGAGCATTTACCTTCACTGTTATTTATACTGGCATTAAATACAGTCGAATGAAAATAATTTTGACTTCTTGATACATATCCGAAATAAATTTAAAACCTTTTTTTCGCTTTACGTTCTTACCTACAAATTTATCGATAAGTTTCATGATTTTTATTATTGACATCTTGTCATGCATTTTTAATGCTCCACCATTAAGTGAAAGGTACGACAAGATGGAAAAACATTTAAAAATCGGTACGAATAAGCGATACAGGATTTTTGTCTGTAAAATATTTCAGTCTTTCCTTGGCAGCCAGACTGTATTAAAAACATAATGAGGCAATAAAAATTGTTGAGTTTACGATGCCATAAAATTACAAAATATTTAGCAAATTTCTTTAAATACAATAATGAATTGTATTTCATTTCTAATCACATACATGTTAGGCAAGGCTTTACATGAATTTTAATGAACTTCAATATGTACAAATCTAGAGAGAGATACTCTATTAATATTTGCGAGGTTTAAACAAATTTTAAATTTAAAGAAAAAAGGCTGATTTTAGTAATAACACATCCAGTGAAGGACTAGAGAGAAACTGTATTAATTCTTGAAAGGTATAAAACAATTTTAAAATTTTCAAATGTTAAAAATTTTCTTAAAAAAATTTTGGTAAAGAATATCATTTAAACAACTATACCAATACATTTTTAACTTTCTATAACATAAAAGTGGGGAGCATAATTATTTTAACTTGCTCACCACAAAGCTTTTGAAAACAAAAGAAAAAAATGATGAAAATTTTCGAATAACAACTAGAAAAGAAAATTCTTCAAAATGAATCATAATTCAATCAAAAGGATGGCTGAGAGGATGTGAATTTTTAAGCTAACTCGAGTCGCCCAGCAAACTTGATGAGAGAACCGTAAGCATCTAAAGAAAATGTTAGTGGGGAATTCTGGGGTGTAGCTTATACTCTACTATTTCTTAATATTGAAATTTAACTTAAGTCGGCGATATGATACCGTACCATACTTCTTAATATGCCTCTGGCATAAGACATGTTATGCCTTATATCGGGCTTCGGAGTATCATAAACTTCTCGTCTATTTAAACGCCGAAAAGTCAATACAATAATAAAAAGAAATGAAAATAATGCAGATAAGAGTGGCAATAATCGTTCTTTTGTCTATATTTTCAATGTGTAACAAATGTTTTTTGGAATCAATTAAAGCAAATATAATAAAAGGAACAGGAATTGTATCGAAGTTATTTTTCCATTTATTAACACTGTTAACAAAGACAATATTTTATGTTGCATTCATTAATTTTTTCCTGCCTTACATCAGCCCCAGCCACACAAAATACCTTGTAAAATATTCGTTTCTATCAACACAATGAACATAATGCTGTTTAAACCAAGTTTCTTTATCAACTCTCCGATAGAATTCTGCCAATATTTTTGGTTCTGTTTTAATTCATTTCTACATTTCTCTTGTTGGCAAACACATCATCTGTGCAGTAAAAACTAGTACAGAAATAAAGAGACACTGCACTTACATAGCAAATAATTCTTTTTCTATTTGTCTTTCCCTTGTGTATATTGCCATATCAATTGTAGATTTCAAGTGAAAGAAACTTGTGTAGACAATAAAACTCAATACTTGTAGACAGGACCAATAAAACTTAAAAGTGTTTCTGCAAAAGATTTCAATACCTTTTATTATTATTATTATTATGCGCTTAAATTGAAGTCTGAATGCTTTTATGATATGTTCTGAGAGTGAAATTAAACTGAAAACTTAACATCAATATGATTTTTAAGGCAAACATGTTTAAGTTTTAAACAAGAATCTTAGAACAATAAAGATTAAAGGATACAATTTTAAACGCATGCATGAATAAAAATTAAATTCAAACAAAAATACATTTGCTTTTCGTTTTAAGGCAGATTTAAATGTCTTTAAACAAGAAAATCCCATCAAAAAGAAACACTAAAGCAATGATCTGTTAATTCTATGTATCAAAAGGATAGACAGTATACATGACATAAATTTTAATTTATCGATAACAAGGACAAATGAGGATCAAATATTAGAAAATAACGTTTTATCATTTAGAAGATGTGTGTTTCAAGTGAGTTTTAATAACTCTTGCGTGCTTATGAACATCACAGTAAATACCACATAAACTACTCCTAGTAGTAACAACCTGTAACCATCCGGCCACTAAGCCACAGCTGAACTAAGGAACGAGTTGCATTTAATATGTTATATAATGAAAAATCATGCGCAATACAACCTGTAGTTGTACTTCTTTCTATTCAGAGATACAAACATTTACTGTGAGAGAGTATATACAACAAGAATTTATTTCAAATACCACATGACTTGTAGTATGTTTTCACAAAGCTATGGAAGCAGTTCATAAGCTGATAATGGTTGAATAATTTAAAATGAAAATAAAAGTATTTTTAGCGCAAATATGTAAAATGAAATACACTTTGTTTCATGTAAAAATTTGTTTAATTTTTACATTTGAAATATTCATTAAAAATTCAAATCCATTAAAATCCTTGAACTTCAAACTGTTTTCATAGTTTATATGCTACAACACCTACATGATATAACCATTAGAGTTCATGCATTTTTAATTTCTTTCCCATTTCTATAGACAACCTTGGCACTTGCCACAGAAGTTCTAATTATTTGCTGCATGTGCACGTATGAGTACAAGCATTCAGCTGGATTTGCATACAATTTTGACCATGAATACATTTTTTATTCATTCCTTTTTTATATCTGTAAAATATTTGTATGTATATTTGTATTTGCATATTTTTAATGTATTTAGGATTTTCAGTATTTGTTTCTACAGCTATTTACAAGATGAAATAAACCGATAAAACATAAAAGTTAAAAAGCCATGAATATCTCAGAGATTTGCGTAGATTCACTGGCATACTTTCGTATAAAATGTAAAGTATTTGCAAATTTCTAAGAGTATGTCCTGAAAAATGTATTCTTATGTAAGCCGAATAAAAGAAAAACGTAGAGGAACATCATGGGATTGCCATGTTAGCTTAAATAATGCAATTTAGTATGTTGCATCGTTACTGTCAGAGTCCAAGTTATTAAAATCTATGAGTAACAATGTGGAACTGTTAATTTAATGAAGCACTTTCATAATTTTATATATGAACACTGAACTGGGTCTATACACTTACCGAACGAAGTAAAATCTACAGCCTATAAAGTAAATAAGGTTAATTAAACAATATTGTGTGCTGAAAAAAAGTTACAATTTAATAAGAAACCCTTTAGCATGTAATTTTCAAATACGATTATGTTTCTGCACTCGGACAAAGTATTATAAATTTTCCTTTATTAACAATTACAAGAGGCTCAGTTTTTTCGATCAAAAGTTAATTGGGCAATTTCATTTCACATTTCATTTTATTATTTGAATATTTATCCACACGAATGAATTAATTCTCCCCTTTTCCGTCGTTTCTTTAATATTCAGAAGAGTAGGAGTAAGCATCTAAGTTCATATTTGTTGCGTTCGACGCTCTGCTCTACTCATATACTAATTTTTTCTAAATCTACGAATATGAACACTTTGTATTATTATGCGTGAATTTTTCCTTGAGTCAATTTCCTTCTAGAGATGATTATGAATAAATAAGTATACAAATTTGTATATACATTTATTTTCACACATTATCTTTATATTTGAAGCTATTTGTATGCTTAAAAGCTTTTCATTTTAGATTATAAACCGTGATTTTTGCATTTTTGGATTTTTCTGTCTTCTCTTTTAATGTCATATGACAACCTTTCTGGTATTTTATATTCTTTTTCACATGAAAGTTTAGAAAATAAAATTAGAAATAGAATATAGGCATTTTTTTATTATTGTGTGTTTATAGACATAATAAAGGGTGGGATATCTATCGGTTTAAATTTGAATCATCGGTTATTTCGAATCTGGGCATACTTTTGTCATCACCTTCTGTCAGAAAATTCGGTATCGTATCTCCACTGGGCGTCATAAATCGATTGGAGCTTGAGTAACGTTGGGATTTTTAAGGCCCAACGAAAAACTGCACGATTATGTTTATATTTTGCCAAAAAATAGCATATTTTCGTTTGAAGATCTTTTTCATCATGGTGAGTATGGTAATAAGCATATTTGCCAGATATGGGGCTCATAAAACCTACACGTGGTCTTACAGAAGTCCATGCAGCCATTACGAGTCAAGCAGTTATTCGGTTTGGGCAGCGGAAGCTTCATTGTCCCATATTTCTTTAAAAATCAGGACCGCGCAACCATTACGCTCAATGGAGACATCGATCGCACTATGATAATAGATTTTTTTGTACCCGCTTTTCTGGTATAGACCCCAACGATGTTTTGTTTTAACAGGATGGTTCAACTAGCTACACATCTCATGTCACAATCAATTTATTGCATCAAACTTCTGATGGTCGTTTAATAAGCCGAAATGGTGATGTCAATTGGCCGTCAAGAAGCTGCGTTCGTACACCATTGGACTATATTCTGTGGAGTGCTGACAAACCAGAGACAATCGAGCATTTGAAGGCCAACATTCGTGATGCCATTATCGAGATACGACCCCATGCACTCGAAAAGGTGCATGTGAATTTTTCCGATTGAATGAGGTACTGTAAGACCAGAATAAGTTTTGCAAAATTTTAAATCGTTTTTGTTTCATTGAATTTTTTATTTTACACTTTTAAATCATCCACTCACTATATTTACTCATAAAATTCATAATCACATGCACATATGTGACGTATGAGTGATATTTAATTCCATTAGTTTCATACAAAACAAAACAAAGATATTTCATTGCATACTTTCAAGGGTAACTATTCTAGTACATGTAATACGATGCGTATACGTAATATATTTGAAATGCAATTAAATAGAAAATATACCACAATTAATTTGGAATTAAACATTTACAAGCTATGATATGACAATTCTAATGGATTTTTAAATATTTAAATTTTTTGGAGATATCCCAACTTAAAAGTAAATATAAAAACCTTAGTCTGTATCTTCCACATCTTCACAACAAAAATACAAATTTCATATTAATTTTGCATTATTGCATGCTTAAATTTAAACTTTTAAATGGCACACCCTATATATACACATATGTAACATGATACTCCTTCATACTTCAAATTTCCACATGCGTTAATTGTGGAACCTCTGTAAACCTCATTTAAATTTTTTTTGATCCGCGTTTGATTCTCATTTTGCATGTATTCTCGCGTATATTGTTATCGAATTGCTCTTTACTAAAAAGCAATAAGTTAGCACTGTTAACATATACATATATATAAGTAGGTAATTTTGCAATACACAAACAAAGAATATTTGGTAAGAAATCTTAAAATCTTAGAAAAATGTAAGCGATACCAAATATGTCTGTGGTCAGCTGAATGTTATGAGGTCCCTTTATAGGCATTAAATTCTTTGGATTTTTTTTATAGGTGGAACGCCCTGCATGTGAGTTGACTTCTTATTTGTTTTTATATTTCATTCCTTAAATTTTTTTTCTTTTTGTCTCTACAGCTTTGTGTCATGTCAAGTTTAACAAAAAATTCAACTACCATGCTGAACACAATTCTTTCCGTTACGCCATATTATGCTCATATGCAAAATCTTTTATTTTTTATTACCACGTTTATATCCCCGTTACTCGACTCTGTAATCTGTGTTGTTTAAGTTACCAGCAATTGTTACGTTGTTTCACAGTCTCACTGTCATTGTTGTAAATATATCTGGCTGTCTATTATACACTTATACACGCCATATTAACGTTATATTGTTTATACCGTTATACTATACTTTGGCTTTACCCCGAAAAAAATTGCTATAAGTCTACATTATATGATTGCCTTGCTAATTTAAGCGGGCTTTTTTATGTTTTATTTGGAATCTCCTGCGTGAATCCAATCTTTATTCAAATTTTCAAGTATAAAGCCAAAATTTGTTCTTCAGTTTTTGTTTTCATATCTTTAGGAAATCAGTTTACTTCGTTTTTCTTTCATTTAAGTTCCCTCCGTCAGATAAGTGGCAAATTATTTAATTTATTTTTGCTGTCATTTTTTGTTTCTTTTTTAAACTTATCACCTCGTTGGATTTTTTTTTAAATTTACTTTAACACCTTCAAGTGAAAGTGCTAAGAGGCGATAAAATTAAATTAAAATTAAAAAAAAGGAAAAAGCATTTGATTTTCAATGTACTCACCATATTAAAATGCCTACACATTTCAGATTTCGTTTTATTGGAGATATCTGACATGTGATTTGAACAATGGCCGTACGGCTAATAAGCCAACACAGACATACGTACTTATTATAAGCCACATTATTTTAGATTTTAGAGTTGAGTTTGTAACTCCAGCTATGAACTCTCTAACGCACACAACAAGTAAAGCCAACTATTCAAAACACCGTAGCTATGCTGTTTAAGTAATAAGGCAATATGCGTTCAATGCCGATTTTTAGTATTGGTTACGCTAACTAATAAAATTGAGCTGAAAGAATCCAGAAGTTACTGCATCCAGATAAAGCCACTTTTATAGAGCTCTTTATTGAGCTGTTACTGGACTGTATTTTTTCGACAATTCATTGCTGTATTGTCATCCATTTTTGTATGCCTTGCAATTGAAGACTATGAACGCAAGACGGTATATGGTTTAACAAAAAATTCTAAATAATGGAAATAATTCAATATTGTGTAATTCAATATTGTGTAGGAATTGATATAAATTTTTCGAAAATCGCTTAAAAAATGCATTATTAAACATACGATTTAAAATAGAAAAATATGCTTTAATTTTTTTCAGGCCTTTACTATTGCCTTTTGATAAAAAATTAATTTTTTTTTTTGTTCTAATTTCTGAATTTAGCTTACAATAATAGGCCCTAAATATCTATAAAGCTCTAAATGGTAAGTAAGTAGGCCTCTCTTCTATTACTACGAAATTATTAAAAGGGTTTTTTTTTTCATATTCAATGACATTTATCATCATATTGTGTGATATTCTGTAAAATGATGACGAGCGAGTGATTAAATTTGAAATTAAATACAGCAAAAAAAAAACACAAAATAATAAATGATTGAAACGAATGAATATCGTGATGAAATCAAAATCATGCCGCGATATGCTCATAGCAGTTGCTACTTTTTTCCAACTTTTTTGTTTTTATTTTTTTTGTTTTTCACTTGTTTTTCTGTGCGAAAGCTAAGGATTGTTTTTTGTGTTACTGAGTAAAACAACAGCAGCGAAAAAAAGCGAGGCAGCACATGAAAAATATGCCAAGAACAATTGTCACCCTTAAATACGAATGAAAAGAAAAAGCAAACGAACGGGTCCTTTTTGAAAAATTATCAACAACAGTGCGAACAAACAGTCCAACAACAATGAATCAGCACTAACAACAGCAACATCTACAGCGTCAATAAGAGAAGTGGTAGTGTGGCACGAACAGTGATTTCAATAGCACTGTCTGTAGTTCTATCAACATTCACAGTCTCTTTGCAATTGTTGTTGCCGTTGTTGTCGCTGTGATACACACTTTTTTGTGTTGGTGTGAAGGAAAAAAAGGAAATTCTCACTAATTAAAATGAATTCTCTTTTTATTTTGTTTTATTTTATGATGAAAGTGGAAAAAATGACTGTCACAAAGACAACAAAATAATAAAGATTCGTAAACATATAAACAAACTGTTATATGCATACGTACATATTCCACTTCAGAGGATAAAGTTGCTTGCGTTTTTAATTATATTAAAAATATTTTGTGTCTTTTTTTATACGAACAAATACAGTACGGTAGGCAGCAGCCTGAAAATGAAATACCATTCGATTATATTAAGCAAAGTATGATAAAAGAAATAAAATTTTGTGCAGTTTTGTTGAAACTGACCCTAAAATTCAAGATTAAAAAGTCAACTGCCTTTGAAAAGATTTGTATGTCTCCTTCGTACAGAAACTTTTTTCGTTTTGATTTATTTTCTTTATATCTTTGCATCCTTAACCCAAACTATAGTAAACATACACTATATTTTGTCTAAGCAACTTTTTAAGTGACGACAGTTGCTTTATGATTTTCCAAGAATAGCTTCGTCCGATAAACTAAGTCGTTATAATCGAAAAAGCGGTACAATCAATGATGACTACAATACAATACAGTCAATACAGTACGATTATTAAGTTTTTTATTTTTGAAACGTACCAAAAATTGTAAATTGCTGAGAGTATGTGGAAGCAGGATATTCTCATACATGGCCGTTAGTTTAATATGCGATTCATTTCATACTGATCTTATAAGGATCATAGTGGCATCATATAATATGTGCTGAAGTTAAGCTGTTCGATTGAATTTTCTACGTGATGTCCTACATTCTACCTGTTTGAGGTTCCAATTAATATGAGCTAAAGAAATATGTTGATCAGATTGTATTCAATACATTAACATTAATTTTTCGTATTCCAGTGAGAATTTCACGAGTACTAGACGTACACGATACTAACTCCTGCAATATTATTGATTTCACAAAAAGATGAAGCTGGTGTGTTTGAAAACTTATGAAATGAAAATACTGGACAGTCGTCTCAAAGATTAGTTACCGGATGTCATTCAATCTTTCCATCATAGTAGGCTGCCTAAATAATAGATACATCGTATATTCTCAAGCTCGTGGTTTCTTATGCTGAGACCGATGGAAACTGTGAGTTCTTATAATCTTATTTACACGGGATTGGTCCTGAAGCATACTTTAGTAGCGTTTAAGATTTAGATATATAGTCACGTT
Source organism: Sarcophaga variegata (assembly GCA_932273835.1). NCBI lineage: Eukaryota > Metazoa > Arthropoda > Insecta > Diptera > Sarcophagidae > Sarcophaga > Sarcophaga variegata. The sequence goes on along the minus strand of OW026362.1, from coordinate 85,881,449 downwards.
TATGTGTCATACTGTTGTCTTTCCTATTTCTGCCCGTAAGTTATATTCAAATGGCGTAGATGAAATTTTCTTACCGTCAATTGAGCTTCCAGCAGAATATCTCTTCTGTCACAATCTATTTCTTATAAACTGAATTTAAAAACAATTGCGAGGTTTTCGCATTTGATTATTAGAAAGAGACAGATTGTTATCTCCAGGTAGCATAGAAATCTGGTAGATATATTCATGATAAGAAATCATCAGTAATTGATTTACTCTTGTGATAACAAAATTTTGGCAAAAGTCTGCAAAATGTTATATAAACGCTGTAGGTTTTGAGCAAGATTTCTAATTTAATTGACAAAATTCGTTGAGATGCATACGGGCTATAACCGATTTTTGATAGTTTTCCTTCTTGTCTGCGTAGAATTGACAAAATGACTTTTCATAATGAAGTTTTTTTTCTTTTTTGTAAATAAAAAATTTTTAATAAAAGAAACGAGTAATAAAATGTTACTCATTTCAAACTCATTTCATCTAAAAGCTAAAATAAAACCAACTTAAAGAAATAATTTCTTAGTAATTTAAACAAAGACTCCCTTAATAAATAAAATACAAAGTCTCGGTGGAGTTCCTAACCACACCATACAATATTCAACAAGACAAACATCGTATTCAACCATAGAACAAAAACTTGCTGAAAAAAAGAAGAGAAACAATTATGGTTTGGAAGTAGAGATAACGAGAATATAATTTACGAACAATGGACATTTAATGGAAACCAGAAACAATATAGGAAGGGAAGCAGTTACATTCTTAACGAATGAATTTATAAAACAATATGAGTTGAAATTAGAAACTGAAATTACAAACTGCAAATGGAATGAAAGCAAATCCATTTTAACTCTGCGGAATTCCACAATTTCAATATGAATTTAGTTCAGTTACAATAATTAATACGTTTTTTATTCCACATCTTTTGATAGGGCATTAAATAAACATTCTTGAAATTTTAAAAAGTATTTTTTAAATCAAATGTTTTTTGCCAAAAAACGAATATCTTCAGAAGTTATACGGCGCGACAGTTTTTCCCTGTTAATTGCCGATTCTAAACGAATACAAATTTTGTTAGAACAAGCTAACACCCTGTTCTTGTTATTTTATGAATACATCTTATCAACATAGCATTGAATACCGTTTTCACAACCCACAACTTCTTTAGAGCATTTAAAATATATTTTAAATAAATAATCTCATATTCGTTTATATTTTACAGTAAATTTATTATTTTTCCTTTTACTCTCTCTCTTCATTTACCTTGACTGCCTAAGGAAAAATTGCAGTTTTATTCTGTGAATGTTTATTCATTTTGTAAATTGTCTTTGTGGTTCTTTCAGCCACAGAACAGCAGCATTGCAAAATTTAAAAAGAGGACAGGGTTAAGGAAAAGAAGAAATTGTAATGTTATGAGCCCATAAGATTCCGTTATATTGCCAGCAGGTGACACATGAAACTGATATAAAAGCAAAGTGCACACTCTTGAGTCAACAGTAAAAAGTTATCTGCGTTTTAAAACAGCTTAAATGGAATAAATAAGAAAAATTCAAAAAAATAAATTTCGCCACAAATGGGTATAGTCTATGTCGGTGTATATGTATGTATGTCTATATTGTGTTTAGATATGGCAGCATATTACCTTCATTTACAGCTTAACTTCTAAAGAAAAATGTTATAAAAATGCAATGTTTAATGCGCTGTATTGCAAGGTGCGATATGTTGTTGAGACCAAATATCGTTGATTCTTAGTTTTTTGAAACAAATTAACAGTCAGAATCTTTTGATAACGCTTGACATTTAGTGTAACGGCAGCTCCTTGTTCATTTCGTTAGAAACATAGATCGACGATACCACCAGCGTGTTAAGCACACTAAATAGTTGCGTAACAATGGTTCCTTAACGTCATGAGTGTTTGCTTCGCCGAAAATACGGCAAATATGCTAATGGACATAGATACTTAAACAGTAATGAACTTCATCACCTAGTCAAAGGACAAAGCCCAACAAGTTGTTGTATGGTTCTTCAAGACTTCACGTACTTATATTTTAATTGTGATGGTTTTGAATAAAGAAAAGTAAAAATTAAACTATCGCTGCCATTTTCTGTTGGTATTGGCCGCCACACTAGATCATACACCTCGAACAAAACGAAACATGAAAAAATATTTCTGAGGCGACTTCCTCTCAGCAAATTTCTGGCCAAAACTCTGAGAGTAAATAAAAATGCCATGAAAATTTTCTCAAAAATCTGTCGTACGGAGTCGAATTAAAACTGTAGGTTACGTCACTCATCTATAAAATGAACACACACACCATAAGTAGTGTGAGAAACTATGCCGTAATCCTTACTGAAAGTTTGGAATGACCAAATATATATGTATGTATGTATGCATGTATTTCATGCTCTATTTCTTGTTGATTGTGAAATGAGCTGTATGAACAGATTAATTTGTTTTAATTTTTAATTCTTTTAAACACTTCCTGAGGCAAATATCATTCAGCTAGAGGGTGGTGAATTAAACTTTTCTTATCGAATCAATTACAAATGAAAACTGAAATTATGATTGATTTTATAATATTTCATTACAGGTAAAAGACGTTCAGTACAGATCAAACGAATTACAAATGAAAACAGTCTGACATAATACCGATGATACAGGCAAAGGCTTAATAATGGAGACTTCAATCAAATTAAAAATAAAAAATTGACAAAGTCTCGAGTAGTAGGATTGATTAATAATGTATTGAATGTAAATAAATCATATATAAGTTCTGATTGAAGTATTACATGTAACATAATAACCACCAAATATTCAAATGTTGCAAAGAAAAAAATAATTTTTGAATTTGAATGAATCGAAAATACCAACAAAAATTTCTTCATATTTTTTTTTTCATTGTCTATACACTGTGTTAATCTGCAACTCCATTAAATTTAATTGAATTTTATATTTTAATAAAATGTAAAAAATATTTTTTCATGCGGATTATTTTTCAATTAATTCATATGCTCATGGATAGAGTGTGAAAAAATATTTAATTAATATTTGTTTGTCCTTTTGTCCATTGTTGTCCTTGCTGCCACTTTCTAAAGTCACGTACCAATGAATAGTGTGAAAACAAATTTTTTAAAATTTTTTTAAATTATTTGACATCGTATAAGCCCATCAAACTGGTCCCAAAATCAATAACGGAAGAAAGATCTTTCTTGTTTGACTTTTTAAATTTCAAATTTCAAACAGGTCCCAAAATCAATAACGGAAGAAAAAATATGTTCCTTGTTTGACTTTTTAAATTTGCTGAGGAAATTCATTTAATCACGAGGCATTTTCGAAAGGACATGAAAATATTTCGCATAATTTAGGATGGTAATGGCATCTATTTTAGTAAAGTTTCTGAATTTTGGTATTAAGTGTACCTATAGTTTCATTCAATAAAATTTTGTGCGTACAATTTCTTTGCAGTGATTGTTTACAATTTCAGTTATAACCCTAATGAACAGGTGTCTTTTCATGTTGTCATTTAAGGGCAGTTGTAGTAAAAAATTATTTTGTATTAAATTTTCAATTAAATATCGTTGTTTTTTTTTATAAAACAAATCACAGGTTTTAGCATTTTATGAAAAACTAATACGGTTTTCATATTGTAATATTGTTGTATTAAATACATACATATATGCTGCAATTAAATTTATTTTTTATCACAATTTTGAAAGTTTTTATAAAAAAATATTTTAAAAAATCTTACTAAACTGATTCAGCATGGTTCTGGAAAGGAAAAAATTGTAACGAACGTTAATTAAATATTGAAATACTACATTAACAAAAACACAATTGTTATGAAAGGGAAAATGTGTTAAAAATAAATAATTTATGGAATGACTAGAAAAAAAATATTTTTTTTAATTTCATATGATTTAAATAATTTATAAGCCAATAAATAATTCAAAGTTTTAATAATGATTAATAAAATTTTTCCATTTGCTTTTTAGTGCAAAAAAACGAGAATACAATTAGTGCTATTTAATGTGCCATTAAAAATTGAATTAATATCTATGATTTATTCATTTGAATACAAAAAACGTGCATTTTATTTAAAAAATTATAAACAAATTTAAAAACATGAAAATATTTTCTGCCAAGATAAATATTTTAGCGGGTATTCAGAAATATCCTTCTGATAAATTTATTTTCAATACGTTTATTGTATACAATATAGTTCTAAAGAAAGATTTCACGATTAATCTTAATGCCTCAAAAATAGAGTTCAATAAATTTCTCTATTTTATCGTACAATTGCCATTTTTTCACAGGTTTCTTTAGAACAGAAGGACAATGACAACTACTGGAATCAGAAAAGGATTCAAATTCTTAAAAGCAAATCAACAGCATTAAATTTTTAATAAATTTCATATTTTAAATATTTAATTCTTCTCTTTTAATATGAATTAAAATGAAAACATAAAATGCCTTTCACCATTACTTCACATATAAACACGCTGAAGTTAATAGCGTTCATAGACCTCCATTGCTGGTGCTTGCTGCTTGAACGAACATGGGTTTGAGAAAGTTAACTGATGATCGTCTGAATACAATACTTTCGCTACATTTTATTGCTTCAGATTGTGTCTTAAACTATGCAGATTGGCTCATTCGGTATGAACAAAGCCAATCTATTTCTAAATGATACTTTTTGCAAAATTCAAGACATATGTTTTAACCTTCTGAGAAAAATGATACACGCAATATATGTACATCATAAGAAAAATCATGTGTCCACAATTATTACCAAACTAATGAATTTGATTCCATATTTATAAAATCACTTTAAGTTGTTAATTTTAAATGCTTATCCAAGCATTTGGTTAAAACCTGAATTCGTATTAAAATAAACAAAACTTTAAGATTTCATTTAATTTCATTACCTTAATGTATACCCATAAAACCATTGCATTCCTTATTAGTTTCCGAAATTATTTTTTAACCTTAAATACACCTTTCACCCTGGATATTTAACTGGAAGGGAAGAAAGGGAAGTATAAATTTTCTTATTGTCCCAAACAAATAATCGAATTTTTTACTAAAATCATAATTTCATTAAAGAATTTCATACAATTTAATATCCTTAATAGATGTAGAGTGGGTAAAAGCAAAATGTAATATTCGGAAAAACTTTTTTAATTTTCATAAAAAACAAAAAAACAAAACAAAATGTATTGAAAGCAAAGAATATTTGTTCGTCAATATAATATAAAAATCCTAATAGCTACACGCTGTTATCTTAATGTTGTTTAATATTAAAAACAAAACAAAACAAATTTTTTTTTTATTATTATTAGGTTGCGATATTAAAATGTTTAAATTAAATGTTCTTGAGTTAAAAAATATACAAACAATGCTATTTATTTATATGTTAATCTAGACAAATATTTCAGAAATAGTTTATTATATGATAGAGAAAGTCGCCGTTGTCTAATAGGTAGTGTGTTGACTCATTAGACATAGGCCTCGGTTTAAACCCCAGTTAAGGCATCTCGAACAAAACCAAAAATTTTATCAAAAGATTTTCTCAGAAAGAGAAAGAATTGGTATGACTATTAGGTGCTATAACGAACATAACCTCTCCTATAAATGGAGCTTGATAGGGAACGTATGAGTGATATTTTATTTTTAAAACAATCAAAAAAATTACTCATACGACCCGGTTATTTCTTGGTATTTTATTTAGCAGAAGCATTGTGATATCTAAAGCTAAATATATATAGAGTACATATGGTTGTATTGGATTAAAATAAACATTCAAATACATTGCTCTGAGTAGTAAGTTTGTTTTTACCAAAAAGTCTTGTATTTTATTTTCCGTTTTCCATTACGTCCGTGGCTATTTTAATGTGATGTAATGTAATTTCTAATGTATTTCTCACAGGAATAGGAAAAATAAAGTCTGAATAAGCATGACCATTTAATCGCATTTGAAGTCGTCGGAGTCTAGTAAGTAGTGTGTAGGCATACCAGACGTGACGCCACGCTTCAAACCCCAGGTTATACATCTCCAACAAAACGAAATATGAAAAGTTTTACTTCGTCTACTTCCTCTCAGCAGATTTCTGCCAAAAACTCTGACAGTAAGAAGAATTTCCCATGAAAAGTTTCTAAAAAATCTGTCGTTCGGAGCCGACTTTTAACTGCAAACTGTGAAAAGTTAAGTCGTAATCCCTATTCAAGAATTGTAATGATCAATTATGTATGTATGTATGTATATATATGTATGTATATAAAGATTATTTAATGCTGTGGGCAAAGTGGTTTAATAAATATACTCCTGCTCACATTTCTTGCTCTCGAATAATATAAAAATTTTAGAATTAAATTGTGCTCGTTGAGAGTAGCAGTGTGAAGCTAAACTGAAAACTAAAGAATAATAAAATAAATAAATGGAATGGAAACAGCATTAACAAATTAAATAAAAGTAATTAAAATAAGTTTGTATTATTTGCATACCTTAAGGTAAAAACAATAGTAAAATGGAAATTAAAGGGAAATCTTTTCCTGTAATTTTCAAGTAGAATGTACTTTAAATTATTGTATACCATTCAATTAAATGAATCTGTACATTTATTAAAGTAATTAAAATCACAGACCAGAAAACTTACAGAAGAGCATTTAAAAAGAGGAGTATTTTATTATAAAAATTATTATAAAATTTTCTTGAATTTATTTCTCGTTCATTGTAAATGTTAATTTTGGGTAATTATTAAAATTAATGAAGGAATTTTAAGTGACTATGTTAGAAAGGATTTCAATTTCTCTCAGTTAATTAAAATGTAAATGAAACGTTTCAACTTTTCAAGAGGAAGTCAATTAACTGCTTAACAAATTTTCCATTAACCATACTCTCTCTCTCTATTCACTACAACCAAAACATTTTGATTTTCTCTTAACATATCACCGTAGTCCAGTGTTAATATGATAGACACTAAATAGGGTTTATTCCTCTTAATTTAGAATTTATTTGTAAGATCTTCTCCAACACAATTACTGCTTTTAGTTTTTCTTCTAAATCAAGGAGAATCAATCACATCACATCATATCACATCCACTCTCATCACTCAAATTAATTAAAGGATTTTAGCAAAACATTTCTGTTAATTTTACTCAAAAAGAAAGACAATCTCGTAGAAAGGAAAAGTATGATTCCAGCATAGCAAAACTTTGACTTCTGTAATTGTATATTGAAAGCTCAAGTGCTGTTATAGAAAGTATAAAAACAAAAACAACAACAAAGCATAATAATGATAAATAATACAAGTAGATGAAAATAACAACAAGACAGCAGAAACAATAAAGTGTAGAGACATTCTATGAAATGGATAATGATGTTAAACATTTTATAGTACCTCAGGGTATAACTAAAGATATTAAGGCGATAATATCGTAAAATTGAAAAAAGAGGGAAGAAGAAGAAATATTAAAACAAATCTAATAAATTCGAAAATTAATTTTATTGATTCACTTTAACTAAATGTAGCTATGGGCAGAAATATAAAAATAAAAAATTAAATGCACCTCTTTCTGCTACTTCGTTTACTTACCTAAACTGCCCAAATTATTTTCAAGATTAAAAGGTAACAAAAAATTACTGAAAGTTTTATTTAGTTTGGTATAATTTTTATATGTTAAATTATACGATGTATCTAGTGTTTTTGTCTATAAGCGTTGGTGATGGTTTTTCTACGCTAGTCTTGGAAGAACAATATCCTAAAAAAATTATTAAAATTCGTATACCATACAAGGAAATCATTTGTGTTTGGGGAACAAGGGAGTCAAATAATAAAATGGTACTCCATATTACTACTAAACTATATCAAATGGTATACATGCTTCATGGAACCTATAATTTAACTTTGAATCGGATCATCAGATTTGAAGAGCTATTCTCAATAATATTAGCTTAGTCTCAGAGTTTTAGCCAGAAGTAAGCAGTCTTCTGCCGTGAAGCCTTCCAGATATCTGAATTTAGATTTTAATTCAGAATTCTCGCACTCTAGTCTAGTACACCAACACAGTACTCAGTGCTATGACTTGATGACAGAAATAGTCGATATTCTGAAGGAAATAGTCAATCATAGGCTGCAAACTTTGGCTAATAGGAGACAAATTATGTTCCATCATACTTGTATAAATAATCATTAGAATCCTTCTGTCTTATGTCTGTATATTATAATCAAATTCAAACTGATTTACACGTCAGAGTAATACAAAATTACACATTTCGGATTTACTGCACCTAAAAGAAGCTATGGCGTACACGTAAATGTTGTTATAATCTGCAGATAATCGTATCAATAAATCTTACAAACGAATACAAAATTTCGATGACTTCTCACACACATATTGTTTTATTTTTATATAAATACGGGAAGCGCTTAATAAAGGATCCGATGTAATTTTAAATCGTTTTTCGTTATACATATAATCTTTATAAACTCTCATGTTTTTCGTATAATCATCCATTCCTTCTTCTATCCGCAAAATTGAATTTTTCTATAACTCCCTCATATAAATTATAACGAAAGGTTTTATAATCATAACTATCATAAAATAACAAATACAATGGAATAGAATAATTGTTATAATTTTAAAGGATTTGTAAATAAATCACTGACCACCACCAATTATGATTGCGTTCATTTACAAATATTGAGTGTTGGTACTCCAACCAAATGGCTATGGAAAATTGCTAACGAATTCTAAATATTTATTAAAATTTGTAAATCCTGTATTGTATTGTATTTCGAAGGCCACAAATCGAAACTAACAAAAAATTAGAGAAAAGCAACAAACAAACAACATAAAATATTCATTGATTTCTTATAATTATAATTATAGTTACTACTACTAGTTACTACTATGCTAACGAGCATAATAGTTGCAGTCTTTACCATAATCGTTCCAATTACAAACTAACCACCAACAAGCAACAATTTGTTGTTCATTCTTCATTAATTTATTCAAAATGTGGCTACTGTATGTAGTCTGAACTGGCTGACTCATCAGCCACATCCATCAATCCATTCATCTATGCATGCATTCAACAATCAGTCAGCATTACATATTACATATTTTATACATTATTTCCAGTTATTTATAGGGAGGAGTATTGGTTGGTTAGTTGAATGCTTATCATCATGTATTTGGAATTCATTGCAAAGCACTCGAACAGAAATTTATCGAAATAAGAGGTTTTGAACAGAATTTTTTAATTCATTTTTCTATTGAAAACAAAACTTTCACTTTAAAAGGAAAAATAAATCATAATTTTAAATTTATTTTACAGGGCATTGATTTGTTTCATGTGTAGTTGTATCATGAATGTTATTGTCAAACGTATGTAGAACTTGAAAAGGCATATCGAGACACTTTAGTTGAAATTTCGAAACGTTTTCAGTGCTGATTAATCGAAGAGTAAAGAAAACGTTTGGTGATAACGTCTTATAACTTTGTAAGTAGAGCAGCAATTTTTATAAATTTGGTACCAAATAAGAGCTAAGAGTCCAAACTTTCACATTCCTATATTCTTTTTCTTCTTCTTCTTCTTTTTCTTCGAAACGTGCAAAGTTCGAAGCTAATATATTTAATCTATCTAAAAATGATTCAGCGGGCGTGGCGCAATTAGGTGTAAGGAGAAAATTTTAAGCTTAGGTCCTCTCAGCAAATTTCTGGTCAAAACTCTGAGAGAAAAATAAAATTGCCATTAAGAGTTTCTCAAAAAATCTGTCGTTCGGAGTCGACTTTATATTTGTAGGTCTCGACGCTCATGTATTAAATTAACACGCGCATCATAAGTCGTGTGAGAAGCTAGGTCGTAATCCTTACATAAAGGTTGTAATGACCAATTAAGTATGTATGTATACAGTTAATGGAGTGAATACTTTGAGTTAATGCCTACCACATTATTAATCTGATAGCAAAACATAATTCTTGTATCGCATTTAAAAGCAGAATTAGAATTAGGAAGTTGTATTCAAAGAATAGATAGGTTAGGTCGTGGCGGTATAGAGGCCCATTTTGATGCCACGGGTGTACGCAGTCACTTTACTAACCAAGTTCCACCAAAATCAGGGAAAAGGAAGAAGTTGGTCAGCGCAAGGGCTGCACAGCAAAAGCACGACTACCCCGCACTGGAAAACCAGCCAGAAAGTTTGATGAACGAAGCTATATCCTTGATGTCAATAGATGATAGCTCCGCTAAGCTAACAAGGAATGGGGAGACAAATAACCTATATATACACCTAGCAAGAGACGGGTACTGGCAAAGAAAGTGAACAACAGTCCCCCTTCCTCAGTGGACCTGCAACCACGGCAGAAGTCTTTGAAAGGGAGCCTCATTCTTTCCGCGGGTCTACCCAGGACGCAATGACCTGTAAGCACGGCCACTGTAGTCGAGATGACGACCAAGACCAAGTAATCGGTTGGTACGCCTTCTATTCATCTTGGGCCAGGTGAGTCTAGTGGTGGGGCAGGACTCCTCATTGACCTCCGCGCAATGGTCAACTTGACCGAGGCAAGTGGCATACCCAATTCAACAGAAGAGGATCCCGGAAGGAGCGCACCAGCTCTGGCGAGCTCGTCGGCCCTACAGTTTCCCGGAATTTCACTGTGGCCGGGGACCCACACCAGAGAGACACTGGTGAAGCAATGAATATATAGTCAGTTCGAATTTTAATTAAGCCTCCTGCCTTCAGCCTGGAAATAAATGAAAAAGGAAGGAGCAAAAGTTTGATTTTGAATTCGCTAATTTTCGGTTACCTTGTGATATTCCAAAAGATTTAAATGATGGTGACAATAAATATACAAACATTTCAGTGTTAAATATTTGCCAAAAGCCTGAACCAGAAACCTATAATTCAGTCCTTCTAAGTTCAATTTGAAGGTAATGGCATTAATATTTCAATGAAAGCTGTTCAGTATATTTTGGTAGTATTTACTAAAGACTGTGATTTCTAATGGAAATCGCAATTTGGCTAACAAACACAAATTAACAAAATACTTCGCAAAAAAGAGAAATAAAAGGACTAAAAAGTAAAAACAATAATTTAACACAAGCATAAATGGTTAATAATTTGTACAAATATTTTTATTCTCTTTGGCTTGCCTCTGTTGGCCAATTTCAAGTTATTTTCTGTTTTTTCATCCGCCTGTGATATTATTATTTGTTTTCATTTCGAAGTTATGACCGACCACCGAGAGTAGGTGTATTAAAACCATAAATTTTGATACAACTGTTGGTTGTTGGGTTGGCTGTATGGTTGGTTCGTTAACCACTGCAAGTGAAGGACTGTAGAAAAAAGCAAAACAGAAAGAAAAAATACAAAAAATAAAATATATTTCTACTACTAATGCCGCTTCAGTTATTCAGTACCAACACTACAATGTTTTTTTTTTTTGCTTTACCAAATAATGTTAGCCACAGTTGACAATTTTATATATTGCCAGGCAAAGCATCTGTAGCAGTTACAACGTTCCAAAGCAGAGTTTTGATTTTTTGTTTTCCTTTCTATTTGATTTTCCGTTTTACAATTTCTATATAGTTTGAAAAAACTGTGCTTTGAGTATAGCCAGACGTAGAGGCAAGTATGGGTTCCAAAGAATGGTTATTTCAATTTTTCTCTTTCTGTTGGTTTATACAATCCGTTTGGTGTGTAACACAAGAATCGGATTCAAATTGTTTTCTCATACAGCAGTGTTTTAAATAAGAATCGTAGTAGTTTTTTTCCAGTTACTTGCGATTTGTTTTGTTTTTACTTTCTTAAACCAAAAGCCAACTCTAAGATAAAAGAAGAATAAAAATTGTCACGTACTAAGTCATTGTACATTGCTTTAAGCAATGCTATAACCACCGTTTTGAAAAGTTCAAAAGCAAAACAAACATCGATTCTTGCTGAAAATCCATTGCCAGCGTTTTATTCAAAAGCATTCTCAAGTGTCTTGGCTTTAAGTAACGAGACTAAAGAGTGCTGAATGTTGCACTTTTATCATTCAATTCGTTTTACCCTCGGTGTTTGTCTCAAAGTTCTTTCTCTATTTTTTTTTTAAGGTAAAAGATATTCTTTTTAAGGAAACTGTATACGTGTAACCATTTCGCAAATGCTCTTAAAGGAATAGTAACTCAGTTTCATTAGTTATTGTTAAATGTATTAAAAATAAAATTTTATTTAACTTTAAGACTGTTACAGTCTGTCTTACATATGCATTGCATTCTGTAGGAACTGGGAAATTGAATGTTGGCAAGAAGGCAGACAGAAAAAGGGAATATTTTTTAACTTTTCTGTGGCATTGATTATGTTGAAGAAAAAGTAAATCGGCAATGTAGGGATTCCCTATTACACAAAGCAATATAACTTAAGAAAACTCAATAAAGTTAACAAATGAACTGCGTCACTGGTTTAGATTTAAGTATCAGAATACATTTTTTAACATGTGGATACCCTACGATTGCATTTACAGTTTTTGTGTTCTCTGTTGTTTTTAATTCAATTATTATTTGCAGTTTCAAGTTCTTTTCTCCTACAGTTTTCCATTTCTATTTCCAAAATCAATGATATTTTCTTTGGATATTAAAAACATTCGTAGACAAAAAACCTAAACAAGCAGACAAAAGATGAAAAAATAAAAAACGGAAGTCAAAAGCAGCAAAACCAACTCGAAGCTCTTGCAGTAGCATGACTGACTACTGCCTTGGTAGATTGTTTAATTGTGTGTGTGCATTTGAGTACATCCTTAAAAATTTTCAATGCAATTGACGATGTCATGTGTGTTTTCTTTAAGTCACTGTGATGAGATTTAAGAGTTTGATTTTCCATTTTTTTTTACTCTTAGTTTGTAAAAAAAACAGAAGACGTAGAAAAGTAATGAAATAAGGATAAAATTTCGTTGTAAAAACACTGAACAAACATTAAAAAATTAAAAAAAATCTCTTTAAAACTAAAATTAAAGGAAACTGTGTAGTCCTAAATGTGGCTAAAGTTTATGAAATTGCCGAAGGTATTATCATTAAATTTTCTGTGAACTTTATTCATACTTCACTAGATTAGTTGTGTATAATCTACTAAATCAAATTTTCAGCAAACCGAAATATTTTTCATATACCTTCGGCGACTTCTTCTCAGCACTTTTTCAGAAACAGAAAGAATTTGTATAATTATTAGGATCTATATCCTAGCATATCACTCATGATTTTGGTCGTCACTTTCGGCCGGACATAAGTATAATCCTACACAGAGCTTTCAACCGCCCCTATACATGTAGCTTGTTAGGGAACGTATGAGTGATATTTTATTTCTAAAACAAGCAACCAAAAAAATTACTCATACAACCAGGGTATTTGTTGGTATTATTTAGCAAAAGCATTATGACATCTAAAGCTATATGTATATATGGTCGTATTGATTCCATCAAAAAATCAATTGCGATTTAAAATAAATATTGGAATACGTTGCTTTGAGTAGTCGATTTTTGTACAACAAATCCTGTATGTTATTGCTCGTGTTCCATTACGTCCATGGCTATACAAATGTGTATTTATTTTTATTGACCTCATAATCTTGGAAAATAATTTCTGATATATTTGTCACAGGAACAAGAGAAATAAACACTGCATAAGCATGAGCATTTATCCTAATTTGAAGTTGCCGCAGTCTAGTATACAGAGTATTGGATTACCAGACGTGAGACCACGCTTCAAACTGCAGGTCAGACATCTCAAACAAGACGAAATATAAAAAAATATTTCTGCGGCAAAAACTCCGGGAGTAAATACAATTGTCATGAAAAGTTCCACAAAAATCTGTCTTTCGGAGTTGACTTTTAACTGTAGGTCCTGCCACTCATGTATAAAATTAACAAACACGATATATGTGGTGTGAGAAGCTAGGTCGTAATCCTGACTGAAGGATCAGGATCAGGATGACCAATTATGTATGTATGTAGAAACCACCGTAGTTTAATAGATAGTATATTGGCTTACTAGACGTGAGGCCACGCTTCAAACCCCAGGTCACGAAACAAAATATGAAAGAATATTTCTTCGGTCATTTCCCCTTAGCAGATTTATGGCAAAAACTCTGGAAGTAAATAAAATTCTTCTCAAAAATCTAGCATTTGGAATCGACTTTAAACTGTAGGTTCCGAAACTCATGTATAAAATCCTGACTGCAGGGTTGTAATGACCAATTATGTATGTATGTATGAATATTTGTTGTAAATGAATTCAAAATTGTTAGGATTGTTTTTTCACGTGGATTAGTAAAAGTTGGATTTGTTTGTCGTCAATATTGTTGCTTGTTAAAATAAATAATCTCGTATCTTTCATATGTCTTCATTATCACAACGTCTGAGTGCTTAATTGTGTTTATTCCTTTGTACGTACATGTCACAAATGCAAATGTATTAATGCTTGGGTAAATATCAACTTTCTGCCCTTTTCTTTGTCTTTTGTTTTCACATCCACCCGATAAGTATAAAAAACTGCACTTATTTAATACAGTAAATATGTATGTCTGTTGGAAGGCTTTTAACATAACTGCTTACACACATACATATACAAGTACTACGAATTTCCTGTATGAGAGAGTGTAAGTACAGAACTACATACTATAATATTAAATATAAAAACCAATACAAACACATTATTTAGTTCTTATTTGGAAATATTTTCATATGCAAGTTTGTTTACATATATTTTATGTATGTATATAAGTATGATAACAGCAAAATAAAAGTAATTCTCTCTGTTCAGGTTTTCATTTTCTTATTTGGTCAATAAACTATAATGGCTTGACATGCCATAAGATAAAAATGAAGATGAATGTGAAGTACAAGTACAAGTAGAAGTACAAGTATTTCAAAGAAGAGAGAACATACAAAATGATAACGACAGAAAGAAAAACATAACAAATATTGAATATCTTGTGTAAATGCCAGTAATTAAAAATATTTACAAACTGTCTGTATACATATGGACATCAGTTCTTATGTCCATTTGTAAAGAATTTTAATTTTAAATTTACTTATGATCATAATGTTGTTTTTAAAATATAATAACAAGAGAAAATAAAACAATTTGTTTATATTTACAGAAAAATTAAGACGTGACTGAGAAGGACGTCAATTGAAATCTCTATTACTGGACACAAATCAGCAAGAAAAGGGATTTTAAATTGATTTGAAAGTATATGAAATTATTAATTTAAGACAATTACTCTTGTTGCAAGTGTGTAATTAAGCGTATGATTCAGATTACAGTCGTTATTATTAAACCGATAAGTCAAGTAAAAAAAGCCATAAAGGCTGGCGGTACCATAGCTTTGAAATAGTCGACCAAGTTTTAACAAGACTCTAAAACGACATATCCAAGACTGAAATTGACTTAAAGTATAATGGAGGCAAAATAGCATTGCCTCCAGCTCTTATATGTCAAATATTTTACATCAACTTCAGAAATTTTCTACAGTAATAAAAACATCTCAAAAGTTGCTTTTATAACGCAATGGCTAAGCTTTCGAAAGAATTCAAATTCTGTTTTCTTACGTAGGCACAAGATAAAACACAGGAGAAAAAAGTCGGCGAGATATGCAAAAACTGTTATCGGCTGTTTGTATACATAAAAATATAAAAATCAACTTTTATAGGTTAACAAAATAGTTGGTGACTATCAGAAGCGGCACTTTACATACGTACATGTATAATTCGTCATCATAACTCTTCAGTCAGGATTAGCACCACTTACATATGTTGTGTGTAAATTTTATATATGAGTGGTGGAACCTACAGCTTAAAGTCGATACCGAACGACAGATTTTTTGAGAAACTTTTTTAGAAACAATGCGTCTGTCATTTAAATCAATAAAAAAATTATTTGCTTGTTGTATCAAATGTGAGTGGCTTGGAGTAGTCTTTAAGGAACATGTTTCCAAAATCGAGTAAACTAGTTTCAAACTCATAGGTTGCGCACAATTTGTAATAAGGTTTTCAAGTTGATGAAATTGAGTAACATTAAGTTGTTCAAAATAACTTAGATAAGTAGTCTCCAGAAATATGTCCAACTAGAGACATTAACTTTAACAGCATAAATCGTAGAAAGTTCAAACAAAAATGTAGCAATCAATTATCAAATACAACACCCAAAAAGTGTTCACAGACGATGTTGTTTGTAGTTAACCAGAAACAGAAATATTGTCATCCTAGCATCAGCTGCTTATAGAAGTTGGCATTTTGCTGCCATATAGTATATCTTTTAAGGAATTAAAAGGAACATACATACACGTATACACGTGTAATATAAGTCACCTGTAAAAATTAAAGGTTGACATACAGATTTACAAAACCACATATTACCCATATATGTGACAAATTGGAATAAAAGTCGAAATTGTACAATAAAGCCATAAGTCGCTTATAATCAATTGAAGTTTGCCTATTGTAACACTAAATGTCTATAACCTTTGTCCAATGTGGTATTATAAAAACTTCTTTGTTTTTATGTTTCTGTTTTCGTTTTTACTGAGAAATGCTTAATATTTGTCGCAAATAGAGACAGCATTGCAAGTATGAAAGAAAATATCTCTGCATATCGAACATGTATAAAATAATACAAGTGTGTATGCGCGTTCATATGTTCATAATGATTTGAATACAAGATGACATATAGGAAACACTAACACAACACAAGACAAACAAATAAACTAAAATTCAAAAGACATACAAAGAACGACAATGATACTGACATCGTGACAGACACCAATACTGCTAATGATATGAACATACCGGTAAGGGCAGCAACTTATTTTCGTATGCATGCTTATGCATATACAAGTGAATAAATTTAATTTTATTGTGTTCCTTTACAATTGTAATAATATTTCAGTGTTCTCATATACACATAGAAATAAATCCAATTAATATATATGTACGAATCTATGTATGTGTACACAAATATACGTTGTTAATTCTAGGCATGCAAATAAAAAACATATTTATCATTAAAATTAAATTTCTGTATTCGTATGGGTTGAGTTTATTCACAATGATGATAAATTTCATAATAATTTATATTTATTGTTATAATGTTCAGGCATTTTCTTCTGGACAATTGCAACACAATTGAAACAAAATGAAACATTTCTCCTGCTTTACACCTTCTTCTATCATTACTTTATAATTTTGTATGTGTTGTAATGGTACGAAATATTGTACACCATAATATAAATAGAAAATAATACGAATAATAATTTATGAAATTGTATTTGATGTAAAATTTTTTTAAACTTTGGATCTGCAAGAAATTTCATATCACTAAGCACACATATGCACTCGTCTTTATAACCCTTCAATAAGGATTACGACCTCGCTTCTCACATCACTTATGTTGTTTGTGTTAATTTTATACTTGAGTGATGTTACTTGCAATTTAAAGTCGATTACGATTGAAAGAATTTTGAGAAAATTTTTCATGGTAATTTTATTTACAATCAGAAATTTTGCACAGAAATCTCCCCCCGAAGAAATATATTTTTCATATTTCGGTTCATTGGGTTTGAACCGAGACCTCATGTCTAATAAACCAACACACTACCTACTAGACTACGGCGACTTTATCGGATGTATTACACCAGCTTTATGTAATTTATTCCACATGTAAAATTAAATTATTTTGATTTGTGTTCATATACATACCCAGATATACAGCTTCGAATGTAAGGGGTAGATTTGAGCAAATGGTCGCATCTACTTTTTGATTTGATCAATTTTGTTCAAACATCACAATATATTAGAATACACTACTAGGATATCATGAAATTTCAGAAACCTATGACGAACACTTTTAGAGATACAGAGTTTTTAAAATTCAAAACATACGCGGGTATAGAGCTGCTGACATAAAGTTAAACAGACGAATCATGTTTATTTTCTAAGCCAGTTTAAACTACAAAAAACCAAGTGATACAATATATTTCTCAAGAAGATAGTAGTATTGTCAATACGTTTAACAAGTAACATCACTAGCTGACGAACATTTTACTGTATTTGCTCTCCACTAAGAAAATTCATGTTTAACACAATGCCTTTACAACAGTTACCATAACTTTTGTTTTCATCACAGTTTTCAATGTGAAATTTGAGACAAGAAAGCAATCGACAGTGATGATAATGACGATATCAATGCTATTGTTCCAGTTGATGATGAACTGAATTGTAACCACAAAGAATTGATTGTGTAACCTATAGCAGATCGTTATCTACAAATGAGTGAGTATTTTAAGGATTTAGTGTTTTTCACTAGAACTGTTGGCCTAAATAAACATTTTGTGCTTAAAAAAGAAAGAAAAAACTGAAAGTAAAACTAAAATTAGGTTTTTTTTATTACTTAAACTAGTTCTGGTTAATAATGTTATAATCAGATTTTGATTTTGGCTTCCTTTGCAATTTTATTATGATATTATTTGCTTTTCTTATAGTTGCTATAAATGTCCATTTCAACATTTTTTGAAGAAGTCTCTTTCTTAGCTTTGGAAATTGGTTACATGCTCCCTTACTTCTTTCATTTTTAAATATTCAGAAAATTTCTTTTTCCATCTCTGCATTTCTAAATACAGATTGGAACGCGAACAATTGTCGGAAGAAGCTTTAAAATCAAAATGTACTAAACTATGTTTTTGAAAAAGTAGTTGACTCGATCAATTTGTCTTTTACTCATTTCATTTGAACTGTCATTCAGCCATGTAATCAAACAGTCAAGCAGTCATGTTGTCAATGAGTCACACAAATATTTAAGCAATTGAACTAAGTACAACAGTTTCGATTTGTACGAACTTAACTTGCATTTAAGTTCAATTGTTGTCCTCGCTATGGAAACTAGGGAAACGAAAAAAGATGTAATGATTCTTTCACAAATGTTACAAAGATTTTGGCAATGAAGTATTCTTACTTCTAATAATTGATGATCAAAAAATTTATTAAATTTTAAATTCATTTAAGGGACTTGAAATAGGAATAAATAAAATAAAAATTATAATAATAAAGTAAGTATTTTTATTGATTTAGAATCTACTGTGATTTAAAATTAAATCAGGATTAAAAATAATGTAAAGTCGTAATAGTCTAGTAGGTACTGTGTTGGCTTATTGGACGTGAAGCTACGGTTCAAAACTCAGGTCAGATATTTCCAACTAAACGAAATACGAAAAATATTTCTTCGGCGACTTCCTCTCAGAAGACATGTGGCAAAAACTCTGAGAGTAAATAGAATTGCCATGAAAAGTCTCTCAAAAATCTGTAGGTCCCGCCACTTATGTATAAAATTAACACACACAACATAAGTGGTGTGAGTAACTAGGTCATATACCTGACTGAAGGGTTGTAATGGCCTATTATGTATATGTAATATAAAATGTGCCAATGCATTATTGTAAACCAGAAGCAGTATTTCCACTGCAATTGATCGTAAAAGACTGTTATTTATAAAGATGGTGTCTGCAAAAACATACGAAGTAAAACCACGCTAATTTGGCACGCTTTTTTCCAAAGAATATATTATCCTTTGACTTCTATGTCATGATAACATTCCCAAGTTAATTGTTATGACTATTTCGCCGAAATCAATGTTATATTAACTGCATTAAACAGATCTCACTCAAAAGTCTAAGGGAAACACCGCAACTATAATTCAGAACAGAGACTAACTGCTGAACAAACAGCTTCAAGGAAATCTGTTCAATTTAAGTTTCAGTTTTCTCGTTCATAATACTTTTATAGGGGTGCCACCAAATTTTTCAAACATTAGTTCAAGACAATGGTTGCGGGAAGCAGTATAGCCTCATGTCGCAGATGGCTGTTCTGTACAGCGGCACACTACTTTACTGTTTACTTACCTTTTTGTGCAAAACACAAAAGCCTTAAAATACCCACTCATTTGTAGATAACAAACTGCTACAGGTTACACAGTCAATCCTTTGCAGTTACAATTCAGTTCATCGTCAACTGTAACAATAGCACCGTCGTCGTCATTATCATCACTATCGATTGCTTTCTTGTCTCAACATTCACATTGAAAATAGGATGTATAATAGAAAAACTGTGATAAAAATAACTGTAGGTCCCGCCACTCATGTATAAAATTAACACACACAACATAAGTGGTGTGAGAAACTAGGTCGTAATCCTGACTGAAGGGTTGTAAAGACCAATTATGTATGTATGTGTGTGATGAAAATAAAAGTTTTTTTTCATAGCAACAGCTGTAAATACATAGCGTTCATGCATTTTCTTAGTTGAGAGTAAATCCAGTAAAATGTTCATCAACTTGTAATGCATTTTCTTGTTAAACTTATTGAAAATACAGCCATCTTTTTGGAAAATATATTGTAACACCCTAAAATTCTGGTAACTGGATTTCTTCGAAGTCTAGAGTTACGTCAGCTTCGCATTCCTCTGTAATACCTTAAAATTTAATTGCTTCATCACCATCTTGAAGCTTTTGCTGAATGTAATCCTGTTGCTTCTTATAATCAAGAACACTTATTTGTCACGGAGTAAGCAATGAATGTTGCGTTATAAATAAGTTTACTGTGTAAGGTGTCCAATAGTAACGTTTGCTGTATGCGACTTACTCAATACTTTACTATCGCAATCAGAACCCATATAAGTAAATGCATGTGTATTAAACCACACACACACCACTCTTACAATTGCAAATGAAGCAATTGTAAAAAGCAACTGTAGTTTATTTGTTAGAGTCAATGAGGCAACTACACATACTCAGAAACTGCAATTGATTTCTTATTGTAAAACAAGATGGTTTTAAGACCAAATGAAAAACAAATGTGAAACAGGATATGTTGTTTGTTTTCTTCAACTACTGATTTAGATGGATAGATAGTTCGCTTGTTGTCATCGTACTTTTGCTATTGTTGCTTCAGTATTTACCACAAATAAAATTGAAGAATGATATGAACTGTTGTGCGGTTTTCGTAATGATAAAATGTATCAAAAGTTTTATATTATTTGAAATGTCTCTGTTAGAGTGAACATATTGTCCCAAATAGTAACAAAGTTTTAGAAAATAATTGCAAAACTATTTATCAATAGTACTTATGGGAATAATAGTCCTTTGATTAAAAAATGGAATTTAAACTCAAGTCTAATGGATATTTACTTATTTGAAGATCTTTTTCTTTTCTTAATCATTATGACAGAATTATGTAACAATTTGCTGTTAAAATTTAAGGGTAGAGGTTACAAAAAATTATTAAATAAAGACTTTAACATTCTACTAAAAATTTTCGGAAAAAAAAATTAAGGAAAGTAATGAGAGTTGCGCGTGGAGGGTAATTTAATACATATATTAGTCTTCTAGAAGTTGTCCTTTATCTGGAACTATAGCCACACTCTTTGAATGCGTATGTAGGAAGAATTCTTTCTCTTTTACAGAGCATAGTATTGTTACGTTTTAACATTTTAAAAACGTTTAAAATATGAGCTCGGAGAGTGCAAATAAAATAGAAATAAATTTGTGTTAAGTTTTAATTAAAATTCTTTATTGTTCACAACTTTAGGTAAACAACAACAATTGCTTTGTTTGTAATTCCTCTGTTTATATTCTTTGCATAAACAATAACAATTGCTATATAATTATTCAAAAAATCTTTGTAACGGAGATCTTCGAACTACGATTACACTTTTCAAGCACATCGCGTCTTCAAACGAGACTGACTTATTTTTACTAACACAGTCGCCTGCTTTGCCTTGCCTTTTGTATGTCTGTTGAATGCCATTGAAGGCGAATGTTCATGATTTGCCTTCTCGAAATATTTATAAATGTAAACATTTACACATTTATTCACGCTGGTGTTTGTTGTTGTAATTTTGTTTACTTGTTTACCAATTTTTATGATGGTGTTTGTTGTTATACTAAGCAGTACGATAATTTGTAAACAGCTTTGTTTACTGCATTGTTTTGTTTTTGTAGCTTTTGTTTATAATTTTAATGTTAACCCATTAGTGCCCAGTGGCAACTTAAGTTGCCACCAGAGGTTGCCTTAGTTTTTATGGTCTGAGAGGAAATTGAGTGTAAAAAACAAAACGGTAAACGTTAGAAAAAAAGTAATTCGGGCACTAATGGGTTAAGCGATATAAAAACAAAACAACAGTATCTTGATTTTTCATTTTCGTAAACTGTATATTCATCTGTAATTAAGTAGAGGGCGTATTGTGTTTTCCCAACAACTTATTTCCACACCAAAGTAATTAAGATTCACACTCTTTTCTTCTTTACTCTGTTGAAGGAGTACTTAAACGCATTACTAAGTACGTAACAATGTATCACTAAAAACCAATATAGAAAGACAACCAGGAAAAGTCATTGTTGTAAAGAAATAAAAATACTGACCAGGTTTGCAAATACATTTACTCAAAAACACATAAAATAACTCAAAACATTTATGTCTGGTAATCATTTTTGGCTAGTATGTCCTTTTCTTATTTCGAATTGTCCTTTTAGTACAATATTTTGTTTTGTATACAATATTATTAGAACTGTAATATTTTTTGTGCCTTTTTTAATCCCTTTTTTGGGGTTAAGTGCCACAGCTTAACTGACAAGTTACCACAACTTTTATCATACACTTGACATACTGGTTTATTGCTATTTACTTGCAACCACTGTTACCATTTCCATTACCAACACCACCAAAACACCACCATTATTACCACTACCACCACCACTTCCAGAACATTATCGGCAGTAAATAACGAGCGAACATCGCACAGTCACTGGCACACATATGCGGCCATAGTAAGTCTGTGCTAAAATACCAAATGCTCGTACCTGAAAGATTATAAGTGCCTGCATTGTGTTGTGCTGTGTTATATTGTGTATGAAAAATGATTGTCATTTAAAAAATTACCAAGAAAATGTTGGAATAAAATGAAATGAAAACAAAAATAGACATCGTAACTACGAGTATAAAAATAACAACAAACATATTATATGTTTTTATTTAGTGAAATAAAGTACTAAAGGCCAGTTTTTATATATTTTACGAGTATCTGTATAAACGTGTATATATGTAAATATGTAGCATTATATACATAAGATAACTATACACATATGCATTTGTATGGCGTACTTATGTATATTTATTTGAATAACAAAAATTGTTGCCTACAAATTAAGCATGTACAGTGATGTTCAGTAGTAAATTTACACAGAAGTAAAGATTATTATGAACAAAAATTATTTTCAATGAAATAGGAAAAACCTTGAAGATTTCTTTCTAAGTGTGTGGCCAGACCTGCAGTTTAAAGCCGACTTCGAACGACAGATTTTAGAGAAACTTTTCGACTGCTGAATTCGCCGAAGAAATATTTTCTCATATTTCGTTTTGTTGTAGACGTCTGACCTGGGGTTTGAACCTACTAGGCTACGGAAACTATTATCCCTTACACGAAATTCAACAAACCGTATAAGGTGCAACATACCTGGTTGAGGAGTTTCAAAGCTGCTGTGTCTGCAGGCAGCGGGAAAACCAGGGAGCTACTTGAGTTCAACAAGAGAAGGGTTGGCATTCTAACAGATATTCTAATGGGACATTGCGCTATTGGCAGTATCGATGACAGTTTCGGTTTGCCCCATTAGGATTACTGCCATGATATGGAGGAAACGAAATCGTTGTAACACCTTCTAAGTGAGTTTCCAGCACTTCAGGACAGACATCAGAGATATAACGTCTAAAGATCTGGGCATGGTGACTGTGGAAACTCGCAGGTTGCATCCGCTGCGAGGGGGGGGGGTCAAACCCCCCACAATGGGTCATATGGGCCACCGATTGAACTTGCCGGTGAATGGCCAGCAGTCCGCTTACCTAACCTAACCTAGTCACATGCGAGTACTGGTTACTATTGTTGGAAATTTTTTTATGTACTAACCCAACACCATAAGAGGAAAATGACTTCAAAGCAACATATTTCCATCACCTTGCTTTATGATCTTAAGTATGGTAGGTCGTATATATTAATTACACTTTCTCATTAATTTTTTTCCGTTAATTTTTATTTTTTACTTTTAAGTTCATAAATTTGCTTTTCTATACAAAATAGTAAAAATCCTTAACTTCTACTCTAGCTTGAAATTTTGAAAGCGGCTATGAAAACAAAATTATGCTACATTGTCTTTCTGTAATGTTGCCAAAAAGCGATTGTGTTTTGCCATCTTTACTATATTATTTACAATTATTTTTTTTTTTGTTATTGTTTTTCTTTAGGCAAAACAAATAAAATAAAAATTTTTCCACAGTGTTGCTTTTAAGTACAAGTAGTTAGAAGTGAGTAGAAAAACAAACAGAAATCCATTAAAGCTCTTGTTCCATATCAGATATTCGAAATGTAGTTGATTTTTCCATGCTCATCGGCATCATAATTATCATTATAAGCAGTTGAATTATCCTTATT
This sequence comes from Sarcophaga variegata, assembly GCA_932273835.1. NCBI lineage: Eukaryota > Metazoa > Arthropoda > Insecta > Diptera > Sarcophagidae > Sarcophaga > Sarcophaga variegata. The sequence continues at coordinate 85,856,911 of OW026362.1, read as the reverse complement.
ATTATCCTTGTTATCATTATCTTCTGTTTCATTATCAGTTTTGTAATACAAAATAAGGAAAAAAGCTCATAATTATCATCATGAAGCGACCAAAATTTCTTTTCTTTTCGGAACATATCATATATAAATCTGTATACGAGCACAAATACATTCTCATGTCGTAAAATAATAAATGTAAGTCAGTATGAGGGAGTGCATATATGTACATATTTTAATGGTAATGGGTTCCTTTTCCCATATGACTATCTGTCTGCTGGCAAAATATCCAGAATTTAGTTTCGCTTTCTTTTTTTTTGGCAACAAGTTTTATTGTGAAACTTATAAGTTATGATCCTAAAAAAGAAATCCATGCCAAATTTTTCAGATAATAAAACTTTTGTTTCGTGTTCTTCTTCTCTGATTTTTACAACTATAAATACAGTTTATGTTTTTAGGATATCTTAAATGTGTTGTTTTAAAATTTATATTCAAATTTCTTTTAAGTTTTTTTGTTTATTTTTAAAATAAATCGATTTTTTATGAGTTGATAATTGTGTCAATTATTTGGTAATAAAAACAAATTCAGCAACAAATTTCAAATTTATTTTATTCTTGTAATAAATTGGTTTCCAAATTTAAAGTGCGACCGTTTTGTACAACAAAGTTTATCGTATTCAAAGAAAATGGCTTCTTTTGTTACTTACTTTTTAAAATTCATTGGAGAACAACTATAGACATTTACTGAAAATATCTTTAGCGATTAGAGTGTTGAATATCATTCTGTTACTTGGCCTCTGTTTATATCACTACAACAAAATTGGTAATGACAGCTCTTCAATAAGTATTACTACCTAGCTTCTCACACCACTTATGTCGTATGTGTTAATTTTATATCGGATGGGCATCTATCGGTTTAAATTTAAACCATCGGTTATTTCGAATCTGGCAATACACACAAAATTCAGTATATTATCTCAACTGAACGTTATGAATCAATTCATGTTTGATCAACGTTGGGATTTATTGGGCCAACGAGAAACTGCACGATGATGTCGATTTTTCGGATGATTCCATATTTGGGGCTCAGAAACCCAACATGTGGTCTTACAGAAGCCAATGCACCCATTACGAATGACTGTTTGGTTGCTGAGCCAATAATGCAGCCCATATTTCTTTATAAGTGAGGACGGCCGTTACAGATTTTATTCTACCCCTCCTAATTGTATTCATGTGAACGATGTTTGGTTTCAAAATGGATGCTGCAACTTGCCATACATCTCGTGCCACAATCGATTTATTGCGTCAAACGTTTGATGGCAGTTTAATTAGCCGATATGTTGAGGCCAAAATGCCACCAAGCAGCTGCAATTTGACACCGTTGGACTATTTTCTGTGGGGTCTTTAAAGACAAACCAGAGACAATTGAGCACGCGAAAGCCAAAGTGCACGAAAATTGGTCCCATCAAATGAGTATGATATGTAAGGGCAGCCGCGGCAGCCATATGAATGAAATAATATTCCATTTCTAACCGGATCAATTGTACTTCAGAACAAAAAATAAATTTGGTAGAAGCTCACAAATTAGAACCTCCAGTAATTAGAAATTCCAGAAATTAGAATCAGTGCTTGCAATACATTATACGCTCTAAAATTAGAATTTTAAATTCTAATTTCTGAGCGTTTTTTTGCTATTTTAACACAAGAAATCCTCAAATTCTTTTTATTCTGTAAAAGTAAAAGGGGGAATCACCAAATTATATACGTTTTTCCGTATTTAATGTTTTTTTTTTGTCGCATTTATGTATTTTGTGGCTAATTTATTTGTGAAATTCGATACGCGTGTATATGAAAAAAACGTCCAGAAATTAGAATAATTCAAAAATTAGAATTGCCTCAAAAACAAAGCGGTTCTTATTTGTGAGCGACTACTGTATTTTAAATCTTTTTTGTGTTAATGCATTTTTAAATTTAAACATTTAAATCATCCACTCACATTATGCTCATATTTAATATGTAAAATTCATAATGCCATGAGTGATATTTAATTCAATTAGTTTCATACATGACAAAATCAAAGATATTTTTATTGCATACTTTTCAGGGTAACTATTGTAGTACATGTGACACGATGCGTATACGTAATATATTTCAAATGCATTAAATATAAAGTCTACCACAATTAATTTGGACTTATCTTCATACAAAAACAAAAAAAACAAATTTCAAACTGTTTTTTGTTTTATTGCATGTTTAAATTTAAAGTTTTAAATGACCAAGTCTTGAATAGATTGATTTTATAAGGCAGCAGAGAAAACAATTTTTTATTTCTAAATTATTTCAGAAAGGTTTTTGTCTTTTAATGTTCTATTGAACTCTACTTTAAAGTCCAAATTTTAATATTCACACTTCAATTCAGTAGGAAATCATAGAAACAAATGTCATGTCATGTTAATACATCGAAAAACGTTGCAAATTTAAGCAACCGCATGTACTGTAACCATATACCTTATCTTGACATGCGAGTATGTATTATAGTATCAATGGGTATGAGTGCGTGTATTTGATATGAATGAAGATTTCCAGTCGTCGCACGTATTTGGTAAGCGACAATCAGCCACCGATAACAACAGAGATTTACTCTGTACACGAATTTGCAGTGGCATTAGTGGTCAAAGCGAAAATGTTGCACTAACACCCAAACATAAAACACACTCATATATGCACTTACTTATTAATCGAAATAAAGGATTTATAACACTTCGTAGGTATGTAGGTATTTGTATGGCATTAGCAATAACAATTTACAACGAAATATTTTATGTTGTATTACGAAAAATGTTAAATTCTGTAGCTAAGTTTGCTGTTAGTGAGTTAACATGTGGGAAACATGTTCGACAATAAATAAATTAGTATAATGAAAAACAAAAACAACTTGTGTAACTCATTTGATGAAATCAATTGTTTTTAGGGCCATTTAAATCTAATTTCATGCAGTAATTATCGGTGGTTTTTAGACGCACTAATTGCGTAATGCTCGCAGAATTTTTAAAAGTAAATCTAGTTATAGTTGCCAAGAAGATTCATTTAATGTTTAGTTTACATTAAAAGTTAATTTCAAATTTCATGTACAAAAAGATTTAGAAATCATGTGATCTACGAGTACGAGTATATTACGACAATTTTAATTTGAAATTTCCAAAATAATTCTTATCATCTTAATGCATAATCATATCATGTGTAGTTTTTGAGATCCACAATTGTTATAGTTATTACACACGTATAGTTTACTATTTATACAGGACCGTTAACGTTTGGCTGCAATTGGAAACACATTAAATTTTCGTTCTGTTATGCAATGCTGGGTTATTCTGCTGTTACATCTACGGGCATTGGTGTTGAAGGAGTAAATTCTGCATTTCTCAGAGTTATTTGTTTGTACTTACATACAAAGTTTCTGTTTGCATAACCAAACATATATCACCCTGGAAAATTGGAAACCGGACATATCGGTGAAAGAAAACTTTCGAAGCCTAAGAAAAATGTGTAGAAATGGAGTAATTTCTGCAGCATCATTGAATCTTCTACTTAAGCCAGCTGTATTTGTGAAATACTAAGCTCCTTTAGCAGATCGTTAGATAATGATAGTTGTACTATATCAGTCTCGGAACAGTCTGATCAAGTATTTATGGATCAGGCACTTCATCAGATGAATGAATTTAAGTATCATTCTTCACTACAAATAACCTCAAATCAAATTCTACTGCTACTGGTTAATTGAACTCTTTAGCCTCCTTTGATTAGATTGGTTTTTCTCGCTGATATTCAATTAAAAGAAATTTGGTAGCTTCAATGCCAATCTTGGACTCATAGACATTCTTCTGAATTGAATGAATGCTCTGTAAGCATGAATTATGACATCACATATTAAACCAAGAGACTTTATCACTCATTTATTTAATTCTATACTCGCGAGATTTGTTTTTCCAAAAGGATCGTAAATTATTCTTATTACGAATGCAACTAACAGTTGTACGCATTGTATTATTCTTCGTGGTAAACTATTATTTCAACAGTGATATTAAAGGACCTGCTACTCATAGTGTCAGTAATTCAGCCACAATACTTCTTTTTGAATAGTTTTAATAGTAGTAAAAACAAGTTTCGGATTAGAGTTCTGAAGTATTTTGGGCCTGCGTAATAAGTAGAGAAATTTATAAGTATAATTTATGGTCCTGCCTCTTAAGTATGCGAAGCTAGGTTTTCATCCTGACTATGGTATCGCAACGGTCAATTAGGTATGTTCAGTCTAAAAGTGTTGCAATAAAAAAAACCAAAAGCAAATATTTTTATTTAAAAAATTCTTATTGCAACTTACACTTTAAAAAACTAATCCAAAATATATCAGAATATATTAGATTACAGTGAATTCTTTAGCATAGGTTTTAACCGTAGAACAAATTTAAAGTTAAAAATTTAAGCTTTTGTGTAAAGTACAATACAATTAAAGTTTGCATTCAAGTTCTAAAACTTACACGTGCATTTACACAACATTTTAGTGGTTGACGTAAAGAGAATGAGCCACTTAACGTTGGTATTGGTGAGCGTGCAAGTGGTTTTAATGTAAAGGACCAAATATTCCTGTGAAATGAAAAACTTAATGGAAACCAAACTAAAGGCTAAAGCAAGGAACACTTGGCAAGAATTTTAAAATGCCAAACGAAACTTTAAGTTATATTTGCTGCAAGTTTTTTAAAAGTTGTTAACAAACAACAAATTAACACCAAGTAACAAAAATTCTCAGAAATAAATGTAGTCGCAGTTTACGACCGTATTATATTCAGAGAAAACTAATGAATTTTTTTAACACCATTTTATTGCTTAGCTTCTCTTAATATTTTTTAAAAATAGACTGCAACTTTATTAAATTATGACAAGGGAAATTAAAATATTTTTACATGACTTAACTATTTCCAATCACTTTTTTTGTTAATTCATGTATACATACATATACAAAATTTCTACAATATTCTCTGTTTTATGTGCCTCCAAATATTTGCACTTCAGTGAACATTTACAACATGTGCATGTAAGTATATGCTTGTAAAGGTTTTGTTTGCTCTTTTTCATTTCTTTCCAATTTAAAATCGCCTTTGGCTATTATTCTTCTACCATTTTTTATGATCTCCACTCCTGCTAGACATCTCAGCTTTCTACGTGTTTGGTTGCTTATATCATGTTTGTCGTACAAAGTGATGACGAAGATTATATTGAATGATGAGTATAAGGTTCATGAGATTGCACATGATAAAAAATAAAATAATAATAATTTCCTGAAACAAACAAGCAAATGTGAGGTGTTATTTAGAACAAAGTGAAACAGCAATGGAATGGCGAATGGTGTAAAAAACAAATGTACGTGACAAATTTAAATTTTAATTGATAAAAAAACAACAAAATGTCCTAACCAATCTTATTGATAGCCCAGAGGCAAAGTAATTAAAAAATAAATACAAATTAAATAAATTTATGGAATTTATGGATCATTTTTATATACCGTACAGTAAAAATTTTGAAAATTAAATTTCTCCTGCCAAAGCCAACTAAACACAAATTTTAAAGGTACAGTGACACTTGTCTGTCACACCGCACTGAGGAAACTGCCTTAGTTCCCGAGCTTATAATAATTAGAATGCAATTTGTAAATACGTTTTAATTAGTAATCAGAGGACTAGCTAACACATCTTGATTTTGTACTGAATTTCGTTTACTAAAGGGTTGTTCATTTAAAAGTTTAAATATAAAAATGCCATGAAGCAAAAACGATTTGAAATTTTGCCAATTGTTCCGATTAGAAATGGAATAGTATGTCCTTCATATGGCTGCCGTGGCTAGTCTCACAGTACCTCATTCAATCCGCTAATTTTCGAGCAATTTTTCGAGTGTGTCGTATCGCGGCACTGGCATCACGAATGTTGGCCTTCAATTGCTCAATTGTCTCTGGTTTGTCGGCATAACATTTGTCTTTAAAGGCCTACAGAAAATATTCCAACAATGTCAAATTGCAGATTCTTGGCGGCCTTTTGACCTCACCATATCGGCTAATTAAACTGCCATCAAACGTTTGACGCAATAAATCGCTTGTGGCATGAGATGTGTGGAAAGTTGCACCATCCTGTTGAAACCAAACATCGTTCACATCAATACCATCAAGAGCGGATACAAAACAATCGCTTATCATGGTGCGATAGTTGTCTTCATTGACCGTAATGGTTGCGTCGTCCTGATTCTCAAAGAAATATGGGACAATGAAGCTTCCGCTGCCCAAGCCGCACCAGACAGTCACTCGTAATGGGTGCATGGACTTCTGTAAGACCATTTTTGGGTTTTCTGAGCCCCAAATACGGCAATTTTGCTTATTAGCGTACCCACCAAAATGAAAATGTGTTCCAGATGAAAAGATGATTTTTTCTCGTTGACGCAATAAATCCCAATGTTTCTCAAGCATAAATCGATTCATTATGTTTAGTGGAGATAATATACTGGATTTTGTGATAGAATAGAATTACTTAAGTATTGCCAGATTCGAAATAACCGACTGTTCCAATTCAAACCGATAGACGGCCCACCCGATATAATTTTCAATTGTGTTAAAATAATTAAATATTCTATTTAGCGAAAATCTTAAAATTTTTAAAGAATTTTCGTTTATTTTTCCTACCGCGTACGTTATTTGTCCAATATTATCTTTCTTGGCTATATGGCATGTTACAAAGTATTTTTAAAACATACAATCCAATTGAAATCATTACCCCAACCATCAACTGTTGGCCAAGAAAAGTACGACACCATAATCTATGGTGTTATGTCTCAACTCCAGCCGCATCAAACAGAAACACAAAAAATATGAAAAGGCGCCACCCAACTATAAGAGTATGAAGTTTTTAATTTGTTTTCTAGCTCACACATTGAAATATTTCATTAGCTTAAACAGAATTGTTTAGTTTTCTCTGTTTTACTTACAGCTTTTAGTAGCTATAAACTAGAGAGAGTACATCAATTAACTCATTTGAGCCAAATAAATCGCTGCAGTCCCAGTGGCACAAGTTGCTTAAGTTACTGTTTCAGAAATTGTTCCGCAAACCGCTAGCAATTTATAAAATGACTAAAATGTATGTGCGTGTGTGTAATTTTTTAAACCCATGCTGATGGTTAAACATATCCATACAAACCCATCTACGTAACCACCCCCTGAATAATAGAGACAATAAAACGTAGAACAGAAGCCAAATTTCGTAAATGTCTTCTGTGAAAGAAATCCATCAACTTAAACGTTCTTTAGAGGTATAAAGTTTTACGTGATATTATTTGTATATTTTTTCATACTTTACTTTTCCTACTTTTTTCCTCTTTCTTTCAAGTTAAAAAAGAACAAAATTCCATGTACCATAACAAAAAAAATTTTTTTTGAATTATAAGACTTACAGGAATATATTAAATGAAGAAGCAATAAACAGCATTATCCAGACAGAAAATGCAAAAAATTTTATGAAAGAAAGTGGAAATTAGTAAAGAAAATTAAAGAAGGGAGTAACTTTTGGCATAAATATTCTTATTCAAATATTTTTTCTCATTTTGACTTCTGCTCCCTTAAAGCTATTATGTATGTTTGTTTATGTGTTCTTAATTTAAATATGCTAACAGCCAGTTATTGCTACTATTTTCTACTAAATTTATTTAAATCATAATCATTATGTTTTTAAACATAATTTACTTTTTCTTACACACTCTCTTTAATTGGAATAGTTCAACGTTTTAAAAAGAGTTACTTTTATTTTCCTTTTTTTATTTATTCAAACAAATAATGTTCAAAACTGGCAATCTTTTATTTACTCACTGAGTTTATGTGAGAAATCTGCTGAGAGGTAGTCGCCGAAGAAATATTTTTTCAAATTTCGTTTGTTGTTGAAGATGTCTGACCTAGAGTTTGAACCGTGCTCCTTGCATCTTATAAGTCTACATACAACCTACTAGCCTACAGCGAGAAACAAAAATAACACCGAAACGGAATTCAAATAAATTTAATTTAAACAATTTAAAACAAAATTGAATTCTTACTTTAAATTCATAGCGTTTTTTTTTTAATACAAACGACGTAAAAAAGTTTTAGAAATTAACAAAGATTGATTGATTCAAGTACTCTTCTTTGCCAAATGACAGTTTCTGTGTTTCGTTGAAATGAAACAAGATTTTAAAACCTTTAGAAAAAGTGTCATATGCTAAAACCTATTGATTGTGTGGCACAAAGTACTTGTGATTCATGAACTCATTAATGTGCGGCAATATTTCTTCGTATTTAAATACACTCATCTCTGACGAGTTTCTCTTTATTATTCGATTGTTAAGCTTTTGAGTTCTTGAGTGTGTTTTTTCTATGGAATTTGTTGCCATTAGTCATTTTCAATTCACTACGTCTGCTTATTCATATCCTTTCTGTTTTCCTTCCTTGGTTTTATATGTTTACAGTGTACATTTTTTTCAGTGCTCGTTGATTGATTACAGATAATTTAAACAAATATTTCTTAGATTTATAAGCCGCAATTGACATTTAATTTATTGCAAAACAAATGTGATCTCAATTTAAGAAAAAGGTTTGAATGATTTTTTGAGGGAAGTTTTATTCCCAATATCGGTTTTATTTAATTTCTTTGAATAAAATTCTCTCGTATTCGTATTACACTTTAATTGTTGTTATTTGCTTGATATTTTTGTTTAAACCCTGAATAGTAATGCTGTTCGTACAATAATACAAAAAAAAAATATAAATGAGGATCCATAGACGTATGAGTAATTTCCTTATCTGTATAAAATATCACTCATACATTACTGTTATAAGCAGCCAATGGCAGAAAGAACTGTCACAGTTACAGTTTTGTTTATACTGTTTCGGTACTTAAATTTTAAATATTTTACGGTTTTTTTGGAATAAGACATCACTATGGTCATTAACACATTAAAACATATACAGTAATATAGTACACGTATGTACATATACCATACGATTATGTTTATGTTTTAGTATTTAATGGTGTAAAACATACAAAATTTATATATAGAGAGAGTGACAGTGTGTGTGTCATTTGAACATATGTGAGATTAGCGTGTTGGATTACAAGTATTGGTACCACCATTAAGGTCTATAAGTATGGATTTAAATGTCTTTTTTTCTACGTAGAATAAACTTCATAACATTCTTAGTTTTAAATTGGATATTTGTGTTCAATAAATACACAATAACAGGAAATGAACAATTATTGTGGTTTCTCTTGTAATTATTGTACGACGTATGTTTTTTTAATAATTACACATAATTAAAGCTAATAATAGAAGTTACAATTTTCTTACTTTGAGACTCAGGCCTGCAAGAAAACTTGATAATCAGTGCTCACGTGATCAGACATTACCAACAAAGCAGATTTATATCAAAAACTGCGAGAGTGAAATAACAGTTGCCATGAAAATTTTCTGTATTGGGCGAATAACGTACGTAATTTTTCACTTGTCTTTGTAATAATTCCTATGGAATTAAAATCCACGTAGTGTAGTAGGTAGAATGTTGGCTTATTAGATGTGAGACTACTGCGTATAAGTCCAATATATTGTTACGTTTTTACCTTTTAAAAACGTTTAAAATATGAGCTCGTAGATTGCAAATAAAATAAAAATTAATTTGTGTAGTTTTAATTAAAAGTCTTTATTATTCGCACAATTCTGTGAATCACTGTCCACAACTTTATGTAAATGACAACAATTGCTTTGTTTGTTATTCCTCTGTTTAAACCCTTTGCATAAACAATAACAATTACAAGACAATTATTCGGCAGATCTTTGTAGCGGAGATCTTAAAACCACGATTGCTGTTTTCAAACACATCGCGTCTTTACACAAGACTGACTAAACTTCACTGCTGCTCAGTCGCCTGCTTTGCCTCGATTTTTATATGGCGGAGTAACCAGTCTGATGAATGCTCTTGAAGGCGAATGTTCGTGTTTTCGCCTTTTCGAAATCTCTATTAATTATTGTTGTTTGTTTATTTTGTTTACATTTGTTCTTGTACTGTTTCTTGTGTATTTTTTTGTTTACTTGTTTACAGTTCTTTATGCTGGTGTTTGTTGTTGTATTTTTGTTTACTTGTTTAGCATTTTTTATTCTGGTGTTTATTGTTATATTTAGCAGTACAATAATTTGTAAACAGGTTTGTTTGCTGTGTTGTTTTATTTTTTTTGCTTTTGTTTATTATTTTAATGTTAAGCGATCTAAAAGCAAAACACCAGTATCTAGATTCTTCATTTTCGTAACAATATGTACGTAAAGTAGTTGTACGAACAGACCTCATGCAATTTAATACGACCACTTTCAATCAATTTGTACGTTTTTAAAATGAAATTTTTCAACAGCAATGACTACTTCTTCGACAAACTAAATATTTTTGGTTTCTTTGACATTTCTTGTCATATTAAAGGTTATTTCTTAAATATGTTTTTGAGGAAAATGTTTCCAAAGGAGATATCCAATAATAATCTACACAAATGGAATTTTTGTCGTTATTAAGTTTGAAAAAACTTTTTGAATTAGAAATTCTACTGAGCTTGAGGTTAAACAAGATTTCCATTTCCTCTCTTGGTGTCATATAAAAGTAACTTCAAAAATAATTATTTTTGTGAGGCCAATGGCTAATAATTTTGTAACTTTTTGTGTTTTTTCAGATTCCTTTTCAAATATGAAAAGTTTTACGGCATATAATTTGTATGGCATTCAAGAAAAATTTTTGGTTTTTTGTTTTAATTTTTTTTAAAGAAATATTTCATTTTTTAGATGTTTTGGCCTCTACCATTTGAAATGTAGCAGTTGCTGATTCTGCTGTCGCAGCCTTTGTACAATTTGCATAGTAATTAACAAGTTGGGTAACATTTCATTGAAGGAAAAGTAGAAAAAATTGAAATATTTCGTTACACATTGTTGTTTTCCGTTTTGGCCAAAAATTTACCGTTTTATTACTTTTTGTTTTATGGGGCCATAACACAAAGAAAATGTTCATTTTTGCTTTGGGCGGGCGCTTTTGGCGGCTGCTATTGTTTTTGTGTAACAAAACCAAATTAATCATGATTTTATGTTGGCTTGTCACCAACTGTCAAAGAAAAAGTATTCAAAATCGTTAAAAGAAACAGAAGAATAGGCAAGAAAACAGGAAAAAACAATTGAAACTTTGACATGAACTGTTAAAACCCAGGTGAATGCACGCACAAGTAGCTTTGGTTTCCTGAAAATCGTGAACAACAAGTTTTAGCATAAATAAGGCCATTTAGGCAAAGGTAAATAATCAGAAAAATATGCCAAAGAAAACAAAAATATCAGAAAATATTTTAATTAATGAATGTTTCTAAGAAGTAAACTCAAGTACTTGACAACTACGGCTAAAGTTGTTAATAAGATTTATGGCTTAAATAAATAATTAATGGCCATAACACTTCTCGGCAATACGATATGAAATATTTTTTGAAATCTTAATAATTCTCTGTTAAATACGGAAATTAATTTGAACTAATATTTTATAGTATAATTAACGTCATTACATACTCATTTCCTGAAAAAAAAACAAAAAAATAAAAACCAAAATTATTGTTGCGAATATAAAATGTCTGTAAAATTTGTTGACACTGAAATATAGGGTGGGGCACCTATCAATACCAATACTCAAGTCATTCAATTCTGTTACAAAATTCTGCATATTAACTCCACTGAACGTAATGAATAGATTTACGCTTTAGCAACGTTCGGATTTATTAGGCCAACGAGAAACTGCACGTTGATGTCGATTTTGCAAAAAAAAAACAAGTTATCGTTTCAATTGAAGCTCAGTTTCATGTAGATGGGTACGTTTATAAGCAAAATTGCCGTATTTGGAGCTAAAAAATCTCACACGTGGTCTTAAAAAGCAAATTAATTCACCCATTGCGAGGAACTGTTTAACGCAGGTTGTGGAGCGGAGGCATCATTGGGCCATATATTTTTTGAAAAAAAAAAAGACGGCGCAACTATTGCAGTTGGGCTATTTAATGTGGGACCCCCTTAAAAAAAGTATTATGCCGACAAATCAGAGGCAATTGAGCGTTTGAAGGCCAACATTCGCAATCCCATTGACGAGATACTACCCCATACAGCCGAAAATCTACAAGGAAAATCGTCCGCTCGAATAAAGTACTGTGAGGCCATCCGCGGCTGCCATATGAATATTGTGCTTCACAGTAAAAAAAATAAATTTTGCAAAATTTCAAACCGTTTTTGTTTCATAGCATTTTTTAATTTAAACTTTTAAATGGCCCACTCTATAGTTTAAAAGTGTTTAAAACATTCATATCCTTAATAAGCTATAAGGACTTCCCTTCCAATTATTTTCTTGTTATTATTGTAGGTTATGTTTACGTCTCAGCAAATAAGACCTTAGGGACTGAAATTTGCAGTAAAAACAAGATTTGTTTTGTTAAGACTTATTTTATGACCTTAAGTATGTTAATATTTTAGATTTTAAACTGCTTTTTACAACATTGAGACTGTAAAAGTTGAACAACAATATTCATATTCATTAAAATAAATTATAATTCCCATACATACACATTGTGCTGCGGGTGTAAAGTGGCAGCCACAAACCATGGCACTGGTCACCACCATGCTAAAGCAGAAGCATAAAGCATTTCTGTTCTACTCGCATGCTTACCAGAGGGATGTTTATCCAACCGGGAGACTAATATAAATAATTTACATGCATTTCTATGTCAATGTAAGCATAACAGCACATACAATTGTATATACAACGCATGTTTTTCTTTTTTTAATTTTTTCTATTAAAGCTGCGAAGCGTAAAGCTAGCCATACTTGTGTATATATATATATATGTTTTGACTATTGTTTCAGTTTTCTTTTGTGTTTTATTTTTTGAAATTTAAAGCCAGCTAAATAGTTCCTTAGTGTAGAAATAGGACAAGGTTGTGGTTGGTACCAAAAGCATACGAACCGTAAAACAACAGAAGAAACAATAAAAAGTGGATGCCAAGGGATATAGTTTGTAACACATCTTTTGAAAAAGAAAACGAAACAAAAAAATATTTTGCTTGTTCAGCAAAAATTCTACACATTTAATGCAAAATGTTACACACACAGTAACTGTAAATGGATATTCATGCACTTGGTAATGGTTTGAAAGGCACACAATGGTGAACTGTTCAACATAAAATGACAATCGTCGAGAGCTTTATCACCTACGGGTGAAAAGAAAATGACAGCAAAAAAACAAAAAAATTATGGGAAAGAAGTACATTTTTTGGGACAATAATTTTGCATGAATATATCCTTTGAACAATGGGTATCACATATTAAATTACACGCAGAAATATAAAAGGAAACAGTAAATGTGCGTAAATATAAAGATATTCTTTAGTTTAGTTAGTCTTAAATAGCATAGTAGGTGTGTTCAAAAATTAAGGTGAATTTTAAAATTTTGCGGACTACGTGCATTCAACAAGAGATAGAGATATGATAGTAAAGGAGATGCGGATTTTGGACAAGGAAATTAGGGGTAGATAAGAGACGGGAGAAAAAAAGATGGATCGCAAACACACAAGAGAGCGTGTCTACAACATTGATGCCCTTGCACTTCTCACGCAGCTCAACCTATTTATGAATCTATGGAGAGCCTTAATGTCGGCCCTCGACAGTGTGTCCAAACTTTCGAAGAAACCCCTGCCAGGGTCCTTCACCTACTAAGGGCTAGACAGTTGCACAGGAGTTGTTCGATAAATCAATACCCTGCAATACACAGCAATACACTGGCTGGGATCTGTTCCAGATGCTTATCACCGATCTAATCTCACAGTGCCCTATAATGAAACCAATAACTAACCGCAGGCTGGACTTATCTAAGCCTGGACTTATCTATAGCAAGCCATATGCACCTAGACACATAACAACTCGAACCACACTCACACTGCCTCTGATTTTCCAGTCTGACCCAAACAGTGATGTGGCAGATTAGGATGTCAGAAACAACTATCAAATCGTCCTCAGACTGTGAGGACTACTACTCTAGCGCGTCTCAAAACCCAGCATAGGCGAATGATGCAATGGCCCTTAAGATCACATGAGAGTCAGAATTATTCAAAGCACTCCACCAAACAACACAACCATAAGTAATAACTGATTTAACAATAGCCAGATATATCCCGCGAATGGTCATAGGCAGATAACTCCAGCTCTTACTAATGGAGTTCCTACACTGATAAAAAGCATTCAGTCCCTTCTACATTCTTCCCTCGTTGTTCCTTTTAATGTTCAGCTTGCTGTCAAGTACAACACCTAGATACTTGATGTCAGATGACAACGGAAGCTCCCTACCATCTGAACTCGATCACCTGAAGATTTAATTTATTTTGTACTTACGTGAGGACAAAACAAAGTCTGTCTTATTGAGACAACAGTTTGCATCCCAAGAGGATAAAATCCCAAGCGCAGCCTCCATCATTGCACCCAGCGTTGACAAAAATTTGCCATCTACCAGAATAATCACATCATCAACATATGCCATAACCTTAAAGCCACTACTTTTATTTCATTTCTTACACAAAATTTTATGCAACTTTTTTGAAGAATTTTTTTAAGAGCAAAATATTGCCAAGCTTTAGGTTTAGGCTAGAGAACGTGTACTTGACAATTGAGACAAGTACAGTACCAGGAGGTCCAGTTGACCCATTGTACAACGTCCTAATGGGGAAAGGATAATAGGGGAGATAGGGAAAAGGAGAGGAAGAAGGAAAGGGAAGACACACATGCAAAACACTTGACTTACTTATGCCTCTCACAGACAAACTAAACATGCTGAAACTGTGGACATATGTTTGAGACGAGTTTGAACCAACCTCGTATGATTTTAATTGCCTTTATTACACTCTTAAATTCTGCGTTAATAGGCAACAATTCCTTATTGTCAATTGTCATACATATGTACATGCAATACATTGTACATGCACTATTATATTGAAGCAAAGATTTTAAAAGTTTAAAATTCTAAATTTAATTTGTATCCTTTAAAATTGTTTTTGTCTTCACTTTTGTTCATAACGAAAATTATTTTACAAAGCAAATGAAAAGCATTATGAAAGCAAAATATTTTTGCATGTCATTTTGGCTTTAAATTATTGTACAGCAAATGCCTTTATTTTACATAAAATATATTCAAGTATTTTATTTCAAAATAATGTTACATTTGGTCTGCTTGAAATATTTCAAATACAAATTGTTAACACACTCTTATAGGTCCGGACAATGCCCGTATATATTGCGTAGCCATTGTTGAAATTCCTTTTAAATTCTGTGGGCACTTAAATGTATTAAAATTTATTGCAATTTTACAAATTTTGTATTTAAAATTAAAATTAAATTTATATTTATGTTTTGTTGTTCTATTTCTAATTAAAAAATTTTTGTAATATTTTTTCTTTTAGGAATTACGTTCTGACTCCTGCACTAGACCATGTAAAATGTGTACATTTAGATTTCCTTAGAATTCCGACACGGAAACTTTGCCAAAATTTATAGAATATCACCTATGTAAAGTTTGTGTGTTCTGTTTAAAAATGTGTGCATGGTTTATAAGTATTTGATTTCATATCTTTACAGACCAAACCATTCTTTTAAAACTGAAGCCTTTCTTGACGGCATATAAGGCATGTTTAAAACCCTAAACCAATAAATTTTCGTCAGATTTTGAACTTAAGCGAAACCATTCATTTTGAAATATGTGGTTAAGGTTCATTTTTTTTAATCGCATCCTTGTATAGCGTCCGATGTAGTAGTTCTTGCCTGGTCTGTTAAACTCTCTTAAAATGTTGGGTTAAATTATGATATTAAAGGCATAATACATACATACATAATTGGTTATTACAACCCTTTAGTTAGGATTACGGAATAGCTTCTCACACCACTTATGTTGTGTGCGTTAATTTTATAAATGAGTGGCGCGACGTACAGTTTAAAGTCGATTCTGAACGAAAAATTTTTGAGAAACTTTTTCATGGCAATCTTAGTTACTCTTAAAGTTTTTACCAGAAATCTGCTGAGAGAAAGTCGCCAAAGAAATATTTTTTCAAATTTCGTTTAGAGGTCTGACCTAGGGTTTGAACCGTGGCCTTACGTCTAATAAGCCAACACACTACCTACTAGACTACTGCGACTTCAAAGGAATAATACTGGCCACAAAAAATATATATAGAGTCTTCCAACTGGGACTGAAGAAACTCGACTGCTAATAACGGCCATCCTATTTAATCTACGTTTGTCAGATGTGGACCGAATCTCCATTATGCTGAAAAAAATGAAAATTAAGTGGCTTCACCCCCTCCATTACAATCCATCTAAGAAGTCCTATAACCACCTGGAAATGGAAAAAGGATAACATCACAGAAGGATCATGCAACTCCACCACATAGTGGGCAAAAGAGGTAGAATTCAAACCAAAAATGTTCTTCATCACGGCACCAAATACTCGGAAGGCGTTATTTCTAGGCAACGACAGATAGCGGCCCATTATCATGGGATTTTCTACCGCAGTCCAATCATCTGCTTAGCTGGAAGAACAAGAATATATAAAAGAAATGATTTGTAGAAGCCAAGAGAGGTACTAGGCTCGGAAGAGGGGTGTTGCAAAAAATTTAGTTTGTTTTGCCATATCACCTTGGCTGTTTACAGCATTCAATAGCACGTGTAAGTAATTAAATTTGTTTCATTAAAATGGGTGTTCTTCTCTAATAACGTATTTTACGCTTCTTCCATATCGTTCGGATCGCTATAATCGTCGTACTGAGGACGGCCTTTCGTAATTACGTGTGAATCAATTCGAGTCCTTGCGTTTAGTAAATGATCAACCAATACCCGTCCATCGTCGAAATGCAAGATCAGCCGAAAACATCACAGCTGTCTGTGAGAATGTGTGGGAGGATCCAAGGCAAACGATTTCGCGTGTCTTTCATGAACTCGGGCTTTCATAGTCCTCAACTTGGGGAATTTTGTGTTGTCATACAGAAACTAAAAATCATCTTCAGCAATAAGTCCCATCAACAAAATCTTATCCAATCGCTACCAGCTCACATGAGATGCCAATTCATCCCGAAGAAATCATTGTTTGCTATGTTTCATGACGACATCGTGTCATATATCCTTGAGAACGACGTTGATCACACTATCACTGTAAGTGGTTAGAACTACAGGTCGATAATTATCAACTCCTTTATGATCTAAATTGAATGTGAAGTACACTAATGCAGTAGTCTAGTAGGTGTTACTTATTAGACGTTAGGATACTGTTCAAACTCCAGATCAGACATCAAAACGAAAATATGAAAAATATTTCTTCGTCGTTTTTCTCACAGCAAATTTCTAGCAAAAACCCTGGGAGTAAATAAAATTGCTATTAAAAGTTTCTCAAAAATCTGTCGTTCGAAGTCGACTTTAAACTGTAGGCTCCGCCACTCATGTACCACACAGCTCATGCCACATTGGATATTCTGTACGAGTGATTTAAGAGCACTGTCTCACTGTCAACAGCTAGCACTAAAATACAGGCAAGTGAAATCTTCCAACATAATGTACTGCATGAATAGGGGTCATCTCCCAAGTGTTAAATACATATTATATATCATAACATCTCTCGTAAACCAACATAATGTATCCATTATGCATATGCATATACCCTATAAGTGCTGCTCCCACCATCGTTGTGTAGAGTAGTTTTATACATGCGTAGCAGAATCTACAGTCTAACGCCGAACACGATGATGGGTATAAGAAAACTATTGTCACAAAGCTGCTAAAAGAAGAGCTCGAATCTCGTAAATCAGCATACTACTCAGAAGGCTATGTATTGATCTATCTCAGTTAATAAGACAATGCCGTTAAAACTGTTCGTGCTGTAAAAGAATTGTATATACTGTAAGATTTTATTCACAATGTTCATGTGGTTAAAGTATTACAAACAATTTAGATACTTCGCTTCGCTTTACCTTTTAAGTAACTTTACCAGAACGTAGAACGTATATTTAAATATAAATATACTGACATACATGCCAACATACATAATATATTCACATATAAAATAATATTAATGTAGATATTAAGAGTAGACTGCCTACTAACTATGAATACAAGTATATTCAAATAAATAAGTGTTTATATCGTTACATGAAATGCAAAATTTCGTAAAATAAAATTAAAAAAGACTTATTTTCTAAGGAAAACATACAAAAATTAATGTAATAACTTGGGAATTCTGATTTAGCATGGTTTCAATTTAAGGTAACGATATGCATAGTATGACCATAAGAGCCTCTATTATAATACCATAATCTGTGGTATTTATGCTGTAAGCCATTGTGAAAATGAAAATTATTATCATTTATAATCCCATGAATCTACTTTGTTCCAATTAAGGACACACACGTATTCTCCTGTACGCCTCCTGCACTCAATTTAACATGCACAACTTTCGACAGCAGGTCACTGGCTATATGTGATATTAACCGTCTTTGGTGTGTGTTTGTGCTCTATTATTATATATTTATATAAGTGAGAAAGTGTGGGTGTTTAAGCTTATAATAACGGTTATAAAATTAATACTTTTACTTCTACATGTTCTATTTAGTCCCAGCCATACTCTGTAATTTTGTTGCTGCTTGAGTTACTGAATGTTCTTACTGTTACCGATGGCGCAGAATGTCTGTTAAATTCTTAAATTTCAGTTGCATGTATGAAAATTAAATATTTAATGGCGAACCTGCCTTTGTTCAATTGATTCATGCATAACATGCGTGGCCTATTCTATTAAGTTGCCTTCGTTATTTAATTTTCTTTCTGGTTTTTCAACAATTTATAACTGTAAGTCCCCTTGATAGGACGATTACATACATACATACATAATTGGTCATTACAACCCTTCAGTCAGGATTACGACCTAGTTTCTCACACCACTTATGTTGTGTGTGTTAATTTTATACATTAGTGGCGGGACCTAAGTTTAAAGTCGGCTCCGAAAGACGGATTTTGAGAAACTTTTCATGGCAATTTTCTATTTACTTTCAGAGTTTTTGGCAGAAATCTGCTGAGAGGAAGTCGCCGAAGAAATACTTTTTGTATTTTTGTTTAACGTCTGGCCTGGGACTCGAACCCTACGTCTAATAAGCCAACACACTACCTACTAGACTACGGCGACTTCATTGTGAAAACCAGGAAGATTATACATACATAATTGACTATTACAACCCTTCAGTAAGAATTACGACCAACCTTCTCATACCACCTATGTTCTGTGTGTGTTAATTTTATTTATGGGTAGAGGGGCCACAGTTTGAAGTCGGCTCCTAACAATGGATTTTTATAAAACCATTTTATGGCCATATCTCAATTTACTCGCATGGTGTTTGCTAGAAATCTGCTGAGAGGAAATCACAGAAGAGGTATATTTTCATATTTCGTCTTGTTGGAGATGTCTGAATTGGGTTATAAACCTTGATCTCGCGTCTAATGAGCCAACACACTACCTACTAGGCTACGGGGACTTCATCTATATTTTGTTTAGTTGTTTAATTTTTTTATGTGAAGTTAAAATAAATTCCCTTTTTTATGCCAAAAAAACTTCCAAAAACTTTGAAAACTTTCTAATGTGTAAGAAAACAAGTGCTTGAATATATATTCCACCGTGTTTGTATTCAATATGCAGCTACAGGTGCTTAGTTGAATGGTTAGAAGTATGGTGGTAAAAACAGTTACATTATGTGTTATGAAAAAAAAAATTTTACCAAACTTGTTGTTAACATTTGCAATTGACAGTTGTATATGGGCATGTGTGAATGAGTTGAAAATAAAAGAAGTTGCTGTCAAATGAAGTAATTTTACTTTTGACCACTTAGGGATATGAAGTTGAATGGAAACGAAAATTATTTAAACTAACAATTACACCAACCACATACTAACAGCGTGAAAATTATTCTTTTTTATGAAGAAATCACACCCAACGAAAATAAAACGTGGTTGGCGTGGACTTTAAGCTGTAATTGGTTCATAAATACGTTTGCCGTAATAAAATTGGGAGACTATTTCAGCAGATTTCTGGCAAAAACTCTGAAAGTGAAATGACATTGTATGAAAAAGTTTCTCAAAAATCTGTCATTTATAGACGACTGTAAATTACAGGTCCTGCCACTCATATATAAAATTAACCCACACAACATAAGTGCTATGGAGATGCTACGTCTTAATCCTGGCTGAAGAGTTGTAATGACCAATTAAGTAAGTAAATAAGTAATAGTTAAATAATCTCTTACATACATGCTAACACGATGTTAGCAACGTGCCCTGAATTGCACTTAGCTGCACAAATGTTGTTTAAAATTAAATTTCGTAAATAAAATATAACAATAAGTACCTCCTTGAAAATTCATGTTATTTTCAATATACTTTTAATGCAGTTTTTCTTTTTCTTATGGCATATGCGATTAAACTACATATTCTGTATACAATTCAAGTGTTTTTTTAATCTTTCAACTATGAAAAGAAAATTATAATAACGTGTATTGCTTTTCAATAGCAAACCACAATAGTAATAATAGACTTGGACGGTATTAATTTTCTTCGATGTACCTGTGGTTTCAAATATACCTTTTCATTTACCGTACTTTTAAAAGGATTTTTTTCTCTCTCCTCTCACTCTCTTTTTCAGTGCCTTTTTATGAATCTTCATTATCTCAATGAAACCTTACGCAGTCCCTTATGGAGTTACAGACATAATGTTCCTGTGGTGTAATTTTAATAGATAATTTTTAAATTTTACAACACAAGTGACAAAAGTTGATTTCACACAAACGAGTGGGAAAAAAGTCAAACGGAAGTGTTTGTATGATGAGAAAATAACTTCTGAGTGAGTGCAAGGCATGATAAACCATTAGTCATGGTGTTCTACACAGTTTTCTATAGTTTTATAAGATATTTTGAGTTCGTAGCATGTTTTGTGGTAATGAACTTTTAAGGGAATTTTGCGTTAAACAGCATGTTAAAGACATTGAAAAATACTTCCCTTGGATGTTATTTAAATAGGGACGAATAGAGAGGATTATTACTTATTTATCCTAAATATACAACAATTCATTACTATATATGTAATGGACTATAATAACTTGTAGCCAAGGTGGATATAGGATTTAGATCGTATTTAAAATGTGGTATAAACAAATTTTACTTCAATAATATTCCCGTCTTATATTATCATTTTAAGTTCTCAATCTATTGAAAACACCTCGAGAGTGCCTTGGTAATCTAGTGGGTAGTGTGCTAGACTATTAGCGTGAGGGTCGTGGGTTCGATTCCCACCAGAGACTCTGGTCTGTCACACTACACGGAGCATATGGTCAAAGTTACAATTTGTAATTGTATTGTAAATAATAAACAAATCAAATAAATAAAAACACATCGAAAAGTGTTCAGGAAAATGAATCAGAAAACAATTGTTAACCATGAGCTTTAAAATCAACTTTTGGAAAGTGATGTCTACATAGTCTAGTAGGTAGTGTGTTTGCTTATTCAACGTGGGGCCACGGTTAAAACCAATACCTTAAGCTCATTAATTCTATTGATAATTAACCGGATATTGTGGTATCACATTCAACAAATTACTATTTGAGTGGTGGTGTGACCATAAAAAGTTGATGTCGAGCAACCTTTCCATTCCGCTAGTGCGATTGTGGAGAAGAATCTTTACAATTTTCTCGACCTCTTGTTGTTAGTAAGGTTATTGACTGCGTAGTTTTGAATTTGTTCTACAGTTGATTTCTGAAACGAAGTTTTCCTCAAATTCGGAGGAGGCTAAGGAAACAATTTTGATTACATATTTCGTTCGTAATCTCAGTAGTCTAATAGATGGTGTGTTGGCTTATTAGACGTGAGGCCATGGTTCAAACAGCAGATCAGACTTCTCGCCAAAAATTTACTACAAAAAATATTTCTTCTGTGACTTACTTTTAGCAGATATCTGAAAAAAATTATGAAAGTAAATAAAAAATGTCATGAAAAATTTTTTCTTTCGGACCGATTTTAATCTGTAGGTCCCGCCAGAGAAGAGAAGATACTTCGCAATTCTCACGGCAGGATTTTAAAGACCAATTATATTCGTATGTAATAATAAAATATAATTAAAATTCGATTATAATAATTTGATTGAACATTTCTTATTTATTGTAAAAATTTCTTATATTATTTTTTGCTATATTTATTGCCATAACTTATATTGGAAATATATTTGTTTAATAGAACATGTTCTTGCATCACCCTTACAAAACCACGAAAATTATTAAGGCCAAGAAGAGTAGTCATTAATATGAATGTAAAATAGGATGGCTCCTATAATTTAATAGAAGCTGATTTAGTTTATAATACATTCATTTCACTTGTTTCGATTCGTTTAGTTATTTGTCTTTTTTTTTAATTAAAAAAATTTGTTTAATTTGCTTTAATTTAAATCAAATACAGTCACCAGTATTTAATATATAGGATTAGAAAATCTAAATGTTTGCTTCTATTACAAAATATTTCCTATTTTGTTCTTATAAAATAATTCCATTTATGTTTGAAATAAACCCTCTTTTCCTTTATATTCGTATTTGCCTATCATACAATAATATCCCACTGGACGTATGAGTAATATTTTAAATTGGCCTTATAATAGCAAATAACTCATACGTATGCAATGGTAAGTACTTTTTCACAAATTAAATGAATTTTTTCTGCAAAAAAAAATTTTTTTAATTTAAAAATACTCTATCCATTCTAATAAGCAATTCGAAAAGTATTTTCAAACAAAAGCAACTCTTTTTATGCAAAACTTTAAATGAACTTTAATAACAATGTTCGTACAGTGTAGTAGTAGAGTTTTAGTTGGAGAATACTGCATGTATAAACGAACATACATATGGAGTATGTATGTCCTGTTGTTTAACTGACTGCATAAGTTGAATATGGAATGTATACAATATCTATTGAAAATATTTTTCCCAGTTGAACAATTTTATTTGAAATCCATTTTAATGAAAGACTGCACTTCAATGCAACTTCAAAGTTGCATAGAAGCCATATAAAACTCATACACCTGTAACGTATAACATACAGAACAAAGAATCTTTTACAATGCAATTGTAAGAAACATTTTTATTGTAAATATAAAGAGAAGGAGAGACGTATTTTGCTATAGACAATGATACATATAAGATAAATTATGTTTATTTTAAAGATTACGGAAATGCTAAGAAATAAAAT
Organism: Sarcophaga variegata; assembly: GCA_932273835.1. Lineage (NCBI taxonomy): Eukaryota > Metazoa > Arthropoda > Insecta > Diptera > Sarcophagidae > Sarcophaga > Sarcophaga variegata. The sequence goes on along the minus strand of OW026362.1, from coordinate 85,833,532 downwards.
GGATTTTTAAAAATTTTTTAAAAACTTTATATTGAAAATGAATTGATTTTGTTTTGTACATTCCTAATTGGGCTTTACAATCCTTCAGTCAGGATTACAATCTAACTTCTCACACCACTTACATTGTGTGTTTTAATTTTATACATGAGTGGCGGGACCTACAGTCTACAGCCCACTACGAACGGCAGATATTTGAGAAACTTTATGTGGCAATTTTACTTTTATTTACTCTCATAGTTTTGGCCAGAAATCTGAGTAGAGCAAGTCGCCGAAGAAATATACAAATTTTGTTTTTTTTTTTTTGCAGATGTCTGAACTGGGGTTCGAACCGTGGTCCCACGTTTAATAAGCCAACACATGACCTACTAGACTACGGCGACATTCCCTACTATTCCCTACAATTTTCTTGGATGACTTTGTAATACAATACTCGACAACAAAAATTTAATACACTACTTTCGTTACACAAATCCCAATACTTTGTCAAGTAAGTTCAAAACCACAAGCAAACTAAGCCAAAAGGCCAACAACATCATTAAACAATTTGTTTTCATGAAGAGAAATTGTTCAAAAATAATGATAGTGATACATGCTACATGAACGACTATATTCTGTAATAATTCTTCTTTTTCTTATTCTGAATTGTGTTATTATTTCAGTATACTTTCCACTTTTATAAAAAGTTCAAGATATTATTTTTTTAAATAAATTTTCTCTCTTCTACAACAATTTTTCATCGCGTTCTTTACTGTGAACACAACGTCGAAAGATTGTTAATTTGTGCCACGTTTGGTTTAAAAATAATGTCGTTTTTACGCAGGTATTCTGGAAAAGAAAAAGAAAAGGTGACAAAATGACAAAGAACCACAACAGCAATACAAAACTGTAATAATAAGCACTCGCCACCTCATTTAGGAAGACAATAAACGGGAACTACAATGCCAGTCTATGGTAGGATATAGACTAAAAACAATAACGGACCCCGAGAAGAAAAGGAAATGGAATGTAATAGAAAAGTAAAACAAAAGCTTGTAAAAGCAACAACAACATGTTTAAGGAAAAATACCATGAATTCTTGCATGAATGGGAAACAACCATATTTTACACACTCGTCCGTTGTAGTCACTGACGTGGGTACGTATTTTCTATGTATACGCCAGTGCATAGAAGAAGAATAAAGAGTGGCGAAAAGATGAAAAAGGAAACATTTTTAAACAGGCTACTGGATACCCTAAACCACAATTGATTATCTTTTTGCCGTCGCTGTAGTCTAGTAAGTAGTGTGTTGCCTCATTAGACGTGAGGCCACGGTTCAAATCCAAGGTCAGAAATCTTCAACAAAACGAAATATTTCTTCGGTAACTATTGTTTGGCAGAATTTTGGCAAAAACTCTGAGAGTAAATAAAATTGCCATGAAAAGTTTCTCAAAAAAACTCTCTCGTTCGGAATCGACTTAAACTGTAGGTCCCGTCACTAATGTATAAAATTAACACACACAACATAAGTGGTGCGAGAAGCTAGATTGTACAAATATGTATGTGTGTATATGTATCAATGTAAACATTTCTAATATTTTTCATTTCGTTTACAAAATTGGACTTAAAATCTTCGTTTCTTTCAATCATTTCTAATCAGATTGCAAAGGTTTAATAAATCTGTTTGCTAGTAACAATTTCTAAGCTAAACATAAGTACGTACTAACTATGAAATCTTTTCTTAACCGATCTCTGATTTCCTCAAAATATTTTTTTCTCTTTGGCAAAACTTAATTCTACAATTCCTATGAGAGGCCTTTAAATACCACCTGTGGTAATGTAGGGTATAAAAATTTTGCAGCTCTGAGTTAGCGTATTTTTCTACCCTTTGTTGTTATTGTAGACCTTAGTCGTTGCTCATTTATTTTTACATCAGTTTCTTGTAAGTTTTGTCTCAATTTCTTTTCCTCCTTGTGTTCTCTTTTTTCTGCTGCCGTGTTCTTTGTTTAGTAGAAACAATTTAACTTGAGTATCATTGTTTTTTTTTTACTTTCGCTGCATCAGCCTGTAGGGCTTACTGTTTGTCTTCCCTGTAGGGAAAGAATGCCAACTGAAAATTTAATGAACAATTTCGGTATCAAGCTATGTTTGCTATTTAGCATTGAATTTTTATTTCGGATTTGAAGTAAAGTCAGGCATTTAAACTTGACTATACGATTACGACATCCAATTATGTACGCGCGTATGTATATTAAAATAAACTAATTCCTTCGGTTATTTTCATTACAGGAAACTGCCATATTAGATCGCTGACAAAGATCTGAAACAGATCCCAGTCGAACTATTGTGGGTTATGTTGCGATGAGGAGGAGTTGTAAACTATCGAACAACTCCTCTGCAACTGTCCAATAGGTTGAGGTAGCGGACTCTGACCAGATGATTCTTCAAAGTTTTGGCTTTCTGTCAAGTGTTAACATTAGGGCTCTCCATAGATTCATAAATAGATTGAGAAGTGCTAGGGCATCATTGTAGTCGTTCTCTCTTGTATGCTTATGGTCCATATTTTATCTTACGTCTCTTATACCCTCTCCTTCTTACCTCTTTTCCTTTTCCCATTTCCCTATCTCCTCACTATCCTCTCTCTCTCTCTCTTTTCTAGAACGTATTTAGAATGGGTCATTTTGACCTCTGGGTAGAGAATGTAGGGCAAAAGGGCACATTGCTTCCTCTGTAATAGCGAGAGGAAGTTGTTAAAGAGGATGTTTCTATCAAGCTACGCCACCGTACTTTTGCTGGTGTGTATGTGATAAACTATAAAACTCTAATAAAACCGATGAAAATGAGAGAAAGGGAAATTAGAGATAATAAACAGTAAAGTAACGATACCAAACCAAAGTGTTCGTCTAAGGTAAAGGGAAATATTGGATGGAAAATTAAACACCAAGCAAAACTATCAAAAAATACTTTCCATAATTTTATTCAAATCTTAATTTATACATATAACGTCTCATGGCTAATAGGGTACCCTAATCTATAAACTAAAAAAAAAATATGGAATTTGACAGAAATATCTTCATATCATTCAGAACGCATCAGACACTGTAGTAAAGAAACTTTTTAAGTGGCGTTGTAGTAAGTTTACAGTCTCAGGTGTTTTCGTCTTTTTCTTGTACTCTTCTAAATAATATTTATGAAGTGTTTCTTATTGAAATGATGATGAATATTTAAATTTTTATATTTTGACTTTGGAAAAATTAAATTGACATGGGAAAAATTAATGCTGAAAGCGATATAAAATTTCTATAAAAAATATTTTCTTAAGCACTAAGTAATGTTCATCATACCTCTACTCGCAGTAAACTGTTTATCATAGGGAGTAAAGTGGCAACATTAGATAAACAGCAGCATTTACAAAATAAATAAAATTGGAAACTGGAAGTAAATAAGTTAATAAGATAGTCTGGTAAGAGGTACTCTGGCTTACTAGACAAACTGTGAAAGATAAACGCTCAACTCGAATGTCGAAAAACAAAATGCAAATCATAAAAAACTCTTCAGTCAGCGTGTGCTAGTTTTATACATGAATATACATGGGAGCTACAGTTTAAAGTCAACATAGATTTTTAAGAGACCTTTTTAGCGCAATTTTATTTACTTTCGAGAGTTTTTGCCAGAAATCTGCGGAGAGAACAAGTCGCCGTAGAGATATTTTTCATATTCCGCTTTGTTGAAAACTTCGTTTTAGAAATCAAGTGGGGAAGAAATTTAAAACTACGCAGCCAATAACCTTACTAACTACAATATGTCGAGAAAATTTTCAAAATTTTGTCCACAATCACACTAGCGGAATGGAGAGGTTGCTCGACATATTGTCATAAATTTTTTATGGTCACATCATCATTCAAATAGAAATTTGTTGAATATGATACCATAATATCCGGTTAACTATCAATAGAATTAATGAATTTTAAAATAATTTAATTTTAATAGCCGTAGTTTAGTAGGTAATGTGTTGGCTTATTAGACTCGAGGCTATGGTTCAGGTTAAGACATATGCAACAAATGGAAATATGAAAAAATATTTCTTCGGCGACTTCCTATCAGCAGATTTCTGGCATAAACTCTGGGAGGAAATAAAATTTCCCTAGAAAAAGTTTTTCAAAAAAATCTGTCGTTCGAAATTAACATGAAACCGTAGCCTCGCCACACATGTATAAAAAAAAGAAGCTGGGCCATAATCCCGACTGAAGGATTGTAATAACCAACTACGTATGTGTGTATGTGTAAGATATTACTGATGCTTATAACTAAAATACCAAATAAGCTGCACAGCCAAACGCAGTATTGGGTTTGCAGTTTGGCTGCCAATTAACAGCTTTTTTTACCAACGCTAACAGGGCCACGGTTAACCTGCTATACATATTGCTTTAATTGAGGCCACTATAATTTTATTATTTCCTAGTCAGTCTCAGACGCTTCTACTAACTAAAATCATTCAAAATTGCATGGAATAGATTTTCAATAGAATCACGAGATACTAAACACTTAAACTGATTCTGTATTTATATTTAAAAAAAAACGTAAAACAGTGACCACTCGACATGTGGCATTTAATTTATTTCCCTTTATTGCATGTACACTTTCACCAACAGCGCAACACTTTTGTGGCATGCAGTCATCCCAAGAGTATTAAAAAAACAATCTGTCGAAGAAGATAAAAGGACAGAAAACTGAGATAAAAATAAAAGTGACAAAACCAGCAACAACTACTCATCATTTCAACTCAAGTATTCGACTTCTTTTGCAAACAATTGACACTTGAACTTTATTTATACAACCAGCATTTTTTCTCACTGCTTTTGTTATCATCCTCACAATCAGTTTTCAGTTGTGCTTTTTTTTAATACTTTTAAGGAAAATATTTTTAGACAATTGCATCAGATTAAACAAGTAGTCTCAAGCAGAAATGGGCTCTTAAGTAAAATGAAATGAATGTTCCAGCATTGATAGGTATTTAAGAAAATTCATTTAAAAATATTGGAACTTAGGCAACCTCGAATTAAATTATATGAACGCCAAACGTGATCTAGAATTTAAATAGGATATTGTTACGAAAATGAAAAAATCTAGATACTGGTGTTTTGCTTTTACATCGCTTAACATGAAAATTATAAACAAAAGCTGCAAAAACAAAACAACAAACACCAGCATAAAAAATGGTAAACAAGTAAACAAAAATACAATAACAAACACCAGCATAAAAATGGTAAACAAATAAATAAAAAATCCACAAACAACACTACAAAATAAATGTAAACAAAATATACAAACAACAATAATGAATAGAGATTTCGAAAACGCGAAGTCACGAACAGGCGCCTTCAAAAATATTCATCAGACTGTTTACCCTGCCATATAAGAGGAAAAGAAAAGCAGGCCAGTAAATTAATGGAGTTCAATCAGCCTTGTGTGAAGACGCGGTGTGTTTGAAGAGAATAATCGTGGTTTGAATATCTCCCTTATAACGAACTGTCGAACAATTAATTGACTAGTAATTGTTATTGTTTATGCAAAGGGTGTAAACAAAAGAATTACAAAGAAAGGCAATTGTTGCTGTTACATCAAGTTGCGAACAATGGCAAACAGAATCGTGCGAATAATAAAGAATTTTAGTTAAAACCAAACACAAATTTATATCTATTTTATTTTCAATCTACGAGCTTATATTTTAAACGTTTTTAAAAGGTAAAAACGTAACAATATGAAATATTAAATAAATATTTAAAAATCGTTTGAAATATGCTGTTAAATTATATCTCTTGTACCATTAATTAAACATCCCTTGACACTTTGCAAGTGTTAAAAGACTCTGGTGTAATTAATTACAAAATTCTTAACTTGTCGTTAAACATAATGACAAAACAGAGGAATTAATTTCATCAAAAATTTTAAGGTTTGTGTCATTGTAGCCATTATTTTCAAACAATTTTGTAAATTGCATATCAGACACATTTTCTCAAGTACAGAAGACACCAAAATCATCGAGACACAAAATAAAAGTAAATTTATCGTGAAATTAATTTATTTCGTTGAAATTGAAAATAATATTGAAATTTTTTGTCTTTCTATTGCTTTTAGACTTTTTTATTATGCCGTGATACAAGTCTTCGCATTTGTTTTTTAATGGGAAAGTGAAAAAAAAGAACTCAGGTTTGTTTTTATAACTCTTTCAACCTTTTTAGTTTAATTTTGCGATGTTCTGTCAAACAATAACGTCTTTTTACCACGGTTTAAAGTGTTGTACAAGTATTTTAAGTTAAAAAAAAGAGAAAAACAACGAAAGGTAAGAAAAACAGGCTTTTATTGTGTGCAACTGCCTTTTACAATAAAAAAAAGGCAAATAAATGAAAGTAAATAAAAATAATATTTTGTTTGGAAAGTATAAACATTATTGGCAAAAATCCCTTAAAAAAAAAATAAAATAAAATAAATAAATAAAAAAAATTATGTTAAATTAGTTATAGTACAGGATGTTTTGTTTGCATCGTATGAGAACACTGATTATTAAGTCTATTAAATTCTTAAGTTGTAAGTATACAGGCTTTTAGTTTTTTTAAAGAAAAATATTAAAATTCAATGTCATGTTATTTGCTTCCCATTATCAAGCTCACCTCCCAGATTTTTAGTTAAGAGAAGAGTGCTTTCTTATATAGTGTTAACCATTTAAAAGTTTAAATATTAGAATGTAACAAAACAAAAACGCTTCAATCGGAACAATTTTCGTGCTTTTTTTCGAGTATATGGAGCAGTATCTCTGCAATAGTATCACGAATGTTGGCGTTCAAATGCTCAATTATATCTGGTTTGCCGGCACAACACATTCCTTTAACGGCACCCCATAGCAAATAGTCAAACGGTATCAAGTTGAAACTTCTTGGCGGAAACTATGAAACTTCATATCGTCTAATTAAATGGCCGTCAAACATTTGACGCAAATCGATATCAACGTGTAGATAATATACTGCATTTTGTAACAGAATTGAGTAAATGAATTAGTATTGCCAGATTCTAAATAACCGATGATTCAAATTTAAACTGATAAATGGCCCACCCGCTAACGATAATGTACACTATTACAATAAAGTGTTCCGTTATTTGTTTGCTTCCTTTCGTTGCTTTCTAGTTTCCTCTGTCTTAGCGATTTTAATTAAATTTATTTCATAGAAAATACCCATGCGTCATGCCTTCAATCATTTACAACATCTTCAGGTAATGGAAAACCACTTGCACGGACCCTTAAAGTAACCGTAAAGTAATCGCACTTACAGTAACCGTCTATACAGATGCAATACAATATTGGCATGCATACCTTCCTTCTGTCCCTATCTAACGATCTCTCTACCATCACATACCATCGAAGTCCTTATATGCACACATATTGACTTACGCATAAATAAGTGATGCATGCAACAGTAAGTGTTCAAAATACACTCAACTAAAGATACGGGGAAATGTAATTTAATTCTTAACAGCCATAAAACAAGCAATAAATATATTTTAACACACACAATCACTCACACATTTACGTACAGTTATTAACGTTTAAAAATAAATGCATTCGTATATGCTTTGCTAGTGAGTGAGAGATTGTATATAAACATCTGTGTGTTGAATGTATCACACATACATAGTTTAGTCAAACCTAGTCTCCGTGATAAGAACAACATGAGACTTCAAAGAGTTTACAAACTGACATGTGTGTTTCTAAAATTAAAGAAATAAAAAAAGTGCAATAAAAACTTAGAGCGAAAGATAAAAACTCATTCAATTACATTGCACACATGCACACATGCTGTGCAATCGCTGGCAAATCATTTTTCTTAGAAACTAAACGTCATCATTTCATATTGAACTAAGGATCATGGAAATAAATTGCATTAGTCTGCAATTGAGTTTTCGTTTTCTGTATTTAATAATACAAAAATCCTTTTGGGGTGGGTTAGTAGCTAAGCAAACAACACTGAACTACAGCATTGAAGCATTGGCTACATTACTGTGATAAAATATACATGTATATTGCCACCAAATTCCCTAAGTGGTAGTCCTTGTAGTCACTATTTCAAACTAAATAATACTACAGTATCAAGTATCGGCGACTTCCTCTCAGCAGATTTCTGGCAAAAACTCTGAGAGTAAATAAAATTGCCATGAAAAGTTTCTCAAAAATCTGTCGTTCGGAGTCGACTTTAAACTGTAGGTCCCGCCACTCATGTATAAAATTAACACACACAACGTAAGTGGTGTGAGAAACTAGGTCGTAATCCTGACTGAAGGGTTGTAATGACCAATTATGTATGTACATATGTATATCCATCCAAGAATGGAATACAACATTCACGTACGGGCCTATACCTCACATTGCAGGAGAGGACGATAGAGTATCTAACTTTATTTTTTCATTGGTGTATCGTCGCAATGTATCACTGTTTCACTGTTTTTTCGCTACTACTACGGATTTTGTTCGAGCGAATTTAGGGCACTTGTTCCAGAGAATCAAATTTTCGTACGTAACACTCAAGTGGATGTACGCTTGTGGTCGATTTATAGGTCAATCGCATTCATTGCATTACAGACAGGAATCATTCTTTAGCCAGACTATCCGTATGTGGAACTTTCTACCTGCAGATTCAAATCTAATGTCCGCAAACAATACTCCCTTTGTTCTCATTGCCTTAACCTATTTTCCGAATTCAAACACAATGCACTTTATGTGTAGGGGTCATCCCCTGAGTGTTACTTTCTCTGTGGCAGGTAAAATCAATTGGAATAATAGAATTTGTATTTTTGTTGTAAAACTATTATTGAAAGCGAGCTTAGGTATCCTGTAGAGATATTTAGATAACTAGAACCCATGCATTTGTGGCGCTCAGTCTCTGTGCTGATATTGCAGTCACAAGAATGACTTCTTTCCGTTCTAAGGTAATCAGTTCTCGTGATCGCCACCATACCTATAATTCCCATAAGCCGGATTTAAAGGTTACATACAGCCATACATAATTGGTGATTACAATCCTTTGATCAGGATTACGACCTTGCTTCTCACACTATTTATGTTGTGTGTATTAATTTTATACATGAGCGGCAAGACCTACAGTCTAACCCGAATCCGAACGACAGATTTTTGAACGAATTTTCTTGACAATTTTATTTACTCTCAAGGTTTTTGTCAAAAATCTTGCGAGAGGAATTTGGCTATAATGTAGAATGCAAACCCTAAACGCTCTAAAGAAAGAGAGAACATTGAGAGCCAATTGCATGACAGTTTCGATTAATATAAGGAATAGAATACAGTTACATCTTATTATTTATTTCATTTCTCTTCACAAAACTGAAAAGCCCAGAGGTTTACAATAATTGAAAACGAGTCATCATTTTTCGTAGCATGGTGTAATAAATAAATATTATTTTACAAGAGTCTAGCATAGAGTGGCACATATCATATGTAAATCAGTCACAAATACACAAAAAAAATCATAAAACCCCACCTCTTCGCACTTAAATACTCAGACAAGCTGTTGTGTTTTTAAAAAGTCTTTTATTTTAAATACTTCTTACGGATAAGACATTACAAAAGTCTGTACGAATTAAACTTAAAAGAGAAGTCACCGAAATTGAAAAAAATATCTAAAAAAATTAACTACAGTAGCTACAACAAGTTTTGATGTGATTATTAGTAGACGTATGAGTAATATTTTACCATTAAAATGATAATCATACGCAATGAGGTACACATCCCTTAATTGTAATGAAAACAAAATTGTTTTTTATTTTTAATTTATTTAAACTATTTTATAACTTAGTTTAACTACATATGAAACATAAAATTAAACTTTTTACACGTCTTCAAAGGTTAGGTAATTATTTAAATGTGTAATACAAACAAAGTTCACAAATTAACAATCCATTAAATTATTAAATACACCCAGATAACAGAAAAAAGAAGATAGAAGTTTATATTATTTTGGATCTAAAAAATTTGCTCGTCTATTTACTTTTTTACATTTTTTACTCTCTCTCCCACTTCATACATATTAAGCTAATGAGAAAATGTGTACCTTTTTTGCCCAAAGGATAGCTTAACTTAATTAAGGTATTAACACACTAAAAGTAACAAATACTAATACAACTGTACAACTTCAATTGTACACATACAAGGTTATAAATTCTAAAACATGCAAGGAAATATACTTCTGGTCGAATGATACAAACACTACTATTTCTATGCACAACTACGCTTGGTTTTACAAACCACTTATAAAACTCAAGATGAATTTTAAAATGTACGTATAATACCAGGTAAAAGCACAAAGTGTAAATGTTTGCCTTTCTCCTTTTTATTCTATTAATCAGTGTGAGTGTAAAAGAAAATGATGAAAAATATTGTCTGCTTAAGTTTTTTCACAGAATTTAATAGAGCCAAGGGATTTCTGTGAGTTAAAGTCAAACGACAGATTAATGCAGGCGAAGCCTGAGTGTGAAATAAGTTCAATGAGTTAATATACCCAACGGATTTTTAAGGTCAAAAAGCATAGATCAATTGGCCACCAGCTAACATCATACATAAGCTCACGCACACAAATACGCCTTTACAGTAATCTTTACGACAAATTTAAACAATATAAAGGGAATTTAAAGCAACAAAATAAAAGCAACGAGAAAGGTTTTATCATTTTCAAATGCTCTTTATTCTTCCTGCCATACTGTGAAACCAAAGCATTTGTATTCTTACTTGTATAAGATACTTAGCAGAGATTCACCATAAACAACAGTTGGTGATATTTACCCCCTTCCTTATAAGTGACATGTCAAATAAAATTAAGTTATAAACAAAATAAAAAAAAATTAAAATTCGCAAAGCTAATGGCAATAATGAGTACACATACATGCGTAATTTGTCATTACAAAACTTCAGTCAGGATTACAACCAAACTGTTCACACCACTTATGCTGTGTGTATTAATGTTAGACATGATTGGCGGGACCTACAGTTTATAGTTGACTTAGAAGGACATATTTTTGAGAAAATTTTCATGGTAATTTTATTTGCTCTCTAAGTTTTTGCCAGAAATATGCTGAGAGGAAGTCGCCGAAGAAATATTTTTCCAGATTTCGTTTTGTTGGAGATGTCTGACCTGGACTTTGAACCGTGGCCTTACGTCTAATAAGCCAACACACTACCTACAAGACCCTTGCAACTTCAAAATGTTTAAATACTCTCTCTTATTTATTATTTCCTCAATAAATCCCAAACTATCCACACCTGGTATCGATACTGAGTATGACATTTAGATACATTCGTATTTTTTCTTTTTAATGTGAGGCTCAAATGCCAAATTGCCATACGAATCAATCGATTTTTGCACATGACTGCATTATAAATTAACTACTCGGTTAAATTTTATTAATATTGCCTTCCTGTTGCTCGCTTTTTTGCTGCAGCATTCAATATAATCAATAAAAACTGTCAGATTTTGTTACATTTTGGCAATAAAATGATATTCAATTATGACTCTTTTTTATATCATTTTTTAACATTTCAGCCAACCATCAACGAAATTGTTGCTGAAAAAATATTTCGGATGACATATTGAATAAAAAAAAATATCATGGTTATGAATTTCACCAAAACATACGTATATTATTTAATCTTCTTAATACTACAAATGCATATTGAAACAGTTTTTTCACTTTTTTAAAGCATTTATTTCACACTTGTATGAGCAGAACACAATTGCACGCGATTTGTAGTTCCACCATGATTTTATTGCCGCAGCATTATTATGCAAAATAATTTTTTTTATACGTCAACGCCTTTCAATTGTGTATTTGTATATGTGTATACATTTAAAATGACTTTATTTAACGGTTTTTTTTAATACCGTGTGTTGAATGTTCACGTAAGCGGCAACCTCACTAAGTGAATAAAATTTCCACATTTCCACCGGTAGTGGTGCCATTATTTACGCCAAACACAATGAGTTTGCAAATTGTTTGACTACTTTAGTTTAAAACGAAATATGAAAAAATAGAATGAGAAAAGGCTTGAATGAGAAAAAACCAAAAAATGCTTTTAAATTGAATATGTTTATATTTTCACACATATACATATGTATGTGAGGGAATGATAAATATTCAATAAAAATGTTGCCTTTATCAAATGTGACATAGTTTTCCATCTGGAGAGTACATTTTTGTGGATAAGATTGTTCCGTTTTTACCTTTTAAAAAAGTTTAAAATATGAGCCCGTATATTGCAAATAAAATAAATATAAATCGGTGTTTAGTTTTAATTCAAATTCTTTATTATTCGCACAATTCTATGTGCCACTGTTCACAACTTGATGTAACAACAACAATTGCTTTGTTTGTTACTAGGCAATTGTTGGACAGATCTTTGTAACGGAAATCTTCAAACCACGATTACTCTCTTCAAACACAGCGCGTTTTCACACAAGACTGACTGAACTTCTACTACTCAGTTGCCTGCTTGGCATTGCCTTTTATGTGGCAACGTAAACAGTCTGATGAGTGTCCTTGAAGGCGAATGTTAGTGGCTTCTCCTTCTCTAGATCTCAATAGATGTAAACATCGTTGTTTGTGTATTTTTGTTTACAGTTATTCTTGTCGTGTTTGTTAGTATTTTGTTTACTTGTTTATCATTTTTATGCTGGTGTTTGGTGGTATATATTTATTTACTTCGCACAATTCTATGTGCCACTGTTCACAACTTGATGTAACAACAACAATTGCTTTGTTTGTTACTAGTCAATTGTTGGACAGATCTTTGTAACGGAAATCTTCAAACCACGATTACTCTCTTCAAACACAGCGCGTTTTCACACAAGACTGACTGAACTACTACTCAGTTACCTGCTTGACATTGCCTTTTATATGGCAACGTAAACAGTCTGATGAATGTCCTTGAAGGCGAATGTTCGTGGCTTCTCCTTCTCGAGATCTCAATAGATGTAAACATCGTTGTTTGTGTATTTTTGTTTACATTTATTCTTGTTGTGTTTGTTAGTATTTTGTTTACTTGTTTATCATTTTTATGCTGGTGTTTGGTGGTATATATTTATTTACTTGTTTATCATTTTTTTATGCTGGCGTTTGTTGTTATATTACGCAGCACGATAATTTGTAAACAAGTTCATTGTTGTTGTTTTTGTAGCTTTTGTTTATAATTTTAATATTAAATGATATAAAAGCAAAACACAAGTATTTTATTTTTTTTATTTTCGGAACAATAAAATTTCCTTCTAATGTAATGAAATTTTTTTTTATTTTACTCAAGTTCGTATTACAATGGTTTATTCAGAATGGCGGCCTAGCTGCTCACAACACAGTCCATATTGTGTATGTGTGAATTTCATCTATAAGTAGATAACTTACAGTCTAACATTGGCTCCAAACGTCTATTGACGGAGGGTGCTGTTAGGCATGATTTTCGTATTCTGACTCTCTTGTCAGCTGTTGGCTGGCTACAACACACTACCTACTGGACTACGGCATCTTCATATAATTTCAAATAAAAAAATTGTTTAAATCATTCAAATTCATAGAAATGTTAGGGAAGAGTAATACTTTATTATTATTTTTATTAATTTGCTGAACGTAAAACATCCTACAGAAACTTAATCCATTCAGATTTCACATACTGTTCATGCACTATTAAAACTTTAAATGAAATGAAGTGATACCATGATAATGCATATAAAAATGTTAGATTATTTACAGTTTTTTTAATTAACCAACTGAAACTCGAACTCCAAATAATTCTTTGTTTCGTTTTTTTTCCTATTTTCAATTTTATTGTTTTAATTATTTGAGTTAGTTTTTATGAGTTTTGTTTTTCCAACTCAATGCCAATGGCCTTTTATTTTGCATTAAAGTAAAACATTCATTCATACCTTTACATGAATAAATTTCGGAACTTTTGCATACACATACACACTATTATACCCAGCAAGCATTTCGTTGTTTTTTATGGAGTTATACGCCTTATACTCGTATGTACATAGAAATGCCAGAAGCTACAGGTCTTTATAATTAAATGACTTCATACGTTCAGGAAATAAAGCGTGGATGATTTAAAAGTTTAAATTTAAGAATACAATAAAACAAAAGCGGTTTGAAATCTTTCCAAATTTATTCTTTTGCTGTGAAGTGCCGCGGCTGGCCTCACAGTACCTCATTAGATGGGACCCATTTTCGCGCACTTTTTTGAGTGTATGGGGTCGCATAAAAGCAATAGCATTATGAATGTTGGGAACTTAAACAGCACATACTACAGAGTCGAGTAACGGGTGAAAACGTGGTATTAAAAAAGGTTTTGTATATGAATTTAATATGGCGTAACGGAAAGAATTGTGTTCAGCATGGTAGTTGAATTTTTTGTTGAACTTGACATGATACTAAGCGGTAGAGACAAAATGAAAAAAAATAAAGGAATGAAATAGAAAAACAAATAAAAAGTCAACTCACATTGAGGGCTTTCTATCTTAAAATATCAAAAAATTTAATGCTTATTAAGGGACCTCATAACATTCAGCTTGACCACACACACGTTTTGGTATTGCTTAAATTTTTTTAAGATTTCTTACCAAATTTTTTTTTGTTTGTGTAATACAAAATTGCCTTTCTGTCTTATATACATACATACATACATATGTATATACATATATATGTTAACAGTGCTAACTTACTGCTTTGTAGTAAACAACAATTCGATGACAATACACGCGAGAATGCTTGCAAAATGAAAATCAAGAGCGGAACAACGAAATAATTTAAAAATGGGGTTTACAGAGACTCCACATTTAATGCATATAGAAAATTGAAATATGAAGTGGGCATTATGTTATGTGTATATATAGGGTGGGCCATTTAAAGGTTTAAATTGAAACATGCAATAAAACAAAAACAGTTTGAATTTTGTTTATTTTGTTGTAAAGATGTGGAAGATACAGACTGTGAAGATACAGACGATGAAGATACAGGCCATGAATATAGCCTAGAATTGTGATTTTTGTATTTACTTTTAGGTTATAATATCTCCAAAAATTTTAAATGTTTAATAATCCATTAGAATTGCCATACCATTGCTTGTAAACGTTTAATTCCAAATTAATTGTGGTATACTTTTTATTAATTTGCACTTGAATATATTAATTATACGCAACGTATTACATATACTACAATTGTTACCCAAAAAGTATACAATGAAATATCTTTGATTTTGTCACGAATGAAACTAATGGAATTAAATATTACTCATACGTCACATATGTACATGTCATTATGGTTTTTACGTATTAAATATGAGCATAATGTGAGTGAATATAATGGGTGGATGATTTAAAAGTTTAAATTGAAAAATGCAATAAAACAAAAACGATTTAAAATTTTGCCAAATTTATTTTTTTTTGTCGTGAAGTACAATTGATCAGGTTAGTAATGGAACATTATTTAATTTTTATGACTGCCGCGGCAGTCCTTTCGGTACCACATTCAAGGTAAAATTCCCATAAACTCTTTCGAGTATATGAGGTCGTATCTTGGAATTGGTATCACAAATATTGGCTTTAAAATGCTCAATTGTTTCTGGTTTGTCGGCATAACACGTTTCTTTAAGAGCACACCACAGAAAATAGTTCAATGGTCTTCGATTGCAGCTTCTTGGCGGCCAATTGACATCGCCCTTTCGGCTGATTAAACGACCTTCACACATTTGACGCCATTAGTTGATTATAGTATGAGATGTGTGGGAAGTTACACCATTCTGTTGAAACCAAATATCATTCACATCAATACCATGAAGAGCGGGTACGAACAAATCGTTATAATGGTGCGATAAGTGTCTCCAAGGACCGTAATGGTTGCGCCGTCTTCATTTTCAGAGAAATATGGGAATATGATGCCTCCGTTTCACAAACCGCACCAAACAGTCACTCGTAATGGATGCATTGACTTCTGTAAGATCACTTATGGGGTTCGTGCAGTTTCTGGTTAGCGAGGCGAAAACGAAGCCTAAAAAAGTAATTACGTTCAGAGGTGGTAATATACTGAATTTTGTGAAAATAAAATGAAATAAGTATTGCCAAATTCGAAATAACCGATGTATCATATTTAAAGCGATTGATAGCCCACCCGATGCAATATCCATTCCACTTAAAGGTTTTAATTGTTCTTAAAATTTGTATTAATGAGTCAAATATATCCTTTTGCTACTTACATGTAGATGAACGGACTTTTTTAAATTTTTCTTGGCTTACCAGTACCCCCCTTAACACATAAACTATATGGTGAGATACAGTAAGATTGTAGCCGTCATTTCTACTTTTTTATGGCCTACATTGTACATGTAAAGGTCTTATATGAATACGCATTCGTTACTGCAAATGTTTGCGGGTATATTGAATTGTATACATGTGTACATGTATACTTTTGAAGCTATGGATGCTAATTTTTGTTTACATGTTCATTTTTGTCAGTCAGTTGATGTAGAGAAATTAAAATATTTGTTTTGATATCTCTTCAAACAAATACATTTGCATACACAGATACAATTTTCAGCTGAATAAATCACACAAACATTGTAACGAAGGTAGCATACATATGTATATAGAAATAGAGTTGCATAATGTAAACCAATATAGTATGTAGGTGTGTGTTTGTGTGTGTTAAATCATTGATGATAAATGATACTTCATCGTATCGTTATGAAATTTTTAGTATAAAACTATGATTATTACTATGCAAATAAAATGTGTTTGATTTTTATTATTTTTTTGTTTTTCCAGAACTTTTCCTATATTTTGGTTTGCATTTAGTTGCCAGAGTATATTCTGTTTGTTTTTATAATTTTCAGTATGTTGCTTGCATGTTCGCAATAGTATTTGCCATGACTCTCATGCTGATGTCAAATTTCGTCTTTATTCGAATTTTAATTTCCAATAATATTTTTGCTTTTTAGTTGGTGCTGTAACTGATATAATATTCATATTTTTTCATGTTATAGAGAATATTTTACGTAATGAAAAATAGGATGTATACAAAATAATACAATAAATATATTGAATAAAATAATCTTATATAATAATACTGTTTACAAAATAGGAGCAAAGTGTTTAGGGTTTCTGAAATAACATTTTTTTAGATAATTTAAAATTTTTTAATGTACCCAGCTTTATAATGTGTGTGTTCATTTTAGCCATGAGTGTCGGAAACCGTTTCTTTTGTCATTATATTCTGTCACAAAATTCAGTATATTATCTCCTCTAAATGAAATGAATCGATTTACGCTTGATCAACGTTGGGATTTATTGGATTGTTGGCCCATTTAGAAATTCTAGACAAAGTGCACAATTATGTGGATTTTGCCAAAAACAACATCTTTTCAGATGAAGCTTATTTTAATATTGGTGAGTACGTTAATAAGCAAAATAGCCGTATTTTGGGCTCAAAAAACACACACGTGGTCTTACAGAAGCCCATTACGGGTGACTGTTGTTGGCCGCTTGTAAAGCAGAGGCATAATTGGCCCCTATTTCTTTGAAAATGAGAACGGCGCAACAATTACGGTCAATGGAGACACGTATCGTACCATTATAACCGATTTTTTTGTACCCTCTCTTCAGGGTATTGATGTAAACGATGTTGATGTTCAACAGGATGGTGCAACTGCCACACACCGCATGCCACAATCGATTTATTGCGTCAAACGTTTGATGGCCGTTTAATTAGCCGATGGCGTGATGTCAATTGGCCGAAAAGAAACTGTGATATGCACCGTTGCATTATTTTCTGTGGTGCGCCGTTAAAGAAAAGTGTTATGCTGACAAATCAGAGACAGTTAAGCATTTGAAGGCCAACATTCGTGATGCCATTGGCGAGATACGACCCCTTATACTCGAAAAAGTGCACGAAAATTCGACCGATTGTATGAGGTACTGTGAGAACAGCCGCAGCAGCCATATAAATGAAATAATGTTCCATTTCTACCCGGAACAATTATAAATCACAACGAAACAAAATAGAGTTGGTAAAATTTCAAAGCGTTTTTGATTTATTGCGTTTTTAAATTTAAACTTTTAAATCACCCACCCTATACGTGTATTAAAAATGTTAAATACGTCAGCTTTATTTAATGTATGTACCAAGAGGTCCATTAAGTATATCCCACATGGAAGTAAAAATTAAAAAGAAAAAGAACATGTTCATAGTGTCGTCATAACTCATTGAAATATTCGGGATATCAAAGTTATGCACAAAATAATAGAAAGCTTAAATCGATTTTGTAAAAGTAGAAATTATTTTACAACAACGATACGTTATTGCTAAAAACATTATGCTCTGCTTAAATTAAATGTTATGATATGTGTGCTATATTGTTGCTCACAAGTGTATGTATTCATGTGGGATTGCTTTGATGTAAAACTATTATATTTAAAATAAAAGGAAAATAGTATCCAGCATTGTACGCATTTTTCTTCGATGATTTCAATTTTTCCCTGTGGTTTCCCTACATTTCTAGAGCATAACAAAAGCAAACGAAACTTTCTACGTTTTTATAATTTTTTATTTATTCTGCGTATCCTTCTTTGATATTTTTTACATTGATGTCGCAGAGATAAAAGTTAAGTCTGAAGTGAAATAAAAATAAGAGAAAAGCAAATTACAAAAAACAAAAACAAAACAAAACAGAAATTATTTTATGAAGAAAAGCTTTTAAAGTAAACGATGTCTGAGTGTGTGTGTGTGTAAAAAGATTTTAGTTGTAAATGTGATGGTACCACTCATAAAAATGGTGGATATACAACTATGGCCGTCACTGAAACACCAAGAGCTAACATCACGGGTGTATGCAAATGTATGCTCTCCGAAGTATTAAAAATATCTTTCAACCAATCGATGGATGTATAAAGTTGACTGGAACTGCATTAAACTACAGCGAAGACACTTACAACCGCGAATGCGAACATAAACTTTCTTTGACAACTTTAAAGAACAATTTTTCTAAAAAAAAATGAAAAATAAAAAATTGTAACGGTTGTCGGAAAATAAAGTGGTTTAATGATGGAAAAGTGGTAACAACGATAAAAAACACACTCGTAAAAATGGCAACTGAAAAATAAAAATAAAAAAGTGGTTAGAAATACAACCGAAACAAAAGAATAGGTTGGGAGAGTATGAATGTTAAGGTAATGTTCAATAAATGTTTACGTTATGGGTCACAAAGTTTTTTATTATTCAGATGTATTGTGAATACGAATTTGAATTGAAAAAAGCATTGAAACATTTTTCTATTGCAAATGGATGGAACGCAACCAGAGGCAAATTGATATGAATACTAAATTCTGTTGTATTTAGAAGCTGTTAAATGAGTTTATTGAACTTAGAAATCCCCTGCACTTCGAATACAATTTTTTAACATACATTAGTGGTCTTGAGATGCTTGAGGCCATAAAGGACATTTTAAACCAGAACTTAGCAATCCATTGACATTAAAGAAAATAGATTTCAATTACATCTAGTTTCTTAAGCAAAAACTCATGTCATTAAAGTCACGGCTTATGAGACGTGAGGCCACGGTTCAAACCCCAGGTCAGACATCTGCAACAAATAGAAATACGAAAAACTATTTTTTCGGCGTCTCCTCTCAGCAGATTTCTGGCAAAAACTACGAGGGTAAACAAAAAATTTCCCTGCAAAGTTTCACAAAAATCTGTCGTTCACAGTCGACTTCAAACTGTAGGTCCCGCCACTCATGTATAAAATGAGCACACACAACATGGGTGGTGTGCGAAGCTGAAGTATTGTAATGACCAATTATGTATGTTTTATATTATCTTGGATAGTCAAACGACTTTACTTTGGTCGCTCTGACAATACATTTGTCTCTCTCAGATCAATGTGCGTCAATGTTGTGAAAGTATTGCTAACAACTGAGAGCACGTACGATCGTTTTTTCTTCTGGTCCCAAAAAACAGCAAGTAATTGTAAGTAATTCAGCCTGTAGAAAATTCAATTGATCTCTCTAAGATTATATTCAATTTTATTGAAGAATTTAAGAAAGTAATGGTCTGGCATTTTTAGTCAGGCTTTTCGATACTTAGAAAAGTATATAAAATTCCCTTTTTATCGCCAAGAAATAAATAAATATTGCCTTTACGAAACCATAATGAGACTGATGACAGAACTTATAAATCACAAACAAATCAATGCATGTATGTTTACATAAAGTAATTTTTTTTATGTAGCAGTGTACGATTGAATTTGTACTAAAGAGTTAAATTAATTGAGAATGAGAACATCATACAGAAATTTTTAAAAATTTTTCTCTTTTTAGCAGTCTCAGCATCCCTCCAAATATATTATGAACTTCGCATTTGTCTGCAGCGCACGAGAGAATGTTCTCTCTGCAGATTTAAATAACCAGAATCTTTGTATACCAAAGCAATGCTTTTTGAAATCAAATACAACCTCATTGAGCGACGAGAGGAGAAAACAAAAATGGAAACATTTATTACTTCTGCCAATTTTGGAGACAGAAAATATATGGCACAGCAATTGCTATGGTGACTGCTCTGCAAAAGTTGTTGTTGCTGATGGTTTTTTTTTTTGGTTTCTTCGTTTGTTTCAAATCCAGCTACAACGAAAAAGGGAATTCGCTGTGTTGTGAGCATATTCTGTAACTTTTACGACACAATACAATCAAACATAATTGGAACAGGTTTGCGTGTGTACGTGTGCAAGAGTAAATGTTGGCTTGGTTAGTACAAATATGAGCCTGTTGATGTTTTAATCAACGACAACAACATCGTTATAAATGCTGCAAAAATAAAAACACGATGAAGTCTCGTATTGGAGTTTGAAAACATTATAATTGTGGAATACTTTTAGTACATATTAGAACGTATATTGTAAAGGTTGGTTTTTAATACAACATGACAAAAAATCTAAAGAAATATATAAACGGGTGAATAATATGTATTGATTTGTAATTCAAAAAACTTAAATAAAAAATTAATAGAATAATAAAACGTAAAATAAAGTGCAGACGAAAAGAGTATAGAAGCTTGTGAATGACATTAAGGTTTAAAACTAAATAAAATTTTTTAAAAATAACAGGCTATTTAAAAGTAGGGCATGAATAGTGTTTTTTATGAAAATATTTGCAAAACAAACTTTCACCTTAAAATGGGAATATGATAATAATTAATAATGGCAAATAAATATCTCATATAAATAAAGTCATACCATACCATTATTTTAAAAGGAAAAACTAAATCATGAAATAAACATGTATATAAAAAGAAAAAGAAAAAAATAGTGGGTAGGGTAGTGGGTTCGATGCCCACCAGAGGTTCTGATCTGTTAGGCTACACCAAGCATGTGGTCGAAGATACTTGATACTATAATTAAATATAATTAGTAATTGTTTTGTAATTAATAAATAAATAAAATAACAGAAAATAATGCAATTTCGCCTTCAAAGATATCAAAGATTTCGCCTTTAGATGCACAATGTAATCTTAAACAAAGACTGAAATCATACACCGGAACCTTAAAGGATTAAATAAACAAGCGGAGGTGAGTTATTATAAACTTGAACAATTCGAATCATATACATACATATATATTTGGTCATTGGACCTAGCTTCTCACATTACTTATGTCGTGTGTGTTAATTTTATCCATAAGTGGCGGTACCTACAGTTTAAAGTAGACTCCGAACGACACCATATTCCTTTTTTCAGCTCGCGTAGTTGCCAGACGTAAAATTAAGCAGTATAAAATGAGCGAAAGGCAACTTACCCAGTCCATAATAAACAGAGAGTAGTGTGAAAAGGCTCGACATTAAGCATAATGGTATTGGGCTATGGAAAATTATGTTATGTTGGAATCCATGAAAGAAAACATTTTTGGAAGATTAAAACCGTAACAAAATATTGTCCGCTGAGGCCGTACGGTACAATTATTCATAGAGTGTACTTTGAGAAATTTATACTATAATTTCGAATAAAAGAACCACTTAGTAGCTAACTTGGGCTTGAGGCAACTCCCCTCCTGAACGTGTATTCTACAGTCTCCTGTCAAATTAATCTTAGGCTTCTTTGAACTTTGAAACCTAAGGAGAAAAATTCTGGTATACATTCCAGTACAATTTATTTCAACACAACAGTGTATACATTTCATATTGAAGTCGCCATAGTCTAGTAAGTAGTGTGTTGGCTTATTGGAAGGACAGCTACGGTTCAAAGCACTGGTCAGACATCTCCAACAAAATGAAATATGAACAAATATTTCTTCGACGCCTTCTCTCCGGAGATTTCTGGCAAAAACTCTGAGAGTAAACAAATTTGCTGTGAATAGTTTATCAAAAATCCGGTAGCTCGGAGTCGACTTTAAGTTACAGGTCCCGTCACTCATGTATAAAATTAATACACACAGCATACGTGTTGTGAGAAACGAGTTAATAATCCTGACTGAAGAGGTGTAATGACCAATTATGTTTGCACTATGTATACATTTTGTAACTCTTTATTTAAACACAACTGTATATACATTTCGTTAACCAGGTGTTATAAACAATTATTATAAAAACTGTGTAAATAATTCCGTCACGTAAACATTTTAAAATGTAGATGTAAAGTTTTGAGATAAAATCACAATGACTGGCAAAAAATAAAACTTAGAAACCAACGCACAACTGGGGAAATCATAGCACCTGCAAAATGTAATAAAATTCTGTGAGAAAAACTTTACCCAATAAATTAAAGCAACAGAAACAAAAACATCAGTAAAGGGCACTAACAAACAGAAATTAGTGGAAAAGGATAAGTGGAATGACTTCACTACCCGCCAACCGACTCACTGAACCGTAAAGTGTACGAGAAATTTTAAAAAAATAAAAGAGACCAACAAAAAAAGAGCAACAAACACAAAGGAAAGGTTTAAAACTCCTTAAATGTAAATGGTAGTCTAAAAAAATATCAATCGAATCCTTGAAAAATTAAAAGGAAGAATGAAAATAAAAATAAAATAAAATAAAAACTCCTTAACGCTTGTCAGCATAAATGTGTATAAATTGTTGGTCTATTTACAACAACTAGCAAGCAAAAGAAGAAATATACAGTCACAACTAAAATAAAAACAGACATAAATTATTAAGTAAGAAATACACATAAAAATTATAAAATTTTCTGGTTGTTTTTATGTTCAAATACGGAATATATTCACCTCCCTTTCGCCGTCTGTCTCAGACACTATATTCGAAGAACTAAGTCACTTCAGTAGAATTATACTGAATACGTTATGCAGCCAGAAGAAAGAAAAGGGAAATGACAAGTTCTTGTTCATTTGTCTTGTCAGTTTAATTTCATTTATTCGACCCTTTGGTAATAGTTGGGTTGGTGTCTTGCCATCCATTTATCAATTTTAAGAAAATTTTTCTCATGAAGACGAATCATTTTTTACATAAAAAAAACCAAGAAGAGGACAAAATTCCAAAAAACGCAAGCAATGAAATGAAATTAAATGTTAATGAACCATAAAGGTTATGCTGTGGGATCACAAAAAGTGCAAGAAATAACTTTTTCTTAATATGTTTGCTTGTAAATTAAAAAACACACACTCACAAAAATTGCAATGAATAACTTTTCCAAAAATCTGTCGTTTGGGGTCGACTTTAAGCTATAGGTCCCGCTATTTATGGATAAAATTTACACACTCAACATACAATGGCGAGCAAAAATGGATACATAATATTAACAAAATATTTTAAATCCAATATTTTTTGTAATTATTGCAGTAAGTAAGAAATTGTAAATAAAAAATTTCAGACGTTGAAATGGCCAGCACAAAGTCCGGATTTAAATCCGATCGAGAATTTGTAGGCAATTGTAAAACGAAAATTGGCACAGTATGAAAACTGTAGCTAAGAATTGAGGCAGAGTGGCAAAGTATAAACAGCGAAACCATCAAAAAACTGGTAGAAAGCTTACCAAACTTATTAAATCAGTAATAAAGAATAAAGGATTATGGGCAAAATACTGAATTTTTCATTTGAAACGAAACGAGCAAAATTGGATAAATGCTACTAAATAATATTTAAGCTGTATTTTATATTTAAAAGGAAATAATATTACTGAAAAGTTTTTGTTTTAATTAGAGGATAATCTAAATAAATGTTTAATATATGGGTTGTTTTTTTATTTTATTAAATAAAGTACAAATATAAAGTTTATATTTTTTTAATATTATGTATCCATTTTTGCTCGCCAGTGTAAGTGGTGTGAGAAGTTAGGTCGTAATCCTGACTGAGGAATAAATTTATTTGTTTCTTGTTGTATTTGAACAAAAACTATGTACATAATATTACTCCAACTCAGACTATCAACTTTATTTTTTGCAAAATCAATTTCAATTATTCACCGTTTGTCTCATTTGCTGTTGTACACATAAACTTATTTTCATTGCGAAACCATTTAAATCAACGAAATAAAAAGGAGAGAAAGAGAATGCAAAAAAATAAAACGAAATTATACTTCACGGTATAAAAATGTTTACTATTCCAGAATGCGAAAACGAAAAATAAGAAAAAACTATTAAATAAACTGTAGGTATACAAAAGGAAGAAAACAGTTGCTGGGAGCACAATACAACAATAATAATAAACAGAAATAAAAACCAAAATAAATAAATTTATTTAATTGTACGGCATTATTAACGGAAACATTTTTGTGGTGGAAATTTAATTTTAAATGTTTGCCGTTTATGTGCTGTTTTTAAAGAAAAAAAAAACAAAAATTAAAAAACAAAAACAATTTTCATAAATAATTATGAACAATTGAAAGAATGAAATAAAATTGATATAAAATGGAATAAATAAATTTAAATTAAATATTTTGCCGCTGCCATTACGATTATAACAGAAAATTAAGCGCATTTAAATGGTAGTTAAAAACTAATGATATTTTGCAATTCTTTCCCTTCGTTCTTTAACATTTTTTTTTTTTAAATGTATTCATTTTTATTTATATTTATTTCCTCTTTAATGGCAAATCAGTTGAAAGTTGAAATTCATTTGATGTGATTAAACGACGATTTAATAATTGCAACACTCTCTCATTAATATTCATTTAAAATTCTGTGTTCAGTTAAAACCATTCGAATGAATTTAAATCGGTTTATGGCTGAATGTATGTTTTGCTGGTTATTAATAAAATTGTTGTGAAAACTACTTTAATTTATAAGTTTTTTATTCATTAATTTTGCAATAAATTTTGCATTAAATTTTTTGATCCGGGAATTAAAAAACTTAATTACGTTGGCCAGGAAACCGGAGCTGTTACTTAAATATTTTTATACTGAGAATAGATTTATTGGATTATAAAATCATAAAAATTCTTTTTATCAGTTTTTCTACCTCCAAATATCTTCAAGGACAATGTGTTTTAATCCCGCATATAAATGCTATTAGTATTCTGTTTCCATGCCGCCGTAGTAGTGTGTTGACTTATTAGATGTTTGGGGACGGTTTCAACCCCAGGTCAGATATCTACAACTAAAACGAAATACGAAAAAATGTTTCTTCGGTGACTGCCTCTCAGCAGATTTCTGGCAAAAACTTTGAGACTAAATATAAAATTGCCATTAAAGGTTTCTCAAAAATCTGTCGTTCGGAGTCGGCTTTAAACCGTAGGTCCCGCCACTCATGTATAAAATGAACATACACAATATAAGTGCCGTAAGAAGCTAGATCGTAATCCTGGCGGAAAGGTTATAATGTATGTATATGTACGTAGTTAAGAATCCATCCGAATAGTAAACTCTACTTGCGTTCTGCTAGAGCAGCAATTGGCTGGCAGATGAGCCTGCAAAAGCAGGTACTTCCACTTTGCTAATTGAGCAAGAATCTTTCTGTGTAATGGAAACGGAAGTTCTGAGTAATAGGTGAAAGGTAAGGTGGGAAAAGGCAAAGGCTCTTCGCAAGCTAAAGTATTTTTTGAGTAATTTAAACACTTTTTGGGTAATTACAATAAGAAAAGTTTAGAAGTATATATCAAACTACCTAGCAATAGCCTAACAAAGGACAATTTTTGCAATAGACTAGATCAACAGGATAGGTGGTGTGACATTATAGACATGTCTTATATGGATTGAAAACACTACAAAAGGTTGTATTGACGTAGTATATACTACTTGTCAAGGGTAGTCAATTTTCTGTTGGCTATCTAAGAAGATTGTCAATAAAAATCAATTTTTCTTGATTGTTTAAAACGTTCGAGTTGCTATTAGATCCCAATCGTCTAAACCTCTTTAAATCCTACTAATTCCTCAACATAAACTTGTTCTTTTTTTTTTGCGCTGCAATTCAATACTTGGAGCATTGAGTTTGAGCGCAAAGTGCCAAAGAAATTAAGAGAGGATTTTTCTGTTGGGCATCCTTTGTCACTATGTAACGCCATCAGAGAAAGTAATCAATCCATGCTTAAGAAGGATCACAAACAACTGAATTAACAAAAATTATAGTAAATAAAGCAAATACTATTCATTTAATAATCACATTTGCAACACAAAATGATTCCTTTTCAGTGCGTTTCAGCAGTGCTTCGCCTACTTATTAAATTCATTAAATTGACTTTATTAGTAGTGCGTCTTGAACATGGTACTTCTTTGAGAACGCAGTTGTTTTTAAAAGATTTAAAGCTGTCCTATAATTGAATTTTAGTGCCTCTATTATGCCTAACAGCTTTTGTGGCTATCTAGCTCCTCTGGCTACAAATTTCTAGTAACTTTAGTAGGGAATATGAGGGTTAGACTATCGGTCACTACATTTTACTTAGTGCACAAGGGTCAAACTACCGAACGGTTTTTACTGAAAATGTAACCTGAAATATAATCTTTCCAGTACATATTCATTTGGAACATGCGAATCAGTGTTTATAAGAATCAGTGCCGTCTCTAAATAGGAAACAAAAAATTAATTTTTTTAATTTTTTTAATTTTAATTTGTTTAGGTTTTTATTGTTCTTCTTTTTATAGAACTTTCAATACTTTTATTGCACAATTTTTTTGTATTTTTATGTATCCATATGAAAGAAACAACAACAGTAATTAAAGTACCGTAAAGAAAAACTTTTTAATGAAAATTGTTAATTGACAATCGTTTAAAAAATAACGTTTAATTTGATTGCAATTTTTTCCATTTTCCGGTTTTTTTCTCGCATTTTAGTGACTGATTTTTAAATAAAAACTATTTTCCGATAATTACCTCCTGCTTGTCTGTCAACTTTTTTGACAATTAAATGCAAAAAATGCTGTAAAAATAATACGAAAAATATAAAAAGATTTTAATTGTAAGGAAAAGTAATGTGGAATTTCAAACATGTTTACTTATAAAACTTGAATATACAAGATGATATAGTCAACAAGAATAAGGTAAGCAATTGGATCCTAAATGCAAGTGCAAAAGGTCTTCGATTTCATATTAAATGATAATGCTGGGTAGTAGAGTAAAACAAAACTTTTTGCTTTTTGAAGTCGTCGTAGTCTAGATGGTAGTGTGTTGGCTTATTAGAAGTGAGGCCCCAAACCCCAGGTCAGACATCTCCAACAAAACCATGAAAAGTTTTTAAAACATCTGCTCTTCTTACATACATACATACATAATTGGCCATTACAACCCTTCAGTCAGGATTACGACCTACCTTCTTACACCACTCATGTTGTGTGCGTTAATTTTATACGTGAGTGGCGCCATCTACCGTTTAACGTCGACTCCGAATGACAGATTTTTGAGAAACTTTTTCATGACAGGTTTATTTATTCTCTATTTTTTTGCCAGAAATCTGCTGAGAGGAAGTTGCCGAAAAAAATTTTTTTTTCATATTTCGTTTTGATGTCTGACGTGGGATACGAACCCGGGCTTTACGTCTAATAAGCCAACACACTACCTACTAGACTACGGCGACACAACATAGGTCGTGTGAAAAGCTAGACCTTAATCCTAACTGAAGGGTTGTAATGATCAAATATGTGCGTCTGTGTGGAACAGGCATAAATACATTTCCTTAGTGTCTAAATTAGACTTCTTATTGTCGTCTTAATTTTAACAAATAATTGCAGAAGGACGGCAATTTTTATAGAAAATGAAACTGAAGGTCTTACTGACCTTAATGCATACTACTGACTAAGAAATTCAATTTATTTTACAGACAGTTACAGTTACAGTTACACATGCAAGGTACCATAATATCGTATATCGTATTTAACCTGATTCCTGCAGCTATCACTTGTGTAGATGACCAATCTCAGTTAAATTTGTTCAGCAATTTTGATAGATGAAAAGATACCCGGTAACTGCTGACAATAATTCGGAAATGTTAAACTTTAGTGTTAAGTGTGGAGAATATTAAAAAAAATTTACAGATTTTTGTAACACAGTTGGGAGAAATCCGCAGTATTACCCCCATAGTTACTAGCATTTCAATATTTATGACTTATAAAGATATTTGCACTCCATCGTGTCTTCTTTCATAACTTAAATATGTAGTAAAGTTCTTTAATTTTCTTTTGTGATATCTTATCATTGAGACCATTTAAGATTTGATGAATAAGTTTGTCATAATGACTAACCATTGCAATGCTGTAATATCCAATTTATTTCTTCATAATCCCTAACAAAGTGACGTAAAAATAATAGAAAATCTAGTCGCAACCAGAGTAGCATGCACACAAATATTCGACCAAAAATATTTGTTATCTTTTAACCGAAACGAAGTGTATCCATTTGATATCTAAGAGCAAGGCAAACAAACGACCAGCTTTGTCCGTTTTTTAAAAACTATTTGACACAATTTATGTTCATATTTGTTAAAAGTGAAATATGCGCCAAAGTTATGAGTTTTTCCCCTGAAAATGTATTAAAACGAAATAAAGCCAGGCAGACAGTTCAGTCAAAAAGAGACTCCAATTTAAACAATCCTTTTGCTTTTTATGAATTGATTTTATTTTTTTTTAATTTTTTCTGTGAAGAAGAAGAATAAAATATGACAGTAGCAGACAACAACAACGACAACAAAATGTAAATGGAAAAGAGTTGTAATAGAAAATGAAATTTATGCAACGACACAGTTTTCATAAGCCCGATAGGAAAGTGAAATAAAAACTTTTTTTAACGTTTTATATATTCTGTTGTTAATGTCTTTATTTTTGTTTTTCTAACACACTTTTTTCGGCACAATTTTTCCAGAATTTATTTGTTTTTTGGCAATTTTTTATTTTAATTTTTTTATTTTTGAATAAAATTTTTATTTTTCACTGTTTTTTATTCTTCCCGAAACTTTTTGAAATTGTTTATGGCGTTCTGTTTGCAATATAAATATGAAAACACATAGACTAACCCTCTAATATATACACGCAAAACCAAACAATGCGTTTGAAATCATCAGGTCAAGACCACAGTGAAACTATGGTGTGTGGAAAAATGAAAATGATGGCGTAACTTAAATAAGTAACAGCGGCTACAGAAATCCGGCAACAGTGCACAAGCCACCAGTGAAAACCAAACAGCCTTTACCTCAATTAATTTTAAAGTTTCCCATTGTTTTATCTCTTTCTCACCCTCTTTGTTGCTCTCGCTTTGACCATCTACTACTGTTGTAAATGGAAACAGTGAAAATACTGTTAAAATGTGTTACAACAAACAAATGTTAGAAAAAAGAATTGAATTGAATTTAAATTATTTTTTTATTTTTATTTGAAATATTTTCAATTACGCTGTTGCTGTGTTGCAGTACAGCAATATTTATTTTGGAGTAAATTTTTATTTGTATATTCTACATAGCTTTTTGGAGTTAAAACTAGAATTGTAACAACAGCTGCTATAACAACAAATCATATCTTGTTTGTGCAATGAATGATTTATTTTTCTAAAAAAGTTTTCAAAATATTTTTACATGCTTGTGCCTGTGAGTCTACAACCAAAAAAAAAAATAATAATTTTGTTTCATTTCAAAAAATTACACATTTTTTAAAACGCTACCCAGCAAACACAAAAGTATTAAATAAAAATCCGCTGGTAATTTTATGAAGAAAATTGCGCCATAGTAGTGCTTCCCAGAAATGTCTTCTCTAATCCTGTTACGCTGACAAACTCAACTATGGGACCAATTTGGGGTGCATTAACTTCATATAAGTTCCAGTTATGTGTTCTGACCGTTCATTCTCATCATCACAGAAAACAAATGTTAGGTTCGAGACGATCCCCATTCCGAATAAGTGTTATTTGTGTCTACAGAGCTCTGCAAAAAGGCCAGTTACTAGTCTAAGGATATTTTCGTATAGTATTATTAAAATTTTCTCCAATTTTGATTATCAAGCAATATTATAAACTGGTTGACACCCAATAGCATAGTGTTACGTTTTTAGCCTTTTAAAATGTTTAAAATATGAGCTCGTAGGTTGCAAATAAAATAAAAATAAATTTGTGTTTAGTTTTAATTAAAATTCCTTATTATTCGCACAATTCTGTGTGCCACCGTTTACAACTTTATGTAACCCTTATATCCAATGCATAAACAATAACAATTACTAAACGTTTATTCGACAGATCTTTGTAATGGATATCTGCAAACCACGATTACTCTCTTCAAAAGCCCCGCGTCATCACACAATACTGACTGAACTTCAGTAACTCAGTCGCCTGCTTTGCCTTGACTTCAATATGGCAGAGTAATCAGTCTGATGAATGTTCTTGACTTCGCATTCTCGAAATCTCTATATAATATAAATTTAAATATCGTTGTTTACATTTATTCTTGTAGCGTTTGTTACTGTATTTTTGTTTACTTATTTACCATTTTTTATGCTGGTATTTCCTGTTGTATTTTTGTTTACTTATTTACCATTGTTTTATGCTGGTGTTTGTTGTCATATTAAGCAGTACGATAATTTGTAAACAGGTTTGTTTACTGCATAAACCTATGACTGGACTAGTAGAGTGAATAACTCCAACAAGGGATGTCATAACAACGCCAGACAAAGATAATGAATAGAACTCAATCACCAAAAGATCCTCACTTCTACACAGATGATGTTTTTAGGCAATGATGGACTTGTTTATCATCTTAGGTCGATAAGCGCATCGAAGGTCCGTTTGACTTAAGACTTCATTAATAAAATTTAAAAAAAAAACAGAGGAAATAAAGAGGAGATGGTGTTCGCCCAATTTAAAGAAGCCTTTTGTACGTTCAAATTGAGAAACTCTTTAATAATTTCTTTTAAATTTTGTTTCTTTTTCGCACGTTTAAAGTTTACTTTGTCAAAATGTAGATATTTTGTTGTTGTATATACAAGCATAGGTAAACTACGAAATAAGAAAAAAGCAACTTTGCGAGTACATCAAAGTGTGAACTTACCCCGGCTGGTTTTTCCCTTTTCTCCTACGAACTCAATACTTTTCAAAGTACTTTGCATGCGTCAAAGGCGTCGAATGCATAATGCAATAGTAAATGAAAATATGGTGCATGGAAAATACATTTAATTTATCACTTAAAGAAGTTTTATTTCTTCCTGGAAACTTCATGGAAATCAACAATGTTCGTTGGACTCTATTAGCTCTGAATGCGAATACTATAATAGAATAGAATTCACATGTGAAACTACAATTCCCTGTTAGTATTCCACAAAAATAAACTCCATCATAAATTATACATGTTGGTACAAAGTTTTAATGGAGCATTCCCTTTTGCTATTTTTCATGAATTTTTATCAAAACTTTTATTGCAATTGCAGAAGCAAAAATATTTTACATGTAGAAGTAGACAAACAACATTCGTTTCAAAATATGATAAATAAAATTATAAATTCACATGCAGATAAATTGTTGATACAGCCAAGCAAAACACAAAGAATGCAGAGAACTAAGGCCAAAAAACGGTGCAGATAGTTTCTTACTCTCTGCAAGAAAAAAATTATATTTAAAATGTATAAGAATTTATTTAAGCCTAAGTTTTTTACGTTCAAAATCATTAAATATTTAAACAAAAAAAGTATTTTTTTCTATCGTATACGGCTATAGTTACTACAGAATTTTACAAACTTTCTTCTTAAAATTAAAATTTGTTGTCTGTTAATTTGGTTTTTAATGGCTTTTTCCTACATATTTACAACAATCAATAATAAACACTAAGCAATGGAAAATGGACAATAATATAATAGGCATTTAATGCTAAATATTTTCTTAAATATATTCCCATAAGCTAAATATGATAGGCATTAACATTTATCTAATTTGACTATAAAGTGCTCATCTTTCACACATAATCACACATTTTCATATTTTCTCACTGTAATAAATTTATGATCTCAAGCGTATATACTCCCTTTTCACCAATACCATACACTATTACAGAAAGTTTGTAAATACAATTACAACAATATGCATACACATAAAACAATAAATAAATAAATATTCATGGACTATGTGAGTATTAACACACATAACACATATCCAAACCCAAACTCTGGCTCATACATGGCCACAATAAACGCAAACAGAAATGATTACTTTCTACCCAATAATTGTGTTGTTTCCGTTGACTGTTTATAGGCCTACGCACGTAAGAGAGTGTGAGTGTACGTATACAACATTGCAAAATGCTGGCTGAAAACCTCAGGAAACAAAGGGGAAAATACAAGCCAAACGTAAAATTGCGTTTGTAATGGTATATTTAAACAAAATAAAAAAAATGAAAAACGAATACTCAATCACTCACACAGCCAGACAAACGTAAATAAATTTAAGAGTTTCATTTCAAAATAATAAAGGAATTTAAAAACACCTATATTATGTAACAGTGGATGGCAAACAAGTAAAGTAATGTAGTATATAGTGTTTTGGCTTATTAGACGTGAGGCCACTGTTCAAGCTCTAAGTCAGACATCTCCAACAAAAGAAATTTGATTTTTAGCAAAAACTCTGAGATTTCCATGAAAGTGTCTCAAAAATCTGTTCTACGGTATTGACTTTAAACTGTAAATCCCGCCTCTCACGTGTAAAAAAATGACACACACAACATAAGTGGCGTAGGAAGCTAGGTCATAGTCCTGAAAAAAAGGTTGTAATGACCAATTATATGTATATGATGTATATAACAGAATACTGTTGTTTTTTTAACAACTGATGTCCCTTTTTTCTGACGAATACAGCAGCAATATATTTTCACTTTCATAACCTGCAGTCAGTAGCCCCTGTGGTCTCTGCTGTTTATACGATATTGTTTGTCTATATTGTTTTCAACAGAACTCAACAGATCCCAATTGCTTAATAACTTTGTATTTTTGTTTCTGTTGCTGTAAATCCCTTTTGGGTTTTGGTTGTATTAAAGGAAAAAAACCTACTTAAAGAACTTAAAGCACCATACCAAAGCTGAACTGAACAGAAGGAGAACCGCTTACAGTAAAAATGACATAAGAAATCTCTACAGTAATAACAATAACAACAAAATCTAACATATTTTTGTGATACATACGTACTTACTTATGTGTAAACATAGAAACTTTAAAACAACAACAACAAAGAGAAGAGGGACGACAACATAGGATATAAAGCTAAAGACTTTGTTGTCTTTTGGTACTTTTACAGATTTTATTTTGTTTATTTTCCTTTTTTCTCTCTACACACACATACACACACACGAGTGCAATAATGTATGTTAAAATTCATTGCAGTGGAATAAAACTAGAGTAACCAATACAATATTCCAGAAAGGGCATTTGCATTTAAGCTCATATGTTGCTAACAAAACTTGCGTGTGCCTGTATGTGGGTTTGGAAAACTTAACAAGAAATGGTGGAGTTTTTCAAAAGAGAGTTTTGTTTTGTTTTCAGTGCCACACTATCAACAGTATTACCACCAATATCAGTGCATTGTCGTCAGCATTGATTAAAACAGAACAAAGAACGTGTTGATGGCATCGAATAGAAATAAAAACTCTATACGTGGCAACAAATATAAGCAAGAAAGAGATGGACAGAGAAGAAGAAAGGGAGAGACACAAAGGAAAAATCATAAGAAATATAAAGAGTGCATAAGAATTGAATAGAATGATGATGCAATAACAATAACAGTAACAAGCAACAAAAAGAATAAAAATCAAAGTGGCGGTCAAAAATAACAACATTTGCTATAACAGTGAATGCATTTGAACAGAAAAGCAAACACAAAATACAAAACAGTAGAAAAGAAAAATAAAAAATAAAATCAAGGGTAGAAACAACAATAGTAGTACTGATGATGTTTATTGTGATTGTGTTGATGATGCCGATGACGATGACAAGACTGACCACAAGTAACAGTAAGAAAATAAAATTCTATTCCACAGAATTATAGTTGTATGTTGTACACACACACCCATTCATACATGTATACTAAAAATAAAACACGTACACAGCCATAGATTTCTGGTATTGAATGTTGTTTCAGTATTTTTTACAATTGAAACCAATTCACATAGAGTTCCACGCAAATGCATATGCATGTGTATGGTATTCTCGTAAAAGTTGTAGTTGAACAATAACAAAACAATTCATCAACATTTTCTATTTTCTATTTCGAATTGAAATAAATGAGCCTTTGATTAGATGTGACATCAGGCCATGCCCATGCTATACCACACACAAGCCATTCTCTAGGATCCTTGTGGCCAATGTATGTTCATGAGTGTCCAGTTGATTAACATGGGAATGTAACTGAAAATTTAAGGCATATTTAATGAATTCTTGACTTAAAAGTTTTCAATATTCTTGAACATTTTTGAACTGAATAGATATGAGAAAAGCAAAAGATAGCGCACAATCATACCTACAATTGCCATTTTGCTTTAATTTTTTTTCTTACTCAAACGCACAGATGTACATTCGTATTAGTTGTACCCATATTATAAAATCTCAACTTTTCGTTGTCTCTTCTGTGTATCATGTGCCATAACTTTTATATTGTTATTCTAAAAGTGATTTTGTTTTTTCACAATTTCTGAAACTCTTACTGTATTTTCGATGCGAGTTAATTCTTTTTTTTTTTTGTAATAAAAGTAAAAAATATATACGGTTTTGT
Organism: Sarcophaga variegata; assembly: GCA_932273835.1. NCBI lineage: Eukaryota > Metazoa > Arthropoda > Insecta > Diptera > Sarcophagidae > Sarcophaga > Sarcophaga variegata. The sequence continues at coordinate 85,798,371 of OW026362.1, read as the reverse complement.
TTATTTATTTTAAAGTACTTTGCGTTTACAGCAAATTTATCAATGCATAATACCCGTTAATGAATGATTTCAAGTTGAGATGGTAAAGCGCTTTAGGATTTTAAGTGTTGTATAAATAAATACATTGTACTTCATTGCCCAACGGAAGTGGCAAAAGAGATTCTAATCCAGCATGATTATTTGATAGGGTCGTGGGACATAAAACTACTTGCTTAGTGATCTTGTAAGTACCATACTACATATTTGCATACATGGCCATTGCAACTCTTAAGTCAGAATTACGCCCCCGCTTCTAACACCACTTATGTTCAGTATGTTATTTTTATACAAAATTAACGGGACCAACCGTTTAAAGTAGACTCCGAACGATAGACTTTTGAGAAATATTTCATTTCTGTCAGAAATCTGCTGACAGGCAGTCGCCGAAGAATTACTTTTACATTTCGTTTTGTTCGAAATGTCTGACCTGGAATTTTGTACCGTAGCCACGCATCTAATAAACTAACACACTACCTACTAGACTATGGCAACCACTCCAGCTCTACACTCCTGTCATTCACTTGCTATTCACATCAACGTTTTATTGTCCTCAGTTATTTCCTTACATACTGAGCAACCGAAGTAATTATAGATACAAAATATATGCTGTGTTTTTCCTGTGCTATGGACTACGTGTGCATTATATACTGCTTAAAAACATAATTTTAAGCAAATGTGGACTTTTTCGTTTGTCATCTTATATAGTATATCGTATATATCCACAGGAGAGGCAACTTTTTTAAATTTTGAGAGAAGGTTTGTAAATTCCATTAACCTTTACTCAGATACCTGTGTTGCTAGTCCTTACCTAAACTGAGTATCCAAATACATCGGAAGTGACGTACCTCTAGTACATTCGTTGGTACGAAATCAGCTTGGAAACTCAACGACGGAGTAAAGAACCACGTGAAATATAATCGTGGTATTTTCAATTCCCTGATATTAACTAAACTGTTCACATTTCTATACACTTCCGCCACACATTTAAAATAGTTCATTAATAAGGAATGATAACGAAATCGAAATTATTGCCGAGATTTATCAAATAACCTGAAATTGAACCACAATAACTTAAAATACTTACATTCTTATTTGCTTAATTGGTCATTATAACCCTTCAGTCTGAATTATGACATAGCTTCTCACACGTCTACACTACATACGATAAGTCGTTTTAGAGTCGTTTGATTTTTTAAAAAACTTTTTATGGCAATTTTATTTACTCTCAGAGTTTTTGCCAGAAATCTGCTGGGAGGCAGACACCGAAGAAGTATTTGTTCATATTTCAGTATAATGGAGATATCTGACCTGGGATTTGAACCGTTCCCATTGAATCAAATTTCTTAAATTCAGAGATCAAAAGCAAGAAATAGTTATTTTCCTTTAAAGTTATAATTTTTATAAGCTTTCTTTGATTTCTAAATTCTTTAAATTCTCCTGCAAACATTTTTCCTTTCACTGTGTTAAGAGTATCTAAACTACTTTTGTTAATAAAATAATAAAATTCTCGTATTGATTACGTCTATCCGAACAAATTCCTAAGGATTTATCCAGCATCCATTGCACAATAACGAGTCTTCCTTATGTAGGCATGCCTAAAGACTTGGCAATTCCGCAAATGATTTCTGCCGGAGAACGAAGAGACTGTCTTTCATCTCATATGTTAGTGCCCTGCTCTTGTCATAAAAGGCAGAGGTTTTTGTAACCCCCATTTTCTGATACCCTTGACTAGGCTCTGTAATATTGGCCAGTCGAATTAAAACGAATTTAACTTTGACAAAAAATTAAGTCTTACATATATGTATTATGCCTAAATCGTTTTTTGCCTATTTATCCCACTCTTTTAGAACTTTATGATATAAGCCATTACTTTTTTACTATACCAAACCCTGTGGTCACTTAAACCATAAAAAATTGTACACTTTCATAGGTTTTAACGTTCCTTCACTACGGTTTTATGTTGGTTTTTATAAATCCCCATAATATTTTATGTCGAACTGCCATCCTTTCTAACTCTCTACAACTCTTGTAAAAATGTTTGCATTTAATCATAGCCTGAGGGCATATAATGCTGTGTAAGCCTACCCAGTCAGTATAATAACAAGAATACATAGCTGGTATACAATATTAATCACTGTGCACATGCTGTCATTATTTTTTTGTTGTCTTTGTTATTTAATAATGCCGAAAGTAAGAAAGCAATACAAATAAAAGAAAGGGAAATACACGCAATAACAATATCACAAAAATCCATTCCAATAACATGTCCAATAATGAAAGCAAATGTCCGTATTGCTGAAAACAAATTCTCTGTAGATTGTAGAGAACTTATTAAATATTAACATTTGAATAAGAAAATACATATACATGTATACATACGTATTCGTCAGTGTGCCTCATTGTTTCCGGCAATTTAAGTTTCTCTTCTCTCGCCAATAAAGACTTACAGAAACCACTCTTCCTGGAACAATAAACATGAATTGTTTTGTTTACAAACATTAACTGTGAATTAAATAAACATTCAAATAACAATAACAACAAGCAATATATTGAAATTTCTTTGTTTTCCCTTTTCTTTCCTCTCCCATTCTCTCTTTTGTTTACATTATGCTGGCAATTGAATTTTAGGCCCAGACAGCTCTCATGCATGGTGCGTAGTTTGTATTCGCAAGAAACCTGATCAGTTTCGCAACAATATTAGACAGGCAGACACGGCAGCTTCGGCGTCGGCCAATGCCACTGGCTTATCGAATAGTGTCAGCAGTATGAGTATGGAATAGTGGAATGGTGGCAATGGCATGGTTGGTGGCAATGGTGATAATAGTGGCAGCAACAGTACGCCACGTGCACTAAACTGTAACACATCGCAGGGTTGGGTAAATCCTTAGGAATATAGTGATTAAATTTCGCGGTATTTGAGATAAGTAAACAAACTACAAATGCAACCGAAGCAACAATAACGTCAACATCAATTTACGGTTACACTGTAACCATCCCTTGGCAAGGCATTACAATCTGGCAAACATATGTTGGCGAGGGTGCTGTGTTGTTCTGGGTTGTGTATATGTAGACGTGATGAAGTGTAATGAATAGAAAAGTGTCTGCTACAATTCCTACATGATTTTAAAGAGTACCACCATACTATACAAGTTTAGTCTTTTTTCTATCATTTCTCCCAAAAATAAAATGTTTGTTAAGCTCTTTAATGCCTGCTTCCGTCAATTTGAAGGACTTTTTTCTTTAATTATTTTCTAATTGACTGGAAGGCTCAATAAAATTTAATTGATGTGTCTTTTGCTTTACACCACTGAACACTTGATTCACACTTAAATTGTACCAACTATTTACTCCGTCTGTTAATGGCCATTCCTTCTTTCATTACAATTCTTCTGTGTTCAATTGTTTGGCGGACTGCTTAAATTTTTTATTAATTTCCAAATGCAGTTCATGCTGTTCGACAACGTAACGACAGTGAAAATGCTGATACTGATATTGATGATGTTGATGTAACTGCCAGTGCTGCTGTAATCTCAGCTCTAGCAGTTGTGTGATGATAGTGCTTAAAGAAGAAGAAACAAAAAAAATTAAAGCATTTCACTTGAAACAGTTTTCTTCATTACAGGTTGAAATTAAAGGACTTACGGGTGGCATTAAATTCAACGATGATGGCCGACGTGTTAATTACACACTACACTTTGCCGAGATGACTTTAAACAGTACTATGGGCCTGCAAACATTGCCGACGAAATTTGTGAAATTGTAACCTCGTCCCAAAATTAAAAAGAAGCGCACACATATTGGAGAACCCTATATCATGTTGAAGCCCGCAACTGTGGGTTAATCATTAGAGGGTAAAGATTGCTTTGAAGGCTATTGTCAGAATTTGGCTGATTTGCTGGCCAATAAACTGGGCATTAATTGTAAGTATTAAAATAATTACAATAAAAAAATCATTAGTTTGTGAGTCAATCCACACCCAGTGACCACTGAGCGTGAATGAATGACTGATCAAACACTTTTAAGGCACCTGTTTATTTTTTGGATTGAATTAAGCCGTAGTGATGGACCCTCTTTTTCCAATAAATCTTTTTTAAGGATTTATTTTTGTTGTTATTATTTTTTTATTGAATTGTTTCTCTTCCTTTACATTTTATTTTATTTTTTGTCGTCTGTGGTAGCTGGTCGTTTGGTTGGCTGAATGTTGGGCTTTTTTATTTTGCACGCCAAGCCACTCTTTATTTATTTATTTTCTTTACCGGAGGTTTTTCTTTATGCATACTACACCACAACGAAATGTGGTTTGGGAAAATGAAATAAGTTTGTAACGTTTACGAATTACTTACGTACAGAACAGGCACTACATTTCTTATTGCAGGTAAACAAGTTGAACTGAATGATATATCATCTAGTACAGTTGTGTAGCAGATGAAATTACAATTTCTGTTTCATCGTAAACGCCTGTAAGTCTAGTACATGAGCAGAGTGGTGGCCAAGTGCTTTACAGAATAGAAATATGTTCAGAATCGACCAATGCTTGAGCAACGTTGGGGTTTATTTGAAATTTATTTACAAAACAAAGACAACTGGACAATAATTGCGCGAAAATTTCGTACAAAATTTGGTCGCAGAGAAGGACAAACCGTGCCTGGTATATGCAAGTTTATCGCTAAAGTCCATGAAACTGGTTTCATTGTCGATGCGCTGTACACCCGAAAAAGTGGGCGTGAGAATCCATCAACAACAACTCGTCGTCGTTCTCAAGAATTAAACATTTCACTCACCAGTTCACGTATTTAGTGTTCAGAAAACCCACACGTGGTCTTACACAAGCCAATGCACCCATTACGAGTGAGTGTTGGGGGCGGCTTGTGGAGCGGAGGCATCATTGGCCCTTATTTCTTTAAAAATGAGGACAGCACAACCATTACGGTCAGTAAATGCACCTATCGCACCATGATAATCGACTTTTTTGTACTCCCTCTTCATGGTATTGTTGTGATACGACCCCATAAACTCGTAAAAGTGCCCGAAAATTAGTCCGATCGAATGTGCTTCCATTTTAAACCGGAACAATTGTACTTCACAACAAAAGAAAAAGTTTGGCAAAATTTTAAATCGTTTTTGTTTTATAAAATTTTTTTAATTTAAACTTTTAAATCACCCACCCATTATATTTACTCACATAATGCTCATATTTAATACATAAAATTCATTATGGCATGTACATATGTGACGTATGAGTGATATTTAATTCCATTAGTTTCATTCGTGACAAAATCAAACATATTTTATTGCATACTTTTCAGAGTAACTATTCTAGTACATGTAATACGATGCGTATACGTAATATATTTCAAAGGCTATTAAATGGAAACTATAATACCATTAAATATTAAACATTTATATATTTGGAGAGATCGTATATATTTATCGTCCGTTCGGTAGGTCATTATTGTTATTTTATCAGTATTATTATCGGACTGATTACTGAGACCATATGATCTCTTATTTCCAAACTTCACAATAGTGCTCGTTGTCAACAATTCTCTGCCAAACAGTTAATATGATATCCAGGTGTTTCTTTTTGTGATGCGACTATGCTAGGAATATAATATAAATTGTCATTGCCTCAAACCCATTTAGTCTCTTTATCTCCACTTCGTCTAGCTGCTATTATTTTGACTTATTATACGTGAGGCAATGCTACAAGCTCGTTAGTAATAATGACCAATTAGTTAGTAATGGCCAATTATGTATGTGTGACCATATATTAATATATTCTAGTCTTGTCTTTTGGGTAATTAGAGCAAACCCTGTTATAGGATTTCTGGTGAAGTTAAATTGCTTACCCGATAACAAAAAGGTTATTTTAAGAACGAGAAGAACTACTTTACAGGCAGATCGTACCATTAGCGCAGGCTAATGCTTCCGTGCTCCACATTTCAGCAGTGATTTTTTCGTCCTGCAGAAGTGGACTGATCTAGGTGAAGAGGTCTGGGCCAAAGGTTGGACTTACAAATAGACTGCACGGCATGTCTATTTATACTCCTTTAGATTATTATCATTGTGTTGAGAAGCCATAGTACCTTCACATGACATGACATGTATCCCTTGTATTCTCCAAGTCTATTGTCATCAAAAAAATCATGTTGCTATTCTTTGCTACAGAACAATTTTCCTTCTGAGAGGCATTAATGCCTCACAGGGCATTCTAATTATTCCTCTTATGAATGTTTTGTTAAATTTTTCTCCCAAACATAGATTTATCTCCTTTCTCTACTTATACATAATGACACATTTTTGTAACACGTGTTTTTATAATTTCACTGAAAAACGTCATAAGTTTCGAATAAAATATTTAGCAGGTGAAATATTTTTAATTAAGTTTCTTAATTAAGCTTCTTTTTGTCGTCATTATTTTCCATTAGCATCAGCAGAGTAGGTTGCTTTTCTTATCGTTCACAATCATTAACTTAATTCTGCTTATTTTCGGCATTTAATTTCGATTGATTTCGTTAAAAAACAAAAAAAAGCAAACATAAATAAGCGAAATGTGGCCTCTTGTTTCTTTTTTCAGATGAAATGCGTTTGGTTAAGGACAATACTTATGGCTCTGAAAATCCAAAAGTTCACAGTGGTTGGGATGGCATGGTTGGTGAACTTGTGAATGGGGTGAGTTCACTTAAATACTTAAATTCTTTATTATTTTTTCCTTTTTTTCCATTTATCTATTCGAATACTTTTTTCTTTTAACTTTTCGGTTCAATGGTTGTGCTCATTGCGCCGTTTACCATTTTTCTTTGTTTTTCTTTATTTCTTTTGGTCTTTCTTTACGTTGGTTTCATTTATTCGATAACGATAACGTATTACATTTTCGGTCTTTTTTTATTATTTTTATTTCAACAACATTTTTTTCGTTTTTGTTTTGGTTTTCGTTTTCTTTTTTTTTGGTACAGAAAGCGGAAAGCTGCCATGACAATTACAGTAAACAAGTCATCGATTTCAGTAAACCATTCATGTCACTGGTGATTTCGATTGAATGATTGAAAAGCCAGTTAAAGAACCAGCAGACGTTTTCAGTTTTATTAAACCTTTATTACAAGAAATTTGGGTAAGTGTCTCAGCGGCGAGAATAAGTTTGCATTAAAAACTCGACAGTAATTTACTTTCAAGCGACAAATATGTTTAAGCTGGCTTTGCCCTCATCATTTATCTTAAGCACTTAACTTTTCTTATTTTATTTCCCATTTTCATTTTTTGTGTGTATATGAGTAAGTATTATTTGTTTTAATTTATTTTGTTTTATAATATTACTGTAGTTGTTGAAGTTTGTTTTTAATTTTAGCGGAAAAAACACTCTACACTACATTCAAATGAGGAAACTTTTTAAATTTACTTCAACAAAATTTTCATAAAATTTTTTTTCTCATTATCCAGTACGTTGCTAAATTAATGTTTTTTTAAATTTATTATGTTGGACTTCTTTGCTAAGTTTATTGTATTTCACTTAATATTTCCTTATGGGAACTTTCATAGAGTAAACACAGTAAAGTTTGAACTCTCTTTTCAAATTATACGTACCGCCACCGAATATCTTTTTTCGGTCCATAATTTTAACCCCATTTTTGGGTTTTTTCTATTTCTTTTACAACATCTTTTAAGAAGGAAGTCAAATTTCGTTCGTATTTTATGTCATGTCTTCAACCATTTATAAAACGTTCGTTGTCTTTACCACCTTATCGTCATACTTATGGCAGCACTTCTAGCAGTACGATGGTAGCAAACAGATTTTGGCCAACTAAAAGGTAGTAATGAAATAAAAGAAAAAAGAGGCTTAAAGAGTGAAACTTAAATAACGAGTTAAGAAAATTTGAAAAAAAATTCCTCAAAAAGGAAAGGAAAAGAGCACAAAAACTTTAATCCTCAATATAAACGCAGAAAAGTTTCTGCTACTTTTTGACTTCAGATGGCTTTTTCCATAGTTTTCTTGCTAACTTTTATTTTTTAAGGACTTTTATTCAGGAAATGAAATCATCACATGTGCTTTATTAAATATGTTTTAAGAAATTTGTTAAGAAAAGAAAAGAAGGAAGAAAATCGTCCTTGATTATTTCAAAATTGTGAAGAAATATTTTATTTTTCTAAAGACAAATTTATAATAAAAAATTTTCATCGCAATAGCTTTATTACCACTGTAGTTGTGTGATGAGTAACAAAAAATTTTTTAATCGAGGCAGCAGAAATTTCTAATAAAAATCAATTTTCGGATCTGATATATATAGCATGGGCCATTTAAATGCTTAAATTTAAAAATGCAAAAATATAAAAACGGTTAGAAATACAATTTAAGTGTTTAAGTCCAAATTAATGGTGGTATAGTTTCTATTTTACTGCCTCTGAAATATATAACGTATACGCATCACATTACATGTACTACAATAGTTACTCTGAAAAGTATGCAATAAAATAGCTTTGATTTTGTCACGAATGAAACTAATGGAATTAAATATCACTCATACGTCACATATGTACATGTCATTATGAATTTTACGTATTAAATATGAGCATTATGTGAGCACATAAAATGAGTGGGTGATTTAAAAGTTTAAAATAAAGAATGCAATAAAACAAAAACGGTTAGAAATTTTGCCAATTTTTTTCTTTTGCTGTGAAGTACAATTGTTCTGGTTTGAAATGGAATATTATTTTATTTATATAGCTGCTGCGTCTGGCCTCACAGTATCTTATTCGATTGGACCAAATTTCGTGCAATTTTTCGAGTGTATGTGGTCGTATCTCGGCAATGGCATTATGAATGTTGCTCAATTGTCTATGGTTTGTCGGCATAAGACTTTTGCTAAGGGCGCCACAGCACATAGTTCAAGGATGTCATATCGCAACAAATTACCATCACCATTTTGGCTAATTAAATATCCATCAAACCTTTGACGCTATAAATCGATTGTGGCATTAAATGTTTGGCAAGTAGCAGCATCCTGTTGAAACCAAAAATCGCTCACATCAATATGTGCCGTCCTCATTTTATTTTTTTTTTATTTTATTTATTTATTTATTATAATTAACATAAGACAACAAGATTTTAATCTTATAAGTTATAGTGCTATGCTTAGTATCAATAAGATATAATACATAAAAAAATAATAAAAATTATGAAATATAAGAAATTAAGTAAGACTAACAAATTAATATAAAAAACAAATTAATTAAAATATTAAAATATTAAAATTGAGTAGAAATATAATTTAATTGATTTAATTATTTTAGGAAAACTAACAATACTACAGAAATAAAAAGAAAATAAAAAAGTTAAAAAAGATAAAGAATTCTAAAGCTATAAAAAAGAAATATTTACAAAAATTGGTATAGAAAAGTAAGGATAAATATTTAACCGATATAATAAACATGCTAAGAACGTAACAAACTTTTCATTAAGAGAACAATTTAAATAACTCCTTTTTGAACGCGTTTGCATTGCCTAACTTTTGGATGTAATTTGGTAGGGAATTCCAGAGACTAGTGGTGTGTATAAAGAACTGTCGCTGTGACAGAAGAGTCCTGTAACGTTGTTGAATAATCTTCATGCCTCGGCATGACCTAGCAAACTTAATACGGTCTACTAAATATTCCGGCTGTCCCGTATTAATAATTTTATGGAATAGAATGAGGCATTTAATTTTCAGAAGATTATCAAATTTCACACTAAATATCCGATACGCTAAATGAGAAATATGATCCCGGCGACCTTTAAGAAATACGTATCTTGCTATATTGTTGTATGCCAAGTTTAATTTCCGGTTGTCATTACTATCGCAGTTTGCAAAAATTTCAAAAATTTTTCAAAGAAATATGGGCCAATGATGTCTCCGCTTCACAAGCCGCCACCAACAGTCACTCGTAATAGATGTATTGGCTTCTGTAAGACCGCGTGTGGGTTTACTGAGTCCCAAATAAGGTAATTTGGCTTATTAACGTACCCACCATGATAAAAATGAGCTTAAGTTTTTGCCAAAATCGACATCATCGTGCATTTTCTCGCTGACATAATAAATCGCAACGTTGCTTACGCGTAAATCGATTCATTACGTTCAGTGGAGATAATATACTGAATTATTTTGGCGGAATAGAATGGCGTAAGTATTGCCAGATTCGAAATAACCGATTCAAATTTAAACCGATAGATGGCTCACCCAATAAATGACAATTCTAACTTGGTTTCCTTTCTTTTGTGAAGGTGTATTCAATCTTTAGTTTAAATTAATATATATTGTTGCCTTCCTTTAACAAACCCTGTTCTGTGAAATTTTATGCTTTATGATTTTTAATTGTTAAATTTTCGTAAAGTAAATATAATTAAAATTGAAACGCTTAAAGGCGTTTCTTATTAAAAGTTTTAAATTTTAATTTCTATACAACTTTCGCACATATAATGATAAAATCAGAATGATATCTTCAAAAAAAAAAAAAAAAAACAACGAACGTAAGAATTATAAATAAGAAGTCGCAACAATATAACGCACACTGAACAAAGCCATTCAAAGGAAAACAAATATTGTCTTAAATTGAGGAAATTTACATACACACAAACATAAATGGCACATTTACATACATAACGCCTAAACCGCATGTGTACTCTAAAAAACAAATTAAGATAATGAAGCATTTGTATGTGTATGTATATTAAATATACAGTCTTCCATATGTATTCGCAAATACCTTAAATGTCCTGTTATAACACATACTTATACATATAATAACAATAACAACAACAATAAAGAAAAAAATAGATGCCATGATTTGCCTGTAAAGCTAATTACAAATACTACAACAAAATGTTTAAATGTTTTTGTTGTTGTTGTTTTATTTTGCCTTTTATTCTCCGCCAATACTTGTAAGAACTCTCTTTCATTTTCGTTAATTCGCATTTTATTTGACAAAATAAAATTTAAAGTTGTGTGCTACAAAATTTGTGTACATTTACTTACATGTGAGCCATTTTACGTTAAATTGCAGACAAGAGAAGTTATTAACGAATATTTTTTTAAATATTTCCAAATCAAGTCATAGCATTGCTATAGAAAAACAAGATTCTAACATATATATGTTCTATGTAAGAATACATATGTATGTATGGATTGATATGTAAGTATACATAAATTTGAAGATGATAACTTATGCGTATGTACATGATAAATCGTAAAAAACTTTTTCAACACAACCAATAACATAGTATGTAAGCGTGTTTGATTATTTGCTCCTTGACTGATAAAGGTTGTTATTTATAGAACAATGGAAGGGTGTATAATACTTTAGCCATTTTGCCATAAGACTTGTTAAAATACAACATATAATCTTAATAATCAAAAAAAAAACCCAATCAGCTTCCATTTAAAGCAGAGACAAAAATAAAACAGAAGATGAATTTACTGCTTCAGCCTGAGGCTGAGGTGATTCTCTTGATGATAATAATAATGACTCGTGTGTCTTCTTTTCATTTTTTTCTTATAAACAGCAACAATTTTTTTAACCACATGTCAATTTGTAATGTCTTCTTTTCTGTTTCATGTCTTCTTTCTTGTAGTATTACATCAGCGTCATATTCAGTTACATTAGAGTCAGCATAGTATTGTTCTTTGTATCTCGATTCTCTTCATACGAGTGCCGCATTGTCCAGTATCAGACAAGTAAATTGATATGCTATGACATATATTTCATGAAATGTTTCTTAAAAAAATTGTCGTTCTGAGTCGACTTTAAAGTCTTAGTTCTTCCACTTATGTATAAAGTTAACACACATAACATAAGTGGTGTGAGAAACTAGTTTGTAATCCTAACTGAAATGGTGTAATAACCAATTATGTATGTATATATATACAGACCAGTAGTAGCAAAAGAGGTCCCGGAAAACAGTGTACAGTAATTGATCCGGCAAATATGCTTAGCATGCTCTTTTGGGGTTTGGAGAGACTTTCAGTGTGCTCTTTATATAGCCTTGGTCAAATTTACTGCGCAGTGTTAATGAAATCCATTATTGCACTATCAATTCTAAGCTCACAGTTTCTCAATTGAGAACCCAATACAAAAAGTTGCAACAGGAACTGCTGAACTTAGACTATCTGGTTGAGGCTCTATTTGTCAAATTAGTTGTCATTTATGCAGTCAGGTTTGTCGTGGAAGAACATAAAATTCAACAAAACGTGGAAATATTAAAATAAATTTATTAAAATTTTCCTTCTGTTCGGATCCTAATTCTAAGGGCTGATGCAAGAGACACCTCTGTATCCCGAATAAGTCATTGATTCGAGTGAAATTTGGGGCTGGCTATTACATCGGTAGTGGTGTGAGAAACTAGGTCGTAATCCTGACTGAAACGTTGTAATGAACAATTATGTATGTTATGTATGTATGTATGTATTACATCGGTACATATTTCTTTAAGAATAATGTTGGAAAAAACTTCACTGTCAATTCCAAGTAACTTTTATCGGATCTGAATTAAATGAACTGCACACCAACTTTGTTTTATTTAAATTTAAAGATTGAAAGCGCTTAATGAAATTCCCTATACATTTCGAGCCATATTTAGGACACTAATATACAATATTTCTTGATTATTTCCAACAAATAAAGAAACAAATCGTAGGACCTGTTTTAAAGCACTTTTTAAACTGTTACCACAGACTAACCTATTATATTTTCATTATGAATGTATTTTTTGTTAGCACCACTCCACTCTATATTTCTTTAATGTCAGAAGATAATGTCTGAAGATGCATATTTTGATATGAAACAGCAGCACACATGTTTGCAATGATGATAGTAGTCATATGGTTATATGCCTTAATTTAATTTCTGCGTAACTGATAACAAACAAACAAAAAAAAAAATTGTAGGTAAAGCAACATGATAACCTCGAAAATAAAGACGAAAAAAAACACATACACATTAAAGGCATATCCAGCAGCACTCAAATGCAAATACATACTCAGTTTTTTTATTTTGTGTATGTGTCTGTATGTGAATCACATTCAACGTATAATATCGTATGCGAAAGATTTGTGCATTCATGAAGAATAAAAAGTTAAAGGCACAACCATCAAATGCCACCACTTACACGGTGCTCAACATACGGATATTCATACATATGTACATACCTATGCCATTTAAGTTTTACTTTTTTAAAATAGGGAAGCATGAACAAAATAGTTTCCCAAAAAAAAAAAATTTTTAAATTATTTCAATATAAAAGGGCTCCATGTAGTCTTGTAGGTACTAGACTACAGCTCATGAGTTCAAAACTCAGCTCTGAGTATACTAAAGTTAAATCTAAAAAATACTTTTAACATTGTGCTTGCAAATACGTTTGCAATCTATAATTGTCATGAAAAAACTTTAAAAATCTGTCGTTTGAAATCGACGTTAAACTGTAGACACTCATAATAATTAGCACACTCAACGTGTGTAGAAATCCGGATTAAAGGCTTGTAATGATCAATTAAGTAATGAAGTAGTTCCAAGAGATGATTTGGAACAATTTATGAGCATTGATTGAATTCGAAACTTCTAATTAGTTGAAGACTTCGTCCATTAAAGTTTCATCTGTAAATTCGAGACTGTAAGAATTGTAACAATTTTCAATATTTCCCTCCTACAAAAAAAAGAAAAAATATGTTTCTATAAATTCTTTTTTGGAACCTAGTATTGGCAATTCGAACAATATGTATGCCAAAACTATAAGCATTCCCCCCAAAAAAAAAAAAAAACAAAACCGAATCAACAGCAGTATTGAAGACAACAAAAGGAACATTTTTCTGTTTCAAATCTACTCAACCATGTCCATGCAAGATATATAAAAAGGGAGGTATTCACTTGTACATTCATTCAGTCATTCATTCTTTCATATGCAGGATGGAAAAGTACCTCAAAATCCAATTATCTTTGTGCAACTGTTTATGCCAGTTTTTTTCCTTAAAGAATATGTTTTTTTCTCTGATGAATCGCAAACCTGAAATAACAAATTACGTAACACACTAGATAGCATGTTTCGTTTCAAAATTTCATAAAAAAAAAAAAAATTTGAAAGAAACCATTCGATAAAGATTGCCAATGTGGCAATTAAAAGCAGTTTTCATTCTAATTATAAATGGAAATTATTAGTGAAGAGAAGTATGTACAAATATATCAATTATTAGAGTCACAATCAATAAAATTTATAAATATACTGAAAATCAAGCAGTTTTCCTTTCACCCGGTGTTCAACGCCTTCATTATATCGAATTCATGTTGGTTCCCCTTGGCGGCCTGAAACAAGGCTGTGATGTATTGCCGCACCAATATTAATAGGTATTGTGAGAGCTGTCTGTGGGTCTTTATGGTTATACTTATATCTTCATACACTGCCAACCTGTCGTTTCTCTCCGTCTAACGTACGATTACACCCATCAATTGACCTGAGGATTTGACTATGCAAACAACGGCACAATATGGTACTTTATTGCATGGCTTAAGGTGGAAATTCTTTAGGGTAAGTTTGAGTAAAAATAAAATTCAATGTTATTACAAACAAATGACCTCTATACCACTTTCTCTCTCTCTCTCTCTACTGTTTGTGCTTTTGCTTTGTTCGGATTAAACCGTTGCTTATCATTTTACGTTTTTGAAGATACATTCAAAATTATTTCACTGACGTTACTGGTAGCGTTGCAAATAAAACGAAAACGAATAAAACACCATAATGATATGAGAAACAATTGACATTTTTATACATACAAATGATTTTTATTTTGTTTATTGTTGTTACTCTCGCTGTTGGTGTTACTCAATTCCATTAGTGAGTGCAAAAGTGTTTATTGATTCGTGAAATAGTAGAGCAAATAATAAAAAGTAAAATGACAGAAGTAAATAGAGGGATAAAGAGATAGGGAGAGAGCGCATAAGACAGCGAGAGACAGAGAGAGTGACATAATCAAGAAATGTTCCCGAGACATTTGACTGATGTTCAGCACAATTAGTTGTGACAAGCAATTGCAAGCAACCAAGTCTGCTCGCAGTTAATATATTCTTTGGCACATATCGTATCTCAAAAGGCCGTACATATCTAGTCGTAAATAATTAATAAATATATGTAAACATATGTAATGTGTAAACTCATACATTAATATACAGTATGTGGTAGATAATTAGAAATACATACGTGTATTTTATTTGTATAATTATTAATAATTTAAAGTCCATTTTTTTAATATATACCCTGTGTTGCATTTGCTACTGCTTTTATTCGACTGCCAGCTATGAATATTTAGGGTAAGATACCCTAAACTTCATAGAAAGTTGGAAGTTTGCAACCCAATTCATGTCATTGGTTCTATTCGTTTGAGTTATTTCATGTAATTTTGTTGGTTTGTTGGCTAATTGGGTTATTTGTGAACATACATAACATACTAATTGGTCATTACAAATTTTCAGTCGGCCTAAAACCTAGTTTCTTACACCACTTCTGTTGTGTGTGTTAATTTTATGCGTAAGAGGCTGGACCTACAGTTCCAGTCGACTCCAAACGATATATTTTTGAGAAATTTCTTCATGACAATTTTATTTTCTCTCAGTGTCTATGCCAGAAATCTGACATGGGGTTTGAACAGTGGCCTCACGTGTATAAGCCAACACGCTACCTACTAGCCTACGGCAATTGTATTTTTTTGTAAACATCTCTCACTTAAAACAAAGTAAAGAAATGGAAATGAAGGGAAATTTAAACAACTAAAATGCTTCGGTTTTTGCAAAAATAATTGACGTTTTCAACGACTTGTTCATACTCCAGCCTGTGTTGCAAGAAGACACTTTTTTCTTTAACTTTCATACTTTTCTTGATCTCATTCCTTCATCTTGTCATTCATTCACTCTGCAGTTAATTTGGGCTCCCTTTTTTGTTTCTTTTGCGTTGCATGAATATTTTATATTGTCAACGATGACAATATCATTACCAACATATTTACCTATAAGATTCATACCATACATATGTATATCTCTACTCAATAATCAATAGGAATTACTTTTTGTTGCAAATTGACACATTTTCTCTCAGCAAATCTGGAAAGTATGAAACAGATAATCAAACAAAATAAAGCAAAAAAAAAAAAAAGAAAAAGAAACGTGGAAGTAGAAAAGCGAAAGCAGTACATATCTAGGAAGGAAAAAGAAAGTACAGGAAAACATGCGTGAATATTCGATTATTTTTTCATCATTCCATTTACAATTGCGTCATTATCAGCATCATCATCACCCCTGTTTAATGTCTTTTGCTGCTTGTAGTTGTCATCATCTGTTACAGAGTTGTTGACAGCAAATGTGATAACAATTCAATGAAGACTATTATGTACACATGAATGAGTAACATGTATGCATGTATGTATATGTATTTCAATACATACAAGTTAAATAAAAACATTTACAGAATCAAACAGAATGTACTTTTTCCTCTTTGTGGTTGTATTGAATTCATTCCAATGCTGATCTTTTCTGCCTACCCGTAACTAATGCCAATGAACGTAAACGTTTAATTGTTGTGCAATATCGTATTATATTCAAACGGATTTTGGTTTTCTCTACCAAACAAAATAAATTTCTTTAAATAAATTCGTTTTTAAAATATTCCTTTAAATATAAGAAAGCTGATATTAAATAATGAAGTCTCCATAGTCTGGTAGCTAGTGTGTTGTCTTATTAGACACGAGACCACGGTTCACACACCGGGACAAATATCTCCAACAAAACGAAGTATGTAAAAATATTTCTTCGCCGATTTCCTCTTACCAATCTTCTGAGAGCAAATAAAATTGCCATGAAATCAAAAATCTGTCTTCGGAGTCGACTTTAAACTGTAGGTCGAGTGTCACATGTATAAAATTAACACACACAGCATAAGTGGTGTGAATAGCTAGACGAATTGTTGTTCTTTTATGCAAACAAAATACAGAAGAAAGAAAAAAACATTAAAAAGGTACTCAATTATTTTGCTTGAATGAAATGAAATATTTGTTGAAAATACTCTTAACATCCTTGATGTTTAAATCCAAAGCACATTTAAATATTGAACACAAATACACGCATTTACATAAGGCTGTAGGATTTCGTACAACATGCAACGTACAACATGCAACCACCATCATAAAAATAAATTAAATAAATACTTAAGAAACTTATACGGCAAATAAAAGCAACAACAAAAAAGGAAAGTAACACAAAGGCGGTAAACCATTACAATAAATGAACAACATGTCATATTTACACAGCAATATGTACGTACATATCCATTTAAGCACACAAACACATGTACCAAAAATTGAAAATAAGCATAATGTAGGAAAAGCTTTACAATACGCTTTCCAATTACACACATACTTACCGGCACAACCAGTCTGCAAGATGCTCTCACTTAATAAAGGAATATTTACAAACATTTAAAAAAAGTGGCAACTATTAAAAAATTTAAAGATTTAACCACCATCCCACCCAGCTTCTCAGGCAACTCTACTACGAGTGATGAGACCATCACCCAGACGACAAAGACATTGAGCATCATTTTAATATAATTTGCCTGTCAAACCAGGTACCAACGTTCAGGTAGAACATATGCTTAAGTAATCTACTAGGTAAGTAGTTTTCTTTTGCCATGTCAGTATTTTTTATAGCTTTACGAGCTAAAGGCTGGGAATCTTCAAAAGACATTAGTAGCTCGGCTTACCCAATGTGCACGATTCGCCGCAAGACTTATTCTTGGCTTGCTGAGCGCCTACGTACTAAATTCAACCTTGTTCCTCACACTTCCAACCAGTCGCCAGTGAAATTTTCTGAGCTTACATGTGCTTATTTATAAGAGTTAGGAATGAGATTTGCTTTTACCGTTCATTTCATCGCCTTATTGGGAAATTTTTGCTCATAATTTACGGAATGAATCAGAGGAGAAACAGCTGCATACCCTGGTATGTTTAGAATTTTAAGAACTCCGTATCTCAGAAAGTGGCTTTCATATCTCCCTGAAATTTCATGATATCCTCACCAGAAGTGTTTTCTAATACATTTTGAAGTTTGATTTGAAGTGGCCTGATCAAATAATGGTTGTGAACATTTTCTCATACCTACCGCTTACGTCAACAGCTGCATACCTGTGTATGTACATGAAAACAAATCAAAATAAATCAAATTTTCAGATGAAGCTCATTTTCATCTCGGTGGGTATGTTAATAAGCAAAATTGCCATATTTGGGGCTCAGAAAACCCACACGTGGTCTTACAGAAGCCGATGCACCCATTACTGTTTGGTGCGGCTTGTAGAGCGGAGGCATCATTGGCCGACATTTTTTTGAAAACGAGGACGGTTTATCTATCGCAGTATGGGATGATCTGAACGACGTTTGGTTTCAACAGGATTGTGCAACTTGCCACACATATCATGCCCTAATGCATTTATTTCGTCAACCGTTTGATGGCCGAAATGGAGATGGCAATACAACGTATCGAGGTAAGATTTTCATCACATATAAACTATAAAACTATAAAAAAAAATTATTGTTTAGATGCCAGCTCATAAAGCATTACTTCGCCTGGATTACCTCAACAAACGTCCGTCTATTATTGCGCAGTGAATTGGACAAGAACGATGTCTGTGAAGATAATATGCTGGAATTAAATACATCAGTTACAAGTTTTGCTTTGCTCATCAAATAGTTTATCGCTGTTTTAAAATCAAAGGCCCTTTTTAAGGCCACAAAGATTTTTACTAAAGTGATTATTATTCTTGTTCAACTTTCGGTCTTTATTTGCAATGTGTTTTCAGTTTCACAGCTTCACAGGAAAGTTTAAGATCTACTATCCATGTCAAATGCAGTATATACAGCCTTACATATGTAAAGTCAAAGCCTGAAGAATTTCCATGAAAAACAAGTCAACACACACCATAGTTTTGTCGACCACATGCAGACTTCGGTAGCCCCATAGGGAATCGTGTTTTTGTTGGAATGTCTGAGCCTGGTACTCCTGCGAAGCTGGTTATGTAGAATAATGTGCTGCAATTCCTATTGCACAGTCAAAGTATGAATGGATTTCGCAGAATCTTTTGATACCGTGCGAGGTTTCATACAAGACGATCTCTTACCTCGCGATCTCTTCAAATTCGTCATGGATAGCGTTCTGCGGAAGGCGAGAGCACTATTTTCCAGAAAAGTGTCTATTTGTTTGTGACATCATACGGCGTATTAATCACAATGTTACTGCTGCCTTTAGCGATATGGACCGGGAGTCTATTAAGGCAGTAAATGACTGCAAAACGAAGTATATGTTATCGGTATTCGACCTTTACACTGAAGATTACGACCGATAACTTTACTTTCGATATAGTTGTCTGCTCTGTTACCAGCAAAAAGGATGCAACTGGAAATACTATATTCTCTGTAGGTAATTTAGTAACAGAGACTCAATAAGCACTGATATTGCAGGCTTGAAAGTATTCGAGAGAAAAGTCCTACGAAAGATCTTCGGTCCGGTGCAAGTTGGCAATGATTTCTGCATCCGATTCAACAATGGGCTGTATGAGCTTCTCACCGATATAGACGTTGTGCAACGCATTAAAAACATATTGTCTGTGTGTTTGTGAAAATGTGAAGGTCTATTCTGTGGGCGTAATGTTGATTTTCTCAGGATATGGCGACGTTTATTCGCATTTTAATTGCAGATCTCATTTTTCTTAATAAAATGTTTGAAGAAGATTGAAGACTCTTAATTTTAAAACCATGATGAGAATTTTCTTCACCTGGGCTTGACTGGACTTTGGGTTTCGTTGCCAGACTTACTTGAAATTCTGATGAAAAAACAACAAATATTATTACGAATATTCTTGCCATTTTGCAATATAAAGCTTTAAAGCATATAACATACGATATGTATACGCTCTTGTGTATTTATATTCTACTTTTGTCAGAGTTTAAGACGAATTTCGATAGTGTAATTAATATTATGAAAATTATTTCAAATCCATTAATGGGCGCTGGTATATTTATTTTTGGAAAATTAAATAATTTAAAACAGCGTGTTATAATGGTAAAAGCATTTTAAATTTACAATATGTGAGGATAACTATCAATGTGTAAGTACGTGTGCCTAGATACGAAATTAAATCCCCCATAATTACATGCCATACATATATGAATTTTTATATTAACAATTTAAGAGTGGATATGGGAAAAATATGACACAAAATGTCTTTGTATTTTTTACTGTATGCTTAACATTATAAATATTGTTGTTGTTATTATAACATAACTAGTTGTACACAAATTTAATAATAATTTATGATTTAAAAATTTTAGAAAATAGAAAAATATATCACGTCAACACAGATGCCATTAAAAATATTTCATAGTACTTTAATTGTTTTTGTATTCAATTACATGGCTGAGGAAATTAAATATTAATCATACTTAATTGCCATTCGCAACGAAATTTGAGTAAAACGCCGTAAAAGAGTTTTAATTTAAAAATCTCATAAGATAGAAGCAAAAGCCTTTAAATTATAAAATTTACTTTTTTCCGACATGTAAAGAGACTTCATACGTACTATTGACTTTTTTGTCTTGTATTTAAATCTGCCTTCATATTATAGCTGGACTATAAAGTTCGAAAGTTAACACATAGGTTGCTTGAAGAAAAATGAAAAAACGCGTTTACTAATGTTAACAAAACATTTCTTTTTGGTCAAAAAAAATCTAAAAGGTAAAGTTTGGCTTGATAAACATTATTTGGGCTTCAGCCGCTTACCAGTGGTTTGTAAAGTTCAAAGAAAGCAAAATGAGCACCGAGTAGTCAGTTAGTAGCGTGTTGGCTTATTAGACGTAAGAATACGGTTCAAATTCCAGGTTACACATCTCCAACAAAACGAAATATGCAAAAAATATTTCTTCGACGACTGCCTCTCAGCAGATTTTTAGTGGAGTAAAATTGCTATCAAAAGTTTCTTAAAAAATTTGTTGTTCAGAGTCGACTTTAAACTGTAGGTCCCGCCACTCGGTATAAAATTAACACATGAAATTAACGAATTTTGCACTATTGTATATTGAACGCATATTTGGTAAAAATAGTTGATTTTCTAAATTTATTATCGCCAATAAGTTATGTTCATAGAATTGTTATTTTCAAAAATATTTATTTGTTTTTTTTTGTTTGTAAAATTCGAAGGCTTATCTTCATCTTCCTTTAATTTTTTCTCCAATTAATCATAAGTTTTGTAATTTTTAATAGACATTGTTGAAGTTTTACTGCCATTTACAAAGTAATTGGTGAATAGTTCTTATATACTATACAGCAGAAACAAGAACTCGAAGAGATTCAAAAACTGCATGATCACAAGACAATTTAAATTCAAATTCATTCATCACCATTTATTTATATGCTCTCAGGTCTTTATCTCACTCTTTCTCTGTAAAAGAAAAAAATCCAAAAGGAAAACTTCATCACGGTCCCTGCTACACTAATGGCCGTGGCGGTATATGCTTGTGTGAATGTATGAGATCCTGCACGACGACATTAACAGACGCTGTCTTATCCTCAATTTTAGCTTCCTAAAAGAAAACAAGATGAACCACAAGCACATAGAAAGACAAACAGAAAGACAGAGAGAGATAGAGAGAGAAACACAGAAATAATAGTAAAAACAATAGAAAATTTCAAATAATAACAGAGACTGTAAAACGTAACAAAAACAAGAATTGAAACAAACTTTATCCATGCGAAAGACCCGTGTGAAAGCGACTGTTGAGGACAAGCACAAAATAATTCATACTATATGCACACAGCGAACCAACATTTAGCAATGACATTGGAAATTCCATAGCAGGGAGAAAGAGATTGCAAATTTTTCATTGAAATCTATTTTCACACTCGCATGGCATGTGTGAAAGAAAAACCCAGACCAAAAGCAAATAGTGAAAAAATAAAAAATGAACAAATGTATCAGCGGAGACTCTAAAAAATTTAACACAATATGTTTATGTACTCTACAACACTACTAGCAATTAGATGGGGTAGACGTTTGTAAGTCCAGAGTAGGAATGTCTAAATTCTTCTCTTATAGCAATGTCTGTATAAGATAATGACTACTAAGTCTTGATTTTTAAATCCAGACTATGAAGTTCAGTCAGTCTTGTGTGAAGAGGCTATGTGTTTGAAGAGAGTAAGATAAGTCGAACAAACAGAGGAATAACAAACAAAGCAACTGTTGTTGTTAAAATAAAGTTGTGAGCAGTGGCACACAGAATAGTGCGAATATTAAAGAATTCTAATTAAAACTAACTGAAGTAGGTAGTGTGTTGGCTTTTTAGACGTAAACCCAGGGTTCGAGTCCCAGGCCAGTCATCAAAACAAAATACAAACAGTATTTCTTCGGCGACTTCCTCTCAGCAGATTTCTGGCAAAAACACTGAGAGTAAATAAAAATTGCCATTAAAAGTTTCCCAAAAATCTGTCGTTCGGAGTCGACTTTAAACTGTGTGCCCCACCACTCATGTATAAAATTAACACACACAACACCAGGTCAGACAGCTCCAACAAAACGAAATGTGAGAAAATATTTCTTCGACGACTTGCTCCCAGTAGATTTCTGGATTAATCGGAGATTAAATACAATTGCCATGAAAAGTTTCTCAAATCTCTGTAGTTCGGAGTCGACTTTAAAGTGTGGGTCCTGCCATTAAAAATTAACATTCACAACATAAGTGGTGGGAGAAGCTAGGTCTGTATTGGGTTAACACCGATTAATTGTATTTATTAGATCTAGATCTGTGCAGCTTTTTTAACCAAATTCTTTGAACTTTCTGTTTTTGTATGTCGGTTTCTATTGAATTTTCTAATTTTTGGTTCTGTCTAAGAAACTATGATGTGAAAAATTATTACAATCGAGTCCATTTTGTTTATTTCAAAATTTTTCACTGATAAGCTTTGACATTTTTGGCAAGCAACACACTAAACATATTTAAAATTTATGTATTTGAACTAAAAACTTTCTTTTGCCAAATTCTCCGAAGGCAGCGTGAAAAGCCAAACGGAAAAGAAAATGGAAGCGAATACCAGACAGGAACACCATTCAACTTGTGGAATATTATCAACTATTTTGGGACAACTGACAAACAAATGCGCATTAAAGAAGTTCATGTTTAAAGAACTTTGCCAAAAAAAAAACTGCAAAAACCAAAAATTATTTGACCTTTAAATTGTATAAGAAACGCAAGAGTGTGTGTTTTATTGTCTTCTTATCATCAGTGTGTTTTATATTGTTTTGCACTTAAATACATACCTTTTTCTCTAACGATCCCATGTATATTTTCAGAGAAACTAATAACAGATATTGTTTTACAATAATTTGCAAATGAAGATATTCTTTTTGTAGGTCCTTGTGTGCATATGGGCAACAAACGCAGCAATCTCTTAGAAATAGAATACATGGGTGGATATGGTTCATTTTTAACGCAACGCGGTAATAAGCAACGATGCTGCTTCGCATTTATGCTTTAATGCTAGCTATGCGAGCATACTTCCTATAAATAAAATTGCCATGAAAAGTTTTTCAAAAATCTGTCGTTCGGAGCCGACTTTAAACTGTACGTAACGTCATTCGTGTATAAAAATATCACATACTACACAAGTGGTGTGAGAAACTAGGTCGTAATCCGGACTGAAGAATTGTAATGACCAAATTATGTATATGAAATGAGAGTATTAGTGCTGTCAATGGAATAACACGCATGAAAAAGGGATTTTAAAGACGCGATACAAACAAGATAACTAATAAAATCATGTAAATACATTTTAGTGGCACCAGTGCTAAGGGACAACTACTTTATATTATAATTAATGCGCATGCAGCTTGCAATTGTAAAATTATAGTGCCGCAAATGTTGTGTTTATTGTGTTTATAGCATGAAACAAATACTGTTATTCTTCGGTATGAGCGTAGCACACTCTTACGCAAGAGACACACACAAAATATCGTGAAAACATGATCTCTCATAAACCTTAGACCAATAAAAGATTTATAGGCACAAATATTTCCCAAACTTCAACTCTGTTTTCTTCCTTCAGTTTTTTTTTTTGCTTTAAAGAGAGAGAGAGAGAGAGACCGATAGAGAGAGACAGAGATGGAGTGCGGCAAGTCTTTCTATTATTTTTATCCATACGATATTATTTTTTGTGCAATTTTTGTTTAATTTTATGTTTTTTTTTTTCTGAGGCTCGAGTGATTTTTTTAATTGCTTCGTTAGCTATCGTTGTTGTCTTGTGTAGTAATATTTCCAAATTAATTATTTCTGTATTCTCTCTTTCCCGTAGATGATTCCTTTAATTCATCGCTTACGTTTTTCTTATTATTGATGATTTTCGGTTTGCTTGTACAACGTCGTGTTTATTGAAAGTCTCATGTGACGTATGATGAATATGAAATAGAAAAATATCAAATCGCTTACACGTTTAGTAAGAAATGAAAGTTTATAAAATATTTAACGATACTAAAATCGTACACGATGTGATGTTGAGTGCATAAAATAGGACACTTACTGTGTTAGGAAGCGTGGTCATTTGTTATGGAATGCGCTCCCTAATTGTGGACAATAGAATTCCAGTGAAAACCTCGATGCCGGTTAACTAACAAAAGTAAGCCGTTTAAACTAACTCCTTAGAATCGTGACACACCTCCTAATGTAGAAGGCATTTTGGCGTGAGCTATTATATATACAATAATTTGAGTTTGAGTTCAGTGTTTGATAAAACATACTCCTAGTTATTCTAGTGCAAGTCTGTTACATCGAATGCTTTTATTATATCTTTAAGACAAATATTTTCCCAATATAAAGCGTTTTTTTGAAGTCGGCGTAGTCTAGTAGGTAGTGTGTTGGCTTATTAGACACAAAAGCCTGGGTTCTCGAGCCCCAGGCCAGGCATCAAAGACAAAATACAAAAAGTATTTTTTCGGCGACTTCCTCTCAGTAGATTTCTGGCAAAAACTCTGAGAGTAAATAAAAATTGCCATGAAAAGTTTCTCAATAAATAAAAATCTGTCGTTCGGAGTCGACTTTAAATTGTAGGTCCCACCACTCATATATAAAATTAACACACACAACATAAGTGGTGTGAGAAACTGGGACGTTGTACAATGGATCAATTCGACCTCCGGGTACTGTACTTGTCTTAATTGACAAGTACACGTCCTCTAACCTAACCTAACCTAAGCGTTTCTCTTTACAAACGGGCAATAATAAAAAAAAACGTAAAGAGAAAAACTACGACAAAGAAAATGCTGGAATAAAATATTATTTGAAATAGAAGAGAAAAAAAACATTTTTGTCCTATTGCCTGTCTGTATGGATTCTATGCTGTACACTCCCTACCTGCTTACCAATGCTTGTGTTGTATGCTGTTTTATGTTTACAACTGGTGGGGGCCATAACAATTTCTGGTTTTCTGTAATACATTCAGTAGAAACAATAATTAAAGAGGCAGCATCATGGGCAATGTGGCCAAACACATTGTAACTAGAATGCCATGCAATTGTATTTCCGAGTAGTAATTGCTGTAATTGCTATGGCGCATATAGTAGAGACCAGTCTAACAGAATTGTGGTATTTAACCAAAAACCATAAGATGTATCTTTGGACTTTTAGTCAGATTGTTTTAAGTTGTTATGTGTGGCCCATAAACACACACATACGTGCAGACATACTTGTTTATGTGGCTTATAATAGAATAGAAAAGTGAAGTAGATAAATTGTAAATAAGGTATCCCCACTAATTTTTATTAATTCGCACATTTTTATACAATAAGTATAATAGGAAGGCTATAAAAATGTTATTTTGTATGCCTTCCCCGGAGAACCACTCATATTACTCTGCTTAAATACCTGCTACGTTGGATAAACCTGCGGGAATAAAGAACTCCATACGTTTTCTCCGAGTTTACTATTAAGTGCCTAATCCAGTGCAATTAGTTCGTTGAATTAAGATTTATTTTTTGCTGGCTAAATGAAAAATAATTACTTTTAGGCCATTATTTAAATTACGGAGAATTAGTTGCTGCTTTACTTTAACGCAGTTTTGTCTCCAGAACTTGCTGTTGTAGTGTACAGATTAGTGGTTATAAATCTTGAATAAATATTACATAACTTAAAGTTTATACAGTCAAAGAAAAAAGTCTATATAAACCACCATACTTCCCAGGGATTTTTATCAAATTGAAAAGGCTGTTATAAGGTTGTTTAAGCCAGTTACAATTAAAAATGTTTGAAGACTAAAAGTAATATAAAAAAATATAACCTAAAAATTATTAGAATAAATCGAAAAATTGGTGGGAATGTATAAAGACTTTTTTCTGTGACTGTATACGCTAATCAAAAATTTTTATAATTGTAGTTACTATTTATATACGTATATATTACCCCTCATAATATTAAATTAAAGCAGCTGTAAATATTTTATACACTGTTTTAGCTTCTCATTGTTTTTAAGCTGCTTTTCACAAGACAATTTCATTTAAAACTAAACAATCAAATATGCAACGTATAAAAAAGAAAATAAAATAAAAACATTATTCTGCATATGTATATTTGTTTTTCCACACTCTGTGTTTTAAGTCTCGGTTCAAGAGTTACGCTTTAACTTTCCTCTTTTCAATCTTGCCATTTAATCTTATACTTGTTTTTCCCTTTTATGCTAATGATTCTGTTTACAAACAAATAAATAAATATTTTGAATAGATTTGTGTATGCAGGCAACAACAACAAAAATAAGTACGTTAACAATTAAAATGGTAGTAAAATGTTATTCCTATAGTTTCCCGTTTCCGCCTTTAGCCAACTTAACTGAACTGAACTCCTGCATTTATTTTGACTCACACAGTGCCAAGGAAATTCATTTGAATCCTGATATCTGCTGACAGTTTAAAAATGTACGAAGAAACAGAAATTAATGCGATTTTTGTTTGTCGTGAAATTTCTACACGCCCGTCATTGCTTCTCTTGCACTATTTATCAGACTCTCTGTAATTTCTTTTTGGCAATGAAAAGCAGCATTAAAATCGAAAAATATTTAATAAAGGCTATGATTTATAATTGTTTTTTAAATGAAAATAAAAACAGGTTATAAAGATTTTGGATTTTTCTTAATATCAGGCCAATTAGTATTGTTATGAAAATAAAAAAATTGAGATACTGTTGTTTTCCTTTTATATCGTTTAACATTAAAATTATAAAGAAAATAATGACTTGTTTACAAATTATTGCACTGAGTAATATAATAACAAACACCAGCATAAAAAAATGGTAAACAAGTGAAAAAAATATACCAACACCCCAACAATAATAAACGTAAGCAACGATGTTTAATTGTATAGAGATTTCGAGAAGGCGAATTCATGACGGTTTGTCTTCAAGAACATTCATCAGACTATTTACTTAGCCATATAAAAGGCAAGGCAATGCAGGCGACTGAGTTAATGAAGTTCAGTCAGTCTTGTATGACACCGTGGTGTGTTTGAAGAGAGTAATCGTGGTTTGAAGATATCCGTTACAAAGATCTGTTGAACAATTGTCTAGTAGTTGTTATTGCTTATGCAAAGGATATAAACAGAGGAATAACAAAAAAGCAATTGTTGTTGTTTACATAAAGTTGGCACACAGAATTGGGCGAATTATAAAGAATTTCAATTAAACCTAAACATAAATTTGTTTTTATTTTATTTTCGATCTACGAGCTCATATTTTAAACGCTTTTAAAGGGTAAAAACGTTACAGTATTTTAAAGATGTCCTTAGATTTGTTTTTAACAATTTAAGCAAACATATAATGTACATAAAAAGGCCACAGAGTAGTTGCTTGTGTCTGATATTTGGAACGCTGAAACCGGACTATTAGATCCAACACTATTGATCGGTGCTTACAAACTTATACAATTGGCCTTTGCAGCCCTTCAGTCAGGCTTGATCAGTGCTTGATTTATTTTAATCTGTATTTGAAAGCATCTCCTATTTGCCATGTACTTTTTAATCGGCATATTCTGAAACAATTTTGGGAACTTCTTGTCGATTTATAACATTTCATATGTGCCCATTTCCCTCCTTCTGTGATGTATAAAAGCCACACTGTTTGCGAGCATGTGTTCTAATGATACTTTTTCTTCATCACCAAATTTATATGTTGAGTTCAAGATGAGCCACAACCTAAACAAGTGTTAAAGGCCCTTTACTAAACTTTGGTTAAATCTATTTTTATTGTCATTTTCCAACAAGAGTTTTCATTACATCAAATAATAATTGCCTCTATTAAGTCGCCGTAGTCTAGTAGGTAGTGTATCGGCTTATTAGACTTGAGGCCATTGTTCAAAAGCCAGGGCTGACCAGGCCTCTAACAAATCGAAATATGAAAACATATGTATTTCTTCAGCCACTTACTCTCAGTAAATTTCTGGCAAAAGCCCTGGGAATAAATAGAATTGCCATGAAAAGTTTCTAAAAAATCTGTCGTTCGGAACGACCATAAACCATGTTATACTCATGTATAAGATTAACACATTCAACTTAAATAGTGCGAGAAGCTATGTCGTTATCCTGACTAAAAGGTTGTAATAACCAATAAAGCAAGTAAGAAAGAAAGAGTGGAATGTGATAATAATTGTTGAGGTTTCCATTAGATTTATTACAACACAAGTGTTTTAAATGTTTTCTTCAATTTCTAAATGCATTCACTCATATGGTTTGGAAAAGTTTGATAATGAATTCTCATACGTATTTGTTTATTTATTATTATGCGCATTTTTTAAAGCAAAGTTTCCTATAAAGCCATGCAGTTAAGGGATACCTTTTAATTAATTTCTTGCTAAAGTTTAGTTTTGTTTTGTTTTTCTCTCATAGAATCAAGAGGTCATACAAAACTATTTTATTATAACAAATAAAAGTTAATGGAAATCAAAGAAGTGCCTTCATAATATTAATTTAATTTATATGTGGAGGAAAATGGAATCAAAATTTTTACTCATTCCACTTTTAGATTCACTGAGCAAAATATCTGGTTTAATTCAATTTTGCATACGGTTTACTTTCTGTCTTCCACTTTCTTACACTCTGTGTTTTTGTGTGTAAATAGTAAATGGAGCACATGAGTTGTACGAGTCTGAAGTCTAAATATACATATGAATTTAAGAGGAGTTTTTGCACATGTGTATGTCGGAATAATTACTTCAAAGAAAACTTGTCTGTTCGTTTTCGTTGTCTATATGGTGGGCTATTTAAAAGTTTAATTTAAGGATGCAATAAAACAAAAAATGATTTAAAATTTTGCGAATTGATTTCTCTGTTGTGAAGTACAGTTGTTCCGGTTAGAAATGGAATATGATTTCATTCATAAGGGTGCTGTGGCAGGCCTCACAGTACTTCATTCGATCGAAACAATTTTCGTACAATTTTTATAATATAAGGGGTCGAATGTCGGCATTGGCATCACGAACGTTGGCCTCCGAGTGCTCAATTGTCTCTGGTTTGTCGGCATAACACTTTTCTTTATTGGCGCCCCACAGAAAATAGTCCAACAGTGTCAAATCGTAGCTTATTGGCGGCCAATTGACATCACCATTAGGCTAATTAAACGCAATAAATTGATTGTGGCATGAGGCAAGTTGCAATATCCTGTTGAAACCAAACGTCGTTGAGCCGTCTTCATTTTCAAAGAAAGATGCTCCAATGATGCCTCTGCTACATAAGCTTTCCAAACAATCACTCGTAAGAGAGACATTGGCTTCTGTAATACCACGTGTCTGTTTCCTATGCCCAAAACACGGCATTTTTGCTTATTAACATACCCACCAAGTTGAAAATGAGCTTCATCGGGAAAGTAATTTTTTTTTTCAAATTCAACATCAACGTTCAGTTTCTCATTGGGTTAACAAATCCCAATGTTGTTCAAGCGTAAATCTATTCATTACGTTCAGTGAAAATATTGTACTTAATTTGGCGACAGAATAGAATGACATAAGTATAGCCAGTTTCGAAATAACCGATGGTTCAAATTTAAACCTATAGATGGCCCACCCAATATTTTTTTCTTTCAATTTCTTTCAATTCATTTTCTTGCCTTGAACGCTATTAAGATTTAAAATAATTAAATAAATTTCAAATTAATAGTCAAGTATTTCTGAGTGTGTTTTTTATTTTCAATTTTTTAATAAATTGGGAAAAGTTTGTGTCATGCACTTATTTTATGAGTTTTTCTGTTTTTCTTGGTAATTTCAGAGGCAAAGGCCAAAAAATGAAATCAATAAAATGGCAAACGTGATTACACAATTAATGCGTAACGAAATGTTTTCGAATAAATCTGAGAATATTAAAATTTAACTTCATTTTCACAGCCAATAAAAATTGAAAGCTTTTGCGACAAAAATAATCAGAATCGCTTTATGACTTTTAGGTCATATGTTATGCTCGTTAATATGTAATGTTTGTGTTTGCAATATCAAAGGAAATTAATAAAGTTTAATTTAAATCATTCCGCCCATATGAGATTCAGCACTAAAAAAATAAATTTTCATAGTTAAAGTATGGATATGGAATTACTCAGGCATTCATGGAAATGTAGAGGGCTTAGGAATGGGCTGAGGTTTGTTAGAATATGGATATAAAAAGTCAAACGATTAGCATCTGTGAATCTTTATAAAATTGTTGAACTTTTATGATATCTTACGATCTTAAGAACACTCTTGGTTGCTCTCCTAAAGGCCTAAAGTAGGTATAAGTTCAAATAATTGTACGATTTTTCATTTTTCTCGATATACTGAAGTCCAAGTGGACGAATGACTTCCCATTACATTAATCTCTTTAATTGTGTCGCCTTATTGCCAGTCAATCGTTTGCCTTTTGGAAACCAGTTTCGCGTTCAGCGCGCAAAATGCCTTCGGAAACACCTGGAGCCATCTTATTTGCAAAACCCATGCATTGCTGTGTAATCTTGTAACTATAAAGGATTAATTGTAACTATTCTATTATTATTCACTGTTTGTTTGATTGTATATGCCATACAAAAGAATTTGCATTTAAACTTCTTAACATTTAATATAAAAGGCTTTAATGCTGTGTTTGTTATTGATATCGTCGTAATAAGACTTGTTTGTATAATCTCTACACGCATTGTTATAAAAAATCAAAGACCATTTAATGATACATTCTATACATACTTTTATAGTCCTCATTTTTATACAATCACAAACGTAATCTGGGAAAAAACAATCGTAAATAATACACAAAGAAATAGCGACAAATGAGTTAATGAGAGAGTGAAAGAGAAAAAGACTAAGTGTAAAGAAATTCGAAAATAAGCATATAAAAATTAAATCAACGTGACATCGTCAGCATTAATGCTCACAAGGCAGTCAGGATTATTGAGAAATCGTCATAACATAACCATATTCATTAACACAATTGAACGCGTATTCAAGAGTTTATGAGTATGTTTGTGTATTTTATTAAAGAACAACAATCGTTAAATCGACATGATCAAAATTTCGGGAAAAATATGAAACGTCTTTTTTTCTACTTTCAAACTCTCTCTCTCATTTCATTTCTTTAGAATTTTCCATTTGAAATCCTTTTGTTTTTATTTTTTATGAATTTTTTATTAAAACTAAATGCAATACATAAATGGTGAGAAAACAAACAGAACCTTCAAAAAGAGCATAAGTAAGAGTAAGAGTAAGATAGCAAGGAAAATATAAATAAGCATAAGAGTAAAGCTTTACAAATCCCAAGTTTTGTGGTTTCTGATGACGGTTTTACCATATTGTAATATTGTTGTAATTATATTGATAGTAAAAACAGCAGCAATGGAGAAAGCAGTTGTTAAAGTACCGGTAGTTGTACGCATGTATGTCTATTTGATTGCGGTGAAGCGATGTTAGTGTGAATGAAAGTTTTTTGTTTGTATATTCACATTGGTTTACAGAAACTAAGGATTCGTAATGCTTATTTATTTCATATCTTAACTCGATTTTATTCAATGTTTTCAATACACAATCACCTCTTAAAATCCCAACAAATACATTCAAACATCAGCAGATAGTGGCGTAAGTTTATACCGGTGGTAAAGAAATCGTTAATAATATGAGGAAAATTGATACGTTTCATGCTGCATCTAAAAGGAAGACTGTAAAGACCTTTAAGTCAAGACTTATGATCCATCTACTGCGATCCTCAAGTTCGATACCATTGATTTGTTTGTTATAAATATTAATTTATATTATAGCTGCCCTGGTGGTCTAGTGGTTAGTGTGCTATGCTATTAGCGTGATTCCCACCAGAGACTCTGGTCTATTACCCTACACCGAGTATAAGGCCTATATTACTCACCTCATAATAATTATAATACAATAAACAAAAATTTACATTGTATTTTAGGTCGGTATAGTCTCTGTAGTCTATTAGTAGTAGCAGTGTGTTGGCTTATCAGACGTGAAGCCCTGGTTGAAATCACAGACATCTTCAACAAAGTGAAATATGAAAAATATATTTCTTCGGCGACTGCCTCTTAGCAGATTTCTGGCAAATTCTCTGAGAGTAAATAAATTTGCCAAGAAAAGTTTCTCAAAAATCTATTATCGTTCGGAGTCGACTCTAAACTGTAGGGAATAAGGTTTGTAATGACAAATTATGTAAGTATGTAAATGGATAACCCATTACTAAAGGGTCCTCATTTCCTTTGCATTTTTATTGTGAATAAAATTATTTTTTATTACCTAATATTTCTATAAACACAGGTCATTAATGCATTCAATACAAGATAATTTAATAACCTACATTAAATTTTCTCGGAAATCCCTTTTTAAAAAAATTTATTAGAATTTTATTCTCATTTAATATTAAATCGTAAAATAAGTTTTTTTGTAACCTTATTCCTGACAGATGTTATTTGCTTGGAAAATAAGTAATAAATATTATTAACATCCTCTTCGGAAAACCTTTACTATTTTCTCAGAGTCATAAATTCCAATATGTTACTATTTTTTACTGAGTAGCAGTATGGCAGTTTTATTTTATTTAAATATTGTCAACATAATTTATGTTAAACACTTCCTTAGTGTGCTCGCTAGCTGCTGCTGCGTTACAGAGTTTTTATTACATTTTAAAGAAGACTTGATTTATGCAATTAAATTGTCATTATCATAGCAAGAGTTTTATTTCTTTTTCCTTATTTTCTTGTCCTTTATTGCACCACATTCTGCATATTTCTAATATGAAGAGTATTTATTTGGAAAGTATTCTTTAAGCACAAGTTTTTTTCTTCCTTATTTCAAACCAGGGAGGAAAAATATTCAGAATATTTTCTATAAGAATATTAAGTTTAGAAAAAATTTAATTTACGAAAGGAAAAGCTGCATTTAAGCATTACAGAGTCATGCCCAAGTGTAGAAGATGAGTGTGTCTTCCCAATTTGTGAATTGTTGTTCTCCTTATTATCATGTCTTTTATTGTTGAATTGATTGTAATTCCAAGAAAAATAAAAGGATGTCATTGATTTTAAGCTGTACGAGTGTAGTTACTATTATTAAATACACACGAATACATGCATTTATTAGTTTATATGTTTGTTTGATATTTTCAGAGACATATTTTTGAGAAAACTTTTCATGGCAATTTTCTTTACTCTTAGATTTTTTCTACTGAGAAGTCGTCTTAATCTAGTAGGTATTGTGTTGACTTATTAGACATGAGGCCACGATTCAAACCCCCAGGTCAGATACAAAAACGAAATATGAAAAAATATTTCTTCAGAGATTCAGATTTCAGATTCCTGACATAAACTCTGAGAGTTAAAATAGAATTCCCATGAAAAGTTCTCAACAATAAGTCGTTCGGAGTCGAATTTAAACTCCACCACTCATGTAGAAAATTAACACACACAATCCTGACTATAATCCTGACTGAAGGGTTGTAATAACCAATTATGTATGTATGTATGTTTGTGTTTTTCAGTCTAGAATTTTCTAAGGATTTATGAGTTATATTCCTATTTTCTTTGTTGTTGGTTTGGTTTTCAATACTGTGTAAAATTACTGTCATTCTCTAGCTTTCTCTCTACCATATTCTTCATTGACTTTGGCCAAGATTGCTTCAAGTAAAAAACCTAATGCCACAGAAACCATTTTTTTATACAATTTACTGCATTGCTGCATGCACATATTCGCACACACACACAATGCAAAGAGTTTCTAGTACAAGTAGTAGGGTCTTCCTTGGTGATATTTTTTTCTAAGCAAATGGGAATTTGTGTTAAAATTTTATTTTATTTTTTAATTTTTCTGTTTTTGTTTTTCTGTTTAATTGGAAAACTTTTTTCAAAATAACAATAGAAAACATCTTGCTGTTTATATGAAATATGTATATATATAATATGTATATGTATACTCATGTTTCAATAGAGTGAAAGAGAGGAGAAGAGTAGATAGCATTGGTATTTCTTATAAATAAAAATTGCATTTTTTTTATCCTACGTTTTTTCAAACATTGTATTTCTTTTTCTAACGGTTGCAGTGTATTTGTTGTAAAAGAAATAAAATTCAATAATGAGACTACTGTGGCGTATGAAGAATATTTCCTATAAGAAAAATATTGTGTATGGCATTAATATCACTCATACTCTGTGTGTTTTTCAAATTAACCACATTGCGTCACTCTGTTATAAATTCTTTTTTATGAATGCCGGTGATTGAAAAATACATTTCATTTTAATTTAAATTAATTGAATTTAGTTTACATATGCATAGCTAGCCATTTATTAGAACTGACGTGATATTTGAGCCGTAAATTATAATCCTTACGTTTAATGTTAACGTTGTTCTTTTCAAAATGTATATATCAATGGAGGTTAGCCCAGTAGTGTAGTGTAAGCCCTCACAGCATGTGATTTAAGGAATCCTATAGACATGCTTATAAAATTGTATTTCTCTTAATTGTTTATAAATTAATTATAATTTGAATATTTGTCAAAAGCTAAAATAATTTCAAATAATAAGACATAGAGGGGCACACATAGGTTGCCAGAAATCGTATTTTAACTTTCCCGTTCAATGTCATATCCATTGAATGTATTGGAATCTATCATAAAAAAACAAAAACAATTAAATGAATTTGAAATCTGTGTACAATAATTTTGAATTAAACTGACACTAAAAGCAATTACAAAAAAGTGAAAGTAAACCCTCAAACGTTGTTATTGTATTTGCAATTGAAAATAATAAACGAATTAATAATTCAATTTGTAGCACTTGTATAGAAAGAAAAAATTATTCTGATTATGTCATCGTGTTTGTAATTTGTTAAATGAAATTATCAAGAATTTTTTCTTTTTTGTTCAATAAATAAAATGAATTAAAAAACAAAATGTGAAAAAAGCGAATTAGAGGCATTAAAGGCATTTAATTGAAATGAATAGGATGAGAGCTCTGCTATGCATACATACATACATAATTGGTCATTACAACCCTTCAATCAGGATTATGACCTATCTTCTCACATCACTAATATTGTGTGTGTTAATTTTTATACATGTATGGCGGGACCTACAGTTTAAAGAATATTCCGAACGACAGATTTTTTCGAGAAAATTTTAATGGCAGTTTTGGAAGACTCTTTCGTTTTGTAGAAGATGTCTGACCTGGAGTTTGAACCGTGGGCTTACCTCTAATAAGCCTACCTACTAGAATACAGCGACTCTAACTTCTAATTTTTACTTTAAAACATAATAAATGCGCTTGCATACATATATTTTCATAACTGCATATAATACGAGCATATGTGTCCTTGCACTACACGAGTTTCTCTCTCTCTCTCCCTCATTCTATACCATTTGTTGATTGTTATTATGCCATTTTTATTGTATGATTATGCTAAAAATGCAATTTACAAAATTGCTCAATGTATACGTGACTTTAACAAGATCTCTCTCTCTCTCTCTCTCTCCTCCATATTTTTGAGGTTGTTTAACAAGTTTTTTTTATTAACTTTATGTTACCGCTGTTTCTTTTTATGATCATTTAAAAATAACTCTTCATGATGACTGAATATGTGCTCGCTAAAGAAGAGAACGAAAGAAGGAGGAAAGGATAAGTAAGTTTATGTTAAACGTGCATGTTAATACATGCACATGTGTGGCAAAACATAAGCCACTGCGTAGGAGGTACAGAAGCACAAACCAAAACTAGAAAGAAAAACTTTAAAACTTTTTTAAAGTTTTCGTTTTCATTATAAATTAAGCTGAGCGTAATCGAGAGATAGTGGAAAGGGAAAACAAAAACTTTACAAAATATTAATAAAAAGCAATTAATTTTAAATCATTATAAAATTCGAAAGGGTTGCAATGACCAATTACGTATGTATTTATGTATGTATCGTAATATTTCGATAATTTTTCTATGAATTTAAGTTTTACAGTGTAAAACATATAGAATTCATTACTACATACATATACATAATTAGTCATTACAAGCCATCAGTCAGGATTAGGACCTAGCTTCTCACACCGCCTATGTTGTGTGTATTAAAAATGAGTGACGGGACTGACAGTTTAAAGTCGATTCCGAACGACAGGTTTTTTGAAAAACTTTTCATGGCAATTTTATTTCACTCGCGTAGTTTTTGCTAGAAATCTGCTGAGAGGAAGTCGCCGAAGAAATATTTTTTCATATTTCGTTTTTTTTTACTTCCAACTTTCCCGTCGCTAATTTCATTTGCACATGAACTCTAAAAGTCCAAAACGTAAGTAAACGAAAAAAGAGTGTAAACGAAAAAAAAAATGTGTTGTTGTGGGAAATTGATGTAAAATTTGCAATTTATAAACCTGAGGCAACTACAGAAAGGATCATAATATGAAAGTAAAAAAGTGGGGGGAAAACTGCACTATTTTTTTCAAATCCAGACTAACCAAATATTTTTCATGCTTATTAGCATTAGGATGTATGCATTGTGAACGGAGTGTTCGCATTTCCTTTTTCTCGTAAATCTGAATGTATAACTTCTGACATATGTATGTAATATCTTGTTATTAAATACAGCACAAATTGAATTTTTTAATTTAAGCTTTTAGGAAAGAGTACCCCTAGCTACAGATAAGGAGTTTCTTGATAAGATTTATTTTAAAAACAATTCTCAAATCTAAATATTTATTTCAGAGAAATAACCAATTTTAAAACACAAACAAAGAAGATTATCAATATTTGTTGGCCTATCAGTTGTTACAAAATTTTCTATTCATAGAATAAATGATGAATTGTTTTATTTGGTCAAATTATTGTAGCTAAAGTAATACACAATTTTTTTTTTACAATTGTAACATGGATTATAAAATCGATTTTCCATGAAATATGAACAGGGGAAAAGAAAGTATTAAAAAATAAATTTGTGCTACGAATGGATGCTTCAAAGTTGCCATATAAAATGTAACTGTTACCAGTGGCCATCATTTTGAAGCTGCATTTGCGAACGGGAATAGAAATTAGCCCAAATACTAAGCAGCAGAACCGTTGCTTGTTGTCTCGCTGCTTTTAAAATAATCACCTCTATATAACCCATTTATACTATTTTTAAAAGATTGCCGCGTTTGCTGCGTTGCGTCTATTGTGTTTATAGCATAATAGTAAAGGATATTTTTATCTTAATTATAAATCGTGTACGGTTCATACAATAAAAAGGAAATTGTAAATACATCAATGAATGTGTTAATGAGCAAGTTATTGTATATCGTCGTAATTATCGTTAATGAAATATATTACGGAATTCAAAAAATCCAGCAGCCATTTAATAAAAGTTTAATACCATTGACACTCATTACTGTTTATATTATTAATTAAAGGACAATGAATACTATCCACTAAATAGTTTATATGCGTATATGCATATGTATGCCTGTATATAGCCATGTACTGTCATTAACTATAGTCATATTATATTTAAGAGTGAAGAATTTACACTTACATCATAAAAGGAAAATACTTTGCTTGTTGTTTGCACAAAGGTCAAAGAATAAGGATTAAACAAGAATAAAAATACGTGAAGATTAAAAATATATTACTTACTTACTGACTTAATAGGTTATTACATACTTTCAGTCAGGATTCGGCCCTAGCTGCTTTCATTACTTATGTTGAGATTGTTAATTTTATTCATAAGAAGCGGGAACTACAGTTTAAAGTTGCATCGCAACGACAGATGTTTTGAGAAACTTTTCATGGCAATTTTATTTCCTTTTTACAGTTTTTGCCAGAAATCTGGCGGACTCAACTGACGTCCCCAAAAAAATATTTCTTTTCATATTTCGTTTTTGTTGGACATGTCTGACTTGGGGTATGGACCGTGGCCTCACGTCCAATAAGCCAACACACTACATACTATACACTACGACGGTATAATTATGTTTGAGCAATAAATTTAAAAAATTATTTGACATTTTTATTTACTTAAAGTTTTTTATATTTGCGGCGTATAATCGGTATATCCTAATTAAGTAATGAGTAAAATCTGGAACCAGATGTAGAGCATCACTATATTACCATTCTTATAATTTTTGTGAACTTCAATCTGAACTGAAATCAAAATACGGCGATAGCGGTGACAATGTTCTCTTTGATATAAAAATGTTTAATGAATTTTTAAACGAATTTAAATAAAGTGTGATTAAAAATACTACAGACTTTTGTAAATTTGTT
Organism: Sarcophaga variegata; assembly: GCA_932273835.1. Lineage (NCBI taxonomy): Eukaryota > Metazoa > Arthropoda > Insecta > Diptera > Sarcophagidae > Sarcophaga > Sarcophaga variegata. The sequence continues at coordinate 85,759,545 of OW026362.1, read as the reverse complement.
TCTGATAAAATATTGCGCATATTAACATACAAAAGTTTTTTAATGTCATTACAATTGTTTGATAGTTTCTAACAGAATTTAACTCCTTCTCTTATTTGCTCATTTCGTTTTCCCTTAATATCATTTCCCATTTACGAATATATACCAAAATTTTTTTTTTAAAAACTTTCTTTAATTTTAATTCTTATTTTCTTCCACGCTTTCAGTTGAAAGAAAAAAATTGTTAAGGGATTTGTTTTACCATTTCCGGCGACACAGTTTTTGGCATCCACACTCCAGTAATTTCCAATTTATGGCCATTAAACTGTTTGCCAAATTTAATAAGAAAATACATTCTTGTTGTTGTTGCTGTAATCGTTATTGTAGACTATAAATAAAACAAACAAAAAATAAAAAACAGAAATAAAATAATTTGTAAAAATAACATCGTATTGAATTACTTTCAGCATTTCTCTGGACCATTTAAATTTTTTTATGGCTTTAAAATTCAATTATAATTTCGAAATTGTTTATTATTAAACAAATAAATATAAGAAAAGCAAATTAGTTTCAATCCAGAACAAATATTTCATACTTGAACTGGACATCAAAAGTTTATGTAAATAATCCATGTGATTTGATATTCTGTGTGGCCTTTTTCAGTTGGAAATATCTCTTCTGCGGAAGTGCCGTTCTAAGTCGAATTGCATTCTGTGATGGGCTTTTTCCAATGTTTGCTTAAGTATAAATATACCGTTGGTTGAAGATTTTTCAGGTCTAAATCCATAATAATAGAGAGCGTTACACAATATGCTTAATAGTATCATGTATGGCAAGAAGAATGTGATAGAAGACTAGTAGTAGATCATTAAGGACTCCCTAAATGGAAAATGGGCACAGTCGAATTGCACTGAACAAGCACCTAACACCTCAGTTCAAACCCCTGATCAGGCATCTCCAACTAAACGAAATATGAGAAAATATTTCTGCGGCGACAACCTCTCAGCAGATTTCTGGCAAAAACTCTGGGAGCAAATAAAATTGCCACTAAAAGTCTCTCAAAAATCTGTCGTTCGGAGTCGACTTTAAACTGTATGTCCCACCACTTATGCATAAAAATTAATGCATGCAAGATAAGTGTATGAGAAACTAAGTCGTAATCCTGAGTAATGGGTTGTAATGACCAATTATGTACCTAAGTACCTACTATTTTGAAGTAGTATAGACATTTTTAAATATCAGTTGTCATTTAGTTTGGGCTTCAATCTTAAAACCAGGAAGTTCAACAACAAATTTGTTCGCGATTGCTTTTTAGCTGATTTTCTTATAAATTGAACTGAACAGAAGGGTTCTTTGAAAAAACTTATAGTGGGTGTTCTTAAAGGAAGCACAATTTTCGTAGTTTCCCGTTATATGTATCAAATCACTTCCAGCTTTTGTAAATAATTTACAATAAATGAATCCTAGAGCTTTTTTCATGAGTTGCTTTTATGTGTGTCAATTCTATTTGGTGTTTTGTTTTTAAATTTAATTTAAATTTCTGTTTTAATCATCATCAGCAATAGCATATGATTATTCTAAGATTTTTTCTATCATTATGATTGTTTTCGTTTTTATTTCTCTTCTTAAGTTGGCATCCTTAGTTCGTAACATTAGTTGAAGACACATATTTCACTGACTTTCATTTCCGTTAGTAAATGATTAAAAAATAGTTTCAGTTCACACTCACATACACTTATAAGCATACACCAATATACGAAAGAGTATGTATGCTGAATGTAATTGTGAATGGATGAGCATGCACGTATAGAAATTTCCTTCTAGTCATTCTAGTTGCTTAGCTGCTAGAATTCCTATGTTTTGGTTTTTTTTTTCTGTATTTTTCTTTGCTATTTCTTGTTCGTTTTTCTTATAGTAACAATAGCAACAAGAACAACAATAGCGGCAATAGCTTTTCTTAATCACGCATTATTTAAAATACGGGACACGTTTTGGCTTAATGATGAACTGATGTAAAGAAAGTAAACTGAGCACATAAAAAAAGAGCTGAAGGATATTTGATGTCATGTTTGAAAATGACAAATACACGATGTGTGTGTGTGTGCACCAACGTACAGCGGTGTATATGCCTTTAGAAATTCAAACACCATTATTAGAGTGCTTTATTAGCTTTTTAGGACGGTTAAAATCATTAAATTGCCTTAAATTTAAAGGGAAATTAAATCACTTTTCTGTATATTTAAGTTCCAACGGTCCAAAGACAAATTTGTGAATAAAAATTTTCTACAATGAAAACCAATTTTAATCACGCTCATACAAGTATTTGCGATTATTTTCCATGAATGTTTGCATTTTTTTCGGGAAACATATAAATCCAGCGCTGTAAGATTTCTTTTATTTATCGCCCTAAAAATTGTTCAAGGGCGGCGAATATTTGTACTATTGAGAAAGTTTACTGACACCAAATATGGTTATAGGCATACAGACAATATCTGATGCCTGCTTCAAAGCTTCACAGAGGAGGTGTGAAAACAAGTATGTATGAGATTTTTTTGTCTTGTTCAAACTGGAAAGATATCATGTACATCATGTAGATGTACAACTCAAACCTCACAGTGACAAATGCTAATCTAAGCTTAAAATGGCAAAAAAATCGTAGCTTTAGCGTGGTATTTTGACTCCTCAATATTAACATCACGCCTAGCACCTACGATATGTTATTTGCAGTCATTACTGTCGATCTTATGAGTCAACATGACAAATTTTTCGACAACATTTTTATATTAAAATTTAAACGAAATTTAGAATTATGAAACAAATTTATAACGAAATTGAAAACAAATTATAAAAGTTCGTAGCATTACAATGAAAAAAGTCTAGAATTTATTTTGTAGTGACGTGTCAGATAGAGTCCTCGAACTGTATTTTGTATTTTGAACAGATATTATTTTCTCGTTTGATATGGGTTGTTTTATCAATATTTTCAGCTTTTGTATTTTGCCATTGGCCTTACTTTGGTATTACATGTGTACGTCTGTTACCTGTTGTTTCAGCAAATGGAATCAAAAATAAAATAAAAAATAAACCAAATCAAGAAAAAATATTTGTTTTCAAGTTATTGTTATGGGAATATAAAAACCGTGTGGAAAATTTCACTCTTTCCACTATTACTTACACACAACTATTACTCGATTCACTCATATGAAACAAATGAAAAACAAGTCGAATCAAAGTTCGGTGTTTTGAAATGGGAAAACATTAAAAAAAATATTTCATTGGCAATCACATAAAATAAAAAACAATATTTCTTTACTCCGGTAATTTTGTTACTGTTTCCCCAAGGAATGTGCTATTCAACAAATATTTGAATGGAAGACACTCGCATAAGGGGTGTTGCACCGATTCCGTTTCCTCTACATTATGGCAGCTTGTCAACGAAATTGCCAATATCGCAGTGTCCCATTAGGATATCTGCTAGAATGCCAACTCTTCTCTTGTTGAACTCAAGTAGCTACCTGGTTTTTCCTCTGTCCACTACTGGATATAGCAGTTTTGAAATTTGGCAACCAGGTATGTTGCACAACCCACAGTTTATTGAATTCCATGCTGTTTTCCCAATATGGAAAAGTATGCCTGTAGAAGCATATATATCCCCTTTATCGTCTCCTCCTCAAATATCTCCGATCCCTTATGTGGCAGTTTGCCTGCGTTTTGTTCCCCTATATGGCACAGTGGCGCGGAATCCGGAACCTTACTTGATATATGATCAGGTTCGAAGGAAGCAGGTTCCCGGTTACAATCATGCGAGCAACTAGTTCAACCCTGCGCTTAGTGTATGTTTTAATTTGTCAAATTCATTTGATACTTAAAGCGATAACAAAAACCCAAAAAACTATACCAATTTGTCACAGCTCATTATATTGAGAAACAAATTCTGTGTTTCTTTTAGATTTTCTCAGAAGTTTTTCATTTATTTCAACGGAATTTTTAACCTTTTTTGGTTATTTTTGGGATTGATCCCTTTTTTTAGTTTTCAATGGAAAATGAGAATGAAATCTTCATAGAATTTATTAAAAAAATGCCAATGGCTGACTGGAGAAAATTGAGTGTTAATATACATATAAATAACCAACGATAAAACGATAAACAGCCGTACGATTATCTCTATATTGCTAAATGGTATAAAATAATTTTGCTTACGAAGTAAAATGGAATATTTATAAAATATTAAAATAAAGTTATAAAAAAAGAAAATCGAATATGCAAACAATAACTGTTTAAAATCTGAAATTGTATACAAAGGACTTAGAATTGCTTCATTTGAAAATTTATTTCGTAAAATATTCTTCTTTACATTTTGCCACCGCCCATACATCCACTTATATCAGATTTTATTTCTATACTTCACAGAGAAAATAGTTTCAGTTTTAGTTCGAATGCCTTTAGGGGTTAAAACACAATTTCTGTTTGTATTATATTTATCGTTTTGTATTGTATTATTCGTTTTCTCACGATTTTGTTTTCTTTTCTTCTTCTATTTTGTTTTCGATTATTGTTCTCTTTATCTTGCTGCTATTATTTGAGTGTTTAAAACAAAATTAAAGAAAAATCAAAAGTAAATTGTAATACAAAATTGATTTAAAGTGTATCGAAGGAAAAATCTAAAAAAATATATCTCGAATCATTTTTATTTTATTTAATTTTTAAATTTAAACTTTTATGTCATGCACCCAATATATTCCTCGGATGTTTCTCTTTTTAAATATAGACCTTAGCTACTCTCGAAAACTATGCCACAAGATCAAAATTCTTCACAATCATTGAAATCATGATGAAGCCTTATGTACCATCCACATGTATTATCTAGTGAAGAGAACTACAGTCTCACATGTATTTGTGCAGCAACAATAAACATATGCATGAGTCCCAAGGTATAGGCGAGACGTTAGAAACACCTGCTTGAGAAGTTCCCTTTAAACAATTTTATCACAATAATTTATTCTGTTATATTTTGAGGAATTTATAATTCGCCAAATAACTGAAAAAAATATCCTACTTTGGGACCTCCAGGTCCTTCTTTTGGAAGAAACCCCTTCTACAAGTCATGGGCAGAAGCATTTAGAAGAATGGAATTAGCTTGATAAAACGCTTCCAATTATAATGAATACATTATAAAAAAGATAATAATAAAGGGCCCATATACCTCATTCAAGTCGGTCAAATTGACACATTGTACAACGTCCTAGATTCTCACACCACTTATGTTGTGTATGTTAATTTTATACATGAGTGGTGGGACCTACAGTTCAAAGTCGACTCCGAAAGACAGATTTTTCAGAAACTTTTTCATGGCAATTTTATTTACTATCAGAGTTCTTGTCAGAAATCTGCTGACAGGAAGTCGCCGCAGAAATACTTTTTGTATTTTGCCTTGATGTTTGACCTGGGGCTCGAAACCTAGCTTTACGTCTAGTAAGCCAACACACTACCTACTAGACTACGGCGACTTCAGACTTATTACATAACACTGTCAAAATTTCAGTTATTTTTGAATCCAGTTTTTTTACAAAATTACATAAGAATTCAAGAAAAAATTTTTATTTTTAATTATATTCGATGCTAATTTTTGCATTCTGTTAAAAATTTTAAACTTAACTTTGTGAATATACATATGTATTTACATAAATATTTAACCAGGGCAAGATTTTCTGAGTATTAAAAACTATAATTTATGTAGCAATGAATTTTAACAATGGTAGCTAAGGACAGTTCAATTTTTTATTTTGTTCTTGCCTGTTTTATATGTAAGCATGCCTGGTTCTTAGAAGATTTCTTTACTAATGGGATTTTAATTGTTGTTGTCGATTTTTTTCTTTCTTCTCATTCCATTTGTTTAACACTGGTTAAATAAATTATTTTGTTTTCAATTATTTAAAACCCATTAAAAAATAAATAAAAAATGAGAAATAAAACAGAAAGAAAATTTTATTTTATGGCCCGAAGAAAAAAATGTTTCCATTTTTTATTAGGACATAAATTGTTGGCTTTATTGGGAGGTTGTGTATTTGGTTCGCTTTGTCTTGTTTCTTTTTTAAGGGGCACAAACAGGATTATTGCGGTATGCAATTAAGTACTTCGCGCCAGTACTTAAGATGACAATAAATATAAGAGATTAAAAAATTTAAATGATGGAAAACTTTTTAATGTTCTCAGTGGTTACAGTTAAGAGAATTAAAATTTGTTTTTTGGTTAAATTTAATTGATAATTTAAGATTAATTGAAATTTTTTTTAATTTTTTTCTATGTCCACTGTGAAATTACACTATATTAACAAGATAAGTAGCAGCACCTACGTTACGTATGATCAATACGGGCAGTATTATTTTCTTAATAAATATTCATCATACGCCACATATGTTTTCAATTCAATATGTATATAAAACCTTAAAAGTATGCAACGAATATTTTTAAATACTTTAGCATTGAAGTTAACATGGAGTAGGTCACGAAACGGAAGATGCTTTTCGCTTGAATTTTTTACACCAGAAGAATAAAAAAATTAACTAAAAAATAGATATTTTAAGAACATTAAAAATTAATATGGAGCGTTTATGTGGGGTTAAATCCCGTATTACTTCAATATGATAAACAATTTCAAATCATTGTAAAACACAAACAAAACAAAGTAGCAAATATTGTATTGTGTCATAAAAGCCTAAATATTCTCTGGCGATCTTTCCAAAAGTTTTTGAAATAACATGGGAGGGTGGGATGCATGCAAACAAGGTAAAGTTTCTGATTGTGGTCAACGTGGCGACCACCAGGACGATCCTTGTCTTGCTGTATTCAAGTTGACACGCAGCCTCCTCGTGGCCCCTCCTGGATGGCATTCTAGCACCCGCTAGATGTTAACTAATGCGTGCAGCGAAGTCTAATCCCCTGGACGTTAAATTTGGGTTGTGCGTAGGGCTTGGAACCCACCACGTAAAAATTTGCTCCAATGAAAACCGGAACAACAGACCTAAAAAAGATCCCCTCAAAAGTTGACAACCACGGCAAACGTTCAAAGGACAACGATTTAAGAATAGCCACTTGGAACGTCCGCACCCTTTATAGCGTAGGCGCTTCCGCCCAGCTGGCGGATGCCGTCAAGAAATGTAAGGCGGACATCACTGCCATACAGGAAATGCGATGGATAGGGCAAGGATGCAAAAGGCTGGCATCTTTCGATGTGTATTACAGCTGCCATGTTGATAAGCACGAATTCGGATGCGGTTTTGTGGTTAATAAGAGACTTCGACACCTTGTCTCTGGGTTCACGCCTGTGAACGAAAGAATAGCCACAATCCGCATCAGGGCAAAATACTACAACATCAGCCTAATTTGTGCTCACGCCCCGACGGAAGAAAAGGACGATGTGGTTAAGAATGCCTTCTACGCTAAACTCGAGGACGTATATGATAAGTGCCCGACCCATGACGCCAAAATCGTCCTCAGAGATTTCAATGCGAAGGTCGGGCGGGAAGGTATCTTTGGCCCCACTGTCGGGCAGTTCAGCCTCCACTCGAACACTACCTCCAATGGTATGAGGCTGATCGATTTCGCCGCGGCGCGTAACGTGGTAGTATGTAGCACTAAGTTTCAACATCTCGACATTCACAAGGCCACATGGATGTCCCCTGATCGATCAACATCCAACCAGATCGATCATATTGTGATAGACGGAAGGCACGTATCCAGTGTACTAGATGTGCGCACATTCAGAGGTCCAAACATCGACTCGGACCAGTACCTTGTCGCAGCCAAGTTTCGATTGCGCATTAGCGCTTCGAGGTCTGCGCACTCTAGCGCATTGCGAAAGCTCGACGTTAAGAAGCTGCGATCACAAAGGACAGCTGAGGCGTTCTCCGCTCAACTCTCGGATAAGCTCCGTCGTTCCCCATCTAATCTCAACGACATTGGCGGACTGTGAGCCAACATCTCCCACTCCTTGCGCACTGCTGCGGAAACAGTCCTTGGTTTCGAACGCCCACCCCAACGAAATCAATGGTACGATGAGGAGTGTCGCGAGGCAACTGCAGCGAAAAACGCCGCATACAAGAAAACGTTGCAGTCAGCCGCTACGCGAGCCATTGTCGAGAACTATAGAGAGAAGAGAAGGGATGAGAGACGCCTTTTCAGACGCAAGAAGAGGGAGCAGGAAAGGCGTGAGCGTGAGGAAGTCGAGATGTATAGATGTAGGAATGACGCTCGAAAATTCTATCAAAAGGTTAAGCGTCTAACCGAGGGTTATAAACCCGGAGCGTCTTCCTGCAAGGACGAAAATGGAAACTTAGTAACAGATCCGCAGGGAGTACTGAGGTTATGGAGGAAACACTTCTCTACTCTGCTACAAGGCGATGACGACACCAATACCGCATTTAGAGATGATATTCCGAACCCGATCGATGATGGAGTTTCCGCCGCCTAGCCATGAAGATGTCAAAGTCGCGATTACGCGCCTTAAAAACAATAAAGCGGCAGGTCCTGATGGCCTCCCCGCTGAATTGTTTAAGACCGAATGTAATGAGTTGGTAGGGCGCATGCGCCAGCTTATTTACAAAATATGGCTAGAGGAAAGTATGCCCAACGATTGGAACCTCAGTGTCCTCTGTCCTGTCCTGAAAAATGGAGGCCGTACTATATGCGCCAACTATAGGGGTATAAGCCTTCTCCCTATCGCATATAAGGTTCATACAGGCGTATTGTGTGAACGACTGAAGCCACTCGTCAAAACACTGATTGGACCTTATCAGTGCGGCTTCAGACCTGGCAAGTCCACCACTTATCATGCGACTTCTTCAACTTCGTCATGGAGAGTGTTCTGCGAAAGGCAGGAGTGCATCGCAGTGGCACTATTTTTCAAAAAAGTGTCCAGTTGCTTGCGTACGCTGACGACATTGACATCATAGGGCGTACGAAGCGAGATGTTACTGCTGCTTTTAGTGCTATTGAACGCGAGTCTACCAAGATGGGTTTGGCAGTAAATGAGGGCAAAACAAAGTATATGTTATCGACGATTCGAGAAGCGCGGCGTATTGATTCTCAGATTACGGACGATAACTATACTTTTTATACGGTCAAGGAATTCATCTATCTTGGCTCCGGCGTTACCACCAGAAATGATGTCAGTCTGGAGATCAAGCGCAGGATCACTCTTGCCAACAGGTGCTACTATGGTCTCAATAGGCAATTGAGTAGCAGAGACCTCTCTCGTACGAAAAAACTAACACTCTACAAGACACTCATCCTACCCGTGCTTCTATATGGCGCAGAGGCATGGACCCTATTAAGTACAGATGCAGCGGCCTTGAGAGTGTTCGAGAGAAAAGTACTGCGCAAGGTCTTCGGTCCAGTGTGAGTTGGCGATGATTTCCGTATCCGATACAACAGTGAGCTGTATGAGCTCCTCAACGACATAGAAGTTGTACAGCGTATTAATATCCAGCGGCTGCGCTGGCTCGGCCATGTCGTTCGAATGGAGGAGGATGCGCCGGCGAGACGAGTATTTGATGCGGGAATCTGCGGAAGTCGGCGAAGAGGACGACCTTGCATCCGTTGGAAGGACCAAATCGAGGATGTGTTGCGGCAGGCCGAAATCCGATAAACGGGTTGTTATGGCCAATTAAGTAAGTATGTAAGTTTTGAAATAACATATAAAACAAAAAAGTTAAAAGTAATCTCAGCTGTTCTATCTTACCATAGTGCCGGTCTTCTACTCTTTTATATCGAAAATCAGTTTTCGAAGCTCTCATTAAATCATTGTTGACTGAAATTTCTGTCTCGCACTGCAGAATCTCTATTGAAAATGTTGTAGCGTAAAAATATCGCCGTGATTTAAAATCTTAGTTGAATAAATATTGTGCAATTGGGTTCCAAATTCCTTAATAACAGGCTACTTAAAGCAAAAAGAAAGAACGAATTTAGTATAAGAAGTCTGAGGAGATGTAACAAGATTTTTCTAGCACAGCAAAGCATTTACTGCTAATGGCCAAGTGTAAGTATCCCAAGGAGAAATAAACTGTATTTTGGTTTTATAATCAGGGTGGCATTGCAACAACTTCTTCCTTGTGAATGATGAAGCATAACGAATTGGGCTTGAAAAGTTTTATGCTCAAGTGTAGGAAGGTATTGCCACACTAAATTTAAAATTTCAGGAAAAAGATAAAAATATTTTTCTTTTACATCTTCGGCAGATAGTTATTTAACAAAAACAAAATTTCCTACAAATAAGTTCCCTGGCGTGTGCTCAATCTCACCACCACTATTCAGTAAGTTTTTAGTTTTAGCACGATTTGACTTCCAGTTACCATTCCAAAAAATAACTCTACTTAACCGAAAAGGATATCAACCCAACTTTAGTCCCCAGTTTCGGCCGAAGTACGGAATTTGGAAGATTTATGCAGTGCAATGGTATAGAATCGATTACATTAAAGCAAACAAACTATATGATCCTTAAAGGCAAGAATTTCTCCTTTAATTCTTAAATATCTAGAAAAAGAAAGTATCGATTGAAAATGATTTTTTGTGACCTGATTTTAGTTTTCAATAAAGCACATGAAAAAAACTGTGGATTAATAACTCGGTGGCAGCTAATATTTCAAATTCCATGTTGATATGTTTAATAATTTCTCACTTTTTGTTTTTCTTTATTTCCTAATGTTAACTTAAAATAGAAAAAAGGCAATGAAAGCAAAATTCTTCGACTAGTAAACCTAATAGGAATAATATGTTTAAAATTTGAAGCTCTAAGTATGTGTATAGTATTATTAGTACAAAATAAATAATTTTTTTTTTATTTTTAAATTATTACTATGTATATGTTTTAATATTTTATAATAAATTTTAGCAATTTTTCTAATATTGTTCCGTCTAAAGCTTTAAAGATTTATACAAAAAATAATGAATAATTCGTTTAATATAATATTTCTTTAATTTTGTTTTTCAAAATAGATGTGATGCTCTCCTATTGCTCTTTCTTCTTATTAGCTCTGGCCAGCTTTCCTGCCTTTCGTTTGTGGCGTAATGCCGTCTCCAATTCCTTTTTAAACATGAGCTCCCGGGAGCACTGTTTTATACTCTTTACACTTTTTGTCACTAACTCATCTGTCAGGGTTATCTTTGTTCTGTAAAGACGCTTGTATTGTTTTTTGGATCGTCTCAGTTCTTGGCGATATACATAAGTAAATGGTATAATAAACTGAAGATTCCTTATTGCCTTCCATGCTGATCCGATAGTGTATTGCCTTCAGTAACTGGTTTATGAATAATGTTTGGTTGTGCCTCTCCGCTAGCTTATATACAATGTTAGCAAGGATTTAAAGCAAAGTTTTATTACTACCGGAGTTACCAAACAGGTATTAAAATGTACTACAAGACTCAACCATGTACTAAAAGGTACCTTAAGGCCCAAGCAGGTACTAAAGGATACTTTAAGACACAAGCATGTACTAAACGGTACGTTAAGACACAATCAGGTACTAAAAGGTACTTTCGTTTTTGTCTTATTGAATAGTCTATCTATTTCAAAAATTTGTGGTATGTTGTGGTTGTTTATTTGTGCAATTGTGGTCATAAATCTAGAAGAAATATAATAACGGTATTTCAACGACTGTTTCGGTATGAATGCTGTACCATGACGAATATGGCTCGAAAGGAAGCCGGGTGAAATACATCGATAAACAAGTTGATGTACATAATATGTTACTCCTGTAATCTAAATAACATTGTCTAGGCTATAAAAATATACATATTGTTGATTCAATCACTAAGCTTTGCCAAGTATTTCGTGTCATGATTTTTATAGCGGTTGTAAGGAAATTTCAAATTATAAGTTTCTCAATTATTTCCTATTCGAATTCAATAGCATTCTTTAAAAATCGTATCAAACCTTTAAGAAGTAATACAACGAATATAAACTAATTATATATTGTATGTAAGGGGGCAAACATGTTATAATCGGGTTATACACTGACAGACAGAGAGATGTAGAAAGAGATAAAAATATTGAAAGAAATATTAACTAAACAACGTGACAAAACAAAGGCTGAATAACACAACAATAAGAAAATTAAATAGGAAACAACAAAAACAGCAAAACTTTTGTAATTACTTTTCTTTGTATTGTATTCCGTTTTATCTCTCAATACCCTGCTTTCGAAAATATTAAATGTCTCAAATGGCAGCAACTTCAGAAATCATGTATGAGTTGAAATATGGCAGTGTTTACTGAGATTTCTTTTGTAATACTCTTCTATATATACATACAAATCTATGCATGTTTCAGTGGATGTGTGTGTAAAGGATATTATCAAGTTATCCGATTAGTAAAAGTCATATCTTTTTGACTTTGAAAAAGAAGAAGAAAAATAATCGAAATAAAAATCGAAATAAAACGATTTACAATGACGACTTGTCAACCAATAATCTTTGCTAATGCTAAAGATGCCATAAAATTGATTGAAATATAATTGAGAATTGGCAAATATAATACAACAGCAACAACAATAACTATAATATAAAATAAAATATGAAACGCACACGAAGTATGTTTGTATAGGCATATACATATACCACTTTGCTATCCTCATACCTGCATGATAGGAAATTGTTAAAGTTTTCCTTGTATGTATGTATGTATCTTTAGTCCCATAGGTGTTGGTGTTTTCACAAGCTGTTTTAAGTAATTTATGGGTAAGTGTTTGTTAGTAAGTTGTCTGATTTGGTAGACATTTAATAAAAATGAAAAATAGAACAGGCAAGATGTATAAAAATCATAATTCCGCAAAAACAAATAAAAGAAAAATAACATTGTCAGTTAAATACAAAGGATTCTGTACATTCAACACATATACATATAAGCAAATGTGAGTAATTTCACACTTATTTCTGTAGTAATGTTATTGACGAACTAGGAAAAAAATTGGATTTCCAAATATTTATAACACACATGTTTGTAACTGGAATTTTAGTTTCTTAGATGATATCACTTATTTCTCCATGGCTCTGTAAACAGTGGGTTTGCACAAGGCCTGACAGCTGCAAAACAGCAGGTCAAATGTAGCCGGAAGTAAATAAAAGATATTCATGAGCTACCTTCACTGATCACAGTCTCTTTTAAATCATTCGATTTACATTTGCTATCCAGAGATAATTTGCGGTTTTCGCTTTATAAAGGATTTGTTGGTGAATAATGGATTCTGATTGCCAGTATATTGTAATTTATTTCAGATGAAGATTATTTCTAGAGTCTGAGTTTATTGGAGTTTATTTGATCTCGTCGTAGTCTAGTATGTAGTGTGTTTGTTTAAACAACGTGAGGCCACGGTTCAAACCCCAGGACAGAATTCTCCAACAAAAAGAAATATCAAAATAAGATTTCTTCGGCTATTTCGTCTCAGCGGATTTCCAGCAAAAATTCTGAGAGTAAATATAATTGACATGAAAATCAAAAATCTGTCATTCGGAGTCGACTTTAAACTGTAGTTCACCCATGTATTAAACTAAAGTATCCTTTAGTAACTGCTTCGTAATACAGGTACTAATAACGCATTGCTTTCAATACTTGCTAACATTGTATATAAGCAAGTGGATGAGCACATCCAAGCATTATTCAGAAACCAGTCACTAAAGTCAACACAACATCGGAGCAGAGCATTACAGCAGCATGGAAGGCAATAACAAATCCTCAGTTTATTATACCATTTATTTATATCGCCAAGAACTGAGACGATCCAAAAAAAATACAAACGTCTTTACAGAACAAAGATAACACTGACGGAGTGTAAAGTGTAAAGAATTTAAAACAGTGTTCAATGGACGATCAGAGTGCTGTTACCCGGGAGCTCATGTTCAAAAAGAAATTGGAGGCCACAAACGAAAGGCAGAAAAGCTGGTCAAAGTTAATAAGAAGAAAGAGCAATAGGAGAGCATCACATCTATTTTAGAAAACAAAATTAAAATTAAAAATAAATATATAAATATATCTATGAATCTTTAAAACATTGAACGAAACAATATTAGAAAAGTTATTAAAATTTATTATAATAAAATATTTAAAAATAATAATTAACTACCAAATTTAAAATAAAAAATTAATTTATTTTGTGCTCTAAGTATAACTTAGGATTTAAACTTTGAATTTATTATCATATTTATAAATATTTAAAAGTCTGGACGAAAAATTTTTTAAACAGACGTTAAAAATTATTATAATAAAATATTCCAAAAACAAATGAATCAAATTCACTTGAGTTAAAAAGAAAATAAACAAACGTGTGTTGGAATTTATTTAAAACAATGAATTCAGATTTCGATTATCAGGAAATTAATTTTTTCTATTTGTTAGTAAAATATGTGGAATTTAGGCATCCAGAATTTCTATTATTAGCAGTCACACAGTTTTTATTTAATATTTTTTGATAACCAAAGTATAGTTTATTTGAAGTCGTCGTAGTCTGGCAGGTAGTGTGTTGGCGTATGAGATGTGACACCACGCTTCAGACCCCACGTCAAACAGGTCTTCAACAAAACAGAATATGAAAAAGTATTTCTAAGGCGACTCCCTCACAGCAAATTTCTGGCAAAAAGTCTGAGAGTAAATAAAATGTTCGTGAATAGTTTCTCAAAAATCTGTCATTTGGAGTCGACTCTAAACTGTTGGTCCCGCCACTGAAGATAGGTAGGTACGTATGCATGTGTGCATGAGTTTATTATAGACACAATGAAGAGTCGTATTTTTACGTAGAGCCTCTTACAGATTTTGAAACCAGTTGGATATCGATTAAGACTAGTGTGACTTGTATAACTAGATATTGTTTCTAGATATTATTGTCAGTAATACTGGCCGATGGTTGAGACTGATGAAGAGGCCTATAAAAGACCCAAATCTTTACCAATGCCTTCGAAGAACTTTCAGAATCTTCTGCTAGAGGAACACATCTGAAAGAACCCTTTATTAATCAACTTAACGATATCATTGCTAATGAAATATAATCCGGGAAAACCTCAAAATAACCAAAGATGTAGACGTTCTGGAAACACGTGGTAAAGACAGATTTATATAGAAATGGCTGCCATTAATAAAATCTAAACCAAATTGAAAATAGAAAGAAACTCAATCAAGTTATTGTGGCCCTATGCTTTTCGTACAGCTGTGTGCTTCTATTCTGGTCGTGAACTTCGAACTTAGGCAGAACATTTTCCCACGAATTCTTATTGAAAAACTTTTATCTTCTGAACTGAATTTAATTGTAAAACGTCTCACATTTTTTAAATGGGTTTGTGGGTGTACTCTGCATTATTTATAACTCTTATGAGAGTTTTTTTGTAACCAAAGCCAAATACGGTATACCTATTAACAAAAGGCAAAAGTAAAAACAGGTAAACAGCAGGCAGGTAACATTTGCTTCAAGCATGTTTATTTTGTATTATGGTAGTTTCTAAAGCCTAATACACACATACAAGTGAACTTTCAATTCTATCTTATAGAAGAAGATGTGCTCTATAGTGTCAAAATATAACAATAATTGTAGAATTGTTAAGAAAATAACGTATATAACATATACAAACAAAAAGCGAAACGACATACAGACGCTTACATGTTACACTTAAGAATGAATGGTATTGAAATGAAACGAAAGGAAAATAAAGGAAAAAATGACAACTAAACCGAAGAAG
Source organism: Sarcophaga variegata (assembly GCA_932273835.1). Lineage (NCBI taxonomy): Eukaryota > Metazoa > Arthropoda > Insecta > Diptera > Sarcophagidae > Sarcophaga > Sarcophaga variegata. Next base: position 85,743,849 of record OW026362.1, on the reverse strand, counting down.
AAATAAAATCCCTTAAGGCTTCAAACACTTTACTCTTCAACAAGATAGAGGCACTACTATACACTTTATTGGTAAAACATTTTAAGCCGCTACTATGTATTCCCTTTAAAGTTCTCTGTCTCTTTCACACATTTGTTCAGTCATTCATTCATCTTTATGGAAAGTAATACCGTATTTACTTAGGATTGAAATTACTTTTACTTGTTTTCCCATTCCACATACATATACATTTCAAATGGATGGTTGTGCCTGTGGAGATCAATTTCAAATTCAATTGGAGGTCATATTGAAACAGTTGAAAATGGGAAAAACACTTTAAAATGTTTTATGCAAGTACTTGAGTACGTTATTCTAAAGAATATACAGTTTGATGATAATGAGAAGGGGGTTTTAAGTAAAGCTATTCCACTACAATGTTTAATCATGAAGTTTTAATGTTACAGTAATGCCTGGAATAGCAGTTTATATGTTTTTATAACTTATCACTCGGCCCTCTTGTATTTATAAATGTGTCGTCTATGCTTTGAAGAAGGGGTGGAATAAAATATATTAAAACGTAACTGTGTACTATTGGTACGTATGTAGTGGTAGATATAAATTCTTTTGGATCACACCAAGGCTTTTGATACGGTTGACCACAAAATATTATTGAAGAAGCTACAGACCCTCTTTCATTTTTCTAACTCAGCTTGTAATCTCATACGTTCTTATCTTGTGAACAGATGACAACGACTTTATCTAAACGGCAAGATCTCGAATTCGCTAAGCGTTGGAAGAGGTATTCCTCAGGGATCTATATTAGGGCCTCTCTTGTTCTGTATATACATTAACGACCTGCCTGATGTTTTGGATAATTGTAGCGTACATATGTACGCTGATGACGTTCAGCTCTATAGAAGCACGCGTATAGAGGATATCCAACTATGTATAGACACCATCAACTGTGATTTACGAAAAATTGATAGCTGGGCTAGGGCCAATGGACTTTGTATAAATCCCTCTAAATCTAAATGTTTATTGCTCTCCAGGACTAAGAGAGCATTAGTTGTGCCGGATATTATTATCAGGGGGAATAAAATTGACTTTGTTGAATCAGCATCCAATCTGGGTGTTATCTTTAATGGTCGGCTAACGTGGTCGTTGGTAAAGTTTATGGTATGCTTAGGAACTTGTGGGCTCTTATTGATTCGACTCCCTTTGCCATACGTATGCAGCTGGCTAAAACGTATTTGATTCCTGTCCTTTTATACGGGTCTGAAATTTTTGCGAACTTTGATACTGATGATAAGTGGAAAATCAACCTGGCTTATAATAATATAGCCAGATATGTTTTTATTAGGGGACGTCGAGACCATATATCACAATTTTCATACCAGATATTCGGAGTTAATTTTGATAATCTATTAAATATAAAATGCCTTATTCTCCTCCATAAGATTATTACTCTAAAACAGCCCATATACTTATTTAGTAGGATTACATTTGCTAGATCCAACCGCGGTATGAAGATTATCCAACACAGACATAGGACTCTTTTGTCACAACGCCAGTTTTTTATATACACCATCAGTCTTTGGAATACTTTACCTAATTATATTCAGAATATAGGCAATGCAGTTAAGTTCAAAAAGGAGTTATACAATCTGTTCAAGTAGTTTTTCGCATATCTTGATTTTTTTTTTGTGAATTTTTTTCTCTCTATTTCTATTAATGATTGTTTTTAATTTTTCATTTTTTTAATTAATATATCTTTAAATTTCATTGTATCTTAGTATATGAATATATTTTTACTTTGTTTGTATATTTCTTTATATTTGTATATATTGTTCTTTGTAGTTTTCCTAATTTATTTTTTACATATATTCATTTTTTATCCTTTTTTATATCGATTGCTATATCCCGTTATTTTAACACGTTCTTATTCATTTTTATTTCTACATTATTTCAAACATTTCATTACATATATAATCAATGATTTGTTATTATTTTCTTTCTTTGATGTACTCCCATAGCACTTTCATTTATAAGATTATTATCTTGTTGTGCTATGACTAATAACAAATAAATAAATAGATATATATACAATAGTTGCCCTTCTCACACCACTTATGTTGTGTGTATTAATTTTGTACACGAGTGACTGGACCTACAGTTTAACGACCATTCCGAATGCAGAATTTTAAGAAACTTTTTATGGCAACTCTTGAGAGAAAGTTGCCGAAGAAATATAATCTCATACTTCGGTTTTGTTGGAGATGTCTGTAAAATTACTTTTATTTACTAAGACTCAGATTAAAACTTTGAAGAGAAAATCTGTAGCAAACAATACACATTTAAGGATTAACTTTAAACCCAAAACTAAAGTACGAAATTCAAATGAATTACAATTTGTTTGTACCGGATTATTTATCCATATAAAGAATAAATACTGAAAAGTAAAATATTTGGAAACTTCTAAGCGTTAGAGAATTAATTCTTAATTTTTTTATTTAATAATTACCACTCATACATACATAAGTATTGCATATGCTTAAAGACTTTACAATTTAAAAAGAATGATGAATTTGAGATGATCTATTTGAGAGTTTTTTTTTAACCAAATACTGACTCAAGCAGCAGCAATAAAAAAATTTCTTCTTGGTTGTATAATTTTTCTTCATCAACAAACAATGGAAGAAACAGCAATTGTATGGGAATATCAACTGCAGAACTGGTAATGATTTACTGCCAGCACATTGCAATTGAAGTTGAAGTTATATGGGGCCGAAAGTCAAGAGAAATCAAAATGTCATTCACCAGAAAAATTTATCAAAACTTGTATTTTTGGCGTTAATATATATACATACATACATAATTGATCATTATAACCCTCCAGTCAGGATTAAGACCTAGGCTCTCACATTATTTATGTCGTGTGTGTTAATTTTATACATGACCGACAGCTTAAAGTCGATTCCGAATGACAAATTTTTGTGAATCTTTTTGATGGCAATTTTTTCAGCCTTATCAGAAATCTGTTACGAAGAAGTAGCCAAGAAAAAAAAGGATTTCATATTTCGTCTTGCCCCAGGCCAGGCATCAAAGACAAAATACAAAAAGTATTTTTTCGGCGACTTCCTCTCAGTAGATTTCTTGCAAAAACTCTGAGAGTAAATAAAAATTGCCATGAAAAGTTTCTCAATAAATAAAAATCTGTCGTTCGGAGTCGACTTTAAACTGTAGGTCCCACCACTCATGTATAAAATTAACACACACAACATAAGTGGTGTGAGAAACTAGGACGTTGTACAATGGGTCAATTCGACCTCCGGGTACTGTACTTGTCTTAATTGACAAGTACACGTCCTCTAACCTAACCTAACCTAACCTTCGTCTTGCTGGAGATGTCTGACCTGAGGTTGGGACCGAGATCTCACGCCTAGTAACCCAAAATTCTACATTATAGATTACGGCGACTACTATACAGACACGATATTATTGTTAAATACTTGTATAGCTCTTTTTAAATGATCTAAGAAAACGTATCCTTTCTTGAAGTCTGAACCTTTTGTGGAAGCGTGACTAATTTTAAGACCTAAGGAGAACAATTGGCATCTGAAACGTAACGTCATTTCATCGTTGGCTGTTGTGATAACTAGACTACGGTGACGTCAATGTTACGATAATATTGGACGCTCCTTAGAGAATTTAAGAATGAAGTCACCGTAGGGTGTTGACTTATTAGACGAGAACCTGTGGTGCAATAACCGGCACTGACTTCTCGAACATAACGAAGACCAAAACTCTCAAAAACTCTAAGAATAAACAAAATTGCCATGAAAAGTTTCTTCAAAATCTATCGTTCGGAATCGAATTAAAAATGTCCCGCCGCCCGTTGCGGCGAAATAGGGCTAAAAGTTTCTATTGAAGTGAATCGGCAAAAATCAAAGAAATAAAATCGTGGTAAGAATAAAAAGTATAAAAATTATGTAAATAAAAAGTCTAGCCCGAGAACTAAGCTTTTCCAATGATTTTCTATACTTTCCTAATACTTTTACTCCGATTATAAATTTCTAACTCCTTAAACTAAATTGTAAACTTTTCTACAAAATAAAAGAAGAACATCAAAAAAACTCTCTTCTTATGATTTTCTTATAGTATCGGTAAATTTTCTTGCAAATTTCCTCAATAATTTTCTCTTAATTTATCCCTTTTGAAACCGCAAAAACCGCTTACAACTACGAGCAACTCTTCAATAGGAATTTTGAAAATTAAACAGTTATTACTGCAGATATGCATGTACAAACTACCTCAACTTCACACACACACTCACACTAGCTCATATATGGTTATAATATGCAAGGAAATTTTGTTAACCGCATAATCAACCACATACAATATTCTATAGAATGTACAGAGAACATCTAAAATGATTATTGCAACTACAACTGCTACATACTAACATATACTCGTTGCACATTAGAATCTCAATACATATACCCATTGAACTTAAATAAAATTATTATCTAATGGTCGAATACTGCAACATAGCGATCGAATATATGAGAGAATAAAATGCACGAATGCTGAATGTGCAATTCGAATACAATACGAAATATATTTGGGCAATTCACACGACTTTGTATCGTGTATGTTGTATTAAATACATTTGTTTGTTTGTGAACGGTCAATGCTATGCTGTATTGTGTATCTCGTGGTAATCAAATAATTTGATAGCCCGAAACCAACACAACTTTTTAAAAACATATGAAAACATATACACATTTTTTCATTCACACAATTTGATAGCAGGAAACCAATACAACTTTTAAAAACATATGGAAAAAATGTGTATAAGTGTATCGGATTTTTATATGAAAAATATCAACAACAATCACACACTGTTGTATGTTCTTCCAACAATACAATGAATACAACGATACAACGGCTTGTGTGAATTGACCAATTAAATTGCAGGCTAGTGTATTTATGTATACTATTGTGTATGTGAGTGTGAGTGTTATTGACAGAGAAGTTTATAAATCGTACAGCATGACTAAACTAATTGTAATGATTATTGTAGATTAGTTTAGATTAGGTTGGTTGTGAAAATTAAAAAAAAATTGTCAATATGAAACTTAACGCAATACCCACTGAAGGGCTGTAATGACCAATTATGTATGTATGAGTACGGGCGTATAGTATGAATGACTGAAGCCACTCGTCAAAACACTGATTGGACCTTATCAGTGCGGCTTTAGACCTGCCAAGTTCACCATCCACTAGACCTTTACACTACGTCAAATCCTGGAAAAGACCAACGAAAAACAAGGCAGCTTTCGATAGCCCGATACAAGCTGCTTTTAGTGCTATGGAACGGGAGTCTACTAAGATGGGACTGGCAGTAAATGAGGGAAAAACAAAGTATATGTCATCGACAAGTAGAGACGTGCGGTGTATTGGATCTCAGATAACGACTGATAACTATATTTTCGATGTAGTCAAGGAATTTATTTACCACCAAAAATCATGTCAGTCTGGAGATCAGCTTAGGATCACTGTTGCCAACAGATGCTACTATGGTCTCAGTAGGCAATTGAGTAGCAGAGACCTATCACGTACGATAAAACTAATACTCTTCCGTGCTTCTTTATGGGCGCAGAGGCATGGACAGTATTAAGCACTGATGCAGCAGCCTTGAGATTATTCCAGAGAAAAGTCCAGCGTAGGATCTTCGGTCCAGTGCGAGTTGGGGATGATTTCGCATCCAATCCCACAGTGAGCTGTATGAGCTCCTCAACGACATAGACGTTGTGCAGCGTATTAACATCCAGCGGCTGCGCTGGCTCGGCCATTTCATTCGAATGGAGGAGAATGCTCCGGCGAGATGGATGTTTGATGCAGGGATATGCGGATGTCGGCGAAAAGGACGACCTTGTTTGAATTAAAAGAAACAAATCGAAGAAGGCCTGTCATCGATTGGTGTGACCAAGTGGAGTAGGCACGCAAGAAGCAGAGGCGCCTGGTAGGATGTGTTAAGGCAGGCCGAAATCCATTAGTCAGATTGTTAATGGCCAATTAATGTAAAAAGTAAATGTAAATGTATGAGTATATAAAATTTAATTCCTTCTTCCTACTTTTGTTTTTTTCTTTATTTAATAAAGATCGAATTTGTATTTGTATTCGTTTACTATTTAGCTGTTTACAGCTGTAAACATAAGTTTTACCGTGTCTTTCGACGCAAAGAGTACATGTTCTGAAGCACTACAGTTTCAGTATATAAAATAGAATGAATGGAAAAGAATTATTATGATTATTATTAAATGGTTACAAAAGTATACTTTTTTAAATGGTTTTTGCTTAGGAAAGCAACTTTTCGATTTGTTTCATTTGCTTTTCCAATAGCTGTGAAAATGAATTGAAAAAAACTGCATATACATGCATTAGTAAAAAAATAAAATGAAAACTTTTCATTGAAAAAAAAACCAAGAAAATATAGTTTCAATGGAAGATAATTTATAAAATATGTTACCATACATGAGTACTTTTTGCAGTACTTTTGTATTCAAGAGTTTAAGATTAAATTTCTTTTAAAACTATAGACAGCCTTGAGTTATAACCCATTGTCATAAGTTTATAAATCATTTCGTTTTCTTTCTTTTTTTTTTTGCTTAATTTTAATAAAATATTTGATTCATATTTTTATACAACAAAATGAGATGGCTTTTGTAAACATTTGTATGGGAGAACTTAAGTTTTGCTCTGTTTCTTCTTTGGAACTAATGAAGTTTTCTTTTACAATTTATGTATTTTACTCTTATGTTTGTGTATATTTATTTATATATATATATATATGCGTCTGTGTGTTTATGTGGCATTGTCATATGGATGCAGCCATCAAGTGGCAGAAACATTAAATGGATTTCAGCATATAAAATATGGTTGTTATTTGCAGTTATACTCACATAATATGGCAAGAGAAAGATGAAAAATAAATAAAAATGAAAATTATTTCGCATACATTACGTATATGCATACGTAATACAGAGGCATAAGTGGTAGTTGGAATGATACTCAATTGAGAATTTCATTACATGCTAGTATCATTCTTACGTTTGTCATACCAATGCTAAGGCAGTCCTCTCTATCAGGGATTTACTGTATTCCTTGAAATGACGCAACTATATTCCTAACCATCTATTCATCATGAAACGTACAGAAATGCTCTGTTTCCATCTTATGGAATAAAATTTACTGCTTCTCTACAAAATCTGTGTGTATTTTTCAAAAAATTCTTCCTCTTTCCTTTGTGCAAAATTTGAAATGCAAATATTTCTCATAACAGTTTATGTAGAAGTATATGTATACATGCGTGTTTATTTCCATTTTATTATTGTTGTTGCAGATAAATTTTAATATTTATTCACATATAATTTAAGTTTAAACAACATGTCTTTATGTTTGTTTGTCTGTCTGTTAATATACCTGTTGATGACACCGACACTGAAATGTGTCACTCTTCCTTTATAGAGAAAATCAGTAGACGTTCATTGTCTCTTAAAAGCGTACATTCTATACACCTGTTGTACCTTTTCCTTTTTTGTATGTATGCTTCTCTGCAAGCAGCTTTCGTCCATGGCCATAACATGCCTTGACATATAAGATGAGACACAACACAGTTACAAAGTTTTTGAATAGAAAACATTTTAAATTTTTGAATTTTATTTCTTCGTTTTATTTTATTTTTGGCTTTATTGTGACCATCGTTTGCCAAGTTTTCAATGCACAAAAAAGTTAAAATTTATTTTCGTTTTTATTCAATATTTTGATGATATTTCTGGCTTTGTTTTCGTGGTAACACGATACAGATATTCAAAGTGTAGTCTTACTTCACTGCCTGCTATGTTCATTAAAAGAATTGTAATTCGGAGGTCTTACGCACGACTTTGCTGTCGGATATTCTCAAGGCTGTTGCATCAGTGCTTAATAGTGTCCATGCTTTTGCGCCATAAAGGAGCACGGGAGCGTCTCAGTTTTGTTGGACGAGAGAGGTCTCTGCTACTCAAATGCCTCTTGACACCATAGTAGCACCTGTTGGCAAGAGTGATGCTAAGCTTGTTCTCCAGACTGACATTACTCTTGGCGGTAACGGCGGAACCAAGATAAAGAAATTCACTGACTATATCGAACGTCTAGTTATCGGTCATTATGCTTCCTATCACATACATAATTGGTCATTACAATCCTTCAGTCAGGATTTAATTGTATACATGAAGGGCGTGACCTGCAGTTTCAAGTCGACTCCGAACGACAAATTTTTGAGAAACTTTTCATAGCAATTTTATTTACTTTCAGAGTTTTTGAGATTGGAACTTATGGGAATGAAGTCGCCGTGGCCTAGTAGGTAGTGTGTTGGCCCCAGGCCAAACATCAAAATAAAATACAAAAACTATTTCTTCAGCGACTTCCTCTCAGCAGATTTCTGGCAAAAACTCTGAGAGTAAATAAAATTGCCATGAAGAGTTTCTCAAAAATCTGTCGTTCGGAGTCGACTTTAAACTGTAGGTCCCGCCACTTATGTATAAAAATAACACACACAACATAAGTGGTGTGAGAAACTAGGTCGTAATCCTGACTGAAGGGTTGTAATGACCAATTATGTATGTATGTATGACTTATGGGAATAAATAGGCAGATAAGCTCGCAAGAATGGATGATATTATCGAAGCTACACGAATACAGCTTTATCTGATGAGAAGTAAAAGTTTTCCTCTAAGTAAACTATGGTTTCTTTAATTTTAATAATGTACGGAAGCTATGTATGTTCAAGCATTTTGGTAATATAGCGTCGAATAAGACCTGAATGTATTTAGAATATCCATGGTTGTAACAGTAATACACGTAGCTAAGTTAAAGGAAAGACAGACAGACCAATCCCGCCAAATGAAGCGCGTAATTGGATTTTAAAATTTACTGTAAATGCCTTGACATTCTGTTTTTATTACTTTCTTCGATTAGTTTCATTTCTTGTTTTATTTTGTTTGTTTTCTAAAACATTTAACACAATTTAACATTAAGATCTCATCTATTTAGAAAAAAATAATCAATTATGCCATGGAATTAGCTGATAATTATTTATATATAACATCAGCAAAGAAATTTTTAAAGTGACATTAAATTCGTTTGTTTTTATCTTCTTTAATTTTTTCTATTTCTTTTTTTAGAAAAATTCGTTACAATTTCTCATTTTATTTAGATATGTATACTGTTTAGAGCATAAATATATGATGTTACGTAGGATGTGTGAACGGCTTTACAGTTTGATAAATGCAAAAGCAAAAACAAGAACCAAATGAGAAAAAAAAAGAAATAAAATCCCACAACAAACAGAATACCACTTCACACATTGAAATCCTTGCCTTTGCTTTTAAAGAAAAATATCGAAAAACCTTAAGCATGGTTTTTTTTTATTTTTATTTTTTTGCTCATTTTATATGCTTTTCATCTTGCTTTTATCCTTTTTTGCTTCCATATTTATTCTTCTATTGTATATTGTATTTGGGTGAAAACTGTTGTTGCAAATAAAGAATATCGAGGCATGAACCATTTGCGTGTATTCCATCTAAATTCTGTGGAAATATTTTGTGTAAAATTTTTACTTGCGTAGCATTTACTACAATATAACGGATTATTTTCCTGTTTCTTTACTCTGTCATAATAAGTGAGTTTGTAAGCACCTACCTAAGTGGGTATAGTAACAACCTTCAAATTAAATATTGAAATGGAATTTTTAAGGGAGATGCATATGGCTTTAAGACTCATTTCCATTTAGAACTTTTGCAGACATATTGGTAATATGATCCATAATTGAATATTACAACCCTTCAGTCAGAAATACGACTTAGCCTCTCTTACCACTTATGTTGTGTGTATTAATTTCATCCATAAGTGGTAGGACCCACTAATTTTGATTACAATAAATTTTAACATCTTTCTAAAGAAATTTCATCCAAATTCGTCAAATTTTAAATTTAAAAGTCATATTACCTACCTAATTGATCATTACAACCATTTAGTCATGATTACGACCTAGTTTCTCACACCACTTATGTCGACTCCGAACGACAGATTTTTTGAGAAACTTTCCATAGCAATTTTATTTACTCTCAGTGTTTTTGCCAGAAATCTGCTGAGAGGAAGTCTCCGAAGAAATATTTTTAATATTTCGTTTAGTTGGAGATGTCTGGCCTGGGGTTTGAACCGAGGCTTCACGTCTAATAAAACAACACACAACCTATTAGACCACTGTATTAAAAAATTTAATAGTTATACTATGATTACAAAATATATTATTTTATAATTTTTAATTAATTATAATTTTTCTTAAATATTTTATTATAATAAATTTTAAAAAATTTTTTATATTGTTTCGTCTAAAATTTTAAAGATTTATACAAATAAATAAAAAATAAAATGTTTAACATAATATTACTTAACTAAATTTAGTCTTTCAAAATAGGAATGATGCATCCTATTGCACTTTCTTCTTCTTTACTTTGACCAGCTTTACCCCTTTGCGTTTGCGGTGTAATGCCGCCTCCAATTTCTTTTTGAACATGAGCTCCCGGGTAATAGCACTCAGATCCTCCATTGAACACTGTTTTAAATTCTTTACACTTTTTGTCACTTACTCATCCGTCAGTGTTATTTTCGTTCTGTAAAGACGCTTGTATTGTTTTTTGGATTGTCTCAGTTCTTGGCGATATAAATAAATGGTATAATAAACTGAGGATTTCTTATTGCCTTCCATGCTGCTGTAATACTCTGCCCCGATAGTGTTGATTTTAGTGACTGGTTTATGAATAATGCTTGGATGTGCTCATCCAGTAGCTTATATACAATGTTAGCAAGTATTGAAAGCAATGCGTTATTAGTACCTGAATTACGAAGCAGTTACTAAAGGATACTTTAGGACCTAAGCAGGTACTGAATGGTAGGATCAATCAGGCACTAAAAGGTTCTTCAAGGCATTTATTGTCATTTTTAGTTGTTAAGGATTAAAATTTAGCTTAATTAAATTTAATAATTATTAATTAAAATTTGATTGTTTAAATATTTGCTACTCGCCATGCAGCGACATTTGCATTTGCCTGTAGGCATTTCTACACCTATACATACATACACAATTAGACTTTACAACTTTATGGATTAGCACTTAGGTTCTCTCACGACTTATGTTGTGTATGTTAATTTAATCGATAAGTCGCGGTACCAACAGTTTAAAGTTGACTCTGGACGACAGATTTTTAGAAACTCTTTGTTACAAATTTATTTACATTCAAAGTTTTTGCCAGAAATTAGTTGAAAAGAAGTTACTGAAGAAATATTTTTTCATATTTCGTTTTGATCGTGATATCTGACCAGGGGTTTGAACCGTAGCCTCACGTCTAATAAGCCAACACACTGCCTTCTAGATTACGGCGATTTCTAGTGGCCGAGTCAGCAAAGAAAGAAAGTTTAACCTTTGTTTTCAGAAGGATTTACAGACAAATCCTTGTTAAGGAATTATATTGATAACAACTATCCACTTTGAGGAGATTTATATTTCATCAGAAAAAGACCACACATGTCAATAGCGACTTGCATGAAATTCATGGAGTTTGGTTGGACAATTTTTAGACATTTTCCTTCTAGTTCGGACCAGTCATCAAATTAATTGCATCTGCTTCTGTATGATTATCTTCAAAATGGTAACAAATTATCAATTATTATGCTGAATATTTACTGAAAATTAATAAAAAAAAAAAATGGAATTTAAAATTACCAGGAAACATTTCGATTAATAGAGTTCTCATGCAAAATGGCAAAACAGTATTTATTATGCATTTTATTTTTCTCTTTGGCCGTTAGCTAGACAACAAGATGGTCCTTAAAAATGTTACTATTGCCATTGAGCAACCATAGTATACGGTTGCATTAATTTAAGGATCATGCTTTCCGTTATACAATACAACTGCAAGCCTGCAAGTGTATGTGTTTGTGTGAGCGTAAGTTTTTTAAAAGAAATGAAATTTTTGGTTTCTTCTCCTTGGCTTTATTGTGACTGCAAATTGCTGACTGTGTTTTTGCTGGTTTTTGCATAAAATCCGTATTGTTCGTGGCAATGTAGTCAGTGCAACTATTTACAATATTTAAATACAACGAATTCGTTTAACGATTTTGTTAAAATAAAAAACGATTTTCATATACAACGGTGTAATAAATATATAAGTATGTGGGCTGTTCTTTCATTGTTTGTCAGTGTATGTATAAAAAAAATATGACCATTAAGTCTGTAAAGGCTATATGGTTTCTTCTGGTATTTCATTATGTTGTTTTCGTTGCGGCTTCAACATCGATTTTTCGTATAGTATACCCTCTACATTGAAAACACAGACCATTGTGTATAGTTTTTGTTTCTGGCATGGTTGTTATAGTGCTTGTTGTCACTGTTTTTGTGTGGCTGCATGAAATTTAAGGCACACTTGAGAGTTTCCAACAACCAAGTGAACAACTGAATCAACGACCAGCGTTAAAGAAATCAGCCATGTATGCAACCAAAGTAAAGAAAACAGAGAATGAATTTTCTATTTTAAGTCTTTTTGTTTTTGTTTTTAGTGTATATTTTATTTATTACTATTCATTCATAGTCTTTTTTATTTTGACTTTTTATTGTTATTTTGTTACTACTTTTTTTGTTTGGAGTTTTATTTGAACATATTTATTCAGTGCATGTATATATGTTTGAAAACTGCATAATATTACTGTCGCAGTCTTTTTTTATTTATTTTTATTGTTTGTGATATTGTTTTATAACCGAAATTTTTTCAAGCTAAAACTTTTGTTCTATAATGACTTGATTTGGAAAGGAAGAAAAGTCAAAAGGTTTCCTTATTTCTCTGAATCGTTACGCACTTCGAATAAAGTGAATTTTTTAATTTTCTCCGAATAATCACTTTAAAACCTAACAATGGTTTGATTTTAATATTAAATTCATAGACTAATGAAGTTTATAACACGTTCCCAGCTGATTCTGGATAAAAGTAAAATTTTTATTCGGTTATTGATTTCAATTAACTTACCTACATACATACATAATTGGTCATTTCAACCCTTCAATCAGGAATATGACCTAGCTTCTCACGATACTTATGTTGTGTGTGTGTGTGTGCTGCTATTGCAGCAATCTTCATATTTGAGATTTCGGTCAAGGATTTCAGAAAACTAGAGGTGTCAGAAACCTCCGTCTGTGTACTACCACATGATGTGAAAGACAATCGCTCCTCCTCCTCAAACCCCCAGCACCTGCAGAAGTCATTGGTCGAAGTGCCAAGTCTTTCGGCATGCCTATAGATAGGACAGCGGCCCGTAAGAATCGCCACTGTACGATGGTTGGCCATGCAATTTAAGGACAGAAGTGAGTTGGTACTCTTCCTGCCCCCCAACGCTATTGAGCTTCCTAGTAAATCGAGTGAACCATACGTACGTGTTTACATAATTGGTCATTACAATCCTTCATTCAGTGTTACGACCTAGCTTCTCACACCACTTATGTTGCCGTACTATATGATGTGAGAAGCTAGGACGTTATCCTGACTGAAGAATTGTAGTGAACAATTATGTATGTATGTAAACATATAAAAACATACAATATTACACATTAAGTAGTGCAAGTCTAATGACTTCACCCAGCTTGGTCTGCTATAGGAGTGCTTGTGAACAAGAATACAGGCGTCATACGTGTATTTAAGTTCTTCAGGATTCAGGTATTCTGTTGCAAGGGTAGGGTCGCTGTTGCATACACCAAATATTCTCAAAAATAAGTTTGAACTACTGACTGCCATTTAACTGAGTGCTCAATAACTTTAACCCTTGGTCATACAAATAACAAACATGGACATTACTACCACAGATTAATTCGATGTAACCATGCAAAAAAAACCCTTTTTGGTGACCTTTTCACAAAATAAATTTTTAAAATCAATTCCGACCGAATAAAATTAAGAGACGCGAGGAAGGACGAAAAATAAAATCAATAATCATCACACTCTCTTAAATATACACTTAAAATATTACAACTGCTCACATATCCTATGCCAACACATATACTGTCTCCAACACTGAAAATAATGGCAACTCATAGACTGTCATAACATACGAACTCGCGTATACCAGTCATAAATGCTTCTGACCAGAAAGAAAACAAAAAATTACGACAGGAAATCAGTGAAAAAAATTATACCCTCGAAAGAGAGCAACAAGAATATGTTATTACTTCCACGGATTTATGTATGCATGTGTGTTCATGTGTTTCATTTTCATTATGTTTGTATGTATATGTGCGTATATGTATCCATGTTTTATAGCCTGTATTATTGTAAAATTTTAATTGGCAGTTTGTATATGCGGTTATTAAAGAAATCCTCTTGGTTATCATTGAAGCCACTTTTCAGGTTTTTCCTTTACTCTTTTCATTTTCACTGTTTATATTCACGCAATTGCTGTTGTTGTTGTTAGTTTTCGTATAATTTTCTTACTTAAAATTGGTTGAACACGGACGATTTGATGCATATAATTGTGTGCTCTGGTTGACTCTGCATAAAATGCCACATTTTTGCAGTCGTTAAAGTATTAATGTTGTTGTTTTTGTTGTTTTTGTCGGTATAGTCTTCATTGATGATGTCACAGCCATCAATATTTGTTTTCTGCTGAGATTTAAAAAAAAATTTTTGACAAAAATTTTAAACATTTAACCACAACCGTTTAAAATCTACGTGAGACACCAAATGCTTGGAGCTGCTTCTATGGTTTTACATCAGAATATATAATTTTACGCTTATGTATGTATATGCTTTACGTTACCTTAAATCTGAAACAGCATAGTAAATAATAAAATTTTGTCATTGTAATGTTATTCATATGAAGTGGGCACATGAAACTGGAGTTTATAAATAGCCACTGACTTAACAATGTGCAGCGTTCTACAACACCCGTAAATTATTAAAGCATTTTAAACATACAAAGAACAAATTTCCGGGAGAAAAAGTGAGCATTTTCACATTAAAAAATAATAATTATTGTGCTTCAGGAGGTTTTTTCTTTTTTCTTCGGCATACAAGTTTTCAAATTGTGTCACGTAGAAAACTTTTGCTCTTGCACGTTCATATTTACGGCTTTAAATGTGACATTTTGAATATTGTACAGCGCTTTGTATTTACACGTATGCACGTCTGGGTTAATTTAGTTATGCCTGTGGTAAACTATGCTATGTTTGTGTTTGTGACAGTTCTTCAAATGACTAAATTGTTTATGATCAAACAAAAACTGAAGACTCTGTCTTCAAATGTGTTTAAAATAAACTGAGCAGTATTAGTGCATTAAAAATGTTTAAATGTTTACTCACGATATAGTTCATTTATCATACACAAACACATCAGTGAATGTTGCTGAGCATGGTTAATGATTTAATATTGCTACGAGCACATAATTTAGAGACTCTTCTAAAGCTTTTGTTATAAATTTTAAACACAACAGCATTTAAATATAATTTGTTGCTGTTTTTTTATAGCTCTAATGGCAACAAAAATTAACAAAAATTTTGGCAAGAAAAACAAACATATACACACACACAGGAACAACAACTCATGAAAGCATTTAATCACTTTGGAATTTTGAATATAAAAATTATATCAGCCAGGACAAAGCATGTATGCTTATGTGTATATATGATGCATAATATACAATATTTATTAAACGATGAATACATATACATATATGTTTGTGTTAGAGCTTGTTTCGAAAAGAATATTAGGTTAACGTTCTTTATGAATTATGTGCGTATATGTGTATGTTTAATTTTATGAGTATATTTTGAGTAGGTAATAATGGTTTAAGCCATTGTATGTCAGCCATTATTCCTGCTTGGTGTTGAATTTTTTTGTTTTTAATCTATCCTTGTGTTTGTGCATGTACATATGATGCATAGATGTTTAGATGCACATATGTGTGCGTTTATGTTAAATCTTTGCAAAAATTGTTTTTAAGCGTAATATTGTTATGCAGCATAAATATTTTGCACCAATTAAGCGCTTATAAAAACAACATTTATTACAAAAAAAAAACCGCACAAGCTTGTATAGTATATGCATACATTAAAACAAATGCAGCAGTGTTCTGTTTGGATCTACAGTGGAAATATTTTTTATAGCATTATTATTATTAATAAAAGCAAATGATTGTAATAGAAAATTTGCTATAATTCTAAAAGTTAGTTTGTCTGAAGCAGTAGATCCCCTTCTCAAAATTTTAATGTTTCATAACAAGCTACAATTTTAATGCTTTCATTGCAATAGATTTACAAATTAAAATTATTTAAAAAAGAAAATAAATTTGAAAAGCATTATAATTCATCTTCCACCAACAAATTGTTATTTTTTTATGCATTAATTTCGTAATATTTTGGGTTGTATGTAACAAGCTACTGAAGACAAGTCTAATGAGCCCAATAAACGTGCTTCTATGTCTTTTTTATAAAGGCATTTATTTGTATTTGTATCGAAGTGTGTATTGAAATCTCAGTCTTCTTTTCAAATTTTAATTTGAAAGTTGAATCACGGATTTGACATTATTTACAGCATCCAGGAATTGCGCTGACTGGGAACTTATCTAACATTTTTTGACATTCTTCACGCTTTTTTCGCTTCTTAATTTATGAAAATCATATGGGAATTGCTGTCAACAAATTATTCAATAAATACTGTTCCTAAAGTGGTGTGACTCAATAGAACTTAGGCTACTACAGCTAGATACGTACATATGTACATACATAATTAGTCATTACAACCTTTCAGTTAGGATTATGACCTAGTTTCTCGCACCACTTATGTCGTGTGAGAAAATTTACATTGCAATTTTATTTACTCTCAGAATTTTTGCCAGAAATCTGCAGAGAGACAGTCGCCTAAGAAATATTTGTTCATATTTCGTTTTGTTCGAAATGTCTGACCTGGAGTTTGATCCGTGGCCTTACGTCTAATAAGCCAACACACTTCATAGTAGACTACTGCGACTACTGATTTATCACATAATTGATCATATTGCTGAACACTCTAGATTTGCCAGTGCTTACGAAATAGCTTAATAAGTGTGCTATGTAAGGTTTACTATAGATTCCAATAAAATTTTCTTTTTACGCAAGCAAAAAACTACCTCGGTAACTTATATTTTACATGCCCTCCTATAAGAATTTGGGAGTTACTGCCATTCATAGTCTTTTGATCTTTAGATAAACATTCGCTTTTTGCTCTTGCTTTCGAAAGATGTTATCTTCACTACAGCGGTTTGATTCATATTAATTCAATAAAAGGGATATTAATCTGTGATATTTTTTTATACTTTCACCCTTGCCCCTATAAGTTAATAAAGGTATTCCTTTTTTATAGAAAAGAAAATAATTTATATTTCGTCAAGCCTCACTGTGCATGAGTCAAAATAATAAAGCTAGAGAGAGACCTAGCGAGACGAAGTTAGATTAAGTGTGTGTGTAAGAAAACAATGGCAGCTACATGTGCAACTTTATTAGTTTCAACTGTTTTAACATTAACACACTCCCATACGATATTTGCTATTTAAATAGCTTTTGCTGCTGATTTGTGCATATGGATGTCAGCCTTTAAAAGGAAAAAGGTCCAAAAAATACTTTTTTTGTAAATTTTTTTTTTAACAGCTTCAACGAGTTAACGCAGAGGAAGTGCAAACGCAGGCTGGTGACTACAATTGATGTTTCACCTGTGGCACAAATTTGTTTTGTGTTGTGCTGTTGTTGTTTTTAGAAGAGAAGGATTAAAACTACCAATTTAGTTTAGTTTTGTTGTTGTCGTGTTCTTTCAGTTGTTTCAATGGTTTGCACGCTCTGTATAAAAGTTTAGACGTATTTTCTTTTATGTTGTGGAAAAGTTGTCGTATTATTTTTTTGTTTTTACGAAACACAACAAAAAAAGGCTAACAACCAACAAAATATTAAAACCGTTATACCCGGCTTTTAAGGCCACCATCATCACCAACGTTGTATTCTTTGCAATTTCAATGATCTGCCACTTTAACGCTTCTAGATAACCATTGCACTGAACCGACTTATATTCAACAGAATTTTTTTATGGACACAATAAGAAAAACTAAGAAAACTCCCACCAAAAATGATAAAAATACAAGGGAGAAATAAAACCAAAAAAAAACACACAATAAAAGAATAATTGAATGAAAAATGTTGTAACACTATAAGCCTCTTATCGTAATGGAACATGGTTTAGTTGTTAAAATTTTCATGCTGAGCACAAGTTTAAAGCCAACCAACTAGGCCGTCAGTTGAGCAGCATAACTTTTATTGGATTTCACTTCATTTTTATCGTTTTATTTGCCATAATAATCAAAAGCAAAAGCTCTAAACAAAATTATATTGTTATTCGCTGTTGTTGTTATCATTAACGAGATTGAAATGTGGCCAAAATAATTTTGTCCATCGCATTTAATGGAATTCTAATGTAAATGTGAAGATGTCAGTGCATAGCAAATGTTTAGATTTTGATGTCAGAATGTTTTCAATTGTTTTTGCAGAAGTAATTCGTAACTAAAAGTTGCATTAGCATAAATCCTTTTTTAATTCTTGTTAAACAACAGTTTTTGAAAAATAGGGGAGTAGATGCTACCACAAATGGTTTTAATTGTAGGGTGAAGCTTAATGCATATGAAGAACAGAGTTAAACATCTCATAAACTAATTATTTAAATAGAATTGTTGATGATGAGTGCAAATGTTTGTCATGACTTAAAAGTAAGAAAAAACTGTGTTTGGACCAAAAATTTTGTCTCTTTTTTATCAAAGAACTTATACACATCAGTGCTTGAAAGCAGCCACAATACGACAAAGTGATAGAGAAATCTACCAAAAATGCAATTGGAGATTTGACAGAACTTTTCTAAAGTCTTATCAGACATAAGGCAATGGTTCAAACATTAGATCAAACATTTGGCGTCTGCCTCTCAGCAGATTCTTGGAAAAAGTTCTAAGAAAAAATAAAGTTGCCATGAAAAAGTTAATCAATAGTCTGTCGTTCGGAGTCAACTTTAAGCTGTAAGCCGCCCAACCATGTATAAAATTAACACCGACAACATAAGTGATGTGAGAAGCTAGATCGTAATCCTGGCTGAAATGTTATAATGACCAATTATGTATATATGTATGTATCTATCTGTAAAATTTGACTTGGCTGGGAATAGAAAGGACCAAGAGATCATTTTCTTCTACAAAAGGTTTATGTTTAGGTTAGAAGACTTGTGCTTGCCAACTGAGACCAGTACAGTACCCGGAGGTCAAGTTGACCGATTGTACAACGTCCTTAAGGGAAGATGATAATAGGAGAGATAGGGAAAAAGAAGAGAAAGTAAGAAAGGGAGAATATGGAAGCAGATGAATTACACAGACTAACAAAACACAAAAGAGAGGGCGACTACGCTATTGAAGGCCTATAGGTGCACAAACTAATACCAGAACTTGTAGAATTCACGATTTGTATTATTTACTTGCCTACTTATCTCTTTCCTAAATTCTTAATTCGACTCTATGCAGTTAACAATGGCCTATTGAATGGTGGTCCATTTTTACACATACATTCGTGGTTTTACAAATGTGTGACAATAAATGTTAACACAAATCATTTAGGAGTACATTTTCTATAATTACTGGCTTTCATTTAATTTTTTTTACTTAACTTCGATGTTAACTAGAGGTGGTATAAGCAATATCACTCATACGCCATGGTTCATTTGTTTAAACAAAATTTGAAATTCTGTGTTGTTTTGTGTTGTTCCAAATGTTCTTTTGTTTCGTAAACATTTTCATTATTTAAAAACAATTGTCCTTGTTGTTATTTAATGTCATCCTTTGATAAGTAAATCACGTGTAAATAATTTATGGCTTCAATGTTACATGAAATTCAATACAAACTTACGGCATTTACTTATTGAAATGTTTACGTTTGCCAAAATAATTTAATTTTTCTCATATTACGGTACAAAAGTCGTATTTATTGTGCTACTTAAACTTAAGCTTGATTTGATTTCTTTAATTCGACTGAAATTAATCGATGTTCAATTGATAACCTTGAAAGGGAAAATGTTAAAGCGAGCAGCTTCACATTATAATAATTGAATTTATTTGTGCTGTATTAATTTGAAGTCACCGCAATCTAGTAGGTAGTGTGTTGGCTTATTAGACGTGAGGCCCAAGGTCAAATATCTCCAACAAAACGAGGCTTAAATAATTATTACTTAGGCGACGGCCTTCTAGCAGATTTCTGATAAAATTCTGGGAGAAAATAAAATGGGCATGAAAAGTATCTCGAAATTCTGTCGTTCGAAGTCGACCTTAAACCGTAGGTCACTTATGGATTAAATTAACACACACAACATTAGTGGCAATGAGGCTAGGTTGTAGTCCTAACTAAGGGTTGTAATGACCAATAATATGTGTATTGGTAGTAATAGTTAAAGTACAATACCTTATTGTACCTTCTTTCCTTTTCAGCATTTCCATCCATAAAACATTAGGATTCTTAATTTCTTTTGTTTAAATTTAAAACTTTCTTTTAATTTTAACCAATTTGTGGCATGAAAACCCATCAGTAAAGTTTGTCAAACAAGAAATCTCTAAAATAGGAAGACAAAATGACAAAACTAAAGAGGACATTAAAAGCTGAGTAAAAAAGGAAACAAGATTTGAATTTTCTTCTCTACTACATTGCAAAGTTTAATGATATTTTCAATTATGTCTGCCACTCTCCTTCTCTGCCTCATAATCCTTTTTGTCGCCATCGTTTGGTCTTTTCTGACCTATTCTGGCATTGCGGTTAGCACTTGGTCAGCCGGCATTTCAGCACAGTATGCTCAGTGTCATTGTAAAATGTTTAGTAACTGTTTTCTTTTGCTGTTGTTGTAAGGATGCATTTAATATTATTTTCTTCCAAAAATATCCACACATCTATAGCTGTTGGAAACTTAATTTTAGTTAAAACTAAAAGCCATCGACAGTATTTTTTTTTTTAATGCAAACTTTACTATTTTCGCAAAAGTTGCATAAAAAGTTTGCTCAGTTTTTAAATGGCTGTAGTACATTGCTTTTCTCATTTGTTTCTCTTTTTCATTGCACTTATTTTTGGTTTGGCTTATTTGGCATCTGATCTAATGAACAGACTTATTAAAATGTTTATACAATCGCAGATGCAATATACTGCTGATATCGAAATTATTTGAAATGTAAGTTTTGGTAGATGAACTTTGTTTTTGGTTAATGATATTACACAAAAAAAGTTTCAAAGCATTTTGTACTTTATTTCTAGCATTTGAATTGGCAACTGATATCGGTAAGTTTTTAGCTGCATAAGAACTATTGGAATCGATGTTTTCGCGACTAAGAATGTCAAACTCTTTTGACATTTCTGTTCAGTAAGATTCTGCCAGTATACGTAGATGAATCGTATATTGCCTCAAAAACGCTACCAAATGGAGAAAGTTTACTTTGAATGTACAAAACTCTTTGCGAAATTTTAAGAGCAGTTTTCGCATTAATTTTATGGTATTCCTCTCGATTCGAAATCATCAACAAGATAAACATATAAGGGCGCCAAAGACAATGTTAAGTTTTGAGAAAATGCCGAAATGACAATTCATAGCCATTCTTTACTTCCTGGCAATTGTACTTCACTGCGTGGAAAACTTTATGTAAGGATCACGGTGTAAGAGACGAATGTATTTTCAAAGAATTGTGTTTAGCATTGAAGTTTATTTTTAATTAAGCGACCAAATCACTATTAAATCCATGACAATTAACTTGAGCGGTTTACATGTTGACAACATCATCGATCCTTCTTTCTTTCTAAATAAAGGAGAAACTGCGGTTATAGCTAATGATATCAACTATTCCGGTTGAATTTTTATTTCCAAAAATAAGTCAACTAGACCAACGACATTTGGTTCCAACAAAATGGCTTAACTTGTCATAAACATACATAATTATTCATTACAACCCTTAGTTAGGACTACGACCTAGCGTCTCACACCACTAATATTGTGTGTCTTAATTTAATCTATAAGTGCCGGGACATACAGCTTAAGGGCAAAGATATATTTTTTTATATTTCGTTCTGATCGAGATGTCTGACCTGGGGTTTGAACCATGGCCTAGCGTCTAACAAGCCAACACACTACCTACTTGACTACTGTGACTTCAAAAGTCAGATAAATTTACAAAATTCGTAGCTTGCACACTTTTCTGCTGCGATTTCAATTTCTTATCGATTTGATTACTTACTTCATTACTATTTTACGTTTCTAATATTTACGTTTCTTTTTGATTAGATTTCTTAAACGAGAACTAAAAATTGAAAAAATTTTCTGTTGCAATATTTAATTTGCTGTAGGATTTTTATAACGGTATGATTTTTTGTTTGAAGACCATGAGTAAAGCCTGCCAAATATTGCAACGCAATCATACCCAGTCAGCTGATGATCTACACAAAAAGGAAAAATATTATTCATGATTTGCTTTTTTATACGTTGATATTACTTTTTCACTCTTTTTTTTTTTTGTTTTTTGTTGTATATCGCATTCTCATTTGAATAACTTTAACAATGTTGAAAACTGCTTGAAGAAATATACCCAAAACTACAATAAAAAAGTTTATTTATTTTTAAATTTCTTTTGCAGTATTTACTGGAATTTTTATATCAGTTCCTATCGTAATATGGGCTTTGCAAAACAATAACTGAACAAGGCCCGTAAAAAGAAAACAAAAATGAGAGAAAATAATGTAAGAAAAATAATCGAATGAATTTTTTTGCTGTTGCAAATTCAAAAAGGTTGCCTGCCACAGAAAATTTCAAAGTATAAAAAGGGAGCGAAAAAAAATGCAACGAAACTTTTGTAATAAAATTTTATATTTGTTGCAAATATTAAAAGTAAATCCTTGCAACTCTCGTTTGATAAATTCAATTAAAAAAGTAATAATCATTGTAAATATAAGAACAAAAGTTGAAGAAGTATAACAAATATGTTAAATATGGAAATTATGCACCTACAATCCAAAACATAACATTCATCCATTCAGATTTCCAGGATAATACTGTAATTTATGATACAGTATGTGCCTATAAACACTGATAAATGTGGTACCGCATGAACGGTAGTACACTCATGGGTACAATTAAAACAAGCAACATTTGTGAAAGCTGGGCCTGACTTTTAACACTTAGTTAACGAATTTTAATTCCAAACTGTTTGTTTTTGATTAGAATAGCCATTGAGAAGGAGTTTATATAAAAACAAAAAGAATGCAAGAATCTCAAACAAATCTTAAGGCTTTTCTTCAAGTTTATCAGCAAAAAGACGTCGTAGTCTACTAGGTAGTGTGTTAGCTTGTTAGACATGAGGGGCTGCGGTTCAGAGATTTCCAACAAACGAAAATCAGGAAAAATTATCTTTGGTGACTTTCCCGCATCAAATTTCTGCCAAAAACTCTGAGAGTAAATAAAATTGCCATGAAAAGTTTCTCAAAAACTGTCGTTGGGAGTAGACTTTAAACTGAAGGTTCCACTACTGATGAAAAAAATTAAACTGACTGAAGTGTTGTTATGACTAATTATGTTATGAAAGAGAAGAAGTCCAAATCACAATGACTCTCAAAGCCAACATAACCCATGAGGTCATATTCTGCTTGATTTATACGCCAGTTTCAGGGAAGCTGAGACATTTAGGATGCACTCTACCCATAGAAGCCTTGGCAGATTGTTGTATTCCAAATATAAGGACAGGAGCCCCTTAATGAAAGACCCAATGTACTCTAAAGCATTAGCTGTTTAGCAACCCTTTAAATAGATTTCATATAAAATTTTTATAAATATTGTGTGTTGGTTAACGTTTTTTTAAAAATATGATTTTTAGTTGCAATTAATAGTAAAATAGAAGAGTTTACAATACAAATATCAAGTTACTGATAAAGTGATAAGATTTCCAATTAAAAGTGAATAATTCATGAATAAAAAATGAACAATTTATACCATATCCACTGGAGTGATTTCATTATTTGTATTTTTTATGTATGTTTTATATTCCAATTTTTGTTTTTTATTTATTTTCTCTGTTTTTTTTTTTCTCTTTTGACAAAGTTGTTTTTGACTTTTGTTTATGTTCGTTTCGTTTTATTTCATTTTTTTAATTTTTGCTTGCACTATTAATTTGGGTGTGTATGTTTCTATGGTTACATTCTGTATGAGATATTGATAAAGGCACAGTAGAGCTGTCTTTGATACAGAATGCAAAGATACAAAGTTTCCATAATCATTGAAACTAATCAAGAATACTTCTCATGATAGTAATAACAATTGAAGTAGTTGTAGTCTAGTAGGTAGTGCGTTGGCTTATTAGACGTACGGCCAGGGTTCAAACAACAGATCCGACATCAAAACGAAATATGAAAATAATATTTCTTCGACGACTTCCTCTCAGCAGATTTCTGGCGAAAACTCTGAGAGCAAATAAAATTGCTATGAGAAGTTTCTCAAAAATCTCTCGTTCGGAATCGACTTTAAACTGCAGGTCCCACTACACATGTATAAAATTACCACACACATTATCAGTGGTGTGAGAAACTAGATCATAATCCTGACTGAAGGCTGGTAATGACCATTTACGTATGGCTGTATGTAGATACAAGAAAATTTAAAAATTTGAAATTAAGTTTCCTGAAAAGCTTTTTAAATACTTAAAATGCATTAACATCGATTGCTGTATACTTTATCAATGGTGAGACTGTTTTCGGTAGTAAACTCTATCAATGAAAACCGTAACCGTATAAAAATTGGAATAACCAACCATAAATCTTTATTGAAAACTCGCTTGCATTTTATAGAATTGGACAGACACACGTCCATTCAATACTGCACTAATAAATGTTGTACACACAAGAGCTTTACAACCAACAAATGTACTCTTGTAATTTAAGTTGTTCACTTTTTGTTTTGCTTCCTTCTCGTGTTTACCTGTGGTTTTTTACCTTTTTCTGTCTTATTTGAATACCGGGGAATTGAAAATGATTTAGGGGGCCTTAAATTAGAGAAATAGTATTGAATTTGAAGAATACAGTTTATGTTAGAATTTCAAAAGCATGTCTTTAATTATTATCATGTCAAATACGTACAATTATTATAATTTTACTTACATACTTTCCTAATTGGACATTAACATTTTTTAGTTAGGATTACAGCCTATTTTATCATACCACTCATGGTTTGTCTGTTAATTTTATAGATGAATGGTAAAACCTACAGTTTAAACCAGACTTCGAACAACAGATTTTTGGCAAAATTTTCAAGTTAATTTTATTTATCTTCAGAATTTTTGCTAGAAATCTGATGACAGGAAATAGCAGAAGTAATATTTTTTCATATTTCGGTTTGTTTCAGATGGTTAGTCTCGCGTCTAATAAGCCAACACCCTAGCTGTTAGACTACGGTGACTTAAATCAGCTTATAGAGAATAGTCCACAGGAATCTAAAGGAGTTAGAACTTCTTTTAATAGTATTTTTCCCAAAAAAAATTGACGTAATCATCATAATAAAATTATATTTCAGGTTTATTGTAAATCAGTGATTAATGCACACAAAGTATGAGTTTCGAAACAGTTCCCCTACTGTGTAAGCCAAAGTAAATATTGCATTGCTTTTCTTTCTTTTGTACATTCCAATTCTATAGGATATGTCATTTTATTTTTGGTTTATATTTGTTCCATCTGGTATTTCAAATCTGCCGATACTTACATATGTCTGTCTATTCTGTTACAAAATTCAGTATATTATCTCCACTGAATATAATGAATATATTTACTCTTGAGCAACATTGGGATTTCTTAACACAACGAGAAACTGCATGATGATGTCAATTTCTCAAAAACAAAAAAAATTATCTTTTCAGATGAAGCCATTTTCATCTTGGGGGGTACGTGGCCCAGGCAACTATTTCGAGTGACTGTTTGGTACTGGTTGTGGAGCGGTGGCATCATTTGTCCACATTTCTTTGATAATGAGGGCGGCACAACTATTATGGTCAACAGGATAACCGATTTTTTTGGTAGTTTTGATGTGAACGTAGTTTGCTTTCAACAGGATGGTGCAACTTGCCACATATCTCATTTTACAATCGATTTATTGTATCAAACATTTGATTGCTTTTAAATTAGTTTAAATGGTGATTGACCGCCAAGAATCTGAAATTTTACACCATCGGACTATTTTCTGTGGAGTGCCGTTAAGGAAACGTGTTATGCCGATAAAACAGAAACGATGGAGCATTTGAAAGCCAATGCATATGTAACGTATGAGTGATATTTAATTATATTAGTTTCATTCGTGACAAAATCAAAGATATTTTATTGCATACTTTTTAGGGTTACTATTCTAGTTCATGCAAAGTATACCACCATTAATTTGGAATTAAACATTTACAAGCTATGATATGACAAATCTAATGGATTTTTAATAATTTTAAATTTTTCGAGATATTTTAACCTAAAAGTTTAAGTTTGCATGTTTAAATTTAAACTTTTAAATGGTGCATTCTATATAAACACATAACTTGATACTCACTTCATACTTCAATTTTCTATATACATTAATTGTGGAGTCACTGTAAACCTCATTTTTAAATTATGTTTAACGATTTGACACCGTTGGAATATTTTCCGTAGGGCGTCCTTAACGAAAAGTATTATGGCAGACAAGTCAGTGACAATTGACCATTTGAAAGCCAACATTCGTGATGCCATAGCCGAAACATGACCCCATACTCTCGAAAAAAGTGAATGAAAATTGCTCCGATGGAATGAGGTACTGTGAGGCCGGTCGCGGCAGCCATATGAACGAAATAATGTTCCGTTTCGAACTGGTAGAATTGTATTTGACTACAAAAAAATAAATTTGGAAATATTTCAAACCGTTTTTGTTTTATTGCAGCTTTAAATCCAAATTTTTAAATGGCCCATACGCTGAAATTTAGTTTCTATACTGAAGACCAATTCAGGTTTTCTTGTATTCCTCTAAGTACTTATTTTCTTATTTTTTGTTTGGTTGCTTACAAAAGTAAATTACAAAATAATTGAGAGAAATGAAAGAAATGCTATTCGTCTGCACGCATAGACGTGAAAATATGCAAATACGGGAAATGAATTTAAAAAAGAAATGGAAATGCAAGACAGAAACAAACATCTCATATTAAAAACTAGTTACTCATTTGAATTTCTATGTGTGACCAGCTGACTGCTGATGTTACTGCAGGCGAAGTCTATATAAGCGAGATAAATGATGCTTGTCGAAATCAATTCTTTGTTGGTTGGAGTATTATTCAATATTAAAAGAATTTAATGAGGTTTAATGCATGATACCCTGATTTAAATTAAATGAAAATCTTATTGCTGGTTAAAAGGAATTAAATTTAAACTAATTTACAGCAAATGGTATTATCTTCTAAATTACTTTTATTACTTTCAATATTAAGTAAATACTTTGCGAGAAGTTTCTTAAAGAATTTAATAGATCTGTAGCATAAACATTTTAGAAAAGTTTCTTTCAACTTTTCTTGTGTTTTATAAGCAACATCATATTCCACTTTACTTTTTACATTGTCTTCTCATTGTCTAATGACTGCCGTGGACCATATGCTTACAAAAGTTTGAAGACATAAAATAAACAATTTATTGTTGTCTTTTATATATATATATATATATATATATATATATATACGTAGACGTGATTACATGACTTTATTGAATTTGAAACGGAAAGTCTGTAGCATTTTATCAAAAAATAAATTTTTTTATCACACATTCATTTAAGGGCACTTTGTGATGAGACAGTGCATATTGAATTTTAATTGGAAAACGCTTTTTATTTAAGAACATTTCTTGCTATACTTACATGCGTACATACATACATACATAATTAATTAATTACATACAAATACATACATACATCATTAAAACCCTTCCGTCAGGATTACGACCTAGCTTTTCACAACACTTATGTTGTGTGTGTTAATTTTATACATGAGTAGCGGTGCCTACAATCCAAAGTCGATTCCGAGCTACAGATTTTTGAGAAACTTTTCTTGACAATTCTATTTACTCTTAGAGATTTTGCCAGAAATCTGCTAATAGGCAATCACCTAAGAAATATTTTTCCACCTTTCGTTTTTGTTGGAGACGTCTGACTGGGGGTTTTTAACCGTTGCATCATGTCTAACCAATCAACACACTACCTACTATACTATGGCGACTTCAAGCATTCTCTGAAGATTATCAAGGACTACAAGAACACTTCATTCATAGAATACGATATGAAGCTTGCTCGTAAAAACTTATTGCCTCCACGGCAAATATTCACCGGCATTCTTAGGGTATAAAAATAGTATGCAATAATGCAACTGTGAATTGAGTCTAACGGGGCAAATAAATTTTAATGGAATCGTCAAAGATATTGTCATAGCATTACACATAATTAATTACAAAACGTAAACGAAATATGCATTTGAAGGAAAAAAATCTCCTTTCTTGTGAAGCCAATAATCTACATCATGTATTAGCAGCTGTATTTAAAATCAGCTTAATAAAGTAAAAATCTTAGGAGGATGGTAACAAAGATGCTGCTGCTAAGAAAATTATGCAACATTCTGTTGGCTTTTGTTGAAACACACGCATTTTTATAACTTTTTTTCTTTCACCAATTCTGTACAATTGTTTTCTTTTAAATGAAACAAAGTAAATCAAAAGCAATGACAACAAAAAAAAATTTTTAATACAATGCCAAAGAGAATGGAGATATTAAGTGTGATATCAAGCAAGAAAATAAAAAAGGAATGCATAGAACTAGTGCTCCATAAATGTGTATATGTACGTGAGAGTACACACATACACTCACACCTATATATCTTAGTCTAATAAACTGTCTCAAAATAATTCAGATTTGGTTTTATTTTTTCTATTTGGTTTTTACATATTTATCTAGTTTTTTATTTCTTTTTTTCATTCGCTTCTAATTTTACACGGATTTTAAATTATTATTCTGGATCCTTTTTTCTCTTGATGTTCTTGTTGGTGTTACTAAAATTATGACAAAATATAAAACAAAGTAAAAAAAGGAAATACTCAACCTAACTTGCCATCATTCACATCGAGGTTACAAGGAAGTGTATGGAAGACGGACGATAAATTGTTACAATTTGACAACGACAATGAGTAAAATGTTACGAAGGAAAAAGAAGTCATTTTTTCTAACCAATCGGTAGAGTGGGCAAGTAGCTTATACAGGAAAAAATCAAATTTTGTTGTCACATAATCACAACATAGATTACAGGAACAATTTTGAGATATTCGTGGTAAATATCTACAAAATACAAATATTGCCTGCAGTTTCCAAAAATATGTTGAAATAGTTTTTTTCTTTTCTATTGGTATATATTTTGTTTACTTCGAAAAATGAACAGAATTTCGCTAAAATACCAATTTATTGTTACCGATTATGATACCACGATTATGATACAAGATTGTTTGCATGCAACTACAATACGTATATGGATGTTACCGTAAATAAATTCTAATAGATTCTAATTTATTTCGTCAAATAGTCAAATGTTTCAATCGAAGAAACCAATGAATATGAAACATTCTTTATATCTACGGCAAAGATCTTTACGAATGCAACCATTGAACCAAATTTATAGTTGTACTCTTGCATACAACTTATACTCTAAGAATGCCGGTGAGTATCTGCCGCAAAAGCAATAACTTTTTACAAACAAGTGTATCGCATCGTATTAAGTTAGTGTACTGTTCTTGTTGTCCTTAATATTTTTCGGAGAATGCTTTAAGTCGTCATAGTCTAGCAGGTAGTATGTTGGCTTATTAGACACAGCTCAGACATCTCCAACAAAACGAAATCTGAAAAAATATTTTTTCAACGTCTGCAGTTTTGTAACAAAAATTCTGAGAGAAAATAAAATTGATATGAATATTTTCTCAAAAATCGTGTCAGACGGATTCGACTTTAAACTACATGTCCCTGACACTCAAGTATAAAGTTAACACACTCTACATAAATGGCGTGAGAAGCCATGTCGTAATCCTGACTAAAGTATCCCTATGCCCTGCAACTCATATAAAACTTATGTTTGAATTTTTCGAAATTTCCCTGAGAAATGAGTGACATTGATGGACAAGAATGGAAGTTGAAGCTATGTTCGTTAGGCACTTAATCGCAACCAGGCTGGCCGATTAAATCAAGACATTTTTAAGGGAAATTCAGGCATTATAATTCAAAGAAGCACTGAGTGGCCATCAAAATAGCTGTGACCTGTGGCTGGAAAACATTGCAGTGGTCAGGAAGACTTAAAGAAAGTCTAATAGCAGTACCTTCAATAAATATATCACAGCCCATTCGTATTCATAAGTTGCATATGTATGTACATAAGTATATATCGGATCAATGGTGTAAATTAAGAGAGATCTACATTTACTCTCCCAGTTCTAATCGAATCTATCTCATTTGTAATATAATATATAACTTATAATTTTTGTTTAAATCCTGTAAACAGACATTAAAAAATTTTTTTATACTCTCTATTAAATTTTAATTAATTTTACAAATTGAGACATTTTATCAAGTCGATTGCTACACTTAATTAATTAGTAATTAATTTTAAATATTCATAATAATTTCAATTATCAAGAGTAGTGCAATAATATCCATTAATTTTAACCCCTTTTTAAAATTCCAAACCTTTTCAAACTGATTTGCATATGTAAAGTGTTATTATGATACTCCTTTCATACCCAACAACACCCCTCTGTGGAATTATGATAAAAAGAATAAAAACTTGTTGAAATATTTTAATCCCATAAATATTTATGGACACTTCAAAATGTTGAAATGTTTTTAGAAAGTCTATACCATGAATTTCTAAAACGTATTGTCCAAAGCATTACAAAAAATTCTCTTATATTTTAGGTAAATGACTCACCCCTTTTTATCCCTATTAAGACAAGGTTTGGTTTTCATATTGAAAGGTTCACCCAAAAATGCAACAAAAAAATCAGCATCAATACTTGTCCTGACCATTCAGATGCTTCTACAGAAACAGGTAACTGCCTGAGTATTTGTGTGTTGATATGATAAAATTTGTAAATTTTATACCTTGAGGCTGTGGAAAAGTGTAATCCCATTTGCCTTTGTAGTCTAGTCACACCTTTATGGCTTTGTGTTGTTGGTGTTAAGAGATTTTATGATTTCATTATCGATACTGGCCTACAACAGAGATTAAAGTGTGTCATAAAATTTTCGATAAATTTCCATACAGAGTTCAATAAGCCACAGGTACTAAGGACTCATTTGTATATGATAAAACTTGTAAAATTTGTATTTAATGTCTTTACGAGACAGTCTAGCCATTAAAGCAGAAAATTGTTTTATTAGGCCTGCTGTCTTTTGTTTCTTACTTCTGCTTAGTGTAAGTACTACTAAAAGTGTCTTTAAATCTTTGAATCATAAATTTTTATTGTAATTTTATAACAAAGGAACTAATCAGAAATAAAATAAGAATACATTCATCAAAATAGAATAGGAAATATAAGAGAATAAAAGGAAACAAAGAAAATTCAATTGCATAATAATGTAACTCAAGTAAAATGAGGCTATCATGAGATTTTTGTGCTTTTCTTCTTGGCATTCAACAGATTTATACTTCAACGCCTAATGTACACCATCGATCGAATATACATATATGTATATACATATGCAACTTATGCATATAAGCGGGCTGTGTTGTATTTACTGAGTGTTCTGTTATTAAACTTTCATATAGGCTGCCTGATCACTGCAGTGTTTTCCAGGCAAGAGATCAGGACTACTTTGATAGCAGCTCAATGCTTATTGGGTGGCTGCATTTGTCCTGAAAATGTCTTGATTTAATTGGTCAGTCAGGCTGCGATTAAATCCGTAACGTAGCTTCAATTTCCATCCTTGAATGTCGATCATTATGTAGGTAGGTTGGAGTGGTAGTTTTGATGCCAAAAGCTCACTTGAGCACGCATAGCGGCCCCTTTGTGACGCCACATGTGAACGCAGTCTCTTAACCAGGGAAGAAGAAGAAGTTGGTCAGCGCAAGGGCTGCACATTTAAAGCACGACTACCCCACGCCCGATGCTTGATAAACGAAGCTCTATTCTTGACATCAATAGATGATAACTCCATAAAGCTGACATGGATTGGAGAGCTAAATAAACTATATTTACACCTCACAAGAGATGGGCATTGACAAAGAATCCTCTTCCTGCACCCACGGCAAATGTCGTTAGATGGGATCTGCATTCCGAGTGTCTTTCCATAACATGACCTGTACGCATGGCCACTGTGATCGAGATGACGTTACGCCCAAGTCCAAGTCCATCGAGGGCCAAATAAGCCTAGCAGGACTCCTAATAAAGACTCCTCAACCAGAATAGTTTGGCGTCTCGAAAGAATTTCCCCGCGAAGTCTAGCTTGACCGAGGTAAGTGGCATCCAAAAGTAGTGCACCAGCCCTGGTGAGCTCGTCGGCTGTGCAGTCTCCCGGAATATTACTGTGCGCGGAGACCCAGATAAGTGTGACATTGAAGCGCCCGGAAAGAAAGTCGAGACAGCGGTGACATTCTCCGACGATCCTGGAGTTGTTCACAACGTTCGACAGAGATCTTATGATGATCATTGCTCATGTAAATTTCGAATAATTCCAATGTAACTCTCATATGGGTTGCAGGACATTGGGGTACTTCAGTCATGATTACGACCTATTTTCTAACACCACTAATGTTGTGTGTGTTAATTTTGTTTACAGTTTAAAGTCGACTACGAATGCCAGGATTTTTGTGGATCTTTTCATGGCATTTTTATTTTACACTCAGAGTTTTTGTCAGAAATCTTCTGAGAGACAGTTCCGTAAGAAATATTTTTACAGATTTCGTTTTGTTGGGATTTGAACCGTGGCCTTATGCCTAATAATCCAACACATTACATACTAGACTATGGCTACTTTACTGTGATTTATTATAATAAATCTGGGCTCTATAAGTCCCACATGTTTCTTAGATTATTTTTATTTTCTGTAGAAAGTTGTACGATATATGATGATTGATTTTCTTTATCGTAATACTCGTATTGATTTATCATCCTTAAGGGGTATTACACAAGCAAATTCCGGCTGCAAAAACGACCTGATGATAAGCCATCAGTGTGGTGTAATAAGGTAAATACGTGCTTGTAAACCTGACCCGATGAATATAAAAATTTTTTGATATTTCGCTAGATGGCAGGCAAAGTTTGATAGTGTCATATATTTTTTAAACATCTTATTACGTAAACATGCAACAAATTTTAAAAAATTTCCTTTATTTCCTTGTCTTTTGTAAAAATTTTAATTAAAATTAAATTGAAAAATAATACAAAAATAATATTCTTAATAACGAGAGATGGCAACGTTACATAATATTAACAATTAAAACCAATTTCTGGCCTTTTATAGCAAAACAAAACCACCACATTGCTGAATAACTGTTCATTTCGTAAATAAATTGCCTTTCATTTAGGTTCTTCTCATTACTTTTACGCTCCAGTGCAAACGGAACCGCAACATTTCGGCATAATATTGTTTTAATAAAAATTGTATCCATTCATGGTGCATTTCGTTGATATGAAAACAAAAAGAGGAAAGGACCCGAACATAAATGTGATGGAATACGGTTTTTAACATAGGTCTTTTTTTAACATTTGGTGTGGAATGGAAAGGATTTCGTTTATAGCTCAGCTCAGCTCAGTTTTTTGATGTTGTGCTGTCTGTTTGTATGTTTTTCATATTAAAATCTGAGGTTTTACAAAAAGTAATAAAAAGCCAAATGATACTCTCTCATATATGGATGGATACATAAAAACAATCAAACAAACATCATGATACTTTGGCGTCCATAACTACAAGAATATTTAATAAATTCTCAAAAATTGCTCTTCAAAAGAAAAAAACCAAAGATTTTACTCCTGATCAATGTGTGGAAAATTCATTTCAAATTGGTTATTGAAATAATATAATTTGATGGTTAAAAATATATTTTAAATAAATTGCTATAGGGTGGACCATTTATAAATCAAAATTCAAAAATGTAATAAAACAAAAACGGTTTAAAATTTTTCCAAATATATTTTATTATCGTGAAGTACAATTCTTCCGGTTAGAGATGGAATATTATTTCATTCATATGGCTCCTGCAGCTGGCCTGACAGTATCTCATTTGATTGGTCCAATTTTTGTTCAGTTTTTCGAGTGTATATGGTTGTCTCTTGGCAATGGCATTACGAATGTTGACCTGGTTTGTCAGCATAACACTTTTCTTCATTGGCGTCTTACAGAAAATAGTCCAACGATGTCAAATCGCAGCTTCTTGGGGGCCAATTGACATCACCATTTTGGCTATCAAACGTTTGAGGCAATAAATCGCTTGTGGCATGAGATGTGTGGCAAGTTGCACTACCCTGTTGAAGCCAAACATCGTTCATATCAATACCATGAAGAGCGGATACAAAAAATAGGTAAGGGTGGTGCAACGGGTATCTTTATTGACCGTAATGGTTGCGCTATCCACATTTTCAAAGAAATATGGGCCAATGATGCCTCCGCTCCACTAGCCTCACTGTAAGATAACGTGTGGGTTTTCTGAGCCCCAAATATGGCAATACGAGATCTTTAATATCCCCTTTCCAACATGGTTTTTCGAAAAGTAGGTCGACTGTCACTAATCTTCTTGAATTTACTACACATGTTTTCAGGGGTTTTCTTGCCAGAGCACGGACTGATGTAATTTATACTGATTTCAGTAAAGCTTTTGATAGGGTTGATCATAGAATTTTGCTTCTTAAACTTTCATTAGTCGGTATTCCTGATACTATTCATCGTTGGCTAGACTCCTACCTCTCCCTTAGGACTCAGAGGATATTGTTTAGGAATGTATTGTCTAAGACAGTATATGTTACTTCTGGTTTGGGTCCTTTACTGTTCTTATTGTTTCTTAATGATCTTCCTTGTGCTATTTCTGATTGTAATATTCTCATGTATGCTGACGACGTTAAATTATTTTATACTTTTGATGATGATCATGGTCAGGCTGTTCTTCAGCGAAATATTGATCTGTTTGTAACTTGGTGCAGAATTAATTTAATGGATCTTAACTTGAAGAAATGTAAATGCATGGTTTTCTCTCGCGGGGGAGTAATTTCGTCCACTTATGTGATTAATTCTTGCCCCTTGGAAACTGTGACTACATTTCTTGATTTGGGAGTATTATTGGATATGAAATTATCTTTTATTGATCATATTAGTATGATGATAGGCAAGGCACGGGCTATTCTTGGTTTTGTGAAAAGATAGGCTAGGGAATTCATTGATCCTTATATAACGAGACTGCTATACATTTCACTTGTTAGACGTATTTTGGAGTATGCGTCTATTATTTGGAATCCATACTATCGTTGTCATAGTGATTCAATAGAGTCTGTGCAGAAGCAGTTTTTATTATTCTGTTTACGTGGTTTAGGATGGGATTATGCCAACGGGTTTCCGTCATATGAGGCTAGATTAGGTTTGATAAAACTTCCAACTTTGGAACGTAGAAGGACTGTTTTAGGGGTTTGTTTTGTTTTTAATCTGATTAAAGGTGATATCGATGCTGAGTTTTTGCTTTATAACCTGAATTTCAGTATTCCAGCAAGATCTTCACGGCAATAACGTCCTCTTTCTTTAGATTTTTATAGAACGAAATATGGATGTAATTTTCCTTTTCGTAGATTATGTAACGATCTTAACTTATATTATGATTTTATTGATTTTAATAGCAGTGTAATATAATAATATAAAACGTAGCTTATATGCTGGCATTAATTTGTAAATCATTATATAAAAATGTATTATCGTTCTTGTTATAGAAAGTTCATGTTTATTGTAACTTTTTTCAGCTTGTGATTAAGTTCTGTAGCTGTTTTATGTTCTCGTTGCCATTACTTTTCTCTTACCCGCTATAGTCCGGACTGTAGCGTGTACGTGTCCCTACGTAGTGGGGACGAGCCCTCCGCGGTCGGGTGAGGGTGGGTTAGTGTGAGGCCGGGGACGTCCAAATAAAAAAAAAAAAAAAAAAAAAATTGCTTATTAACATACCCACCGAGATGAAAATAAGCTTCATCTGAAAAGATGATTTTTTTTTGGCAAAATCGATATCATCGTGAGGTTTCTCATTTTCCCAGTAAATCCCAACATTGCTCAAGCGTAATCGATTCATTACATTCAGTGGAGATAATACACTCAATTTTGTGCCAGAATAGAATGACATAAGTGTTGCCAGATTCGAAATAACCGATGGTTCAAATTTAATCTGATAGATGACCCACCCGATACATTTAAAATTGGCTTTATAGTCCCTTTATATGCGATTTAACCCTAATCTTGCTGACATAAAAATGTAACAAATCTTGCTAAAATGAGTCTTTAAGGCTCATACAAAATTCAACGAGTACTGTCTTCAAATACGCGAATCACTTCATTTTTCTTTTAAATAAAAAGGGATTTCCCAATTTTAAAATGAGCATAACAGAGAAATGAACTTTTGCATATGAAAGTTTACCTTGTATATGAAACATACATATTTTTTTCTGTGCTAAAAATAATGCCTTTCTGGCATGGAATTTAATTCCATGTTGTTGGCATTTCTAGCTTTTCTACAAACAGATAAAACAATCTATAGACTCATTGGGAACCGTATTTTAAACCATATTGAGCAATAAAGATTTTGTTGCCTATGATAACAATTTGAATTTTTAACAGTTAAACATTGGTACCAAGTTCTCCGTGATTTTACATTTAAATTACTCTTGCTGACTATGCATATGGTTTTATGCATGCCATTGCGTAAAATATTGTAACAATTTACATGTATGACAACAACATGTCACAAACATATGACAACAACAACAAATAAACTAACATCAAGATTATTGAGTTATAAAATTCACTATTTTGCCACATGCAAATGTTAAAAAAAATATGCTCTTTCTTTATTCACCTCCATCATAATGGCAATTCCATTTATTCTTGCGTTCATTCATTCATTTCTTCATTGCATGTATTGTTGCAATTTTATTTAATTTTTCACTTGTTTTTTTATTTTCTTTAGAATTCGCATTTATTCACCTAAACCACAGATGTAACTAACGTTTCTTACAACCATATTTTGTTGCAACGATTTACACTTAACAGTGCATTGCACTGCCCTGATAATAGGCTAAGCCAAGTAGAGGAGGAAAATTTATAGTTTTTAATGGTCACCCATTACTAGAGTATCAACCAGCCAACCAAATAACTACAAACAACGGAATCAACAATTGTAAAATGAAAAATATATTTTATGTCTGCATTTTATTTCCATTCATTATTTATATTCTCTTCTTATTAGATTGTTCAAATTCTGTACAGAGGATTATTGTGGAAAAATTATAGGTCACACGAACTATGTTTTCGTGTGCGTATCTATTCCAGAGATATGCTGTAATAAATCAAAGCCGTAGTCTGGTAGGTAGTGTGTTAGCTTATTAGAAATAATGTCCTGGTTCTCAGCCTAGCTCCGACATCGCTAGAAAACGTAATCTGACAAAATTGCTGTCAAAAGCCCTGCGATTAAATAAATATTGCCATGAAAATTTTCCTAAAAATCTGTCTGTTCAAAGTCGAATTTTTAAATTGTATGTCCAGCTACTCACATATACAATAAACACACACAACATAAGTGACATGAGAAATTAGGATTGTATAGCTACAGCTTGTCAGTCGCCTCTACAGATATCTTGCCAATTCTAATCGATCGCATCTCTTTTTATTTACCTTTTTTAATTTCTTCTACTCACTGCAAGCTTTCGTTATCAACTAATGTTTTTGATAAAAGAAGAGCGAAATTTTGTCAAAAACAAAAAAGTTATATGATACAGAGTAAGAGATCTTCGTCGATACGACGAACAGTAACCGTCCAGGGCTAATGGGATTTCAGTTTTTAGTACGCCTTCAGAAGTTAATTTTTGTGCTTAACTTATTTCAACCCAGGCATCTCTCAAATGAATATAAAATCCAGTTTGAGTTCTGGACACATGAAATTTATTTTGCGAACTTAATTAACTTCCTGCATCCTACATCAAATAGGCAACATCTGTTTGCCCCTGACAGTTCAAAAGTTCATTGGTGCTTTTCACTCGTAATTATGATTAAAAATGATTTATCAAACTTGACATAGAACGACAACGGCCAATAAATCATTTGTTACGAGAATTTTAATAAATTTTTAATTTACAAACTGACAAAAAACAAGTAAAACAAAAAACAAGCAAAACA
The DNA here is from genome assembly GCA_932273835.1 of Sarcophaga variegata. Taxonomy (NCBI): domain Eukaryota; kingdom Metazoa; phylum Arthropoda; class Insecta; order Diptera; family Sarcophagidae; genus Sarcophaga; species Sarcophaga variegata. Next base: position 85,705,291 of record OW026362.1, on the reverse strand, counting down.
AAAAATAAAATTTGAAAGAAACAAGAAAATGTTAAAGTCGTTTGGTATCAATTACATCCTATCAGCATACAATGACTTCCAACTTTTGAACTTTTTTATTTTATTAAATGGAGCAGTTGTACACCTGTGTCTGTGTCTGCTAGGAGCAATGAAAAAGGAAAGCCTTAACGATTCTTTCCATTGTTTAAGAGGAAGTCATTCTTACATTGTATTGTCATTGAATTTATATTTGATTGGTTTTTTTTTTAATTATTATAGCAATAACAAGAAAGGTGAAATTGAACTTAAATATTGCAATTATTTCACTTCCAAACAAAAGCAATTTTCTATTTTGAAACGGACATTTAAAAGTAAAGCAATAAGCGTTCATCTCATGGGTATTGAACGGTTACGTTGAAACTTGCAAACCAAGAACAGAAGTGTGGTATTCGTTAAACATTCTGTATTATGTAAACACTAACTTAAAGTCTTTAATGTGTATGAAATATCTTGAAATTGAATCATTGAAATATTCGGTAATCTCCTGAAGGTTGAAACTCATTAGTACTATACTTTTATATGCATTGTCCAGAGTGTTACAAATGGCAGGATAACCAAGTTTTGTTAAAGTTTCTTACCATTAATAGTAATAAAGTTCCTGCATCATTAGTAATAAGCTACCGCTACTAAGCTAAAAGCTGCTTAAACATAAGCAACGAACATCCCTTCATATCGTCGAACGCAAAAAATAACTCAGCATAAACAAATGCAAAAGCTAAAGGACTATAATAACATCTACAAACATACATACATAATTTGTGGTTTTAACCCTTTAGTCAGGATTATGACGTAGTTTCTCACATTACTTATGCTGAGTAACGGGACCTTCATTTTAAAGTCGATTCCAAACCACAGGTTTTTTGAGAAGCGTTTTCATGGAAATTTTACTTTTATTTACTCTCAGAGTTTTTGCCAGAAATCTGCTGAGAGGCAGACGCCGAAGCAATATGTTTTCATATTTCGTTTAGGTAGAGATATCTGATAGCTGGGTTTAGAACCGAGAGCGCATGTCTAATGAGCCAACACACTACTAGACAACGGCGACTGTAAGAATATAATATACTCCTACACTAGGAATCATTTTATACTAACCTAAACCCATACTCAAAAGAGCCAGAGCGACAGTTCTTAATAGGAAAAGGTGGAAAAGTTCACTACACCTTTTTGCATTTTTTTGTGAAAATGTAGTGGTAAGTCCGATACCCTACCAAAATGTTGGCAAAATGCTTTAATATGAACGAATCTGTAGAACATGTTGTACTCATACGTACAATACTGGTTTATTGGCGAAAGTGGATTTGTGGTGCTGCATCTGTTTGAGAACAACTTAGCTACGATCAGCTCATTTATCAGCAAACTTGTCAAAGTACTGAGAACAACAAAAACATTTCACATAGCCACAGCGGTAAGATAACCCTCATGGGAAATGGTAAGTGAAAGCAGAACAGCAGGTAATATAAAAGCATATGAAGACAATATCTCGGGGTTGGGTACTGACGATGGTGTTTAATTTATTTCGAAGGAATCCAGTACAGCTAATGGCATCAAAGACTAGTGTAATGTTTCCTTTGCTTATACCAAAAAATTTGAATTTAAAGTTAAGCGTTGTAGTTAAATTGATTTGTGGTACTGGGGAAATAATAGTTTTCAGTTTACTCAACTATTATGCTGCGCACATAGGCAAACTATTCATAGCTTCTACAAAATGTTATCAATTTACACAGGCGGAAATCGTACTGAAGACTAAAACACATATAGCTATGTATGTAAGCCAGATGTCTTAATACTGAAAATAATTTTTACTTTATTTAACATAATTTAACACAGTAAATGCTTGAAATAAAAAAAATTATCATGTAGGAAACAATATCACTTTTGTGGTATACATTGGATTAAATATGTACTTATAGTCTACTGCAGTTTAATCTATGCATTCAAAACACGTACAATTTTTCTATCAAATAAAAAAATAGAATAGAATAGTAAAATAGAATTTTTCATTGTGTTGTAATATTTAGTTTCTAATTAACAGGTAATTTTGAAAAGCTTATCAAAATACCTGCTAAAAGTTTTGAAATTTTTTTATCGCAACCATCAGCCAACAGCATCAGAATCAACGAAATTTAAAACTTTTTTCACACATCCAAGTGTGTGTGAATAGAATCTGGTTTTAACAACACATAGAGAAAATTTATTAAAAGTCACGATTGAATATTATTTTTAAAAGGAAGTTTTAGTTTTAAATAATCAAAACATGAGGAAAAAAAATTAAATCATAGTCGATCAACACAGGCTGTTTGATAGCCTACACTAGCAAATATGCTATTCACACGAGCCTGTGTAATTTGGTCAATGAATCGAAAAATCTGAATCTTCAATATTTCTATCTGTAGTTTGATTAAAAAGTTTACAACGATGTTCAGCGAAGCTAGTTAGAAATCCTGACTGAAGGGATGTAATTATCAATTATGTATGTATGACTGAAATGGTAATTTTTGCATAATGAGGTATTAAAAAAACATGCACTTTCTACATTCATTCCAGACAGTGAATGTATATTAAATAGTTCTATAAGTGCATAGGTAGTCATGTGCCTTGATACTGATACGGTTTTGACAATGTCAGTAAGGTTTATACTATCTATACATGTTGAATTAGTATACATATCTCTTTTGCAATACCTTACAAATATTTTGATTACCAAGAGCTATAGTTCAGTTATTTCTCAGGGACATAAGCTATCCTGAAAAATAGCTTCTTCTGGATCAATTAGAAGTTTGGCTTCCAAATTAAAGTAGTTAGAAAGCGGTCCCTGGCATGCGACTGTTTATTATGAAATGAGCAGCAACACTCGCTAATAAAATAACTGCTAAATCAGAACCATCATTAGAATAGAGAAGATCACATTGAAACTGTCAGTTAAATACAGAAGAAATTTTCATATTTTATTTTGTTGGAGATGTCTTACCTGGAAATGTCTGACCGTTACCTCACGTCTAATAAGCCAACACACTACCTACTAGACTACGACGACTTGGCGAAGTTGGAGAGCACTGTATTAAAGAAAATAGTATTTCATATCACCCGATGAAGTCATGTCAATAAATATTTACATATACTCTTAACAGTTTGAGACATTTTGAGATATCATTACAATCTTTTAGACAGGATTACGAACTAGCTTTTCCCACCAACTATGTAGTGTGTGTCAGTATTATTCATGTGAAGCGGCACCTACATATTAAGGTTGATCCCGAATGACAAATTTTTTGAGAAACTTTTCACTGCGATTTTATTTACTCTCATAGTTTTTGCCTGAAGACTGCTAAAAGGCAGTTGCCGAAGAAATATTTTTTATAATTCGTTTTGTTCGACAGATGTGAACTGGAGTTCGAACCATGAAATAACTATGCTTGAAACAAACGTTGTAACTCTGTGTGTTTTTACTATATTTTTTTCTAATCTAAAATAAATAAATTATTATGTATACTTTGAAATCTGTCCACGTACTTTACAACCAATTTAACAATAATATTTTGCATTCTAAACTTGTTTTATCTGTAATTATCCTCAGGTATTAAATACTACCATAAAACTTGTATTTTAGTTGCATTATACGTGTATAAGAGCAACAACAATAATAATAACGTTGAAGTAAACTAAGTAAAATATGGATTTCAAACTATTTTAAAGTAGTTACAAATACTCCCTCACTCATACTCAACTTTACTCCAATGAGAGAGAATGATTAACGTACGTAGAGTTTGATAATGAAAACAGTCGAATGAAATGAAATTTTTGTTTAGAAAACACGCTATGCAGATGGAAAAATATTTACAAAGTTACTCTTCTAATGTAATCGTTAAAACTAAAGTTTCAATTATTTTAAAATATGCAGAGAATAACCATTGACTGTACTTAGTTAAAATAAAGTTTTTAAAAATCAAAGAAATACTAAAAATAATTATTATATGCCAATGATGAGATTTCCACGAAAGGTCTGCTCAAAATGTATGTATCGCTACAAAATATAAAAATAGATTCGTTTCCTGCATCAACGTCTTACATTAGTTTATTGGTAGTTAATGTATTTAAAATTGCCTGAATTTACATACCAGTTAAAGGAATTTTCTATTAAGTTTAATGGAAAGTAATGTGGAAAAACATTTTTCTCCATGGCGGAAAATAAACGATATTTTCTTATTGTTTTATGTTTTAAATGTTTTTTTATTTTTTCGAAAAGAGTTAAAATATATTGCAATTAAACGAGTAGTGCCATCAAATGTAATTACATCGCATGTCAGTCATCTGTCAATAGCAGAATTTTTCATTCTGTTAGTTTTAATACAATTTTTTGCCTAAAAACTGAAATTTAATATAAGAAATGTATATTTTTTCCTGTATAAGAAAATAACGCTGTTAATTAGAGAATTAATTGCAGCTTGACAGTTTTAATAAAGTTTTATTAAAAATTAAATTTTAAATTTAATAAAACTGGAATTGGAAAATTTTTGTGTCAATAGATTCCAAAGCGAATATGCAGACCATAACTAAGTACTGAATTTTAAAATTACTTGCTAAGTTAAACATACTTTCACAATTTCGGCATTCATTTTAAATTTGCTTTTTAGATCAAAAATATTTTTTTAATATTATATAAACATCTTTACAATCTATCAGTCAGGATTACGACCTACTTTCTCACACCAGTTACGTTGTGTGTGTTAATTTTGTAGATAAGTGGCGGGACCTACAGTTTAAAGTTGACTCCGAACGACAGATTTTTTGAGAAACTTTTCATGGCAATTTTACTTTTATCTACTCTCAGAGTTTATACCAGAAATCTGCTGAGAGGAAGACGACGAAGAAAAATTTTTTCGTATTTCGTTTTATTGGAGATGTCTAAACTGGGCTTGTGGTCACACGTCTAGTAAGCCAGCACACTACCTACTAGATCACGACAAATCCACAATGCTACTACTATGCAATATTTCTTTTTTCTACTTAATAGTTAAGGCAATACTTCTGCAATTTATTTCATTTTCTTTAAATAAATTCTCAACCATTTTTATATGAACCCATATTTATATGGGAATAACAGATTTTTTACGAGTTTAAAGTGTAATACTATATTCAGATATGCACTTTTATTGAGTCAATATTCGGTTGATTGAGTACAATATTTGAAGTGTTCAGGCATAATAATATAGGCCGTTTAGCTGCTTATTCAATATTAATTTGGCAGCTGGTAAACAAATCAGCTGGTTGCTTCAACAACATTGTTTTTTTTTTGTTTGTCGTTGTTGACATTTGAGTTGTCAAATATCAACAGAAAGTGTTCGGTTGATTGTAATATGCTCACTAAACACATTTATGACAATGTTGCATTTGAAGTTTCAGTCTATATTATAACAATGTTCGTATTTATGCGCAATAACTAATTAAAACTTTATATGAAATATTGAGCTCAATAATGGCGTTTATTGAGATTTACGCAATAAATGTGCATATCTGAACACCGTATAAGAAATACCCTTGTTATACTGATGCAAGAGATGGTCGTTGAACCGAATTGTACGTAAATTTGGAACGTATTTCTTATTGTAAGCAACACGTAAAACACATAAAAACACAGCTATGTTTACTGATGCTCATTGAGTCGTTTTTTCTTGCAACATATCCATCCTATAAGCCTCCCTATAGAGGGTAAAATTAAATTGTTTTGAAAATACCTCTATACCTATTTTATAAACAAAACCTGTCTGGCTGCACAATGATATTTTTATAAAAATTTTAAATTTTTTAAATACATACACGCATAAACAACTGATCATATCACACCTTCAGCCAGGATTATGACCCAGCATCTTACCCCACTTACGTTGTGTACGTTAAATTTTTACACGAGCAGCGGAATCTACAGTTTAAAGCCACTCTGTGCGACAGATTTATGAGTAAATTTCGTGACAATTTTATTTACTCTCAGAGTTTTTGCTAGAAATCTATATGAAATTCTTCCATTCACTTAATGATGTTTTCTTCTCAAATCAAAACTCAAAAGATAAAATGCTTTGGATTGCACTTTGATTTAATTTTGTAAAGAGGCTGGGTCATAATCCTGGCTGAAGGGTTGATATGATGAATTATTTATAAGTCTAATAAATTTAAAATGTTTATAAAAATATCATTTAAACCTTTCAAAATTCTATTTAATTTATATTCAATGCCATCGTTTTGTTTGTTTACCAACGAGTATGATGATGCATCATTAGCTAACAAATCATAATGAATCGTAATTATCATCATTAACATTTCCAAAGCACTTGATTGCTATCATCATTAGAAGCATCAGTATCCATAAACAAATAAATTGTAAGCTTGCCGTTTATAAAATTTCACTTTTTTTAAATCTTTTTTATCTTTTTAGTTTTTTTTTTTAAGAATTTTTGCTTTGTACAAAAAATGTATTTCAACGATAAGTATACTTTAAATAAATCCCATTAATTATTGAAGTGCTCTGTGTGTATTTAAGTTTCTCTTTCAACAACAAAAATTTATTAAAACATTTTCAACAAAAAAAACTAGAAACAACATCATACATAAAGAAAATGAAAGAGAAAACAAACAAAAAAAAGAGAATAATAAATGCAAACACAAATGTAAACAAAAATGTTTATTTTATAATCAAACTTCAAGTAGACCTCAAGCACTGACAAGTAAAAAAAAGGAATATAAAGGCCTTTTGGTAGGCCTCATCTAAATTACTATATTACTATCTTGTGGTGTTTCCTATTGGAATAAATACTGATTTTTCTACGGAATGAGAATAAAAAGGCCTACAAGTTGAATAATTTGAAACCCTTTTCTTATATTTTAAATGTCTTAAAAGTACTTGTGGTTACAATAGCAGTATAGAGAAATTATATATACATATACGTAGGGATATTCAAAAACTTATTAATATTTTCAAATGAATAAACAGCTGCTGTTCAAATAGTAGCACAACGAATTGATTTGAACTGTCAATTGTCAACGTATTTATTTATTTATTAATTACAATACAATTACATATTATATTTTAAACTTTGGCCATATGCTCGGTGTAGTGTCACAGACCAGAGTCTCTGTCGGGAATCGAACCCACGATCATCACGCTAATAGTCTAGCACACTACCCACTAGACTACCAGGGCACCCACGTCAACATAATTCGTCCTTAACTAAAGTAAATAAAAATTGCCATGAAAAAGTTTCTCAAAAATCTGTCGTTCCGAGTCGACTTTAAACTGTAAGTCCCGCCACTCATATATAAAATTAACACACAACATAAATGGCGTGAGAAACTAAGTCGTAATCCTAACTGCTGGGTTGCAACTTCCAATTATGCATGTATGTGTGTGTATATATATGCAGTGACCATTACGATCAGTTACTCACAAAAACTTTCATGTTATTTTCAAATAAATTTTCAACCGCCATATTTTTTTTAAACATGAATGCTATTTAGATTGCATAGTTTTCCATACTGGCTAAATCCTGAACATATTTCGTGTGATTAATTATGTTTTTCAGCATTCAGCAATAGACATGAAGAACTAAGGAAAAATGAAAATAAAGAAATAGAAAATAAAACAACATTTTCTTTCCATTATAATGGTCTATAATGTTAATGTTATAATGTATCTTTCTGGCTCTAAAGGATGTTGTATTCGATATTAATGAAATAACTAAAGAATAATATTGACAAGATTCTATTACAAGCATAATATTAAATTGTCTATAATGTCTGAATATATATTTCAAAAGATAATTTATATTCTGTAATAAACTACAGCAACAAGAGCTGCAGCCAGTCGTCAGACACTAATAAAGGAGATACAAAGGGGAAATTGTAGGAGGTTAAATAAAATTATTTATTCTACATTTGTCTAACAGTATGACTATTTATTGATTCCTTAATGTCCCTCTATGTCCATTTCTCCCTGTCTCGTTTCTGTCTCTCCTCTGTCTGTGTGACTAAATGATGATGTGTGTTGAATGAATTTTTGCAAATATTTGTTCAAATGTCCGTTAGAAGTGACAACAAAAGTATTTTGATTGCATTAAAACAAAAAAATTCTTGAAATAATTGATGAAAGTAGAAGAGGTAATTTAATTAATTGCTTGATTTTTCATTTTTCATCTTCAAAACAAACAAATAAAAATGTAAAGATTTTTAAAAACATTTTAAATGCTTTATTTCGGTGTTCAAGATTTTATAGAATTTGAAAGGACTAAATAAAAATAAAGAAAATTAAAAAATAGCAAATATTTGATTAAACAAAGTATTAAATAAAACAGAAAAATTAAAGAACAAAATCTCTCTTAACATTACTCAGCCAAATACTTCTACCCGGTATTTCATCAAATGCTTATTGTAAAATATTACCCAAAAATTTTTTTTAGTTTGAAAGACCTATTGTTCCCATTATGTAGTCGCCATAGTCTAGTAGTTAGCGTATTAGACATGAGGCCTCGGTTCAAACAGCAGCTCAAACAACTCTAACAAAACGAAATTTGGAAAAATATTTCTTCGGCATTTAGGTTTCTGGTAAAAATTCTGAGAAAAAATAAAATTGCCATGAAAAAGTTTCTCAAAAATCTGTCATTCGGAGTCAACGTTAAACTGTCGGTCGCGCCACTCACGTATAAGCAAATACAACAAAGTGGTGTGAGATATTCTGACTGAAACCTTGTAACGACCAATTATGTATGTATTTATGTATGTATTGCTGCCATTAAATGTGGAATATAACATCGTTCTAATTGTCGGCAAGGCTACTTAAATTTTCCATGGCACTGGCGCACAAAAGCCTACAAGAAAATGCTAACGGAGTTGAATCACACGATATCGGTGGCCAGCTCACATCACCTCCACGTGAGTTGACAACGCCTCCAAATCGCTTGTGCAGAATAATCAATGTTGCACGACCTATATGGCCCGTAGTGCCATAATGTTGAAGCCGGAAATTGGCGTCCAGATGATCTGTTTCATGCCAAAAGAAATTGGTAATCATCAACATATACAACTCGCCGTTGACAGTGTTGGCCCCTGGTCAATGTTGTTATCAAAGAAATATGTACCAATATAGTTGCCAGCCCAAAATCCAAATCAAATTCTGATTTTTTCGGAATGCTTTGGACATTCTTAGATCCAATAGGATTGGTAACGTTCCAAAAACATGGCAAACAGTGTTTTATTCGTGATGTATTGGATGCTTGTGAATGTCGTGTGGATTGGTATCGACAATTTTGTTTGTTCACGTAGCCATTCATCTAAAAATAGTATACATCGGTGAAGATGATTTTTGTGACATAAATTAGGGTCGAAGGAGTTGAAAGCTATCGAACTGCAACTCTGCAACAATCCAGCTTTTAGTAGGTTGAGGTTGAAAACCCCGGGCTGGGGCTTCTTCGAAGGTGTGAGCTCTTTGTCGAGAGCCGACATTAATACTCTCTATAGATTTAAAAATAGGTTGAGCTGGTTCAGCAGTGGTAAGACATAAAGGAGTCAGTTGCGCTCTCTTGTGTGTTTGTGGTCCGTCTCTTTTCCCTCAGTCTTTATATCCTCCTTTTCCAATTATCCTCTCTCCCTCTCCTCTAGGACGTATTTACAATAGATCATTTTGACCTCTACTTATTGTACTTGTCCCAATGGGAAGTACACGTCCTTAAAACCGGGGGTCAGTTTAGAACTCTTTCTGAGCCCATTTAGCGAACACACTTCGTTATCCATAGCCGTTTATCTTCAGTTCCCTGGCCAGTGTAACTGATGTACGGGTGCAGGCCCAAGTCATAAACATCGGTGCTTCATTATTGTTGTTTGTGTAGTTTGTTTCAATTTATTCTTGTAGTGCTGTTTGTGTATTTTTGATTACTTGTTTACCATTTATTTTATGCTGGTGTATGTTGTTGTATTTTTATTTATTTGTTTACCATTTTTTATGTTTGTGTTTGTAGTTGTATTTTTGTTTACAATTTTAATGTTAAGCGATGTAAAATCAAAACACCATTATTTAAATTTTTCATTTTCGTAACAATATATGCCTTCTGTTATTATTAAGCTACAACATTCACACTTTCTAGTTAACTTTCAGTGCATATTTATGTACTTACCACCCTTCGTATTTTTTTAATATTAAACGCTGACAACGGTTTTTGCTATTGAAATTAAAACCTGCTTATTGTTATTATTATTGAAACCATAGCCTTGTCTTTGCTACTTCATATGAAAAATGTCAAATCGTCAAATGCCACATAAAATAAATGACAAGAGCATAAGAAGCTGCAGTAGCATGAACACAATTGCCAGCATAACTGAACTGCATGGTGCTGGCACACATGTAAAAAAACCACAATCACTTATGCAAGCACTTTCATATGCATGAATGTACAATACATTAAAGCACAGTAGAAAAAAACTGAAAGAGGGAAAGAATTGTTTACAATTTTGACAAAACCACGTAAAATATTATTTGTGTGAGTGGATATCTCAGCATTTTTTATAAAAATTTCATTTCAAGATGTACCATAGGATGTGAGAGTCCTTTTTGTGCTTTTTTTGTAAATCTTTTCGAATGTTTAAAAATATTTTACATTTTGGCAAGCATTTCTAAGAAATGACATTCTTTGGAGAAACAAATTGGTTAAGCCAGCTGTTGTCTAATAAGCCAACACACTACATATTAGACTACGGCGACTTCCCTTGTTCTTCATTGCCTTGGTCTTGTTATGAAAAATCCGTAATTTTCAGTAAATTATTGTTTGATTTTTTATTTCATTTGAATTAAAAGCTTTTAAATAACCAGTAGTGAAAAGAAATTAAATTGAAAAGACTTTATATTGATTATTTCGATACATGTCTACAGTATGCCTACACTGCCCAACAATTTGTTCTACCTATTACTTTGGAGGCACAGTCTATTTGTTTTCAAACTGAATTAATTTAACAAATTTAGTTCCATTACATACCATGCCATACCATACCATTCTAGTCGAAAATCATTAGATAAAACGCCTGTATAGGATGCACATCCTTTTGTATGCCATAATTTTCATTTCGGCACTAAACTGGACTCTTTGCCAAATACAATGTACATTATGTGAAGGAATGCGTGACTGTTTTGCCACTATTGTTATTATTGATGGTGGTCAAATGTCATATTGGGTGGCAGAAATACTTGAAATTCTAATTGCTGGATTGTGTATAGGGATACACATTATTTTTCGTCTTCGCTTAACTACATGCGTTTGCACGTAAATAAAATATTTGTATTGCAAATACATTCTGTTGGCGTCAAACGAATACTCACATGTCAACCAGCCCGCTAGCCAGTATTAACAATTGTAGACGTAATTCATAGAGAAGTGTTTGATGGCAAACGGTTAATTTCTGGGCAAACGTTCGATTGGAAAAGGGACATAAATTTTCAATTATAAGTGGAGGTCAATCAGAAGTCTTTTGGATTTGAATTTAACTTTATTAAAGACTTGATGCAGGTTATCTTTTAAAAGCCGCCGTTGTCTAGTAGGTATTGTGTTGGCTTATTAAATGGAAGGCCGTGATTCAAGCCCCAGGTTATACGTTTTCAACAAAACGAAATATGAAAAATCGGGATTTCCTCTGAGCAGATTGCCAGCAAAAACTCTCAGAGTTAATAAGATTGCCATGAGAAGCTTTTCAAAAATATGTTGTTCGAAATAGACATTAAAATATGAGATACCGCCACTCCTGTATAAAAATTAACACTCACAATATAAGTAGTGTGAGAAGATGACTGAATGGTAGTAATGACCAATTATGCATGTATGTATGTGATGCAGGTTAGGTTTTAAAACAGGGAAAAGTTACAATACAATAGAAGTTTTCAGGAAATGGTCCCGCAGTTATTATGCTACATGTTTCTTTAGAAGCAGCTGGTTGGACAGCCTCTTAATGTCATTTATCGCTAGTTTTACAAGTTTGGGTTAGTCTCACACAGATTACACTTCAATCATTTTTGTTTCCATTCGTTCTGACCCTCTTTACGGTCATTATCAAATACTCCACCAGAGACATAAAAACGTCAAATCAATTCATTCATATATTTTCTGGATTCGAACAAGTACGCCGAACGCATTTCATCACCAATAGAACATGTGAACTACAGTATATCGATTGCGTCTACTCTCCGATAGTATATCAGATCGACCAGTTTTTGTTTAGCCTGCTGTAAACTGAATTACTCTGAAGGTCTTCTGAAAGTCATCTGTTCTCATGTCTAGTTATAAACCTTCTAAGAAAACGAACTATCGGAATTATTTCTAATGAGAGATTTTCAAAGTCAATTAGTAAAGGACAGATATCCAGCGAATTAATCAAAGACACATTTATATCTAATTTGGTAATTACTTAGTTTCCCAAACAAGTTATGTCGTGTGTGTTAATTTTATACATGAGTGACTGGACCAATACAACAGATTTTTGAGAAACTTTTTATAGAAATTTTATTTTACTCTCAGAGTTTTTGCTAGAAGTTTGCTAAGACGAAGTTGCCGAAATAATATTTTTATATTCCGTTTTGTTGGAGATGTGTGGCCTGGGGTTTAAACCATGGCCTCATGTCTAAGAAGCCAGCACACTGCTTAGTAGACTACAACGACTTCAAAAGACCATAACCCAAGAATTGTAATGGAAGTGCAATTCAAAATCTAACCCTAAGGCTAGTCTTTATATGGATTGGACTCAAACCTTTCTATGTAAACATTCAATAGCACTGCCTTCTATTTAACCACTACTCAAGACATCCACCTTTTTTAATGAATCTTATGTCTGAATCCTAAGATCTAATTTTTAGCACTGAAGAGAGCCTATTTAATCGCATTTCAAATTGTTTCAACACCTACAATCCACTTTATGCTCATATCACCCATGATTGAAGTTTATTTGATTTTTATTTCTTATATTCTCAAAGCTTGTTTGATATTTTGAAAGGGCTTTTTGAATCCGTAGTTAAAGTCGGATTTTAATTTTCGCTTCAGATATTCCACGTTTAGGGTTTTCGTTATTTTCTCTGGCTTTATGTGTATTCTTGTGTGTAGCGTAAGCATCCAACAACTGCTTGATAAAAGTCCAATCTTTTCTAGTGATAATCTCAGCAACATTTGTTTCACGGTTGTATATACTCTTATTCAAGTTTTTGGTGCAATTCAGTAACTCAAGCCACACATTATTAAATGAACTCAGTACGCTTCTACACGCAGATGCCCAAAAGGGATATTAGGATGAATCATAAAATAAAATTAAAGAAAAGCATTTTAATAAGAAAGAAAATATGGAAACAGAATATGAATTTATGTAGCCTTTAAATTCATAGTTTTTCTCTTCTTTTTGTATGGTCCAACTTTATTTAAAATTTTTTTGCATTCATTATCGTCCCTAATGCTATCATTAGTGAAGCTGTAAACTGGCTGGTTTTTTTTTTTCTACCAATTTTAGGGTTTTTTTTTAGCTTTTTATTCTTCCTTTACAGCTACATTGCAGATGACTCACATATCCTTGTCTACCCATGAGTTCATATTCATAAATACTTTCACTTGCGTTTATTAGAGGATGTGTGCAAAGAGGACTATAGTAGAATAGAAGAAATAATAGAGCCAATTATGACTATAAAGCCAAATACAACTCAGAAAATATAAGGAAAAAAATAAAGCTGATACCTCATGTTTAAAACAATTATATGAATTAAACCATAATGAACATTCTTATTTTCATATCGATCATTCTGTTCTATGACGGTGATGACTTTTTGTCTTTTTTTTTGTCAATGGCTTGAATTTTTTGATCGATAACTTGCATTTTTATGGTCGATTAATTGAATTTTTTGGTCAACGACGTTAATGTTTTTGGCCGATGTCTTCCATTTTTCTGGTCTATGACTTGCATTGTTTTGATCGATAACTTGCATTTTTTGTTGATGACTTGCATGTTTTGGGTGATTATTAGCATTTTTTGGTCGATGACTTGCATTTTTTGGTTGCTGGCTTGCATTTTTAGTAGACATAACGAACAATTCAATTTAATAAAGAAACCGGATAATAATAACGTTCATTAAATTGGAAAAGTACTGTGTTTTAAACGTTCTATTATAAAATTTTCGTTCATCTTCTGTTAAAAGTTAAATATTTTTTATTTATAAAGCTCCATATTATATTCACTGACTTCTCCTTGCCCAAAAAGTAAAGAGAAGCTTAACATTGAAAATAAAATCGACTTTTTATGAATGTTTTCCTTATAATCTACGACAAACTCCAGCTCTGACACACCGGCTCTTACACCAAAGTTTAGACGTTTGTATAATTTTCATGGAGAAAACTTTTGTCAACACGGAACGGTGTGATGTGGAAAAGAATAAATTTGAAATTTTATTGAATAAATTCTCATAATTTACCACATTATTATTGTGACTTCTTTGCCTTTGAACGGAGATGGTATGATTGCATTTATATGGTCCTTTTCATTGTAGCCGTTAATGTGTGTACATGTGTACGTAAGGAAGAATAAAAAGTTGCTCAGGATAAACCTCAGAAAGACCTGAGTGTGTAATGGGGATGTACATATCATGTCAGTTTCTATTTATATACTCCCCTTGTGTTTTTATTTTTCTGTTGAAATGTTTAAAGAAAACACCAGTGAAAATATCCAATGGCATGTACGTAAAATGAAAATGATAAAAAAAAGGTAACTGTTGGAGTGGCAGTAGATATAACATAAAGTGGTTGAATTAATTTGGCAGAGTGATTCGTTGACTGTGTTTGAAATGATGTACTCTACCAATGAGCAGAGTATAGTTCTTAATTTAAACTTTGCAAGATGCTTGTCAATTTTGCTAGAATACTATAAAGAATGTATGTTTATGAAAACTTGTACGCAGCTCTCTAGCAAAAACTAGGAGAGTAAATAAAACTGCCAGGAAAGTTTCTCATAAATCTATCGTTCGGACACTCATTATAAACTATATGTCCCGCTACTTATGAATAAAATTAACACACACAACATGAATGATGTGAGAAGCTAGGTGGTAATCCTGACTAAATGCTTGTAATTACCAATGATGTATGTATGTTTGCATGGACTCTTAATATGTCGTGCAAATCAAGAAAAAGGAAAAACACACATAAATAGTGTCATCAAATCAAATATTTGTGGTCACCGTATGTTATATTTCACTAAAACATACTGATTTTGTCTTAATTGTAAGTCTGAAATATGTAGTCTGGTCGCAAATTAACACTCTTTTAAATTATTTAAACGTAACACAAAGAAATTAAAGCAAAAACATACTCTTTATGGTTTTATGCTGCCGTACTTCTTGCTCCCTATTTTTAACACTTCACTTTATGCTTCCTGCTTTTTGTTAACAAACTTTCTTTCACATTTTTCAGGTGTAATACGTTGCTTAATGTCTGTATGAATATGTTTATAAAACTGTTTAGGGGTGTGTAATGTATGCATGTACCATGGATGTGTGTGGATTAATGTGTAAATGCTGCTGTATTGTACTTTGATTTAATGACTGTATATGTATATGCCCAAAGGATATATTTGCTTAATTTTGTTGTTAAGGAAAAGAACACAGGGAATTAAATGGTAGAAGATTCTTTAGAGCATGAGGATTCACTTTGCTGATGTTTAACTGTATTTAAACTCATGTATTCTAATTCAAATCCAACCCAAGACTGGGTTTGAAAGATAAACAAAGTTTTGCATGGTACGAGTATACATATGTATGTGATCTTGTATGCAGGATTTGAGTTACTTTGTGTCGTGTTTCATGTTGAAACGAGAAAAGAAAAAACATTTTAAGACAAACAAAAGATTAACAGAGTTAAGTAAACTTAAGCAAAATATTTACTGATTAACCATCGGGTGGGCAATCTTTTGATTTAAATACGTACCATCGATTGTTGCGAATCAGGCAAAACTTATGTCATTCTATTCTGTCACAGAATTCAGCATATTGTCTGCACTGAATGTAATGAATCGATTTATTGGACAAACGAGAAACTGCACGATGATGTCGATTTTGCCAAAAAAAAAGTCATCTTTTGAAACTCATTTTCATCTTGGTGGGCACGTTAATAAGCGAAATTACTCACACGAGAAGCCAATGCATCCATTACGCATTTAATGCGGCCCATATTGGCCCAGATTTCCTTGCATATGAGGACAGCGCAACCATTATGCTCAATGGAAACACCTATCACACCATGATAACAATTTTTTTTTATACCTGCTCTCCATGGTATTGATTTGAAGGATTTTTGGTTAGGATTTTTGGCATCTCATGCCACAATCGATTTATTTCATTAAACGTTTGATGACCGTTTAGTTAGCTGAAAGGGTAATGTCAATTGGCCGCCAAAAAAAACTCCGATTTGACACCGTTGGACTATTTTCTGTGAGGCGCCGTTAAAGAAAAATGTAATGTCGACAAACCAGAGAAAATTGAGCATTTAAAGGATGCTATTAGTGATGGCAATACCAATATAACTCCACATATACTCGACAAGGTGCACGAAAATTTGTCCGATTGAATGAGGTACTGTGAGGCCAGTCGCGACAGCCATATGAATGAAATAATAATCCATTTCTAACCGGAACAATTCTACTTCACAAAGGAACAAGTGGGCAAAATTTTAAATCGTTCTTGTTTTATTGCATTTTTTAAATTAAACTTTTAAATCATCCACCCATTATATTTATTCACATTATGCTTATATTTAATATATAAAATTCATATTGACATGTAGATATATGACGTATGAGTGATATTCAATTCTATTAGTTTCATTCGTTACAAAAGATATTTTAGTGCATACTTTTCAGAGTAACTATTCTAGTACATGTAATACGATGCGTATACGTTATATATTTCAAATGCTATTAATTGGAAAATATACCACAATTAATTTGGAATTAAACATTTACAAGCTATGACATGACAATTCTAATGGAGTTTTAAAAATTTAAATTTTTCGAGATATGAGCTGTTTATTTTGAAAGTGGTTTAAGTCCATTTTTTCTTATATTGAGATATTTAAGGTTTTGCGTTTGAATTGTTTCAAAAATATTGTTAACTGGTATAAAGTTGTTTTTATGGCTATGTGAGCTTAAACATGTTAGAATATATAACGTAATACGTTTTGTAAACTTTACTAGAGAAATAAGCTGTGTTTCAGAACCTCAAATGGACTTAAACCACTTTCAAAATAAATAAAATAACTTTTTTGCTTATGAAAACGAATAAGTCCACTTTGTGTTCTTTGTTTAATATTACTATAAGTTAATTTTTTCACTTAAAGTTACTCCACTAGTGATAGTGATTCCTCTAAATAGTTATCCTTATACTTAGGTGTTGGAATGGGACGTACATTTTTGTATAATGGTGTTAATTTTATTTTGCTGAAGTTCCTTGGTCTTCCCCGACAAGGTAATAAATCAAGTATTTTGAACTATGTATCCACTTCCATAGATTCTTTATAAATCATTTTATAGTGTTTATTTTTTATAAATCGCATCCAACATAACCTTAACCAATTTACAGGTTCGCCACTAGAGTTTTTTAATCTTTTATAGATTGCTTCTTCTAGAGGTTTTGTAGAAAAAAATCTTCACGTTTCGTTTTCGTTAATATAAATTTGTTACTCTTTCGACATGTTTTTATGGTTTCATAATAACCCTGGGGGACATACAATAAATTATTTTTCCTCAAAGCCATTTCTATCACTCCAAAATCACTATCATTTGGCAAAAATGAATGTCCTGATAGTAAAAACTTATGGTAAATAATATCTGCATTATTTTCTGCCGACTGCATAATTTTCAACCATGTTACTGCCAATTTTATGGATTTCAGTGAACTTAAACCAGTTTCAAAATAAATTTTTATGCATTTCGTTAACTAGATAATTTTGAAGTGCCCCAAATCATAGCAATTTTAATGATACTAGGCTTTAATTGTTTATAAAAAAAAAGATTGTGATTATTGTTATCATTAACTAAATTTTTTTTAAAAATGAACTTAAACCACTTTCAAAATAAACGACTCATATCCTAACCCAAAAATGAATATAAAAAATAAAATTGTGGGCTATATTCATGGCCTGTATCTTCATAGCCTGTATCTTTCACATCTTCACAACAAAAAAAAAACAAAATTCAGACTGTTTTTGTTTTATTGCATTTTTAAATCTAAGCTTTTGAATGGCCCACCCTATATATAAACATAATATGATACCCACTTTATACTACTTCAAATTTCCATATGCATTAATTTTGGAGTCTCTGTAAACCTCATTTTTTAATAATTTTTTTGTTCCGCTTTTGGTTTTAATTTTGCAAGCGTGTATTTTCATCGAATTGCTGTTTACTACAAAGCACTAAGCACTGTTAACATACATAAGTACATAAGAAAAAATAAGTTTGGCAAAATTTAAAACCGTTTCTGTTTTATTGCATTTTTAAATTTAAACTTTAAATTTCCCACCCTTTACTACCAATTCTACAACTTGCAGGCATAATGTATGGATTTCCAAGGCTTAAATTTTTCTATTGAAAAATAACAATGAAAATCAAACTAGAACTCCTTGATTTGTGCAAATAGTTTGATTGAGTTTTATTAGAACCGATGTATTTTTAGTAAATTAAAAAAATCATGAGGCTATTCTAATACATAGAAATAGTTTAAGTATAAGCGTTTATACCTTAAATCATAAACCAATTCTTGCCAAAGACACTCAACATCCCCAAAAGTGTAAAGCAATAAAATTGATTGAAAAATAATTGGGCATCCACGACAACCTCCACAACCAATCTTCAAAAGTGAAAATGAAATGATGAATTTTCAAAAAAAAAAAAAAAAAAAAAAATTAATAAATTGAAGTCATACATATTTATAAACCAACACAAAAAAATATACACCTTCATGTTTCTACGGAAACTGTAACAAAAAACCAATTTCTGGCAATGCCTTTACATTAGGAAACCCCTAAAAAATAATAACACTGATGCGTACACTCCCACACTACATGCAATAGGAAATTGATCCTTGACAATGTCTTTGGCAATAACATGTATATACACAGTGCACATAAAATAATATTTTATGGTCTGAAGAAAAGAATACAAATGTTACGGCTTATAAATTTATTTTGTAAGTAGAGAATATTAGTAGGAGAGCATCAAGGCTAAGGTGTAGTAATAATATAAACCTACGAAAAGTGAAACAATCCATTATAGAAAATTGCCTCAAAGTAAAATTATTTTCTGACAAATATCCGTTCTCTAGATGATAATAATGGTAAAATGTAAGCTGGTATATATTTACTGTTATATTACGGTGGTACAAATTTCTCATCTTAGTTGTCATAAAGCTTAGTATTTAGCTCGTATTAATAATAGTTCCTACAGAAAGTCAATAAAACATTGTTTTGCTGAAGATCGAAGTCCAGCAGGTAGTATGCTGGCTTATTAGGAGTTTAATCCCAGACATTTCGAATATAAGAAATATGAAAAAATATTTGTGGAAGTAAAATAAAATTGCCTTGAAAAGTATCTCGAAATTCTTTCATTCGGAAGTCGCCGTAGTCTAGTAGGTAGTGTGCTGGCTTATTAGACGTAAGGCGACGTTTGAAACGCCAGGTCAGACATCAAAACGAATTTAAAAAAAAAATTTCTTAGGCGACTTCCTCTCAGCAGATTTCTGGCAAAAACTCTGAGAGTAAATAAAATTGTCATGAAAAGTTTCTCAAAAATCTGTCGTTCGGAGTCGACTTTAAACTGTAGGTCCCGCCACTCATGTATAAAATTAACACACGCATCATAAGTGGCGTGAGAAACTAGGTTGTAATCCTGACTGAAGGGTTGTAATGACCAATTATGTATGTATGTATGTATGTATGAAAAGTTTCTCAACAATCTGTAGTTCGGAGTCGACCTTAAACTGTAAGTGCCGCCACTCATGTATAAAATTAACACACCCAACATAAGTGGTGTGAGAAGCTAGGTCGTAATCCTGACTGAAGGGTTGTAATAACCAATTATGTATGTATATATGGAAGCAACTTTAAACTGTAAGTACTGCCACTTATAGATAAAACTATCACCGTACTTTATCTATCGGATGGGCCATTTATCGGTTTAAATTTGAACCATCGGTTATTTCGAATCTGGCCATATTTATGTCAGTGTATTCTGTCACGAAATTAAGTAGATTATCTCCACTGAACGTAATGAATCGATTTACGCTTGAGCAACATGCGCCAACGAGACACTGCATGATGACGCCGATTTTGCAAAAGAAAAACTCATATTTATGGCTGAAGCCCATTTTCAGCTTGGTGGTTACGTTTAAAAGCGAAATTGCCGTATTTGAGGCACGTGGTCTTACAGAAACCAATGCACCCATTGCAACTGACCGTTTGGTGCTGCTGGTGGGGCGGAGGCATCATTGGCCCATATTTCCTTGAATATAAGGACAGCACAACCATTACGATCAATGGGGAAGCCTATCACACCACGTGATAGGTTTCAATAGGGTGTAACACATCTCATGCCACAATCGATTTATTGCGTCAAATGCTTAATGGCCGTTTAATTAGTCGAAATGATAATGTGAATTGGCCGCCAAGAAGCTGCGATTTGACACAGTTGGACTATTTTCTGCGGAGAGCCGTTAAAGAAAAACGACAAACCAGACACAATTGACCATTTGAAGGCCAACATTTGTGATGCTATTGCCGAAATACGACCCCATACTCTCGAAAAAGTGCACATACTGTGAGATCAGCCGCGAAATAATATGAAATAATATTCCATTTCTAACCGGAACAGTTGTGAAAGAATAAATTTGGCATAATTTCGAACCGTTTTTGTTTCATTGCATTTCTAAATTTAAACTTTAAAATGGTTCACCCTTTTACTTAAAAGATACGCGTTTAATAAATTTGCAATTAATTATTTATATGTCATACGTATGGCACTTATTTGTGCAAATGCCGATATGAAACGTGATATAAGACGTTGTTGCTTCCCCTTTTTCCCTTTGGTTTCTGTTATGAATTTTATAACTGAAGGTTATTCCTTTTAAAGTAACATGAGATATTAAACTTCTGCTTGTTTATGTCGGTATTCAATGAAATAAAAGTGAATATAATTATTTTCAAATGTAAGTGATGGTTTAGGATGTACTAGACTTGTTAAGACATATGTACTTGGAACCTTTTAGGGAATTTATTTTCTAGTTCCCTGTTTATTTTTCATATTTATTACTTTTTTAAATATTTATTTGGTTTTTATTATTGACATACATAAATACGATTGCAGTGTACAGAAAATGCTTTTAGAAAATTTTATTTTTAGTTTGCGAATGTCGTAAATAGATAAAATGTGATGTATTAAAGTGCAATTAATTTGTATGAGAGTATTTGTATTAAAATAGAGAACCACTGAAAAAATATGTATGTATATACGAATAGTTGAATCCAACTAAAGTATTTCACCCCCTAAATAACATGCAAGTGTACGATCGTAAACAAACTTTTTCACGTTTCTTCTCGTAAGGGCACCATAAATTCAAGTAGTGCTCGGTATTATTGATACAACATTGTCACAAATACATACACGCATAAATGGTCAATATAACTCTTCAGTCAGGATTACGACTTAGTTTCTCACACCACCTATGCTATGTGTGTTAATAGGCGATTCCGAACAACAGATTTTTGAGAAACATTTCATCGCAATTTTATTTACTCTCAGAGTTTTGCAGAGAGCAAGTCAGTGGATGGCCCTGAGTATCCTGGCATTGCTTTGAGTTAGAATTATGTTAATAGGTTATGGCAAGTAGAATAGAGGACGTAGTGTTTGTTGACGTTAGAATTGAATCTTTTTATAAGTGGCAGAACAGCTCTGCAGATAGTGAGTTCCACATATGGATAAAACGGCTAAAGAACGAATAATGTCTGTAAAACACTGTGACCAATCGATCACAAATTGTTGCGCTCTGTGATAAAAACCAGGTGCTGCCTAAGGCTATATGATTTTCGGGAACAAGTCCCTTTTTGTCGTTAAAGCAAAACCCGTTGTAGTAGCGATAAAGCAGTGTCAATGCTACACTGAATCATTAGCATAAAAAAACGATAAACAAGAAAACAAAAATGCAATAACTACACTGCAAGAACAAACGCAAACCAAATACGCAAACAACAATTATGTAAACAACATTTTTACATTTACAGAGATTTCGAAAAGGCGAAGTCATTCGCCTTCAAGAGCATTTATCAGACTTATTACCCTGCGATATAAAAGGCAAGACAAATCAGGCAACGGAGTCAATAAAAATTCAGTCAGTCTAGTCTGAAGATCTCCGTTTTAAAGATCTATCGAACAAATTGACTAGCAATTGCTATTGTGTACGAAAAAGAATGCAAAGAGGAATAACAATCAAAGCAACTGTTGTTGTTGTGTATACCAAGTTGTGAACAGTGGCACACAGAATTGTGCGAAGAACAAAGAAATTATTTAAAAATGAATACAAATTTATTTTTATTTTTATTAGTAATTTATGAGCTCGTATTTCAAACGTTTTCAAAAGGTAAAAACGTAACAATACATATTCACTAAAATCTTAACCATTCAACAAATTGGTGTTATTTTATATTGATGGTCTCCTCTAGAATGTATCATTAGAATTATTGAATAGTTAACTAGACATCAATGCACATGGTTCGCCATATGCAATGATCAATTTCTGCAAAGAAATACTTTCGATGGCGTTAGTTAGTTAATTCTGAAGCAATGTTTGTACAAAGAAGTAAACGTCAGTCTACTACACATTTCGCAATCCAGTTCTAACTTCTCGAAGACTTTTTAGCATGATATTCAAAAAATTGATTTCTTCTTGATAGAACTATTGTCTAAATCAGATTAATGATAAGTCGCTCTCAGTATTTCAAGGAAACTCTCTTTAAATAAATTTTATTCAAAAGCTTCATCTTCTAAATCGTCTTTACTCCTTAAGTTGGCATGTAGAACAAGCGATTTCGGCTCTGCATAAAAAAAGTAATTCTTTGGCTCCATTAATCTAAAGGGATTTACTTTACCGTCATAAAAAATAAAATATTTTTCTAGAATAGATTCATAATCATTTCAAATTCATATTCATTTTAAATTCATTTATTTATTATTAATTTTATGAGTTGTTTCTTTGCAATTTTTATTTATTTAATATGTTCAACATTTTTATGGTATTATTGTTATCGATTACAGCAGTATGCCACATGACTTCTGCCTGTTAGAAATTTTAAATAAATATTTATTTGGAATTTGAATTACTTTTGTATACAATTTTATTTTTGTTGGATTAAAACGTTATTGTTTTGTTTATTTCTTTTTTTAAATTTTGTTTATTTTGTTTTATTTATGGAAAACCATATTTTATATGTTAATGCTGCTGCTGCTACAGATGGTTGATATTGGTATCTAAGCCTGTTATTTATCTGGTTAAACAACAACTAAATTTAAACATAAAGGGTGGGCCATTTGAAATTTTAAATTGTAAATGTAAAATCTTTAATTTGAAATTTTTCGTATTATATGCATACGTACATATACTTACGTAGACGGCCCACAGTGAGTATGAGTGATTTGTGTGCATAATTGTTTGTAATTAGAATTACCCATATGCAAGCACAATAATAACATTTGTTATGGGAAGAGATCATAAGCGGTGGGCCATTTTAAAGTTTAAATTTAAAATTTCAATAAAACAAAAAGGGATCGAAATTTTGCCAAATTTATTTTTCTGCTGGGAAGTACAATTGTTCCGGTTAGATATGGAATATTATTTCCTTCATATTTTTCCAAGGAAAATCTTCAGAATAGTATAACGCTTAAACAGAATATCGCTAATAACATTCAGCATGGCCACAGTTTGGTATCGCTTACATTTTTCAAAGATTTTAAGATTTCTTACCAAATTTTTTTTGTGTGTGTAATGCAAATTTGCATTCCTGTCTTATATACATAAATATGTTAACAGTGCTAACTTAGTACTTTGTAGTATATAGCAATTCGATGACAATACACGCTAGAATACATGCAAAATGAAAATCAAAAGCGGAACAAAAAAATTATGTAAAAATGAGGCTTACAAAGACTCCACAATTAATACATATGGAAATAGTGAAATATGAAGTGAGTATCATGTTATGTGGGCGGGACAAAATGGAAATCAAAAGCGGAACAAAAAAATTATGTAAAAAGGAGGCTTACAAAGACTCCACAATTAATACATATGAAAATAGTGAAATATGAAGTGAGTATCATGTTATGTGGGTGGGACATTCAAAAGTTTAAATTTAAACATGCAATAAAACAAAAAGAGTTTGAATTTTGTTTTGTTGTTGTGAAGATGTGAAAGAAACAGTCTATGAAGATAAAGGCCTGGAATATAGCCTAGAATTGTGGTTTTATATTTACTTTTAGGCTGGGATATCTCCAAAAATTTAATATTATTAAAATCCACTATATTTGTCATATAATAGTTTGTAAATGTTTGCCTCCAAATTAATGTTTGTATACTTTCTATTTAATTGCCTTTGAAATATATTACGTACATGCATCGTATTACATGAACTAGAATAGTTAGTCTGAAAAGTATCTTTGATTTTGTGACGAATGAAACTAATGGAATTAAATATCACTCATACGTCACACATGTACAAGTCATTATCAATTTTACATACTAAATATGAGCATAATGTGGGTAAATAAATATAATGGGTGGGTAATTTAAGAGTTTAAAATAAAAACTGCAATAAAACAAAAACGATTTAAAATTTTGCCAAAATTATTTTTTTTTTTGTTGTGAAGTACAGTTGTTTCGGTTATAAATGGAATATTATTTCCTTCACTTGGCAACCGCGGCTGGCCTCACAGTACCTCAATTTATCGGAAAAATTCACATGCACTTTTTCGATTGTATGGGGTCGTATCTCGGCAATGGCATCACGAGTATTGGCCTTCAAATGATCAATTGTCTGTGGTTTGTCGGCATAAAACTTTTCTTTAACGACGCCTAACGGGACTTAGTCTAACGTTGTTAAATCGCAGCTTCTGGGCGGCCAATTGTCCAATTCTTGAGAACGATGAAGAGTCGACAGTCACAGCTACGACATTTTTGTGTTTCCAGTTTCACGAGCACTGTTTACGGCACTGTTGGTCCTTCTCTATGACCAAATTTTGTACAACATTTTCATGGAATTTTCGACCAACGGTCTATGTTTAGAAAATAAATCTTAACGTTGCTCAAGCGTAAATCGTCCAGTGGAAATAATATACTGAATTTTGTGACAGAATAGTACATAAGTATGACATAAGTATTTCCAGCTTCCAAGTAACCGATGGTTTATATTCAAACCATTAGATGGCCCACCAGATATTTATGGTTCTACAGACAACTGCCATAATGTCAATAAATAAATGAAACAACTGCAACAACCAACCAATGTAAGTTAATATGAAGTATATGGGAAAATACCCTAACGTTGCAAAATTTTGTTGATTTCATTACTCTACTCTGGTGTTTTTTGTTTGGTGATTGAAAATTTTTTAATATTTTAAAAAATGCGAAATAATATTTTACAGTGTTATTTTTAATTTTATTTGAATTGTTTTTCTTAATTTATGAAGTCATAAAAATAATTCAATACTCAATAAATAAATATTTTATTTTGTGTTTAAGAAACCATAAATTCTCCATCTTTCAAAAAACTTTCCAGCCTAAAAAGTTTTACAATCTCTTTGTGCCAATTTTCATTTCATTTCTCTTGCTGCAGAGTTCAAGGGGCAAATACTTAAAGAGACGTAATAAAAATAAATAAAAGGTCGGAACAGATAGTGAATATAAATGCGTTGGTGAAAGGGAATGATAAAAAAAAACAAAAACAACGTCTCATAAAACATGATTTTTAGAATATTTTATGACACTTACCCAACGAATCGAAAAGAAAAATAAAACAATCAGATTTTATTGTCCTGGGTTTCATTTGACCATTGACCTTCAACTTAAATAAAATAAGAAAATACGAAATTATTTAAAAACAAATAAAGAGGACGTTTTAACATCTACAACATACAAAATGTAGAACAACTTTCGTGATTTGCTTTTGTATCATTGGAGATGAGAAGATTATCTTATGGAAGCCAATAAATTAAATGAAACTGATTTGAAATCAAAATATTTTTTATTTGCGACCAGCAAATCTAATTGAATTAATAAGTGTAACAAATCAAATTAATTCGAACAAATTTTTTAAAGATTAAACGAAGTTTTAATTTAACAAGACAAACTTTTTAAGTCTTACTCATCTGAAACTAAGAATGTGCCGGCAAAAGTGTTCTGTAATAGAAGGACAAAAAAACAGCAGGATTTGAAATTTGCTTAATAAAGGCCCTGCGCAGTTGCCAGTTTCATTTTCAGAAATAGGTTTCACCAAATATAAGATAATTAACTTGGCTTTGAAAATATTTTATTGATACGGTGATTAGGTTAGTAGATCGGGTATGATTCGATTCGAATGGTATGATACTTCCTTGCTTTTTGATTAATTGCTTGAAGTCGACTTAGTCTAGTAGGTAGAGGGTTGGCTTATTAAACGTGAGCTCACTGTTCAAACCCTAAGTCAAACATATCCAACAAAACGAAATATGAAAAATATTTCTTCGGCGACTTCCTCTCAGCAAATTTATGGCAAAAATTGCCATGGAATAGTTTCTGAAAATCTATCGTTCGAAGTCGACTTCAAACTGTAGGCCCCGTCACACATATATATAAAATTAATATACACAAAATAAGTGGTATGAAAAGCTAGGTCGTAAGCCTGGAGGGTTTTAGTGATCAATTACGTATATTTGTATGCCTAATACGGATCAGTGCACGCAATCACTTTAAGTGGCTTCAAATGGTTTTACAAGCTCTTCTTGACTTCAACAACGTTTTTAGCTCATCTGGGAGGTATTTGTTTTCGCATCAAAATAATAAATTTTGAACGGCGTAGTATATCTATTATTACATACATACATACATACATACATACATACATACACAATAGATCATTCCAGCCTTTCCACCAGGATTACGACCTAGTACACACCATTTATGTTGTGTGTGTAATTTTATACATGAGCGGCGGGACGTACAGTTTAAAGTCGGATCCGAATGACAGATTTTTTTGGAAACTTTCACATTTCAATTTTTATTTACTCTCATAGTTTTTGCCAGAAATCTGCTAAGAAGCACTTGTTAAGCGCAACATTTTTTCGTATTTAATATTGTTGGTGGGATTTGAACAGTAGCCTCACGTCTAATAAGTCAATAAACTACCTACTAGACTACTGTGACTTCAAGCGGCTCTTTATGAATGAAAATTATCGCATGCTGGCTTGCATACGACCTCTGTTTACGGTTTAGAAATATGTCTATCTATTACTACATTAAAATCGAAAACTATGAGTCAGTCTACAGTTCTCGAGCAGCTGAGCAAGCCCTTTTTTAAAATTTCTGAAGATTTTGGAACTTTAGTGGCACAAAATAAAAGCTCTCAAATGACAAACTGAGAATAAATGACATGGAGTACTCGCTATTTAAAGATCGCAGTGTTCTCTTTTAATTTAAACAAAATTGCCAAATAATTGGAATTCACAAGACTCTTCCTAAACCCATAATTATTTCTTAACTTCTTATGAAAAATTTCTTACAAAAGAATTAAAAAATTACATTCAATTCATGCTGTTTGGGCCACCATCATGTTCTATTAATGTTCCAAAGAAATTAAAAAGAATTATTTTCCATTTTTTCTCCAATCCATTTAACGTAATTGCTGTTACTAAAGCTTGAATGAGAAATGATTTGAATTTTTTCATTCTATTTTCCCCCCTTAAACAAGAATTAATTATTTTAATAAAAGAGACTAATTGTGGTGTAAGTATGAAATCCCATTCTTATTTATCACCTACACAAACGCTTAAAGTCTAAACAGCAGCAGCTACAGGGCTACCAAGTGCCTGCTGCAAAAATAGAAAACATGACCATGGAACAAGACATTTGCGATAGCTTTAGTGTCACTCTCAGAGTTCGCTGCAGCAACTAAAAATAGCGAAGTTGATGGCCGCAGTCTGATAAACTATTTCAATATGCAAAACACATAGATTTGCAGAGCCAAACAAATACCACGACACGACAGCCATGGCAACTAATGGCATCAGCTGCGTGTGAGTATGAGCAATGTGATGGCGTATTTCAGCTGCAATAGCCATAAACTATTACACACTTCATGTTCATGGAATGTGTAAATAAGCTGGTGTGCGCGAGCATGATGCAGAACTTTTGATGTTTTTGTTTTTACCACCAGCACCATTCTGAAAAGTCTGTGGCAGCAACAGCACACTATTTGAAGAATATATTACTTTGACTGGCATTTGTGCGGTAAACCCCCGAGTGTACTTGATTTTTATGATTGTAAGAGATTTCCATATCTTTTTAATACGCTCACTATCGCTCTTATTTTTCTTTCTTTTTTTTATTATACTTTATTGGAATTGTCTTGATTTTGTGCTCCTAGAAACATGAACAATGCTTTGGTTTCGATTGTTGTTGATCTTTTTGTTGATATTTCTTTAACGCAAAGTGTATTGAAATTTTCTCTCAACCACATAAACCTACACAACCATAATCCAGAAATTGCAATCACAAAAGACGCCTACAACTTCTACATCAACAACCCCAACTATAAATGCTTCGTTAAAAAAAAAGAAAAGGAAAAATAGAAGGCTTTAGTGTAGCTGGTGCTACTGCAACATCATCACGTTACGTCTTTATATCCCAAATTTCTTTGAAAGATAAAAAAAAACGAAGAAACTTTTGTCTCCATATTAATAAGAAAATTGTTGAAGATAAATTTGCTGTGATTTTTTTTCTCTTTTTTAGTGGCTACATCGAAAAATTTCTAAAGTACAAAATACTGCAACGTCTGAAACTCTAATAGTCTTAAAGGACATTTAAAAGTTTTTATAATATATACGTAGTATGTATACTTACGTAGACAGCCTACAATGAGTATGAGTGTTGTGTGTGCATAATTGTTTGTAATTAAAATTATTCATAATAACAATTTTCATGTGAAGATATCGTCAAGGGTGGGCCATTTAAAAGTTTAACTTTAAAAATGCAATATAACAAAAACGATTTGAAATTATGCCAATTTTTTCTTTTGTCGTGAATGCCCTAGGAATACGTCATTCGATCGAATCAATTTCGTGCACTTTTTCAAGGGTACGGGTACATATCTCTGCAATGGCATCACGAATGTTGGCCTTCAAGTGCTTAATTGTCTCTGGTTTGTCGGAATAATACTTTTCTTTAACGGAGCCCCACAGAAAATAGTCCAACGGTGTGAAATCGCAGCTTCTTGGCGGCCAATTAATATCACCAATGGTTTGTTGTGCAAAGTCCATCATTAATTACCTCAACTCCTCGAGAATCATTTATAGTCTCCCTCGCCTAGATGTGTGAAATTCTCACTCATTCAATATGTGAATACAAATTGGAACAAAGGTTCACTTGTATTTCTTTTTTCAATCGATTATTTCAAAATCTTACTTAATATATTATTACATTACATTCAACTTTGGCAATATTTAAAAAGTTTATACGACCATATAATTAATATATGTGTTATCAGTGCAGTACGATAAATGATTATGGTATGTTTGTCAAAGAGGCACAATATCTATGTAAGCCGTAATAGTTTAATATCCTGATGCCTTAAATCGCAAGAACGAGGGGGACCAGTGTACAGGACCATTTCTGGAAAAAAAATTATCACTAAATTTGTTTTTCATTAAATCGAGTGTTAAATATGTTGTATTTCTAGTTGCATTGTCTTGCTGAAATAAATGGCTTTTATGTTTAGTTGATTAATTTCTGGGAACAAAAATTCAGTCAACCTGGCCCGAAAGAATAAATTTTGGCAAACTATTTTTAAGAAGAAAATAACTGTAGAACGTGAATATTCAAAACAAAACACACATAATGGGAATGCTTACCTGTCACAGTTATATTATAAAGAAAATGCAAATATTGCCGTCATTAATAAATATTTACTTGCAAACATATAAAGGGTGTTTTTTATAGAGGTATAGAACTTTAAGTTGGCATTACTTTTCAAGATGGCGACCGATTTAACAGCTGTCAAGTGATTTATTCTCAGTTTGGTTTGGCAATTCATAATGAATAGACTCACGCCTGAACAACGCTTGCAAATAGTGCAATTTTATTTCGAAAATAATAGTTCTGTGCGGAAAACGTATCGCGCACTATGTCCATTTTATCGTCGACAAAATCGTCCATCAGAGCAGTTAATTCGATTAACCATTGAACGTTTTCGCACCACGTTTACTCTTATTGATAACTCGCATCCCCAGAGACTATACTGCTGTATAGCGTATCATTGAGGAAGACCCGAATGAGTCCATCCGCCATCGAGCACAGGAATTGGATCTGTGTCCATCCACTTTATGGAAGATTTTGCGGAAGGATCTTGGTTTGCGTGCTTACAAAATCCAACTCGTGCAAGATTTGAAGCCCATAACGAGATTACCGTTGTTCCCGATTTTCATAAGCGAATTTTGTTTAGCGATGAAGCGCACTTCTGGTTGAATGGCTACGTCAACAAACAAAACTGCCGCATTTGGAGTGAAGATAATCCTCAAGTGTATGTGTAAACACCGTTACATCCAGAAAAACTGACTGTTTGGTGCGCTTTATGGGCTGGTGGAATCATAGGTCCGTACTTTTTCAAAAACGATGGTGGCCAGAACGTTACAGTCAATGGTGATCGGTATAGAGCCATGATTACTAACTTTTTCATTCCTGAATTGAATAACCATGATGTCCAGGAGATGTGGTTTCAACAAGACGGCGCAACATGTCACACAGCTCGTGCCACAATAGATTTATTGAAAGACACATTTGGTGACCGCCTAATTTCACGTTTTGGACCTGTGAATTGGCCTCCAAGATCTTGTGATTTAACACCGCTAGACTACTTTCTGTGGGGCTATGCAAAGTCATTGGTCTATGCGGTAAAGCCACAAACGCTTGACCATTTGGAAGACAACATTCGCCGCATTATTGCCGATATACGGCCACAAATGTTGGAAAAAGTCATCGAAAATTGAACGTCCAGATTGGACTACATCCGCGCCAGCCGTGGCGGTCATATGACAGAAATCATATTTAAAATGTAATGCCACAAGATTATCTTTCGGATAAATAAAATTCTTGTCAATCGAATAATCCATCGTTGTTTTATTGCAACTTAAAGTTCTATACCTCTATAAAAAACACCCTTTACATAATAGATCCTTACAACCCTTCAGATAGGATTGCGACCTAGCTTCTCATACCAATTATGTTATGTGTGCTAATTCTAGACATGAGTGACGGGGCCAACAGCTTAAAGTCAATTCCGAAAGACAAATTTTTTAGAAACTTTTCATATGTATTTTGTTTACTCGGAGAATTTTTTTTAGAAATCTGTGAGCGGAAGTCACTGGAAAAATATTTTCTCATATTTCGTATGTCTGACCTGACGTTTGAACCATGGTCTCAACTGTAACACGGCAACTTAACTTACTGACTTTAACTTTTTTGGTTTTTTTTTAGTTTAAGCTCCAGCTTTTTACGGATTTACTTGAGTGTATTAAATTTAATTCAAGTAAAAAGAAAAGAAGACTAAAATCTATGTTTATTTTTATTTTAATTTATAAAAATATAATTAAATTGTTTTTTTATCAGATATTTAAATCAGATATTTAATCAGACATTAATTTCAAGATTAACGATTTCAAATTTAATTACATGCCAAACTTTTAGTACCAACTGTGTAGAATAATTTTTCAAGGCATTGTAAACGACTTAGGTAAGAATGTTGTAGACAAAAAGCTATTTCGATATATGCCAACCAAAGTCACCTTATGTTTTAATGATTCTGTATGTATTACAAGGCACGCCAACTTAAAATAATCTCTAAATGACACCGTAGCACAGGTGTTAATTACCTCTGATAATAGAGACAAATAGTGCTCGTAATACAGACACGAATACAATTTCCAAGACAATAATTAATTTTAATTACAGCTGCAGATTTCTCTATTATTTACAAACAGAAAATTTCATGCGTTAAGTCACAACATTATGAAGTACAGTTAATAACTGACTGACTTGGCATATGAATTGGTTTTAGTTTTAGCGTTTTTGGCAAAAAAAAACTCTGAGAGTAAATAAGAATCACCATTAAAAGTTTCTCAAAAAATCTGTCGTTCGGAGTTGATATTAAAGTGTAGGCCCCGCCACTAATGTAAAAATGAGAAACTAGGTCGCAATGCTGACTGAAGGGTTGTAATGATCAACTATGTAATATATATGTACATATGTAAAAGCACCCGATAACTTTGTAAATTGCTGCATATATGTATGTACCTGTCGTTCTGTTGCTTCTCAAGTAATTTGTTTTTAAAATTCCCCTTCGCATTGGAAAGACTTTCAGAAAGTAAGAGGTTATTGCTTCAATAATTTACTTGAAAGTTCGTATCTGGATCATCACCTTAACATGTCTAAGGCTGCCATCATTACTCAACATGAATTCAATCTAGCTTCAAGCCAGGTTGAACTTTGATGGAGTCGTACATATAATTCAGAGCCGATGTTTCCGATGCCGATTTTACTATTGTATCATGCATATGAAAACTGATTCATATTTTTAATGAAAAAATATTGTTATGAAAATGAAAAATTAAAATCTTGGGGTTTGCTTTTACATCGCTTAACATTAAAATTATTAACAAAAGCTACAAAAACAAAATAATGCAGTAAACAAACCTGTTTACAAATTATCGCACTGCTTAATATAACAACAAACACCAGCATAAAAAATGGTAAACAAGTAAACAAAAATATACAAACAACACTGCAATAATAAAGTAAACAACGGTGTTTACATTTATAGAGATTTCGAGAAGGCGTATTTATGAACATTTGCCTTCAAGAACATTCATCAGACTGTTTACTCTGCCATATAAAAGGCAAGACAAAGCAAGCGAGAGAGTTAGAGAAGTTTAGTCAGTCTTATGCGAAGACGCGGTGTGTTTGGAGAGAGTAATCGTGGTTTGAAGATCTCCGTTACCAAGATCTGTCGAACAATTGTCTAGTAATTTTTATTGTTTATACAAAGGGTATAAATAGAGGAATGACAAAAAAAAACAATTGTTGGTGTTTACATAAAGTTTTGAACAGTGGCACACAGAATTGTGCAAATAATAAAGAATTTTAATTAAAACTAATCACAAATTTATTTTTATTTTATTTGCAAGCTACGAGCTCATATTTTAAACGTTTTTAAAGGTAAAAACGTAACAACATGAAAAGTGTTTCAGATTTTTAATGTAAAAATGTGTTTCGTTTAGATTCTTATTAAAAAAAAATATACGCTAAATATAAACACAACGAATTTCATTACTGCTTACTAACTCATTCAATTTAATCTGTCTTTAAGAGTTTAAGACTTTTTTAATTTTTTATGGTATAGAGGCAATGTAGATTTTAATTTCGCAGTTAATCACACACTCGTCACAATATTACAGCATAGACTTATATAAAATTTAAGGCAAATTTTGAAAAAAATCGAATTATATAAAATATATGAGAATTCTCCAAAAAAATCAATGGCCATTTTTGAGTTGGAAATAAGGTCCTCTTTCCAACCGTGGTAGTGGGATAGCTGAAATAATTTTGTGAGTCGAGATATTCAATTTTGAACAAAATCGAATTTTGGCCAAAAATACATGAAAATTCTCAAAAAAAATAAATGGCCATTTTTAATTGGAAAAAACGTCATTTTTCCAACCGTGCTCCTCGAAAAGCTGAACTACTTTTGTGAGTCGAGATATTCTTTTTTTTTTAAATTTTGTGAGTCGAGGTATTCAATTTTGAAAAATCGAATTTTGGCCAAAAATACATTAAAATTCTAAAAAAAAAATGGCCATTTTTTAATTGAAAAAACGTCCTCTTTCCAACCGTGCTACTCGAAAAGCTGAACTACTTTTGTGTGTCGAGATATTCGATTTTTTCACAATTTTGTGAGTCGAGGTATTCAATTTTGAAAAATCGAATTTTGGAGAAAAATACATGAAAATTCTCAAAAAAATAAATAGCCATCTTTTAATTGGAAAAAACGTCCTCTTTCCAACCGTGCTACTCGAAAAGCTGAACTACTTTTGTGAGTCGAGATATTCGATTTTTTTCACAATTTTGTGAGTAGAGATATTCAATTTTGAAAAATCGAATATTGGCCAAAAATATATGAAAATTCTCAAAAAAATCAATGGCAATTTTCTAATTGGAAAAAACGTCCTCTTCCAACCGTGTCAGTCGAAAAGCTGAACTAATTTTGTGAGTCGAGATATTCGATTTTTTTCAAATTTTGTGAGTAGAGATATTCAATTTTGAAAAATTGAAGTTTGGCCAAAAATATATGAAAATTCTCAAAAAAATCAATGGCAATTTTCTAATTGGAAAAAACGTCCTCTTCCAACCGTGTTAGTCGAAAAGCTGAACTAATTTTGTGAGTCGAGATATTCGATTTTTTTCAAAATTTTGTGAGTCGAGGTAATATAATATATGAAAACTCAGAAAAAAATCAATGACAATTTTCTAATTGCAAAAAAACGTCCTCTTTCCAACCGTGGTAGTCGAAAAGCTGAACTAATTTTGTGAGCCGAGATATTTGATTTTTTTCAAAATTTTGTGAGTCGAGGTATTATAATATATGAAAATTCTCAAAAAAATAAATGGCCATTTTTTAATTGGAAAAAACGTGCTCTTTCCAACCGTGCTACTCGAAAAGCTGAACTAATTTTGTGAGTCGAGATATTCGATTTTTTCAAAATTTTATGAGTCGAGGTATTCAATTTTGAAAAATCGAATTTTGGCCAAAAATATATAAAAATTCTCAAAAAAATAAATGGCCATTTTTTAATTGGAAAAAACGTCCTCTTTCCAACCGTGGTAGTCGAAAAGCTGAAATAATTTTGTGAGTCGAGATATTCGATTTTTTTCAAAATTTTGTGAGTCGAGGTATTATAATATATGAAAATTCTGAAAAAAATCAATGCCAATTTTCTAATTGGAAAAAACGTCCTCTTTCCAACCGTGCTACTCAAAAAGCTGTACTACTTTTGATATTCGATTTTTTTCAAAATTTTGTTAGTCGAGATATTCAATTTTGAAAAATCGAAATTTGGCCAAAAATATATGAAAATTCTCAAAAAAATAAATGGCCATTTTTTTTTTTTAATTGTTTATACATTTATTCAAATACTTAAGTTTAAACTATTATAAACACTAGTTAACAATAATAAATTCAATTATACAATGTCTCTAAATCGAGCGCTCTAATAATATAATATAACATAACAATAATATGCTTTTTACAAAAAAAAATAACAATATTTATATATTTACAAAAGTGAATATAATTTTTAATATAGAATAGTACAATGAAAAATTACAAAAAACATTATTTTTATATCAGGAAAAAGTAAAGTTAAGTCAGAGGGGTTAAAAAAGAAATAGATTAACTTTAGTTTGGTAGCCACCAAAATATTTTGGCATTAGAATTTTCCGCTAATTTTAGATCCTTTTCTGATATGCTTGCACTGTATCTCATATCTAATTGATTTAAATTACAATTAATTGTTTTTGTAGTCGCATGTCTATAATTGTGATATAAGATGGGAACCCCATTATTGGTTTGAACTAATCCTTTGCTATCCAGGTACACAAAAGCTTCTGGTGGAAAAATCCACATTTTAAGGTTCTAGTTATGTATTCATAATTTGTGTAATAAGGAGCCATTATATAACTATTATCTGTACATTTGCAACATCGTGCAACATGATTTCTTATCAGGTAAATTATAAAATTATCTATGCGTATTATATTTGCATTATTGTACAGAATCTTGTTAG
Organism: Sarcophaga variegata; assembly: GCA_932273835.1. NCBI lineage: Eukaryota > Metazoa > Arthropoda > Insecta > Diptera > Sarcophagidae > Sarcophaga > Sarcophaga variegata. The sequence continues at coordinate 85,669,087 of OW026362.1, read as the reverse complement.
AAATATACTTTGTGAAGTCACTGTTTGCAGATCTATAAAGTGAAGTGCATGATCTTATGCATTTCCTCTCAAATATTCTAAATTTTTCCATATATGAGGGGGAAATATTGAACCAAATGGGACATGCGTATGTAAGTATAGGTCTAATTAAGGATTTATACATTATTATTTTAACTTTACTCTTAATATATTTCGAGTGAAAGAGAGATCTATATGCAAAATAAGCTTTTCTTGCTTTGGATAAAGTTTCCTTAACATGAACATTGAAATATAAAAATTTATCGAGAAAAACACCCAAATATTTTACTACTTCTTTTACTGGTATGTTGCAATTATGTAAATTAGACTTTATCTGAAAACTTTTCCAATTTTTCCTTATATCATAATTGCATTTATTCACTGGTGGTCTAAACAGTATAGTTTCACATTTTGTGCGTTTATTTTCATGTTCCAATCTATTGAATATTGCTCTACCTTGTTGTAGGATATCTGTAAATTGCTGATAATTTTTTCGATTTTATCGTCATGATGGTATATTATAATATCATCTGCAAATCAAATGATGTTATCTATTTGGTTAAGAAGATCTAAAATAAACAAGTTAAAAAGGATGGGTGAATTGACTGTTCCCTGTTGTAGTCCATTAATGATATTAAATGATTTATCGGTTACAATATTCTGGTAGGAGACTTTAAATTTTTTATTGCTTATCATGTTATATATTAGTATTATTTGGTTTAAGGGTAGTCCGTATTGAAATAGTTTATGTATTAAGCCATCGATCCAAACACTATCGAATGCTTTTTCCATGTCTATGAGGCATGCTCCTGTACAAAACTTTTTTTGCCAATTCCAGTTAATATCGGAGGTTATTTTATGTATTGCGTTAATGGTAGAGTGTTTGAATTTAAAGCCGAATTGCTTTTCGCTATTAATATTATTATTATTACAAAATTTACATATAATATTATTTACGCATACTTCAAAAATTTTACTGAAGTTAGGTAGTAAACTTATGGGTCGCAAATTTGTTGTACTATTTAGCTCTTTATCCTTTTTAGGCAGTAACACAACTTTAGCTATTTTCCATTTGTCAGGAAAATATGAATTATTCAGCATATTGTTGAACAATATGCAAAAATCAAAAATCATTCTTTGTGGAATATTCTTTAATATTATATTTGGTATATTATCAATTCCGGACGACAACTTATTTTTTAATTTAGAGAAAATATAAACAATACTACTTCTTGTTATAAAAAAGTCACTAGACTCATTTTCATCAATGTTGTCAGATAGTATTGCTTCGCTGAAATTTATGAGTGTGGTTTTGTTATTCTCATATTCCCTTTTCAGTTCTATAAACCTATTAGAAGTGGATTGGACTTGCTGATGAACAACATTATTTGAAATAGTTTCTTTGCACTCATGTATGGTCTCGAAATATGATCCTATTGTATTTAACATTTGAACCTGATCATCAACAATATAATTATTTTGGTCATCTGTTCTTAAACTTTGAGGGTTTATCTCCACCTTGTTCAAAATGAGTTCCTCATTTGTAGGAATTTTAATTGTCTGTAAGATTAAGGGTTTAAATATTTTGAAGTTTTTTCTAATTTGGTCTATATTCGTTAATTTTACTTGGATCTGTTTATTGATATTAATTGCAAAATTATCTTTGATAAGTTTTTTAATTATTCTTATTTTTGCTTTTGCCAATGTTAGTGTCTCTTCGGAAAGTATTAGTTCTAATCTATTGTGTTTTTTAAATAAAGTTAATATTTTGCTTTTCGCAGAATATAACAGTTTAATAGTTGAGCTGCTTATTTTTGAGAAGGTTTTGCCACTTTTATGTTTAGGTACTGTTTCTTCTGTTGCTTTAAGAATAACATCATTTAATCTGCCTAAGTGATAGTCTATTTCAGCATTCGAAAGGTTTCGATTATTAGGAATTTGAGTATCTTGGCTGAGTTTCTGACTAATATTATTTTTAAATTTTTTCCAATTGGTACATTTATAGTTGTAAGTAAGATTTACTTTATCGCACAAAAATGTGAACCTTTCGTTTTCTTTATTCATGTAGGCTACAATCTGTACAGCATCATGGTCGCTATCATAATCTAAAGTTTTGAGTGAGTTTATTGTATCATTTTCAGTAATAATATGAAGTCTACAATCGACTAAACAAATATCTATGTAGGAACTAGTTCGCGGGTATGATGGACGACATGAAGCATAAAGTTTACATTTAAAACGAATTTCATTATCTAATAGACATTTGTAAAGTATATTATCCTTTTGATTATTACTAGGATTGCCCCATTCTGTATGTTTACAGTTTAGGTCCCCTGCTAAAATATAATAATTATTTGTACTTTGTAAATTCAAAGATTCAAAAAGACTATGAATCTCACTTCTCAACTGAGTAATTACCTGATGGGTAGTATGCTGAAATAATATATAATATTTCATTTGTAGAGAGAGGAAGACGAATAATACAGGTTTCTAACACGTTAAAAGAGTTGATAACGCTATTTGTATAATTAAAGAATTTTAAGTTATCTCTAATTAATATTATTGTTCCACCTGCTCGAGTTGCACCTTTTCTATCTCTTCTTATAACATGGAAGTTGTCAAATTGAATTTTATGTCTATGATTTAATTTTGTCTCGTTTATAAGTACAATATCGGGTGTATTATTCTTTATGAATTCATGAAGCTCATATCTTCTATCCGTTAATATTAGGGAATTAACATTAATATGTATTAAGTTTTTTTGAAATAAATGTTTGGTTATTTTGAGTCATTATTCAAGCATTGAAAAAATTGTATCAATTCTAGATATTTGCAATTCTAGTTGTTTTTGAAAACTTAACATTTGATTATTTATATTTATCATAAAGTTTCTCATTTCTTGAATAAAAGAGTTATTGACTGTGTTAGAAGTGGTTTTTAAATCTATGTTAGTAGTGTTATTTCCCTTAACTACATTTGCAAAGGAAGAAACTGTATTAGTATAAATATTAGCATTATTTACAAGAAAATCTTTTCTTTTTAAATTAATTTTTTGTTTTAACTGCTTATATTTTTCGCACCCCTTATAGGATGCTGGATGACCATATTTGTTGCACAGAACACAAAATACTTTATCTTTTTCTTCAGCTGGTACCTTTTCTAACGAACACTTTCCTCTTTCGTGGTCCATGCTGCATTTTACACATCTCCTAGGGAGGTGACAATTAACAGCACTGTGGAAAAAGCCTTGACAGTTGCGGCATTGGGGTATTTCGGGTCTTCTAACTTGTTCCCTTCTAATTATACGGTGTAGTATTGTTTTTATATTTTTAAGTTTGTTGATACTGCTATCTGGTGATATTTGAACCATAAATATTGGGAGTTTTTTTCCTTTTCCAATGGATAATTTAGTGGAAAACTGGCTAACTTTTATGAATTTTAAATTTTCACTTTCTAATTTTAATAGTTCACACAGAATATCGTCAGTATCAATATTGCCGTCGAGACCTTTGAGTAAATATGTTTTGATTTTAAATTCTTTGGGCGTAAATGTAAAAAATTTCGTTTTAGTTTTTTTCTAGATAAGCTTTAACTCTTTGGTAGTCCTCAATTGAGTTCAAAAATAATGATATTTTATTTCTAAATTCTTTTATATTGAATTCATTAATTTTTAGTCCATTTTTAATAAATTCAACAAGATTGTTGCTGTTTATGTCTATAATAATAATTGGGGGGATATTTTTATTCTTAATTTTTTCTATATAAACCACTGTGTTGTCTCTGTTATCTCCACTGGGGGTATTGTTGATCACAGCTGATACTGATTGAGATCTGTTTGGGATATTGTTTTTAACATTGACATGATGATTTTTGTTTATCTCATTTACATGATTTTCAAATTTTTTTAATAAATTTTGATTACACTGAGAATCGTTCTCACAGTCTAGAATTGAGTAGTAGTTATTTTTAAAATGCTTATTTACACTTTCGTTATTCATGTTTTCGTTTTTTCTTTTTCCTTCATTATCAATATTTTTTACATTGCAATGCACTACATTGTCTTTTAATTTAGAATTAGGCTTGTTGTTGTTATATGAGTTTGGAGCATTAAACTCACTCATAACCGGTTTTTAGATTTATTGATGTTTTTATTTTTGCTCTTATTTACACTAACAAAAGATAATGAACAAGAATTATTAAAGAAACAAACTTTTTAGAAGCGTCCATAACACGTCTATCACACATCACGTTCAAGATCGAACTCCATGGCCATTTTTTAATTGGAAAAAACGTCCTCTTTCCAACCGTGCTACTCGAAAAGCTAAACTAATTTTGTGAGTCGAGATATTCGATTTTTTCAAAATTTTGTGAGTCGAGGTATTCAATTTTGAAAAATCAAATTTTGGCCAAAAATATATGAAAATTCTCAAAAAAATAAATGGCCATTTTTTTATTGGGAAAAACGTCCTCTTTCCAACCGTGCTACTTGAAAAGTTGAACTAATTTTGTGAGTCGAGATATGCGAATTTTTTCAAAATTTTGTGAGTCGAGGTATTCAATTTTGAAAAATCGAATTTTGTCCAAAAATATATGAAAATTCTCAAAAAATAAATGATCATTTTTTAATTGGAAAAAACGTCCTCTTTCCAACCGTGGTACTCGAAAAGCTGAACTAATTTTGTGAGTCGAGATATTCGATTTTTTTCAAAATTTTGTGAGTCGAGGTATTCAATTTTGAAAAATCGAATTTTGGCAAAAAAAATATACGGAAATTCTCAAAAAAAAATTCAAGTTCTAATTGGAAAAAACGTCCTCTTTTCAACCGTGGTTGTCGAAAATCTGAACTAATTTTGTGAGTCGAGATATTCGATTTTTTCCAAATTTTGTGAGTCGAGGTATTCAATTTTGAAAAATCGAATTTTGGCAAAAAAATACATGAAAATTCTCAAAAAAATAAATAGCCATCTTTTAATTGGAAAAAACGTCCTCTTTCCAACCGTGCTACTCGAAAAGCTGAACTACTTTTGTGAGTCGAGATATTCGATTTTTTTCACAAGTTTGTGAGCAGAGATATTCAATTTTGAAAAATTGAATATTGGCCAAAAATATATGAAAATTCTCAAAAAAAGCAATGGAAATTTTCTAATTGGAAAAAACGTCCTCTTTCCAACCGTGTTAGTCGAAAAGCTGAACTAATTTTGTGAGTCGAGTTATTCGATTTTTTTCAAATTTTGTGAGTCGAGATATTCAATTCAATTCAAAAAATTGAAAAATCGAATTTTGACCAAAAATATATGAAAATTCTCAAAAAAATCAATGGCCATTTTCTAATTGAAGAAAAAGGTCCTCTTTCCAACCGTGTTAGTCGAAAAGCTGAACTAATTTTGTGAGTCGAGATATTTGATTTTTTTAAAATTTTGTGAGTCGAGATATTCAATTTTGAAAAATCGAATTTTGGCCAAAAATATATGAAAATTCTCAAAAAAATCAATGGCCATTTTCTAATTGGAAAAAAACCTCCTCTTTCCAACCGTGGTAGTCGAAAAGCTGAACTAATTTTGTGAGTCGAGATATTCGATTTTTTTTAAAATTTTGTGAGTCGAGGTATTATAATATATGAAAATTCTGGAAAAAATCAATGACAATTTTATAATTGGAAAAAACGTCCTCTTTCCAACCGTGCTACTCAAAAAGCTGTACTACTTTTGTGAGTCGAGATATTCGCTTTTTTTCAAAATTTTGTTAGTTGAGATATTCGATTTTTTTCAAAATTTTGTGAGTCGAGGTATTCAATTTTGAAAAATAGAATTTTGGCAAAAAAAATATATGAAAATACTCAAAAAAATCAATGGCCATTTTCTAATTGAAAAATACGTCCTCTTTTCAACCGTGGTTGTCGAAAAGCTGAACTAATTTTGTGAGTCGAGATATTAGATTTTTTTTTTCAAAATTTTGTTAGTCGAGATATTCAATTTTGAAAAATCGAATTTTGTCCAAAAATATATGAAAATTCTCAAAAAATAAATGATCATTTTTTAATTGGAAAAAACGTCCTCTTTCCAACCGTGGTACTCGAAAAGCTGAACTAATTTTGTGAGTCGAGATATTCGATTTTTTTCAAAATTTTGTGAGTCGAGGTATTCAATTTTGAAAAATCGAATTTTGGCAAAAAAAATATACGGAAATTCTCAAAAAAAAATTCAAGTTCTAATTGGAAAAAACGTCCTCTTTTCAACCGTGGTTGTCGAAAATCTGAACTAATTTTGTGAGTCGAGATATTCGATTTTTTCAAAATTTTGTGAGTCGAGGTATTCAATTTTGAAAAATCGAATTTTGGCAAAAAAATACATGAAAATTCTCAAAAAAATAAATAGCCATCTTTTAATTGGAAAAAACGTCCTCTTTCCAACCGTGCTACTCGAAAAGCTGAACTACTTTTGTGAGTCGAGATATTCGATTTTTTTCACAAGTTTGTGAGCAGAGATATTCAATTTTGAAAAATCGAATATTGGCCAAAAATATATGAAAATTCTCAAAAAAAGCAATGGAAATTTTCTAATTGGAAAAAACGTCCTCTTTCCAACCGTGTTAGTCGAAAAGCTGAACTAATTTTGTGAGTCGAGTTATTCGATTTTTTTCAAATTTTGTGAGTCGAGATATTCAATTTTGAAAAATCGAATTTTGACCAAAAATATATGAAAATTCTCAAAAAAATCAATGGCCATTTTCTAATTGAAGAAAAAGGTTCTCTTTCCAACCGTGTTAGTCGAAAAGCTGAACTAATTTTGTGAGTCGAGATATTTGATTTTTTTAAAATTTTGTGAGTCGAGATATTCAATTTTGAAAAATCGAATTTTGGCCAAAAATATATGAAAATTCTCAAAAAAATCAATGGCCATTTTCTAATTGGAAAAAAACGTCCTCTTTCCAACCGTGGTAGTCGAAAAGCTGAACTAATTTTGTGAGTCGAGATATTCGATTTTTTTCAAAATTTTGTGAGTCGAGGTATTATAATATATGAAAATTCTGAAAAAAATCAATGACAATTTTATAATTGGAAAAAACGTCCTCTTTCCAACCGTGCTACTCAAAAAGCTGTACTACTTTTGTGAGTCGAGATATTCGATTTTTTTCAAAATTTTGTTAGTCGAGATATTCGATTTTTTTCAAAATTTTGTGAGTCGAGGTATTCAATTTTGAAAAATAGAATTTTGGCAAAAAAAATATATGAAAATACTCAAAAAAATCAATGGCCATTTTCTAATTGAAAAATACGTCCTCTTTTCAACCGTGGTTGTCGAAAAGCTGAACTAATTTTGTGAGTCGAGATATTAGATTTTTTTTTTCAAAATTTTGTTAGTCGAGATATTCAATTTTGAAAAATCGAATTTTGGCCAAAAATATATGAAAATTCGCAAAAAAAAAATCAGTGGCCATTTTCTGTTTGAAAAAACGTCCTCTTTCCAAACCTTGCTACTCGAAAAGCTGAACTAATTTTGTGAGTCGAGATATTCGATTTTATTCAAAATTTTGAAAAATCGAATTTTGGCCAAAAATACATGAAAATTCTCAAAAAAATAAATGGCCATTTTTTAATTGGAAAAACGTCCTCTTTCGAACCGTGCTACTCAAAAAGCTGTACTACTTTTGTGAGTCGAGATATTCGATTTTTTTCAAAATTTTGAGAGTCAAGTTATTCAATTTTGAAAAATCGAATTTTGGCCAAAAATACATGAAAATTCCCAAAAAAAATAAATGGCCATTTTTTAATTGGAAAAAACGTCCTCTTTCGAACCGTGCTATTCAAAAAGCTGTACTACTTTTGTGAGTCGAGATATTCGATTTTTTTCAAAATTTTGTGAGTCGAGGTATTCAATTTTGAAAAATCGAATTTTGGCCAAAAATACATGAAAATTCTCAAAAAAAAAATGGCCATTTTTTAATTGGAAAAAACTTCCTCTTTCAAACCGTGCTACTCAAAATCTGTACTACTTTTGTGAGTCGAGATATTCGATTTTTTTCAAAATTTTGTGAGTCAAGTTATTCAATTTTGAAAAATCGAATTTTGACCAAAAATACATGAAAATTCTCAAAAAAATAAATGGCCATTTTTTAATTGGAAAAAACGTCCTCTTTCGAACCGTGCTACTCAAAAAGCTGTACTATTTTTGTGATTCGGGATATTCGATTTTTTTCAAAATTTTGTGAGTCGAGGTATTCAATTTTGAAAAATCGAATTTTGGCCAAAAATACATGAAAATTCTCAAAAAATAAATGGCCATTTCTTAATTGGAAAAACGTCCTCTTTCGAACCGTGCTACACAAAAAGCTGTACTATTTTTGTGAGTCGAGATATTCGATTTTTTTCAAAATTTTGTGAGTCGAGATATTCAATTTTGAAAAATCGAATTTTGGCCAAAAATACATGAAAATTCCCAAAAAAAATAAATGGCCATTTTTTAATTGGAAAAAACGACCTCTTTCGAACCGTGCTACTCAAAAAGCTGTACTATTTTTGTGATTCGAGATATTCGATTTTTTTTTTTTTAATTTTGTGAGTCGAGGTATTCAATTTTGAAAATCGAATTTTGGCCAAAAATACATGAAAATTCTCAAAAAATAAATGGCCATTTCTTAATTGGAAAAACGTCCGCTTTCGAACCGTGCTACTCAAAAAGCTGTACTATTTTTGTGAGTCGAGATATTCGATTTTTTTCAAAATTTTGTGAGTCGAGATATTCAATTTTGAAAAATCGAATTTTGGCCAAAAATACATGAAAATTCCCAAAAAAAATAAATGGCCATTTTTTAATTGGAAAAAACGTCCTCTTTCGAACCGTGCTACTCAAAAAGCTGTACTACTTTTGTGAGTCGAGATATTCGATTTTTTTCAAAATTTTGTGAGTCGAGGTATTCAATTTTGAAAAATCGAATTTTGGCAAAAAAAATATACGGAAATTCTCAAAAAAAAATTCAAGTTCTAATTGGAAAAAACGTCCTCTTTTCAACCGTGGTTGTCGAAAATCTGAACTAATTTTGTGAGTCGAGATATTCGATTTTTTCAAAATTTTGTGAGTCGAGGTATTCAATTTTGAAAAATCGAATTTTGGCAAAAAAATACATGAAAATTCTCAAAAAAATAAATAGCCATCTTTTAATTGGAAAAAACGTCCTCTTTCCAACCGTGCTACTCGAAAAGCTGAACTACTTTTGTGAGTCGAGATATTCGATTTTTTTCACAAGTTTGTGAGCAGAGATATTCAATTTTGAAAAATCGAATATTGGCCAAAAATATATGAAAATTCTCAAAAAAAGCAATGGAAATTTTCTAATTGGAAAAAACGTCCTCTTTCCAACCGTGTTAGTCGAAAAGCTGAACTAATTTTGTGAGTCGAGTTATTCGATTTTTTTCAAATTTTGTGAGTCGAGATATTCAATTTTGAAAAATCGAATTTTGACCAAAAATATATGAAAATTCTCAAAAAAATCAATGGCCATTTTCTAATTGAAGAAAAAGGTTCTCTTTCCAACCGTGTTAGTCGAAAAGCTGAACTAATTTTGTGAGTCGAGATATTTGATTTTTTTAAAATTTTGTGAGTCGAGATATTCAATTTTGAAAAATCGAATTTTGGCCAAAAATATATGAAAATTCTCAAAAAAATCAATGGCCATTTTCTAATTGGAAAAAAACGTCCTCTTTCCAACCGTGGTAGTCGAAAAGCTGAACTAATTTTGTGAGTCGAGATATTCGATTTTTTTCAAAATTTTGTGAGTCGAGGTATTATAATATATGAAAATTCTGAAAAAAATCAATGACAATTTTATAATTGGAAAAAACGTCCTCTTTCCAACCGTGCTACTCAAAAAGCTGTACTACTTTTGTGAGTCGAGATATTCGATTTTTTTCAAAATTTTGTTAGTCGAGATATTCGATTTTTTTCAAAATTTTGTGAGTCGAGGTATTCAATTTTGAAAAATAGAATTTTGGCAAAAAAAATATATGAAAATACTCAAAAAAATCAATGGCCATTTTCTAATTGAAAAATACGTCCTCTTTTCAACCGTGGTTGTCGAAAAGCTGAACTAATTTTGTGAGTCGAGATATTAGATTTTTTTTTTTCAAAATTTTGTTAGTCGAGATATTCAATTTTGAAAAATCGAATTTTGGCCAAAAATATATGAAAATTCGGAAAAAAAAAATCAGTGGCCATTTTCTGTTTGAAAAAACGTCCTCTTTCCAAACCTTGCTACTCGAAAAGCTGAACTAATTTTGTGAGTCGAGATATTCGATTTTATTCAAAATTTTGAAAAATCGAATTTTGGCCAAAAATACATGAAAATTCTCAAAAAAATAAATGGCCATTTTTTAATTGGAAAAACGTCCTCTTTCGAACCGTGCTACTCAAAAAGCTGTACTACTTTTGTGAGTCGAGATATTCGATTTTTTTCAAAATTTTGAGAGTCAAGTTATTCAATTTTGAAAAATCGAATTTTGGCCAAAAATACATGAAAATTCCCAAAAAAAATAAATGGCCATTTTTTAATTGGAAAAAACGTCCTCTTTCGAACCGTGCTACTCAAAAAGCTGTACTACTTTTGTGAGTCGAGATATTCGATTTTTTTCAAAATTTTGTGAGTCGAGGTATTCAATTTTGAAAAATCGAATTTTGGCCAAAAATACATGAAAATTCTCAAAAAAAAAATGGCCATTTTTTAATTGGAAAAAACTTCCTCTTTCAAACCGTGCTACTCAAAATCTGTACTACTTTTGTGAGGCGAGATATTCGATTTTTTTCAAAATTTTGTGAGTCAAGTTATTCAATTTTGAAAAATCGAATTTTGACCAAAAATACATGAAAATTCTCAAAAAAATAAATGGCCATTTTTTAATTGGAAAAAACGTCCTCTTTCGAACCGTGCTACTCAAAAAGCTGTACTATTTTTGTGATTCGGGATATTCGATTTTTTTCAAAATTTTGTGAGTCGAGGTATTCAATTTTGAAAAATCGAATTTTGGCCAAAAATACATGAAAATTCTCAAAAAATAAATGGCCATTTCTTAATTGGAAAAACGTCCTCTTTCGAACCGTGCTACACAAAAAGCTGTACTATTTTTGTGAGTCGAGATATTCGATTTTTTTCAAAATTTTGTGAGTCGAGATATTCAATTTTAAAAATCGAATTTTGGCCAAAAATACATGAAAATTCCCAAAAAAAATAAATGGCCATTTTTTAATTGGAAAAAACGACCTCTTTCGAACCGTGCTACTCAAAAAGCTGTACTATTTTTGTGATTCGAGATATTCGATTTTTTTTTTTTTAATTTTGTGAGTCGAGGTATTCAATTTTGAAAATCGAATTTTGGCCAAAAATACATGAAAATTCTCAAAAAATAAATGGCCATTTCTTAATTGGAAAAACGTCCGCTTTCGAACCGTGCTACTCAAAAAGCTGTACTATTTTTGTGAGTCGAGATATTCGATTTTTTTCAAAATTTTGTGAGTCGAGATATTCAATTTTGAAAAATCGAATTTTGGCCAAAAATACATGAAAATTCCCAAAAAAAATAAATGGCCATTTTTTAATTGGAAAAAACGTCCTCTTTCGAACCGTGCTACTCAAAAAGCTGTACTACTTTTGTGAGTCGAGATATTCGATTTTTTTCAAAATTTTGTGAGTCGAGGTATTAAATTTGGAAAAATCGAATTTTGGCCAAAAATACATGAAAATTCTCAAAAAAATAAATAGCCATTTTTAATTGGAAAAAACGTCCTCTTTCGAACCGTGCTACTCAAAAAGGCGTACTACTTTTGTGAGTCGTGATATTCGATTTTTTTCAAAATTTTGTGAGTCGACGTATTCAATTTTGAAAAATCGAATTTTGGCCAAAAATACATGAAAATTCTCAAAAAAATAAATGGCCATTGTTTAATTGGAAAAACGTCCTCTTTCGAACCGTGCCACTCAAAAAGCTGTACTACTTTTGTGAGTCGAGATATTCGATTTTTTTTTTAATTTTGTGAGTCGAGGTATTCAATTTTGAAAAATCGAATTTTGGCCAAAAATACATGAAAATTCTCAAAAAATAAATGGCCATTTCTTAATTGGAAAAACGTCTTCTTTCGAACCGTGCTACACAAAAAGCTGTACTATTTTTGTGAGTCGAGATATTCGATTTTTTTCAAAATTTTGTGAGTCGAGATATTCAATTTTGAAAAATCGAATTTTGGCCAAAAATACATGAAAATTCTCAAAAAAATAAATGGCCATTTTTTGAATTGGAAAAAACGTCCTCTTTCGAACCGTGCTACTCAAAAAGCTGTACTACTTTTGTGAGTCGAGATATTCGATTTTTTTCAAAATTTTGTGAGTCGAGGTATTCAATTTTGAAAAATCGAATTTTGGCCAAAAATACATGAAAATTCTCAAAAAAATAAATGGCCATTTTTTAATTGAAAAAAAAGTCCTCTTTCGAACCGTGCTACTCAAAAAGCTGTACTACTTTTGTGAGTCGGGATATTCGATTTTTTTCAAAATTTTGTGAGTCGAGGTATTCAATTTTGAAAAATCGAATTTTGGCCAAAAATACATGAAAATTCTCAAAAAAATAAATGGCCATTTTTTAATTGGAAAAACGTCCTCTTTCGAACCGTGCTACTCAAAAAGCTGTACTACTTTTGTGAGTCGAGATATTCAATTTTGAAAAAACGAATTTTGGCCAAAAATACATGAAAATTCCCAAAAAAAATAAATGGCCATTTTTTAATTGGAAAAAACGTCCTCTTTCGAACCGTGCTACTCAAAAAGCTGTACTACTTTTGTGAGTCGAGATATTCGATTTTTTTCAAAATTTTGTGAGTCGAGGTATTCAATTTTGAAAAATCGAATTTTGGCCAAAAATACATGAAAATTCTCAAAAAAATAAATGGCCATTTTTAATTGGAAAAAACGTCCTCTTTCGAACCGTGCTACTCAAAAAGGCGTACTACTTTTGTGAGTCGTGATATTCGATTTTTTTCAAAATTTTGTGAGTCGACGTATTCAATTTTGAAAAATCGAATTTTGGCCAAAAATACATGAAAATTCTCAAAAAAATAAATGGCCATTTTTAATTGGAAAAAACGTCTTCTTTCGAACCGTGCTACTCAAAAAGCTGTACTACTTTTGTGAGTCGAGATATTCGATATTTTCCAAAATTTTGTGAGTCGAGGTATTCAATTTTGAAAAATCGAATTTTGGCCAAAAATACATGAAAATTCTCAAAAAATAAATGGCCATTTCTTAATTGGAAAAACGTCCTCTTTCGAACCGTGCTACTCAAAACGGTGTAGTACTTTTGTGAGTCGAGATATTCGATTTTTTTCAAAATTTTGTGAGTCGAGATATTCAATTTTGAAAAATCGAATTTTGGGCAAAAATACATGAAAATTCCCAAAAAAAATAAATGGCCATTTTTTAATTGGAAAAAACGTCCTCTTTCGAACCGTGCTACTCAAAAAGCTGTACTACTTTTGTGAGTCGAGATATTCGATTTTTTTCAAAATTTTGTGAGTCGAGGTATTCAATTTTAAAAATTGAATTTTGGCCAAAAATACATGAAAATTCTCAAAAAAATAAATGGCCATTTTTAATTGGAAAAGACGTCCTCTTTCGAACCGTGCTACTCAAAAAGCTGTACTACTTTTGTGAGTCGAGATATTCGATTTTTTCCAAAATTTTGTGAGTCGAGGTATTCAATTTTGAAAAATCGAATTTTGGCCAAAAATACATGAAAATTCTCAAAAAAATAAATGGCCATTTTTTAATTGGAAAAAACGTCCTCTTTCGAACCGTGCTACTCAAAAAGCTGTACTACTTTTGTGATTCGAGATATTCGATTTTTTTCAAAATTTTGTGAGTCGAGGTATTCAATTTTGAAAAATCGAATTTTGGCCAAAAATACATGAAAATTCTCAAAAAAATAAATGGCCATTTTTTTAATTGGAAAAAACGTCCTCTTTCGAACCGTGCCACTCGCAAAGCTGTACTACTTTTGTGAGTCGAGATATTCGATTTTTTTCAAAATTTTGTGAGTCAAGTTATTCAATTTTGAAAAATCGAATTTTGGCCAAAAATACATGAAAATTCTCAAAAAAATAAATGGCCATTTTTTAATTGGAAAAACGTCCTCTTTCGAACCGTGCTACTCAAAAAGCTGTACTACTTTTGTGAGTCGAGATATTCGATTTTTTTTTTAAATTTTGTGAGTCGAGGTATTCAATTTTGAAAAATCGAATTTTGGCCAAAAATACATGAAAATTCTCAAAAAAATAAATGGCCATTTTTTAATTGGAAAAACGTCCTCTTTCGAACCGTGCTACTCAAAAAGCTGTACTACTTTTGTGAGTCGAGATATTCGATTTTTTTCAAAATTTTGAGAGTCAAGTTATTCAATTTTGAAAAATCGAATTTTGGCCAAAAATACATGAAAATTCCCAAAAAAAATAAATGGCCATTTTTTAATTGGAAAAAACGTCCTCTTTCGAACCGTGCTACTCAAAAAGCTGTACTACTTTTGTGAGTCGAGATATTCGATTTTTTTCAAAATTTTGTGAGTCGAGGTATTCAATTTTGAAAAATCGAATTTTGGCCAAAAATACATGAAAATTCTCAAAAAAAAAAAATGGCCATTTTTTAATTGGAAAAAACTTCCTCTTTCAAACCGTGCTACTCAAAATCTGTACTACTTTTGTGAGTCGAGATATTCGATTTTTTTCAAAATTTTGTGAGTCAAGTTATTCAATTTTGAAAAATCGAATTTTGACCAAAAATACATGAAAATTCTCAAAAAAATAAATGGCCATTTTTTAATTGGAAAAAACGTCCTCTTTCGAACCGTGCTACTCAAAAAGCTGTACTATTTTTGTGATTCGGGATATTCGATTTTTTTCAAAATTTTGTGATTCGAGGTATTCAATTTTGAAAAATCGAATTTTGGCCAAAAATACATGAAAATTCTCAAAAAATAAATGGCCATTTCTTAATTGGAAAAACGTCCTCTTTCGAACCGTGCTACACAAAAAGCTGTACTATTTTTGTGAGTCGAGATATTCGATTTTTTTCAAAATTTTGTGAGTCGAGATATTCAATTTTGAAAAATCGAATTTTGGCCAAAAATACATGAAAATTCCCAAAAAAAATAAATGGCCATTTTTTAATTGGAAAAAACGACCTCTTTCGAACCGTGCTACTCAAAAAGCTGTACTATTTTTGTGATTCGAGATATTCGATTTTTTTTTTTTTAATTTTGTGAGTCGAGGTATTCAATTTTGAAAATCGAATTTTGGCCAAAAATACATGAAAATTCTCAAAAAATAAATGGCCATTTCTTAATTGGAAAAACGTCCGCTTTCGAACCGTGCTACTCAAAAAGCTGTACTATTTTTGTGAGTCGAGATATTCGATTTTTTTCAAAATTTTGTGAGTCGAGATATTCAATTTTGAAAAATCGAATTTTGGCCAAAAATACATGAAAATTCTCAAAAAAATAAATAGCCATTTTTAATTGGAAAAAACGTCCTCTTTCGAACCGTGCTACTCAAAAAGGCGTAGTACTTTTGTGAGTCGTGATATTCGATTTTTTTCAAAATTTTGTGAGTCGACGTATTCAATTTTGAAAAATCGAATTTTGGCCAAAAATACATGAAAATTCTCAAAAAAATAAATGGCCATTGTTTAATTGGAAAAACGTCCTCTTTCGAACCGTGCCACTCAAAAAGCTGTACTACTTTTGTGAGTCGAGATATTCGATTTTTTTTTTTAATTTTGTGAGTCGAGGTATTCAATTTTGAAAAATCGAATTTTGGCCAAAAATACATGAAAATTCTCAAAAAATAAATGGCCATTCCTTAATTGGAAAAACGTCTTCTTTCGAACCGTGCTACACAAAAAGCTGTACTATTTTTGTGAGTCGAGATATTCGATTTTTTTCAAAATTTTGTGAGTCGAGATATTCAATTTTGGAAAATCGAATTTTGGCCAAAAATACATGAAAATTCTCAAAAAAATAAATGGCCATTTTTTGAATTGGAAAAAACGTCCTCTTTCGAACCGTGCTACTCAAAAAGCTGTACTACTTTTGTGAGTCGAGATATTCGATTTTTTTCAAAATTTTGTGAGTCGAGGTATTCAATTTTGAAAAATCGAATTTTGGCCAAAAATACATGAAAATTCTCAAAAAAATAAATGGCCATTTTTTAATTGAAAAAAAAGTCCTCTTTCGAACCGTGCTACTCAAAAAGCTGTACTACTTTTGTGAGTCGGGATATTCGATTTTTTTCAAAATTTTGTGAGTCGAGGTATTCAATTTTGAAAAATCGAATTTTGGCCAAAAATACATGAAAATTCTCAAAAAAATAAATGGCCATTTTTTAATTGGAAAAACGTCCTCTTTCGAACCGTGCTACTCAAAAAGCTGTACTACTTTTGTGAGTCGAGATATTCAATTTTGAAAAAACGAATTTTGGCCAAAAATACATGAAAATTCCCAAAAAAAATAAATGGCCATTTTTTAATTGGAAAAAACGTCCTCTTTCGAACCGTGCTACTCAAAAAGCTGTACTACTTTTGTGAGTCGAGATATTCGATTTTTTTCAAAATTTTGTGAGTCGAGGTATTCAATTTTGAAAAATCGAATTTTGGCCAAAAATACATGAAAATTCTCAAAAAAATAAATGGCCATTTTGAATTGGAAAAAACGTCCTCTTTCGAACCGTGCTACTCAAAAAGGCGTACTACTTTTGTGAGTCGTGATATTCGATTTTTTTCAAAATTTTGTGAGTCGACGTATTCAATTTTGAAAAATCGAATTTTGGCCAAAAATACATGAAAATTCTCAAAAAAATAAATGGCCATTTTTAATTGGAAAAAACGTCCTCTTTCGAACCGTGCTACTCAAAAAGCTGTACTACTTTTGTGAGTCGAGATATTCGATATTTTCCAAAATTTTGTGAGTCGAGGTATTCAATTTTGAAAAATCGAATTTTGGCCAAAAATACATGAAAATTCTCAAAAAATAAATGGCCATTTCTTAATTGGAGAAACGTCCTCTTTCGAACCGTGCTACTCAAAACGGTGTAGTACTTTTGTGAGTCGAGATATTCGATTTTTTTCAAAATTTTGTGAGTCGAGATATTCAATTTTGAAAAATCGAATTTTGGGCAAAAATACATGAAAATTCCCAAAAAAAATAAATGGCCATTTTTTAATTGGAAAAAACGTCCTCTTTCGAACCGTGCTACTCAAAAAGCTGTACTACTTTTGTGAGTCGAGATATTCGATTTTTTTCAAAATTTTGTGAGTCGAGGTATTCAATTTTAAAAATTGAATTTTGGCCAAAAATACATGAAAATTCTCAAAAAAATAAATGGCCATTTTTAATTGGAAAAGACGTCCTCTTTCGAACCGTGCTACTCAAAAAGCTGTACTACTTTTGTGAGTCGAGATATTCGATTTTTTCCAAAATTTTGTGAGTCGAGGTATTCAATTTTGAAAAATCGAATTTTGGCCAAAAATACATGAAAATTCTCAAAAAAATAAATGGCCATTTTTTAATTGGAAAAAACGTCCTCTTTCGAACCGTGCTACTCAAAAAGCTGTACTACTTTTGTGATTCGAGATATTCGATTTTTTTCAAAATTTTGTGAGTCGAGGTATTCAATTTTGAAAAATCGAATTTTGGCCAAAAATACATGAAAATTCTCAAAAAAATAAATGGCCATTTTTTTAATTGGAAAAAACGTCCTCTTTCGAACCGTGCCACTCGCAAAGCTGTACTACTTTTGTGAGTCGAGATATTCGATTTTTTTCAAAATTTTGTGAGTCAAGTTATTCAATTTTGAAAAATCGAATTTTGGCCAAAAATACATGAAAATTCTCAAAAAAATAAATGGCCATTTTTTAATTGGAAAAACGTCCTCTTTCGAACCGTGCTACTCAAAAAGCTGTACTACTTTTGTGAGTCGAGATATTCGATTTTTTTTTTAAATTTTGTGAGTCGAGGTATTCAATTTTGAAAAATCGAATTTTGGCCAAAAATACATGAAAATTCTCAAAAAAATAAATGGCCATTTTTTAATGGGAAAAAACGTCCTCTTTCGAACCGTGCTACTCAAAAAGGTGTACTACTTTTGTGAATCGAGATATTCGATTTTTTTCAAAATTTTGTGAGTCGAGGTATTCAATTTTGAAAAATCGAATTTTGGCCAAAAATACATGAAAATTCTCAAAAAATAAATGGCCATTTCTTAATTGGAAAAACGTCCTCTTTCGAACCGTGCCACTCGCAAAGCTGTACTACTTTTGTGAGTCGAGATATTCGATTTTTTTCAAAATTTTGTGAGTCGAGATATTCAATTTTGAAAAATCGAATTTTGGCCAAAAATACATGAAAATTCTCAAAAAAATAAATGGCCATTTTTTAATTGGAAACACCGTCCTCTTTCGAACCGTGCTACTCAAAAAGCTGTACTACTTTTGTGAGTCGAGATATTCGATTTTTTTTTTAAATTTTGTGAGTCGAGATATTCGATTTTTTTCAAAATTTTGTGAGTCGAGATATTCAATTTTGAAAAATCGAATTTTGGCCAAAAATACATGAAAATTCTCAAAAAAATAAATGGCCATTTTTTTAATTGGAAAAAACGTCCTCTTTCGAACCGTGCCACTCGCAAAGCTGTACTATTTTTGTGAGTCGAGATATTCGATTTTTTTCAAAATTTTGTGAGTCAAGTTATTCAATTTTGAAAAATCGAATTTTGGCCAAAAATACATGAAAATTCCCAAAAAAAATAAATGGCCATTTTTTAATTGGAAAAAACGTCCTCTTTCGAACCGTGCTACTCAAAAAGCTGTACTATTTTTGTGAGTCGAGATATTCGATTTTTTTCAAAATTTTGTGAGTCGAGGTATTCAATTTTGAAAAATCGAATTTTGGCCAAAAATACATGAAAATTCTCAAAAAAATAAATGGCCATTTTTTTAATTGGAAAAAACGTCCTCTTTCGAACCGTGCCACTCGCAAAGCTGTACTATTTTTGTGAGTCGAGATATTCGATTTTTTTCAAAATTTTGTGAGTCAAGTTATTCAATTTTGAAAAATCGAATTTTGGCCAAAAATACATGAAAATTCCCAAAAAAAAATAAATGGCCATTTTTTAATTGGAAAAAACGTCCTCTTTCGAACCGTGCTACTCAAAAAGCTGTACTACTTTTGTGAGTCGAGATATTCGATTTTTTTCAAAATTTTGTGAGTCGACGTATTCAATTTTGAAAAATCGAATTTTGGCCAAAAATACATGAAAATTCTCAAAAAAATAAATGGCCATTTTTTTAATTGGAAAAAACGTCCTCTTTCGAACCGTGCCACTCGCAAAGCTGTACTATTTTTGTGAGTCGAGATATTCGATTTTTTTCAAAATTTTGTGAGTCAAGTTATTCAATTTTGAAAAATCGAATTTTGGCCAAAAATACATGAAAATTCCCAAAAAAAAATAAATGGCCATTTTTTAATTGGAAAAAACGTCCTCTTTCGAACCGTGCTACTCAAAAAGCTGTACTACTTTTGTGAGTCGAGATATTCGATTTTTTTCAAAATTTTGTGAGTCGACGTATTCAATTTTGAAAAATCGAATTTTGGCCAAAAATACATGAAAATTCTCAAAAAAATAAATGGCCATTTTTTAATTGGAAAAAACGTCCTCTTTCGAACCGTGCTACTCAAAAAGCTGTACTATTTTTGTGAGTCGAGATATTCGATTTTTTTCAAAATTTTGTGAGTCGAGGTATTCAATTTTGAAAAATCGAATTTTGGCCAAAAATACATGAAAATTCTCAAAAAAATAAATGGCCATTTTTTTAATTGGAAAAAACGTCCTCTTTCGAACCGTGCCACTCGCAAAGCTGTACTACTTTTGTGAGTCGAGATATATGATTTTTTTCAAAATTTTGTGAGTCAAGTTATTCAATTTTGAAAAATCTAATTTTGGCCAAAAATACATGAAAATTCTCAAAAAAATAAATGGCCAGTTTTTAATTGGAAAAACGTCCTCTTTCGAACCGTGCTACTCAAAAAGCTGTACTACTTTTGTGAGTCGAGATATTCGATTTTTTTTTTAAATTTTGTGAGTCGAGGTATTCAATTTTAAAAATCGAATTTTGGCCAAAAATACATGAAAATTCTCAAAAAAATAAATGGCCATTTTTTAATTGGAAAAAACGTCCTCTTTCGAACCGTGCTACTCAAAAAGGTGTACTACTTTTTTGAATCGAGATATTCGATTTTTTTCAAAATTTTGTGAGTCGAGGTATTCAATTTCGAAAAATCGAATTTTGGCCAAAAATACATGAAAATTCTCAAAAAATAAATGGCCATTTCTTAATTGGAAAAACGTCCTCTTTCGAACCGTGCTACTCAAAACGGTGTAGTACTTTTGTGAGTCGAGATATTCGATTTTTTTCAAAATTTTGTGAGTCGAGATATTCAATTTTGAAAAATCGAATTTTGGCCAAAAATACATGAAAATTCTCAAAAAAATAAATGGCCATTTTTTAATTGGAAACACCGTCCTCTTTCGAACCGTGCTACTCAAAAAGCTGTACTACTTTTGTGAGTCGAGATATTCGATTTTTTTTTTTAATTTTGTGAGTCGAGGTATTCAATTTTGAAAAATCGAATTTTGGCCAAAAATACATGAAAATTCTCAAAAAAATAAATGGCCATTTTTTTAATTGGAAAAAACGTCCTCTTTCGAACCGTGCCACTCGCAAAGCTGTACTACTTTTGTGAGTCGAGATATTCGATTTTTTTCAAAATTTTGTGAGTCGAGATATTCAATTTTGAAAAATCGAATTTTGGCCAAAAATACATGAAAATTCTCAAAAAAATAAATGGCCATTTTTTTAATTGGAAAAAACGTCCTCTTTCGAACCGTGCCACTCGCAAAGCTGTACTATTTTTGTGAGTCGAGATATTCGATTTTTTTCAAAATTTTGTGAGTCAAGTTATTCAATTTTGAAAAATCGAATTTTGGCCAAAAATACATGAAAATTCCCAAAAAAAAATAAATGGCCATTTTTTAATTGGAAAAAACGTCCTCTTTCGAACCGTGCTACTCAAAAAGCTGTACTATTTTTGTGAGTCGAGATATTCGATTTTTTTCAAAATTTTGTGAGTCGAGGTATTCAATTTTGAAAAATCGAATTTTGGCCAAAAATACATGAAAATTCTCAAAAAAATAAATGGCAATTTTTTTAATTGGAAAAAACGTCCTCTTTCGAACCGTGCCACTCGCAAAGCTGTACTATTTTTGTGAGTCGAGATATTCGATTTTTTTCAAAATTTTGTGAGTCAAGTTATTCAATTTTGAAAAATCGAATTTTGGCCAAAAATACATGAAAATTTCCAAAAAAAAATAAATGGCCATTTTTTAATTGGAAAAAACGTCCTCTTTCGAACCGTGCTACTCAAAAAGCTGTACTACTTTTGTGAGTCGAGATATTCGATTTTTTTCAAAATTTTGTGAGTCGAGGTATTCAATTTTGAAAAATCGAATTTTGGCCAAAAATACATGAAAATTCTCAAAAAAATAAATGGCCATTTTTTTAATTGGAAAAAACGTCCTCTTTCGAACCGTGCCACTCGCAAAGCTGTACTATTTTTGTGAGTCGAGATATTCGATTTTTTTCAAAATTTTGTGAGTCAAGTTATTCAATTTTGAAAAATCGAATTTTGGCCAAAAATACATGAAAATTCCCAAAAAAAAATAAATGGCCATTTTTTAATTGGAAAAAACGTCCTCTTTCGAACCGTGCTACTCAAAAAGCTGTACTACTTTTGTGAGTCGAGATATTCGATTTTTTTCAAAATTTTGTGAGTCGACGTATTCAATTTTGAAAAATCGAATTTTGGCCAAAAATACATGAAAATTCTCAAAAAAATAAATGGCCATTTTTTAATTGGAAAAAACGTCCTCTTTCGAACCGTGCTACTCAAAAAGCTGTACTATTTTTGTGAGTCGAGATATTCGATTTTTTTCAAAATTTTGTGAGTCGAGGTATTCAATTTTGAAAAATCGAATTTTGGCCAAAAATACATGAAAATTCTCAAAAAAATAAATGGCCATTTTTTTAATTGGAAAAAACGTCCTCTTTCGAACCGTGCCACTCGCAAAGCTGTACTACTTTTGTGAGTCGAGATATTCGATTTTTTTCAAAATTTTGTGAGTCAAGTTATTCAATTTTGAAAAATCTAATTTTGGCCAAAAATACATGAAAATTCTCAAAAAAATAAATGGCCATTTTTTAATTGGAAAAACGTCCTCTTTCGAACCGTGCTACTCAAAAAGCTGTACTACTTTTGTGAGTCGAGATATTCGATTTTTTTTTTAAATTTTGTGAGTCGAGGTATTCAATTTTGAAAAATCGAATTTTGGCCAAAAATACATGAAAATTCTCAAAAAAATAAATGGCCATTTTTTAATTGGAAAAAACGTCCTCTTTCGAACCGTGCTACTCAAAAAGGTGTACTACTTTTTTGAATCGAGATATTCGATTTTTTTCAAAATTTTGTGAGTCGAGGTATTCAATTTCGAAAAATCGAATTTTGGCCAAAAATACATGAAAATTCTCAAAAAATAAATGGCCATTTCTTAATTGGAAAAACGTCCTCTTTCGAACCGTGCTACTCAAAACGGTGTAGTACTTTTGTGAGTCGAGATATTCGATTTTTTTTCAAAATTTTGTGAGTCGAGATATTCAATTTTGAAAAATCGAATTTTGGCCAAAAATACATGAAAATTCTCAAAAAAATAAATGGCCATTTTTTAATTGGAAACACCGTCCTCTTTCGAACCGTGCTACTCAAAAAGCTGTACTACTTTTGTGAGTCGAGATATTCGATTTTTTTTTTTAATTTTGTGAGTCGAGGTATTCAATTTTGAAAAATCAAATTTTGGCCAAAAATACATGAAAATTCTCAAAAAATAAATGGCCATTTCTTAATTGGAAAAACGTCCGCTTTCGAACCGTGCTACTCAAAAAGCTGTACTATTTTTGTGAGTCGAGATATTCGATTTTTTTCAAAATTTTGTGAGTCGAGGTATTCAATTTTGAAAAATCGAATTTTGGCCAAAAATACATGAAAATTCTCAAAAAAATAAATGGCCATTTTTTTAATTGGAAAAAACGTCCTCTTTCGAACCGTGCCACTCGCAAAGCTGTACTACTTTTGTGAGTCGAGATATTCGGCTTTTTTCAAAATTTTGTGAGTCAAGTTATTCAATTTTGAAAAATCGAATTTTGGCCAAAAATACATGAAAATTCTCAAAAAAATAAATGGCCATTTTTGAATTGGAAAAACGTCCTCTTTCGAACCGTGCTACTCAAAAAGCTGTACTACTTTTGTGAGTCGAGATATTCGATTTTTTTTTTAAATTTTGTGAGTCGAGGTATTCAATTTTGAAAAATCGAATTTTGGCCAAATATACATGAAAATTCTCAAAAAAATAAATGGCCATTTTTTAATTGGAAACACCGTCCTCTTTCGAACCGTGCTACTCAAAAAGCTGTACTACTTTTGTGAGTCGAGATATTCGATTTTTTTTTTTAATTTTGTGAGTCGAGGTATTCAATTTTGAAAAATCAAATTTTGGCCAAAAATACATGAAAATTCTCAAAAAATAAATGGCCATTTCTTAATTGGAAAAACGTGCGCTTTCGAACCGTGCTACTCAAAAAGCTGTACTATTTTTGTGAGTCGAGATATTCGATTTTTTTCAAAATTTTGTGAGTCGAGATATTCAATTTTGAAAAATCGAATTTTGGCCAAAAATACATGAAAATTCCCAAAAAAAAATAAATGGCCATTTTTTAATTGGAAAAAACTTCCTCTTTCGAACCGTGCTACTCAAAAAGCTGTACTACTTTTGTGAGTCGAGATATTCGATTTTTTTCAAAATTTTGTGAGTCGACGTATTCAATTTTGAAAAATCGAATTTTGGCCAAAAATACATGAAAATTCTCAAAAAAATAAATGGCCATTTTTTAATTGGAAAAAACGTCCTCTTTCGAACCGTGCTACTCAAAAAGCTGTACTACTTTTGTGAGTCGAGATATTCGATTTTTTTTTTTAATTTTGTGAGTCGAGGTATTCAATTTTGAAAAATCGAATTTTGGCCAAAAATACATGAAAATTCTCAAAAAATAAATGGCCATTTCTTAATTGGAAAAACGTCCTCTTTCGAACCGTGCTACTCAAAAAGCTGTACTATTTTTGTGAGTCGAGATATTCGATTTTTTTCAAAATTTTGTGAGTCGAGATATTCAATTTTGAAAAATCGAATTTTGGCCAAAAATACATGAAAATTCTCAAAAAAATAAATGGCCATTTTTAATTGGAAAAAACGTCCTCTTTCGAACCGTGCTACTCAAAAAGGCGTACTACTTTTGTGAGTCGTGATATTCGATTTTTTTCAAAATTTTGTGAGTCGACGTATTCAATTTTGAAAAATCGAATTTTGGCCAAAAATACATGAAAATTCTCAAAAAAATAAATGGCCATTTTTAATTGGAAAAAACGTCCTCTTTCGAACCGTGCTACTCAAAAAGCTGTACTACTTTTGTGAGTCGAGATATTCGATTTTTTCCAAACTTTTGTGAGTCGAGGTATTCAATTTTGAAAAATCGAATTTTGGCCAAAAATACATGAAAATTCTCAAAAAATAAATGGCCATTTCTTAATTGGAAAAACGTCCTCTTTCGAACCGTGCTACTCAAAACGGTGTAGTACTTTTGTGAGTCGAGATATTCGATTTTTTTCAAAATTTTGTGAGTCGAGATATTCAATTTTGAAAAATCGAATTTTGGCCAAAAATACATGAAAATTCTCAAAAAAATAAATGGCCATGTTGTAATTGGAAACTACTCAAAAAGATGTACTACTTTTGTGAGTCGAGATATTCGATTTTTTTTTTTTATTTTGTGAGTCGAGGTATTCAATTTTTAAAAATCGAATTTTGGACAAAAATACATGAAAATTCTCAAAAAATAAATGGCCATTTCTTAATTGGAAAAACGTCCTCTTTCGAACCGTGCTACTCAAAAAGCTGTACTATTTTTGTGAGTCGAGATATTCGATTTTTTTCAAAATTTTGTGAGTCGAGATATTCAATTATGAAAAATCGAATTTTGGGCATAAATACATGAAAATTCCCAAAAAAAATAAATGGCCATTTTTTAATTGGAAAAAACGTCCTCTTTCGAACCGTGCTACTCAAAAATCTGTACTACTTTTGTGAGTCGAGATATTCGATTTTTTTCAAAATTTTGTGAGTCGAGGTATTCAATTTTGAAAAATCGAATTTTGGCCAAAAATACATGAAAATTCTCAAAAAAATAAATGGCCATTTTTAATTGGAAAAAACGTCCTCTTTCGAACCGTGCTACTCAAAAAGCTGTACTACTTTTGTGAGTCGAGATATTCGATTTTTTCCAAAATTTTGTGAGTCGAGGTATTCAATTTTGAAAAATCGAATTTTGGCCAAAAATACATGAAAATTCTCAAAAAAATAAATGGCCATTTTTTAATTGGAAAAAACGTCCTCTTTCGAACCGTGCTACTCAAAAAGCTGTACTACTTTTGTGAGTCGAGATATTCGATTTTTTTTTTAATTTTGTGAGTCGAGGTATTCAATTTTGAAAAATCGAATTTTGGGCAAAAATACATGAAAATTCTCAAAAAATAAATGGCCATTTCTTAATTGGAAAAACGTCCTCTTTCGAACCGTGCTACTCAAAAAGCTGTACTATTTTTGTGAGTCGAGATATTCGATTTTTTTCAAAATTTTGTGAGTCGAGATATTCAATTTTGAAAAATCGAATTTTGGCCAAAAATACATGAAAATTCTCAAAAAAATAAATGGTCATTTTTTGAATTGGAAAAAACGTCCTCTTTCGAACCGTGCTACTCAAAAAGCTGTACTACTTTTGTGAGTCGAGATATTCGATTTTTTTCAAAATTTTGTGAGTCAAGTTATTCAATTTTGAAAAATCGAATTTTGGCCAAAAATACATGAAAATTCTCAAAAAAATAAATGGCCATTTTTTGAATTGGAAAAAACGTCCTCTTTCGAACCGTGCTACTCAAAAAGCTGTACTACTTTTGTGAGTCGAGATATTCGATTTTTTTCAAAATTTTGTGAGTCAAGTTATTCAATTTTGAAAAATCGAATTTTGGCCAAAAATACATGGAAATTCTCAAAAAAATAAATGTCCATTTTTGAATTGGAAAAACGTCCTCTTTCGAACCGTGCTACTCAAAAAGTTGTACTACTTTTGTGAGTCGAGATATTCGATTTTTTTCAAAATTTTGTGAGTCGAGGTATTCAATTTGAAAAATTTTTTTTTGAAAAAATTTTGAAAAATCGAATTTTGGCCAAAAATACATGAAAATTCTCAAAAAAATAAATGGCCATTTTTAATTGGAAAAAATGTCCTCTTTCGAACCGTGCTACTCAAAAACGCGTACTACTTTTGTGAGTCGTGATATTCGATTTTTTTCAAAATTTTGTGAGTCGACGTATTCAATTTTGAAAAATCGAATTTTGGCCAAAAATACATGAAAATTCTCAAAAAAATAAATGGCCATTTTTAATTGGAAAAAACGTCCTCTTTCGAACCGTGCTACTCAAAAAGCTGTACTACTTTTGTGAGTCGAGATATTCGATTTTTTTCAAAATTTTGTGAGTCGAGGTATTCAATTTTGAAAAATCGAATTTTGGCCAAAAATACATGATAATTCTCAAAAAAATAAATGGCCATTTTTTAATTGAAAAAAAGTCCTCTTTCGAACCGTGCTACTCAAAAAGCTGTACTACTTTTGTGAGTCGGGATATTCGATTTTTTTCAAAATTTTGTGAGTCGAGGTATTCAATTTTGAAAAATCGAATTTTGGCCAAAAATACATGAAAATTCTCAAAAAATAAATGGCCATTTTTTAATTGGAAAAACGTCCTCTTTCGAACCGTGCTACTCAAAAAGCTATACTACTTTTGTGAGTCGAGATATTCGATTTTTTTCAAAATTTTGTGAGTCGAGATATTCAATTTTGAAAAATCGAATTTTGGCCAAAAATACATGAAAATTCCCAAAAAAAATAAATGGCCATTTTTTAATTGGAAAAAACGTAATCTTTCGAACCGTGCTACTCAAAAAGCTGTACTACTTTTGTGAGTCGAGATATTTGATTTTTTTCAAAATTTTGTGAGTCGAGGATTCAATTTTGAAAAATCGAATTTTGGCCAAAAATACATGAAAATTCTCAAAAAAATAAATGGCCATTTTTAATTGGAAAAAACGTCCTCTTTCGAACCGTGCTACTCAAAAAGGTGTACTACTTTTGTGAGTCGTGATATTCGATTTTTTTCAAAATTTTGTGAGTCGACGTATTCAATTTTGAAAAATCGAATTTTGGCCAAAAATACATGAAAATTCTCAAAAAAATAAATGGCCATTTTTAATTGGAAAAAACGTCCTCTTTCGAACCGTGCTACTCAAAAACGCGTACTACTTTTGTGAGTCGTGATATTCGATTTTTTTTCAAAATTTTGTGAGTCGACGTATTCAATTTTGAAAAATCGAATTTTGGCCAAAAATACATGAAAATTCTCAAAAAAATAAATGGCCATTTTTAATTGGAAAAAAACGTCCTCTTTCGAACCGTGCTACTCAAAAAGCTGTACTACTTTTGTGGGTCGAGATATTCGATTTTTTCCAAAATTTTGTGAGTCGAGGTATTCAATTTTGAAAAATCGAATTTTGGCCAAAAATACGTGAAAATTCTCAAAAAAATAAATGGCCATTTTTTAATTGGAAAAAACGTCCTCTTTCGAACCGTGCTACTCAAAAAGCTTTACTACTTTTGTGAGTTGAGGTATTCGATTTTTTTCAAAATTTTGTGAGTCGGGGTATTCAATTTTGAAAAATCGAATTTTGGGCAAAAATACATGAAAATTCTCAAAAAAATAAATGGCCATTTTTTAATTGGAAAAAACGTCCTCTTTCGAACCGTGCTACTCAAAAAGCTGTACTACTTTTGTGAGTCGAGATATTCGATTTTTTTCAAAATTTTGTGAGTCGAGGTATTCAATTTTGAAAAATCGAATTTTGGCCAAAAATACATGAAAATTCTCAAAAAAATAAATGGCCATTTTTTAATTGGAAAAAACGTCCTCTTTCGAACCGTGCTACTCAAAAAGCTGTACTACTTTTGTGAGTCGAGATATTCGATTTTTTTTCAAAATTTTGTGAGTTTTTAATTGGAAAAAACGTCCTCTTTCGAACCGTGCTACCAAAATCTGTACTACTTTTGTGAGTCGAGATATTCGATTTTTTTCAAAATTTTGTGAGTCGAGATATTCAATTTGAAAAATCGAATTTTGGCCAAAAATACATGAAAATTCTCAAAAAAAATAAATGGCCATTTTTTAATTGGAAAAAACGTTCTCTTTCGAACCGTGCTACTCAAAAAGCTGTACTACTTTTGTGAGACGAGATATTCGATTTTTTTCAAAATTTTGTGAGTCGAGGTATTCAATTTTGAAAAATCGAATTTTGGCCAAAAATACATGAAAATTCTCAAAAAAATAAATGGCCATTTTTAATTGAAAAAACGTCCTCTTTCGAACCGTGCTACTCAAAAACGCGTACTACTTTTGTGAGTCGTGATATTCGATTTTTTTCAAAATTTTGTGAGTCGACGAATTCAATTTTGAAAAATCGAATTTTGGCCAAAAATACATGAAAATTCTCAAAAAAATAAATGGCCATTTTTAATTGGAAAAAACGTCCTCTTTCGAACCGTGCTACTCAAAAAGCTGTACTACTTTTGTAAGTCGAGATAATCGATTTTTTTCAAAATTTTGTGAGTCGACGTATTCAATTTTGAAAAATCGAATTTTGGCCAAAAATACATGAAAATTCTCAAAAAAATAAATGGCTATTTTTTAATTGGAAAAACGTCCTCTTTCGAACCGTGCTACTCAAAAAGCTGTACTACTTTTGTGAGTCGAGATATTAGATTTTTTTCAAAATTTTGTGAGTCGAGATATTCAATTTTGAAAAATCGAATTTTGGCCAAAAATACATGAAAATTCCAAAAAAAATAAATAAATGGCCATTTTTTAATTGGAAAAAACGTCCTCTTTCGAACCGTGCTACTCAAAAAGCTGTACTACTTTTGTGAGTCGAGATATTCGATTTTTTTCAAAATTTTGTGAGTCGAGGTATTCAATTTTGAAAAATCGAATTTTGGCCAAAAATACATGAAAATTCTCAAAAAAATAAATGGCCATTTTTAATTGGAAAAAACGTCCTCTTTTGAACCGTGCTACTCAAAAAGGCGTACTACTTTTGTGAGTCGTGATATTCGATTTTTTTCAAAATTTTGTGAGTCGACGTATTCAATTTTGAAAAATCGAATTTTGGCCAAAAATACATGAAAATTCTCAAAAAAATAAATGGCCATTTTTAATTGGAAAAAACGTCCTCTTTCGAACCGTGCTACTCAAAAAGCTGTACTACTTTTGTGAGTCGAGATATTCGATTTTTTCCAAAATTTTGTGAGTCGAGGTATTCAATTTTGAAAAATCGAATTTTGGCCAAAAATACATGAAAATTCTCAAAAAAATAAATGGCCATTTTTTAATTGGAAAAAACGAGATATTCAATTTGAAAAATCGAATTTTGGCCAAAAATACATGAACATTCCCAAAAAAATAAATGGCCATTTTGAATTGGAAAAAACGTTCTCTTTCGAACCGTGCTACTCAAAAAGCTGTACTACTTTTGTGAGTCGAGATATTCGATTTTTTTCAAAATTTTGTGAGTCGAGGTATTCAATTTTGAAAAATCGAATTTTGGCCAAAAATACATGAAAATTCTCAAAAAAATAAATGGCCATTTTTAATTGGAAAAAACGTTCTCTTTCGAACCGTGCTACTCAAAAACGCGTACTACTTTTGTGAGTCGTGATATTCGATTTTTTTCAAAATTTTGTGAGTCGACGTATTCAATTTTGAAAAATCGAATTTTGGCCAAAAATACATGAAAATTCTCAAAAAAATAAATGGCCATTTTTAATTGGAAAAAACGTCCTCTTTCGAACCGTGCTACTCAAAAAGCTGTACTACTTTTGTGAGTCGAGATATTCGATTTTTTTCAAAATTTTGTGAGTCGAGGTATTCAATTTTGAAAAATCGAATTTTGGCCAAAAATACATGAAAATTCTCAAAAAAATAAATGGCCATTTTTTAATTGAAAAAAAGTCATCTTTCGAACCGTGCTACTCAAAAAGCTGTACTACTTTTGTGAGTCGAGATATTCGATTTTTTTCAAAATTTTGTGAGTCGAGGTACTCAATTTTGAAAAAACGAATTTTGGCCAAAAATACATGAAAATTCTCAAAAAAATAAATGGCCATTTTTTAATTGGAAAAAACGTCCTCTTTCGAACCGTGCTACTCAAAAAGCTGTACTACTTTTGTGAGTCGAGATATTCGATTTTTTTCAAAATTTTGTGAATCGAGGTATTCAATTTTGAAAAAATCGAATTTTGGCCAAAAATACATGAAAATTCTCAAAAAAATAAATGGCCATTTTTTAATTGGAAAAAACGTCCTCTTTCGAACCGTGCTACTCAAAAAGCTGTATTACTTTTGTGAGTCGAGATATTCGATTTTTTCCAAAATTTTGTGAGTCGAGGTATTCAATTTTGAAAAATCGAATTTTGGCCAAAAATACATGAAAATTCACAAAAAAAATAAATGGCCATTTTTTAGTTGGAAAAAACGTCCTCTTTCGAACCGTGCTACTCAAAAAGCTGTACTACTTTTGTTAGTCTAGATATTCGATTTTTTTCAAAATTTTGTGAGTCGAGGTATTCAATTTTGAAAAATCGAATTTTGGCCAAAAATACATGAAAATTCTCAAAAAAATAAATGGCCATTTTTTAATTGGAAAAAACGTCCTCTTTCGAACCGTGCTACTCAAAAAGCTGTACTACTTTTGTGAGTCGAAATAATCGATTTTTTTCAAAATTTTATGAGTCGAGTTATTCAATTTTGAAAAATCGAATTATGGAAAAAATACATGAAAATTCTTAAAAAAATAAATGGCCATTTTTTAATTGAAAAAAAAACGTCCTCTTTCGAACCGTGCTACTCAAAAAGCTGTACTACTTTTGTGAGTCGAGATATTAGATTTTTTTCAAAATTTTGTGAGTCGAGGTATTCAATTTTGAAAAATCGAATTTTGGCCAAAAATACATGAAAATTCTCAAAAAAATAAATGGCCATTCTTTAATTGGAAAAAAACGTCCTCTTTCGAACCGTGCTACTCAAAAAGCTGTACTACTTTTGTGAGTCGAGATATTCGATTTTTTTCAAAATTTTGTGAGTCGAGGTACTCAATTTTGAAAAAACGAATTTTGGCCAAAAATACATGAAAATTCTCAAAAAAATAAATGGCCATTTTTTAATTGGAAAAAACGTCCTCTTTCGAACCGTGCTACTCAAAAAGCTGTACTACTTTTGTGAGTCGAAATAATCGATTTTTTTCAAAATTTTGTGAGTCGAGTTATTCAATTTTGAAAAATCGAATTATGGAAAAAATACATGAAAATTCTTAAAAAAATAAATGGCCATTTTTTAATTTAAAAAAAAACGTCCTCTTTCGAACCGTGCTACTCAAAAAGCTGTACTACTTTTGTGAGTCGAGATATTAGATTTTTTTCAAAATTTTGTGAGTCGAGGTATTCAATTTTGAAAAATCGAATTTTGGCCAAAAATACATGAAAATTCTCAAAAAAATAAATGGCCATTTTTTAATTGGAAAAAACGTCCTCTTTCGAACCGTGCTA
Organism: Sarcophaga variegata; assembly: GCA_932273835.1. Lineage (NCBI taxonomy): Eukaryota > Metazoa > Arthropoda > Insecta > Diptera > Sarcophagidae > Sarcophaga > Sarcophaga variegata. The sequence goes on along the minus strand of OW026362.1, from coordinate 85,637,122 downwards.
CTCAAAAAGCTGTACTACTTTTGTGAGTCGAGATATTCAAAAATACATGAAAATTCTCAAAAAAATAAATGGCCATTTTTTAATTGGAAAAAGCGTCCTCTTTCGAAACGTGCTACTCAAAAAGCTGTACTACTTTTGTGAGTCGAGATATTCGATTTTTTTCAAAATTTTGTGAGTCGAGGTATTCAAATTTGAAAAATCGAATTTTGGCCAAAAATACATGAAAATTCTCAAAAAAATAAATGGCCATTTTTTAATTGGAAAAAACGTCCTCTTTCGAAGCGTGCTACTCAAAAAGCTGTACTACTTTTGTGAGTCGGGATATTCGATTTTTTTCAAAATTTTGTGAGTCGAGGTATTCAATTTTGAAAAATCGAATTTTGGCCAAAAATACATGAAAATTCTCAAAAAAATAAATGGCCAGTTTTTAATTGAAAAAAAGTCATCTTTCGAACCGTGCTACTCAAAAAGCTGTACTACTTTTGTGAGTCGAGATATTCGATTTTTTTCAAAATTTTGTGAGTCGAGGTACTCAATTTTGAAAAAACGAATTTTGGCCAAAAATACATGAAAATTCTCAAAAAAATAAATGGCCATTTTTTAATTGGAAAAAACGTCCTCTTTCGAACCGTGCTACTCAAAAAGCTGTACTACTTTTGTGAGTCGAGATATTCGATTTTTTTCAAAATTTTGTGAATCGAGGTATTCAATTTTGAAAAAATCGAATTTTGGCCAAAAATACATGAAAATTCTCAAAAAATAAATGCCCATTTTTTAATTGGAAAAAACGTCCTCTTTCGAACCGTGCTACTCAAAAAGCTGTACTAATTTTGTGAGTCGAGATATTCGATTTTTTTCAAAATTTTGTGAGTCGAGGTATTCAATTTTGAAAAATCGAATTTTGGCCAAAAATACATGAAAATTCACAAAAAAAATAAATGGCCATTTTTTAGTTGGAAAAAACGTCCTCTTTCGAACCGTGCTACTCAAAAAGCTGTACTACTTTTGTTAGTCGAGATATTCGATTTTTTTCAAAATTTTGTGAGTCGAGGTATTCAATTTTGAAAAATCGAATTTTGGCCAAAAATACATGAAAATTCTCAAAAAAATAAATGGCCATTTTTTAATTGGAAAAAACGTCCTCTTTCGAACCGTGCTACTCAAAAAGCTGTACTACTTTTGTGAGTCGAAATAATCGATTTTTTTCAAAATTTTGTGAGTCGAATTATTCAATTTTGAAAAATCGAATTATGGAAAAAATACATGAAAATTCTTAAAAAAATAAATGGCCATTTTTTAATTGAAAAAAAAACGTCCTCTTTCGAACCGTGCTACTCAAAAGGCTGTACTACTTTTGTGAGTCGAGATATTAGATTTTTTTCAAAATTTTGTGAGTCGAGGTATTCAATTTTGAAAAATCGAATTTTGGCCAAAAATACATGAAAATTCTCAAAAAAATAAATGGCCATTTTTTAATTGGAAAAAACGTCCTCTTTCGAACCGTGCTACTCAAAAAGCTGTACTACTTTTGTGAGTCGAGATATTCAAAAATACATGAAAATTCTCAAAAAAATAAATGGCCATTTTTTAATTGGAAAAAGCGTCCTCTTTCGAAACGTGCTACTCAAAAAGCTGTACTACTTTTGTGAGTCGAGATATTCGATTTTTTTCAAAATTTTGTGAGTCGAGGTATTCAATTTTGAAAAATCGAATTTTGGCCAAAAATACATGAAAATTCTCAAAAAAATAAATGGCCATTTTTTAATTGGAAAAAACGTCCTCTTTCGAAGCGTGCTACTCAAAAAGCTGTACTACTTTTGTGAGTCGGGATATTCGATTTTTTTCAAAATTTTGTGAGTCGAGGTATTCAATTTTGAAAAACCGAATTTTGGCCAAAAATACATGAAAATTCTCAAAAAATTAAATGGCCATTTTTTAATTGGAAAAACGTCCTCTTTCGAACCGTGCTACTCAAATAGCTGTACTACTTTTGTGAGTCGAGATATTCGATTTTTTTCAAAATTTTGTGAGTCGAGGTATTCAATTTTGAAAAACCGAATTTTGGCCAAAAATACATGAAAATTCTCAAAAAATTAAATGGCCATTTTTTAATTGGAAAAACGTCCTCTTTCGAACCGTGCTACTCAAATAGCTGTACTACTTTTGTGAGTCGAGATATTCGATTTTTTTTTCAAAATTTTGTGAGTCGAGGTACTCAATTTTGAAAAAAACGAATTTTGGCCAAAAATACATGAAAATTCTCAAAAAAATAAATGGCCATTTTTTAATTGGAAAAAACGTCCTCTTTCGAACCGTGCTACTCAAAAAGCTGTACTACTTTTGTGAGTCGAGATATTCGATTTTTTTCAAAATTTTGTGAGTCGGGGTATTCAATTTTGAAAAATCAAATTTTGGCCAAAAATACATGAAAATTCTCAAAAAAATAAATGGCCATTTTTTAATTGGAAAAAACGTCCTCTTTCGAACCGTGCTACTCAAAAAGCTGTACTACTTTTGTGAGTCGAGATATTCGATTTTTTTCAAAATTTTGTGAATCGAGGTATTCAATTTTGAAAAATCGAATTTTGGCCAAAAATACATGAAAATTCTCAAAAAAATAAATGGCCATTTTTTAATTGGAAAAAAACGTCCTCTTTCGAACCGTGCTACTCAAAAAGCTGTACTACTTTTGTGAGTCGAGATATTCGATTTTTTTCAAAATTTTGTGAGTCGAGGTATTCAATTTTGAAAAATCGAATTTTGGCCAAAAATACATGAAAATTCTCAAAAAAATAAATGGCCATTTTTTAACTGGAAAAAACGTCCTCTTTCGAACCGTGCTACTCAAAAAGCTGTACTACTTTTGTGAGTCGAGATATTCGATTTTTTTCAAAATTTTGTGAGTCGAGGTATTCAATTTTGAAAAATCGAATTTTGGCCAAAAATACATGAAAATTCTCAAAAAAATAAATGGCCATTTTTTAACTGGAAAAAACGTCCTTTTTCGAACCGTGCTACTCAAAAAGCTGTACTACTTTTGTTAGTCGAGATATTCGATTTTTTTCAAAATTTTGTGAGTCGAGGTATTCAATTTTGAAAAATCGAATTTTGGCCAAAAATACATGAAAATTCTCAAAAAAATAAATGGCCATTTTTTAATTGGAAAAAACGTCCTCTTTCGAACCGTGCTACTCAAAAAGCTGTACTACTTTTGTGAGTCGAAATAATCGATTTTTTTCAAAATTTTGTGAGTCGAATTATTCAATTTTGAAAAATCGAATTATGGAAAAAATACATGAAAATTCTTAAAAAAATAAATGGCCATTTTTTAATTGAAAAAAAAACGTCCTCTTTCGAACCGTGCTACTCAAAAGGCTGTACTACTTTTGTGAGTCGAGATATTAGATTTTTTTCAAAATTTTGTGAGTCGAGGTATTCAATTTTGAAAAATCGAATTTTGGCCAAAAATACATGAAAATTCTCAAAAAAATAAATGGCCATTTTTTAATTGGAAAAAACGTCCTCTTTCGAACCGTGCTACTCAAAAAGCTGTACTACTTTTGTGAGTCGAGATATTCAAAAATACATGAAAATTCTCAAAAAAATAAATGGCCATTTTTTAATTGGAAAAAGCGTCCTCTTTCGAAACGTGCTACTCAAAAAGCTGTACTACTTTTGTGAGTCGAGATATTCGATTTTTTTCAAAATTTTGTGAGTCGAGGTATTCAATTTTGAAAAATCGAATTTTGGCCAAAAATACATGAAAATTCTCAAAAAAATAAATGGCCATTTTTTAATTGGAAAAAACGTCCTCTTTCGAAGCGTGCTACTCAAAAAGCTGTACTACTTTTGTGAGTCGGGATATTCGATTTTTTTCAAAATTTTGTGAGTCGAGGTATTCAATTTTGAAAAACCGAATTTTGGCCAAAAATACATGAAAATTCTCAAAAAATTAAATGGCCATTTTTTAATTGGAAAAACGTCCTCTTTCGAACCGTGCTACTCAAATAGCTGTACTACTTTTGTGAGTCGAGATATTCGATTTTTTTCAAAATTTTGTGAGTCGAGGTATTCAATTTTGAAAAACCGAATTTTGGCCAAAAATACATGAAAATTCTCAAAAAATTAAATGGCCATTTTTTAATTGGAAAAACGTCCTCTTTCGAACCGTGCTACTCAAATAGCTGTACTACTTTTGTGAGTCGAGATATTCGATTTTTTTCAAAATTTTGTGAGTCGAGGTACTCAATTTTGAAAAAACGAATTTTGGCCAAAAATACATGAAAATTCTCAAAAAAATAAATGGCCATTTTTTAATTGGAAAAAACGTCCTCTTTCGAACCGTGCTACTCAAAAAGCTGTACTACTTTTGTGAGTCGAGATATTCGATCTTTTTCAAAATTTTGTGAGTCGGGGTATTCAATTTTGAAAAATCAAATTTTGGCCAAAAATACATGAAAATTCTCAAAAAAATAAATGGCCATTTTTTAATTGGAAAAAACGTCCTCTTTCGAACCGTGCTACTCAAAAAGCTGTACTACTTTTGTGAGTCGAGATATTCGATTTTTTTCAAAATTTTGTGAATCGAGGTATTCAATTTTGAAAAATCGAATTTTGGCCAAAAATACATGAAAATTCTCAAAAAAATAAATGGCCATTTTTTAATTGGAAAAAAACGTCCTCTTTCGAACCGTGCTACTCAAAAAGCTGTACTACTTTTGTGAGTCGAGATATTCGATTTTTTTCAAAATTTTGTGAGTCGAGGTATTCAATTTTGAAAAATCGAATTTTGGCCAAAAATACATGAAAATTCTCAAAAAAATAAATGGCCATTTTTTAACTGGAAAAAACGTCCTCTTTCGAACCGTGCTACTCAAAAAGCTGTACTACTTTTGTGAGTCGAGATATTCGATTTTTTTCAAAATTTTGTGAGTCGAGGTATTCAATTTTGAAAAATCGAATTTTGGCCAAAAATACATGAAAATTCTCAAAAAAATAAATGGCCATTTTTTAACTGGAAAAAACGTCCTTTTTCGAACCGTGCTACTCAAAAAGCTGTACTACTTTTGTTAGTCGAGATATTCGATTTTTTTCAAAATTTTGTGAGTCGAGGTATTCAATTTTGAAAAATCGAATTTTGGCCAAAAATACATGAAAATTCTCAAAAAAATAAATGGCCATTTTTTAATTGGAAAAAACGTCCTCTTTCGAACCGTGCTACTCAAAAAGCTGTACTACTTTTGTGAGTCGAAATAATCGATTTTTTTCAAAATTTTGTGAGTCGAGTTATTCAATTTTGAAAAATCGAATTATGGCCAAAAATACATGAAAATTCTTAAAAAAATAAATGGCCATTTTTTAATTGCAAAAAACGTCGTCTTTAGAACCGTGCTACTTAAAAAGCTGTACTACTTTTGTGAGTCGAGGTATTCAATTTTGAAAAACCGAATTTTGGCCAAAAAAACATGAAAATTCTCAAAAAAAATAAATGGCCATTTTTTAATTGGAAAAAGCGTCCTCTTTTGAACCGTGCTACTCAAAAAGCTGTACTACTTTTGTGAGTCGAGATATTCGATTTTTTTCAAAATTTTGTGAGTCGAGGTATTCAATTTTGAAAAATCGAATTTTGGCCAAAAATACATGAAAATTCACAAAGAAATAAATGGCCATTTTTTAATTGGAAAAAACGTCCTCTTTCGAACCGAGCTACTCAAAAAGCTGTACTACTTTTGTGAGTCGAGATATTCGATTTTTTTCAAAATTTTGTGAATCGAGGTATTCAATTTTGAAAAATCGAATTTTGGCCAAAAATACATGCAAATTCTCAAAAAAATAAATGGCCATTTTTTAATTGGAAAAAACGTCCTCTTTCGAACCGTGCTACTCAAAAAGCTGTACTACTTTTGTGAGTCGAGATATTCGATTTTTTTCAAAATTTTGTGAGTCGGGGTATTCAATTTTGAAAAATCGAATTTTGGCCAAAAATACATGAAAATTCTCAAAAAAATAAATGGCCATTTTTTAATTGGAAAAAACGTCCTCTTTCGAAGCGTGCTACTCAAAAAGCTGTACTACTTTTGTGAGTCGGGATATTCGATTTTTTTCAAAATTTTGTGAGTCGAGGTATTCAATTTTGAAAAACCGAATTTTGGCCAAAAATACATGAAAATTCTCATAAAATTAAATGGCCATTTTTTAATTGGAAAAACGTCCTCTTTCGAACCGTGCTACTCAAATAGCTGTACTACTTTTGTGAGTCGAGATATTCGATTTTTTTCAAAATTTTGTGAGTCGAGGTATTCAATTTTGAAAAACCGAATTTTGGCCAAAAATACATGAAAATTCTCAAAAAATTAAATGGCCATTTTTTAATTGGAAAAACGTCCTCTTTCGAACCGTGCTACTCAAATAGCTGTACTACTTTTGTGAGTCGAGATATTCGATTTTTTTCAAAATTTTGTGAGTCGAGGTACTCAATTTTGAAAAAACGAATTTTGGCCAAAAATACATGAAAATTCTCAAAAAAATAAATGGCCATTTTTTAATTGGAAAAAACGTCCT